>OY294046.1:21190431-21330476 GCA_958510825.1 Brachypterus glaber
ACCGCATAAAAGACAGGTAAAAGCAGACAAACGCAGACATTCAAATTCGGGCAAACGTAGACTTACGGGTGAAAGCAGATAAAATTCACAAGCATAGTCAGACATGTGCGGGTAAAAATAGACAAAATTGACGTACATATGCAGACTTGGGCGGAAAAGTTAGACAAAATCGACGTAAATGTACAGACTTCCGCAGACATAATTTAGGGGCATATGCAGACTTGCGCATTTAAAACCAGACAAAATTGATGGGCATATGCAGACTTCCGCGGGTATACAATAGCCATGTGCAGATAAAAACCTACATTAAATAAGGTACAAAATCGGATAAAATGTTTAAATAAATTTGGACCTGTTGGTGTACTAACCGTATAAAAGACGCACGTCCGACAGATAAAAACCCACATAAATTGACGTACAATATCAGATCAAATATGTACATGTTCCTGCGTTTATGGGTGGGTGGGTTCAATAATCTTATAAATTACGACATATAACAGACAAATCCGGATGTGCATAAATTGGCAAAAACGCCATACGGATATAGAATAGACATGTGCAGATAAAAACGAATCGGGTGCACTAACCGTATAAAAGACGTAAATGCGACAGATAAATGCGGATGTGCAAAAACGGATATAAGCGGATGTTACTCGTACGTACGAAGTTTTAAATTTTATACCCGCACATGGCTGAAATTTTCAGCAGGGTAAACAGCCAAAAGCAGAGGTAATGACGAATATAGGCAGACATGAGCAAACAATAATGCAGACAAAATACGACGTAAACAGATAAATGCGGATAATTTTAAAATAGATTAATGCAGCCAAAACACACCAACTGACAGACATAGACAGACATTCGCAGACTTGGAGGCGTATTATATATATATAAGCAAAAATGACGTATTTAAACAGCCAAAAGCAGACGAAATGACGGATATAGGCAGACGTAAGCAGACAATAATACAGACAAAAGACGACGTAAACAGACAAATGCAGATAATTTAAAAACAGATTACTGCATCCAAAACATAACAAATGACAGGTATAGACAGACCTTCGCAGACTTGGGTGGGTATTATCTTTATAAGCGCAAATGAAGTATTTAAACAGCCAAAAGCAGACTTAATGACGGATATAGGCAGACGTGAGCAGACAATAATACAGACAAAATACGACGTAAACAGATAAATGCGGATAATTTTAAAACAGATTACTGCAGCCAAAACACAACAACTCACAGGTATAGATAGACATTGGCAGACTTGGACGCGTATTTAAACAGCCAAAAGCAGACGTTATGACGGATATAGGCAGAAGTAAGCAGACAGTAATACCTACAGACAAAATAAAAGCCAGACAAATGGCAGGTATAGACAGACATTCGCAGACTTATTATCTGTATAAGCGCAAATGACGTATTTAAACAGCCAAAAGCAGACGTAATGACGGATATAGGCAGACGTAAGCAGATAATAATACAGACAAAATACGACGTAAACAGACAAATGTGGATAATTTAAAAACAGATTACTGCAGGCAAAAAACACAGGTATAGACAGACTAAAACCGACATAAACACTTCATCGCGGACCTTTGCAGCTAATATCAGATATTCGCAGACTTGGGCTGGTATTGTCTATATAAGCGCAAATGAAGTATTTAAACAGCTAAAATTACGGATATAGGCAGACATCAGCAGATAATAATACAGAAAAAAATACGACGTAAACAGACAAATGCAGATAATTAAAAAAAAGATTTCTGCCTATGGGCGTGTAAAACATGACATATAACCAGTAGTCGGGGAATTTCCAGTACTCGCATAGGCGCCGCATCGACTCTAGCGTTGAGGCGAGGTTTTAAATATTTACATTTTTATTTCTTTTTATCTTGATTTTTTAATGATTCCATTTAAACAAGTAAGGTGTGAAAAAAGTTATCGACAAATAAAAATTAAAAACTTTCGTATTCTTAAAAGATAAAAATCGAAAGTCGTTTTTTTGTTGAAAAACACCGATATATATATAGTTGTATAGTTAATATGTATGGTTAATATTGTTGTGGGTAACAAATTAGTCGTCAAATATTTCGATTTATAAAAATTTCCCTCATAATTCGGCAAAATTATTCCGTAAGCCTATGTTTCTGTGTTTATTTTCAACTTTGATGAGTCATAACTGAGTTTACGCTGAATACTGCACATAACAGATAAACCCGGATGTTCATAAACAGGCGAAAACGACATACGGATATAGAATAGCCATATGCAGATAAAAACTGACATAAAATGACGTACAAAATCAGATAAAATGTGTACATACATCCGCGCCCATGGGCGGGTGGGTGCACTAACCGTATTAAAGACGTACAAGTGACAGATAAATGCGGAGGTGCAAAAAACGATATACCCGGATGTTGCCGGTATGTACGATTTTAAATTTTATATCTGCATATGGCTGACATTTTCAGCAGGGACGTGACTAATGGTGACTTTTTTTATATCTATGATTTAAATTGATAGTTACTATTATCACGTTTCAAGGACCTTTAATTCCGATACAGACACTTTTATAATTATTTAATATATTTTTAGACATACCTGTTTAGTTTATTTTATACATGGCTTAAGAACTTGAAATAAAGATTTTCACGAAAATAGGGAATTAAATTAAGCATATTAAATGCTTTAATTTTAAGTATTTCTCCAAAAATTATGACTTTGCAGAAAAAAATAGCCCTAATTTCGTGCAAATACAGTTAAGGTTGAAAAACCGACGATATTGACTCCACCATTTTGAATTTTTAAGTTATGAACATTGGTCTAGATCAGCATAATAAGATAAAAAAAACTAAAATTTTGAACCATCCTAGTCCAAACGAAATCACCGGTATCAAAAATAGTCGCATGCAAAAATTCAGAATTTTGTCCATGTTTTTTTTTTGCTGGCCCAGTGTGCGTAGCTCCCTTAAGCATTTTTGGATATAAGTTTATATGAACTTTTTTCATGTCTTTTAATAGGAATTCACCTCTCAAAGTTATGAAAAAAACTTGAAAAATGGGTCTTGTATATTAGCGTGAGCTGAAAACTTTAAATAAAAAAAAATGCTTAAATAACCTAAAGTAGCTAAACCCCTGGAGGACTCGACTATATTAGACCTATATTTTCAAATGAAGTTGACAGAACTCTTGCCTAAAAGATCAACCTCGATTTTGTCGCACAGTATAATTAAGTAAAATTTTACAGCGCACTCTAATGTATAAAGCGTTGGTACTAATTATAATTATAATAACAGAGACCAACAAAATAAGAAAAGTATCTTGAACTTTTTACGAGACAGGTCTATTCTTATGTATTTTTCATCGCTGAATCCAAATCCGGCCAGATTAAGGGGTTTCACACTGATTTTTCGAGAAAAATGCAAAAAAAAGGATTTTTTATGGTTTTAAAGAATAGACTTGTCTCGTAAAAAGTTCATGGTACTTTTTTATTTTGTGGGTCTGTGTAATTATTGATGTGGCATTATTTATTTCAGCAATTTATATCCTTAGCACGTTGGCTACCTCCCGTAATCTTATCTTTATAACCTGTATAAAATCTTATATGAAAAAAATATTGAGAGTCGCCGGTGACTCTCGTGGTAGCCAACGTGTTAATAACCAATATATGTAAACAGATTTTTGGCCCAGTTTGGAATTAATTCATAAGTTTTGACAATTTTTTTATTGTTTCGGTCCACTGTGTGTTTAGTTAAGTATCACAAATACTGCTCATTAGATTTTTTTCTGTGTGTAATATAATTACCAAATAATAATTATAAATTTAGAAGCAAACATACCGGAAGCCGAAAATATATTAAAGCAATTCGTTAGCCAAGAAACGAATCCAAATAAAAAATGGTCAACATTTTTACAAAGGCCCAGTAATCAAGCTCCTTCGCCTCAGCATGTTGAAGAAAAAAGCAAAGACAAGGTATGTTTTTATAAATTAAGTATACAATGTATATTATACAATGTATATTATACAATGTATATTATACAATGTATATTATACAATGTATATTATACAATGTATATTATACAATGTATGTACTGGATGGCTCAAAAAAAAAGCGGACACTTTTTAAACCGTTATAATTTTTTTGCATTTTGACCGATTTATACTTACTTTGAAATTATGGGAGGCATAGCGTAGTGGCTAGCGCGTATGTATAGCAAGTCTACTATTGTGAGTTCGATTCTCACTGGCGCCGATTTGCCTTTTTCAGTTAATTAATAATTGAAATTTGGCGAAGGCGCTAAGTGAAACGGACATTCCCTAGAAACTGGTTCGAAAGTCAGTATAAGCCGGTGGTTCCCTCTACTACTAGCCCACACAAGTCCTGGACTTAGGGGATGCTTGATTAAGTAGAATAGTACGAGGTTAAACAAACAAACAAACAAACAAACAAACAAATAGGCTCAAAACATGTACGATTCGGTTGATAATTTTATTTATTTAAATTATTATCAATTTTGTTAGTAAGAAACCTTTATCTAAAGGGGTTATTTTAAGGACATTGGGATCAGAGCAAAATGTACAAAATGATAACTTTTCGTTTGCATTAGGTTAAATGGTCTTGCTTCAATAGATGTATGTGTTTACCTTTTAATTTAAAACTGTAATTTATTTTTTATAATGGATGATGGAAATTTTCATTAAATCAATATGGAATTATTACTACAAATAACCAACAAAGATGCTGTACCATAACATGGTTTTATATTATTGCTGGAAAATAAGTGTTTAATATAGTTTAATTTATTTGTATAAATTAATAAATTTGCAATATTTGCATACCAGGTGTCCCATTAACTTTCTTACAGGCATTATCTTAAAAACCCTATAGGGTTTAGGCCTAAAGGGTATCAACAATCTAAGAAGTAGGTCAATTAGATATTTTTAGAAGGCCTTTCTTTTATGTAATCGGTAAGGTTCTAAATCTCACCCGCTAAACACTAGCAACTCCAAATTTAAAATCTCAAATAGCAATATGGCCATATGGGTCATGTGACAAAATATTCGAAAGGTATTTTTATTTTGGTTGCAATTCATCTTTAATTTTTAAAATCGGTTTAGCCGTTCCGGAGATATCCATTAAAAAACTTCATAAAATAAAAAAAAGTAATATTAAAAAAAAACTTATATTTGAAAAGTAAAGGTAAATAATTATGTTATTGGCCAAATTCTAACAAGACTAAATTAATAATTACACTACATCCATATTACATGAAATGCTTGAAACGACCATCATTTTTCATTATGCACTGTTTAAATCGTGACTTTAAATTCTTCTGCAAGCTGCATATATGTATATATATATGCATATATGGATAAGGTATATACCTTAATAAGAATAAGGTATTACCTTATCCAGCGTCCGGTGACCGGAGTCTCACAAGCATTAGTAATGCGCATATGCGTATCTTAAGTTATCTAGGTTAGTTGGTTGGGTTTGGTAAACTATTCCTTTTGAAATATCCCCATAAAAAAATCTAGTGGTAGGTCAGGAGAGCGTGGTGGCCAAGCAATTATTTTCCTGTTTCCAATTCATTTACTTGGAAAATTAGTTGTTAAATGTTGAGTGGCGGGATTAAAATTAGTAGAAGGAATTCTTTTTTTCCAATCAGCGGAACATTCGTAATGCTCTAACCATAGTTATACATGAAAATTTTGCCCGCCTTCAATGTATAATATAATTAAATATAAAAAAACGAATATAAACCCTTATTTTTCAATTTTTGTTTTTTAGGGCATGTTACTTGTAATTTTAAAGGTTTTTTTCATGCCTAATACAATGGTGATTTTTAATCGAAAATCGGTTTATTAAATCTCGGGATAATGAGGCAAAAATGGGTGAATTATTTTAAAATTTGTAATTTTACAAAAATTTAAAAGAAATAGATTTTTTTTTTAATTTTTACCCAAAATGTTCCGAAAAAAGAAAATAAAACGCTAAAAACCTATAGTGTAACGTTTAAGGCGGTGCCGAGAATAAGTCTTACAAAAGAATACATACGTGAAAAAATGTTGGAATTTTGGTCCTCTTTATTTTCATATAGAACGCTTTTTATCCTAGGATACACCAGTCTTGAGATATTTTGAAATTCGTTTTTTGTGAAAAATACGTCAAAAAAATGACAGCTCCCAATCGAGTTCAAGGTCACGATATTGTTTTTTTTTGTTGGGGTCCTAAACCGTACTCAATAAAACCAAAATAAAAACACCCTGAATTATTTTCAGGTAAAGTCGTTTTGAAAAAACTGAAAACTGGATTAGCGGCCTTGGCGATTCAGTATTGTATGGACAGTAGCGAATATACGTTGTGAATTCAATTGAAATTATTCAAATTTAATTTAGCTTTTTTTAATATCGTATTATAATATGAATTATAAGCACAAAAATAATAAACTTATAAGGTTACGTTTTATTCAGCTAGCGGCATACCGTCAGCGAATCTGTTAATTGCATATAAAACTTAACTTTGTAAAATTAATAATAATTAAATTTGTTTTGTTTTAGGCACCAGTGTATAAAGTAGTTATTAAGAAACAGCCAAGAAAACAAGGAGGAAGAATAGTAACATTTCAAGATGTAAGAAATAAATAAAATTTAATTTTACAGTTATAGCCTATACCCATAAATTTTTGGTCACCGAAAAAGTCCAAACCAAAATTGGTTAAAACCTTTATTCTCGTCCTCGTAGTGGGTCATAAAAACTTCAGCTCAATTAAATGATCAGAAACCCAATTTTGGGGGCATTTTAAAAATAAAATTTATATTATTATGTATGTATTGTTAAACGAGACGACAGCTTAAGTTATGACGCCAAAAGTATCAACAATACCTAATACTTAAAATAAATAATAACGAAAAAAGTATCTAAAACTGGCATTAAAGTAAATTTATTAATAAAAAACATTTAGTTTAAAAACGTTTAATATTTTCTCAAGTTTTAAGTTTAAAGTTTGAAATATCTAATCCTTCCCCCACTCTTATAAATATATACAGGGTGTCCCAGCTTTCTGTCAAAGTAAGATATTGACTAATGATTTTATAAAACATTTAATGTAAGCCCTTGTAGATGCCAAAAGGAGCAGAATTTAAAAATATTTTTAAATATACAGGGTGTACCCAAAAAAGTGACAGATCCTAGGAATAATTTTTTAAATGCAACATATTTTTAAACTCTGCATCAAATTCCAAATCTTTTAATATGTAACGACCTATATCTCCCTCCAGTAGTTTTTGACTCATTTGAATTTCTTCAACTTTGCATTCTGAAACATTCCGTATATTTTTTTAAGATAACTTTGTTTTTAAAGGAAAGAATAGGCCTTCCTTAAAATTAACCCAAATCTTTAAAATCATAACTCTAAAACGTTGGCAGATACGATTTTTTGGCCATTGCTTGATAATGGTATTTTTTTCGTTAAAATCGAAATAACTCTAAAAGTATTGGAGATAGATACAGGGTGATCCAGAAATAAGTTACAAAATTTTAAGGAGCGATTCTAGGGCCAAAAATATGAAAAAAAGTTCCTATAAAGGTTGGTCCGGAAATGAGCCCTAAGAGAGCTACGACCCTCCTAAGGGTACATCTGAAAAGTAGTTTTTTTAATATCTCTGGAACCCTATAAACCACAGTAACGAGTTTTTGCACATGCCTTAACATTGATAGAGGTTATCATTTTATGTAATTTTTATTTTGTAATTTTAAACAGGGGCGCGCAAAATGAGGGTGTGGTCACTTTTTTGCCCCAAACTTTTTATCTGTAGGTTTTTTGGCATTTTCTCAATAGCATATTAATATTTAATTAAAAATACATAACAAAGTACTCTTTGCGTAACACTGTAGGGTCAAATGTTTTCGAGAAAATTGCAATTAAAGTCAATTTCACATTCTGAGCATCAAAAAAAGGAACTAAAAAATCCAACAATAAAAATTTCAATACTGCAGAGCGATTCTACATCAAAAATTATAAAAAAGTTCCCATACACAAATATCTACAAAACACTTTTAAGAGAGCTACACTGTAAAATATAGTGTAAAATTTGGCTTAAATTTTAACGTAATATTACCATAGTAGTCATGTATTATAAAAAAAATTTAAAATAGTGTAAAAATAAAGTATTTATAATGTAATAATTTTCGTTATAAATAATGTAAAATTTTACATTACTAATAATGTAAATTAAAACTTCTTTACATGTAAGACATAACCTTACTTATGTTTTACGCTAAATGGCGCTAAATGGCTGCATACTCGTACACTCAAAAGAATTTCCAATTACCTAGCTTTGTTTTGGGTGAGTACAACATGTTTATTTGTGGTGTATGCAAACTAAAATTACATTCTTTAAGGAAATATAATCTTTATCATAATGCAGTATATTCATAGAAATTAGGTTAACATAAGTAATGGCAGATTTATTTGCTTGGAAAAAAATTTAATTTGCAATTTTTAGTAGTACATACAGGTATAATGATAATTATTAGAGAAGTCATGTTTTTAGAGAACATTCCGAAACCCCAAAAGTGAATAAATATTTTCCTGAAAAGAATTTAAAACACTTTTGCACCCACATTAAAATAATATTTTTTCTATTTGTCCAGTCCAGTTAAAAAAATCCTAATTTTCGCAATTATTTTATAGGGTTACATACAGGTCTATTCACCTGCGTAAACAATATTGCTATTTTGGCAATATCGGCAAAATAGCAACATTGTTTACGAACGTGAATAGACCTGATAATACCTATATTCCCAGAATAAACAAAAACTTACAGAATAACCTACCGACAGACAAACATACAGACATGTCTGTCTGCAGACATACAGACAGATATATATTTATTAATATATATATATATAAATTACGTTGCAACCTTGCCGTAAGAAGTTTTTAAAAAAGTTATTTTAAAGTTTTTGAAGTATTTTATTGAATTACAAATTTATTAAATAATGTTAATAGTTTACAATATAATTACAGATTGATTGAAAGAAAGTAAAAAGCTACATAGGTAAACTATGCTGACAAAACAATATACATTTTATTATATAAACAATAAGTTGCTGAGTAGCATGACTCCGGTCATGTAACTCCTCCCTCCTCAAAATGAAGCATCCCCTGGGAGGTTGAAGTTCTGTCCGGGGGGGAGTGGTTGGAGTTCCTCTTCCTGTGGAATGGGTTCTCTCTTTCTCTCCTGGATTCGGCTTCTGATGAATTTCAGTCCAAAATATGTTAACGCCATGACGATTACCACGTAGAGGGAAATGGTCATGATGCTTGGGGTGAAAATATCTTGTTGATTTTTCTCCATTGGTATAACTGCATTTTCCGAAATTTCGTTTAATTTCAGCGTTTTTAGGTTTATTTTTAAATTTTGTATTTGTCGGTCCTCTATGGCAAGGTTTAAATTATTTACGAGGGCAGGCTTTCCAGATGATTTTTCTTCGAAAAATAGCTTGTTTTGTTTGAAAAAAATTTCGCAGTTTTCTTCTTTTATGAGGTAAATTCCTTGAAGTGACTTAGTTTCGCTTTCTTCGTTGCATTTAATGTGGAGTTTTTCTTCGTTGGGAAATACTCCGAGAAACTGGTTAATTTCCGGGATGACTTCCATATGGTTTTCGGTAATATCAAGTTTTATATACGAGCATGAGTGTGAGTTTTCCTGTAGGATAATATTCTTCTCACAAGTCACATCCTGACTTGCTTGCAAATAGTTTGCGCATTGAAACCTTTTGCCCTTTTTACAAATGTCATTCAATGGTACAAATCCATTTTCTTTTGACTTTAATAAATATTTAGTTTTTGGAATTATCGTCACAAACTCTGATTTGAACAGGGTAGGGATGGGTGTGAGGCGGTATAATTCAAAATCTGTTTCGTAATTTATTGGGAGGGATAGAAAATATGTTATTCTTGTAGGCTCAATTTGACAGTTAATTTGAATAAGGTTTTCAAGTTCTAAAATGTTTTCGTATTTTAACTCCACTGGGAGTTGGTTTTTATAGTGTTCGGCGATTTTTCTAATTTCGAGGAATAATTCATCTGTTTTTATTATGCTAGGGTGCATTGTTTTCAACTTACAAAATGTTATCGAGTTTTCGATATCCGTTAGAATATTTAAAATTGTATTATATATAATTAAAATTTGGTTATGGAGGTCTTGTGCAAACAACATAAAAATTTGGCTCTGAACTTTTTCGTTCATGAAGTTATTTAATTGTAAAATTTTATTTTTTAAAATATTTTCATTATGCTGTATTTCTTGTAGAGTATCATTAAAATTTTGTATTAGTTTTTGATTAATAGAGTATTGTTGATTTAATTGCGACTGAAAGTTATCGTTTTTCTTGCGAATGTCGGTTAAAATTTTGTATATTTTTTCACCGTCATTTGCATCTAAATTACCTGTAATGCCCTTAATTATGGTTCCAAAACCATTAATAAGTCCCCGTTTGTTTCTTGTGAAACTTTCATTATACCCTAAATTAATATGATTAATTTTTTCATAAATTTTTCCCTGTGTATAGTTAATAATTTTCTTATAATTATCTAATTCTCTACTATAAAAAGTTTTGTTAATCTTAAGTAAATCTAGCCTATTATATTCTAAGTTAAGTTTTTCGAATTGGTCGAAAAGTGGTTGTAATTCGTAGTAGTGGACAAAAGTATGGTCCGTGCGCTGCAATTTTGCAGGGCCCAAATTTATAGGAAGGATACCAAGGTTTGTTGTTATGTTGCGGATGTCCGCTGCTCGTCCGCATGTGAGCAACCTGGAATAGATAAATCTTGTTGAGTTTTTGAGTTACTGTTTTTTCTAGGGCGTTTTATATTCGAAAGGTGGATTTTATCTATGGTATTAAAATGGGTTGGGTCAATTTTTGCGGTTTTTAATTTCCAGTTTATATTTTTGATTTTTTCTTTTTTGAATTTATTTTTGGTTTTTGACTGTTTTTGTTTATTTTTAACGAATACTTTTTCGGGTATACTTTTGGGAATTTCTTCACGTTTTTCATTTAATTTGTTAATAATTTTTTCTTTCGTCTTTTGTGCGTCTTTGTTTATTTTTTGATATAAAATTTTGGTTTTTTCTTTATGGTTAAATATATAGTTATTCATTAATTGTTTGTTCAATTCTAAGTTAAAGGGTGAATCTGTGCCTAAGTGTCCTGTGATTATTTCTGAAGGTTTTAATTTTGTAGTGCTATGTATTGTATTATTATAGGCCAATATTGCATAATTTATTTTTATCTCAATTGGCTCGCTCTTAAAAATATCTTGGTTATTAAGTAACCTTATGTGCTCGATTAGGGTGGAGTGAAATCTTTCTACTGGAGAATTTGAATCGGGGTGTTGCGAGCTTATGAAGTGGATTTTGATTTTATGGAGTTCTAGTAACTCTTTTAACACACCGCTATTAAACTCACCACCATTATCCGATACGATTTGTTCGGGGATGGAATGGTGCGTAAAATATTTTATGAGATTATTTACTACTTCTATGCTTGAAGCAGCACTTAGTTTATACGCTTGACTATATTTTGAGAAAGTGTCAATTATTGTAAGAAATTTAGATTTTTCTAGGGTGATACTGTCCATGTGTAAAATTTGGAATGGTCTAGTCGCTGTCGGTGTCAAGTTAAATTTTAATTTTAGGGGGTTTCTGTCGTATTTCGTAAGTTGGCAAATTTCACAGTTATTTATGTACGTTTGAATCACACGACGTTGATTCGGAAAATAGTACGACTCTTTTATACGTTTTTCGGTTTCTTCGATTCCCCGGTGGTTCGTTTTTCCCTCGTGAAAATTTTTTATAATTTCTTTTATTTCTACCTCCCCTATTACGTCTGTAAGGTATTTTGTACACCTAATTAAATTTATTTGTCCATTTTTAAAATATGTTTGTAATACAGCACAAAATTGTTCATAGATTGGATCCTCGAAAAATACATAATACTTAATTTTTGGGGCGATATATTCTTTCATAACTTTTATTACATCTTGTTCAAAATTATTTTTTGACAATTGAACAAGCATTCTTTGTTTTGATTTATAGAGGATAACGATTGAGGGGGTTGCAGGGGCAAATTCTACTAGTGAAAGAATAATTTGGTTTTTGCCATAATTGACTGGACAAGTTACTATTGGGACACCAATAATTGGGTTTTCCGCGTTAGAGTGTACTGTATTAAGATCGGTTTCTGTAGGTTGTTCCGCTTGCTTAATATTTTCTTCCCGCTCTAAGTCGTCAAGGTCCCCTGTTTCAACAATTATAGACATATTGTCTGAGTCTTTATTCGCGGAAAAGCTGTCGTTAAACTTTTGCATATAATCTAATAAGGGTTCATTAATATTGTCTGTAATGTCAGGTTCGTCATTTGTCAACTCTTCGCAGAATTCTTCTATAAAGCTGGAAATAGCACTTTTATTATTTTCGTGATTAGTGACGTTAATTTCAACTTTTTGGGGTGGGTCAATATTGTAAATAAGTATTTTAATTTTAGAGTTTTGAAATATAATTTTAATTAAATTAAGTATGATATCCCATTTTAGGTTATCTAGGCCGGATCCAATTTTTGGCATAGCTACAGTAAAATCTTGTAGCTCTAAACATAATCTTTTGAGGCTTATCAAGGCGGAAATTATAGTAGTGTAGGTGGGTTTGTCCCTAAATATCTTTTTGGTAATTAAATAATAAATATTTCTTGTAGGAAGTTTTAAATATGCAACTTCACCTACAGGTTTGTTTTGTGCTTTTAGTGTGTTTACGCAATTAAATTTTTCCCTGAAATTACGGGCGATTCCTTTTTTCATGCTAAAACACTGGGAGACGCAATGAGCAAGATATATTCTCGTCACAATTAAATAGATCATTGTCGATTATTTTTACATTATTATTAATTATATTAAGGTTATTATAAATTATTTGACGAAGAGTTTCATTTTTATAAACGGCGTCTGAAAGTTCATTTAAATTTATTTCGTACGTGGGAATAGATTCGCATGTATTGTCATCGTAATCTGATACTTCCTTATCTTTGAAACTCGTACGTGACTTTATGTTATTTTGTAGAGGTGAATTACTTATAGTATTTTTATTGTAATTATTACTTAAAACTTGGGCATAAGTTAAGTCAGTGGCGTTACCGATTTTTTTTATTTGGGGGGGTTCGTTTGTGGGGTTTTGTAGTTGGTCGGGATTTTTGGGAATATCGGTTTCTGGGTTTATTACGATGCGTGACAAGGCATCTGCGTTACTATTAAGGACACCTTTTTTATAAATAATTTCATAATCATATTCTTCTAAGTACAACCGCCACCTACATAATTTGGAATTAGGTTCTTTAAGGGAGAACAACCACTGCAAGGGTTTATGGTCAGATACTATTGTAAATTTTCGGCCATAAAGGTAGGGCCTAAAGTATTTAACAGCCCAAACGATTGCTAGGAGTTCCCTTTCGATAGTACTTAGATTACATTCTGATTCGTTAAGGGTGCGACTTGCGTAAGCTACTGGCAAATCAGAGCCTATTTTCCCTTGTGACAACACCGAACCTAAAGCAAAACTAGAAGAGTCGCAAGTTAGAATGAAGGGTTGATTAAAATCTGGATACTGCAGTATGGGTTGGTTAATCAACAAATTTTTACAATGGTTAAAACATTTTACATACTCGGGGTCCTTAATATTAATTTTATGATTCTTTTTCAGACAGATAGTCATAGGTTTAGTTATTTTCGCAAAATCTTTTATGAATTTGCGGTAATAACCCAATAGTCCCAAAAAAGCCTTAATTTGTCGTGTAGTTTTAGGAATAGGATAGTTTTGAACAGCTTTAATTTTTTCAGGATTCGGTTTTACGCCCTGGGGTGTCACTATATGACCTAAAAACGCTACTTCTTTTTGCAAAAATTCGCATTTATCGACTTGTAATTTAAGATTAGCAGATCGCAATCTATCAAAAATCTCTTTGAGATTGTTTATATGTTCTTGTAAACTTGTACTAAAACAAATGATATCATCAAGAAATACGCAGCATTTTTTATTTAATATACCCCTTAACAGGTTGTCCATGACCCTCTGGAATGTGGCTGGGGCCGTTTTAAGGCCAAAGGGCATGCGCAGGAATTCATAGTGACCATTTTCTGTGCTGAAAGCAGTTTTTTGAATATCCTCCCTAGCCATTTCCAGCTGGTGATAACCACTGGCTAAATCCATTGTACTAAAGTATAAACAACGTCCCAACTTGTCCAATAAGTCCGTAATGTTCGGCAATGGGTATCGGTCATCAATAGTTTTTTCATTTAATTTACGATAGTCAACTACTATGCGCCATTTGCGTTCAGCAAAAGGGGCACTTTTCTTGGGGACCACCCAAATTGGCGAACTCCACGGGCTATAAGAGGGTCTTATGATTTTTTGTTGTAACATTTTTTTAATTTGTTTATCTACCTCTTGCTTATGGACATTTGGAAAACGATAGGACTTTGTGTACACTGGTATTTCGTCTTTAGTAACTATTTTATGTTTAATTTTATGCGTAAAAGTTAAGGGTTTTCCTTCTGAATGAAAAATATCAGAGTACTCATTTAAAAGATTTAAAATTGCTTGTTTTTCCTCTGCATTCATATGATTTATTTTAATTTTAGACAGATCAATTGGCGAGTTATCGCAATATGTATTAATATTATTAAAATTAGAAGCTGTGTGGTGTTCGTATTCGTCGAACATTTGCACAGTTATTGGGTTTATTTTAGCAGAAATGTCCCTATCTGTAGGGTTAACAATACTACAATAAGTAGAAAAATCTTTTACACTGGCTACGCTTTCTATTATTTCTAGATCACCAGCTTTCATGTGAGGAATTATTACGTCACCATTTTTAACATTTTTAATATTTATTTTAATAATTTGTTCTGTCTTGGCAGGGACGACTATGCTGTCGGCCCCACTAGATAACTCAAGGTAGTGAATTTTGATTCTGCGGGATGGTGTAATTAATACATCATTATGCAGGTCGACAATCGCGTTTAATTTCTTTAGGTTATCTAAGCCTAGTAGACAGTCAAATTGTTTATGAAAGTTGAACATATGAAATTTAAGATTAATGTTATTTTTAAACAATTTGCCACACGGGATCTTTGTACTATACTTTTCCAAGGAAGTACCGTGTGCACTAGATATTAAAAATGGGTCATGTATAATATTCCTAGAAAAAAAATTATTTGCGATGTCATGTTTAACAAACGACTTTGTGCTACCACTATCTAATAAAACTTTTAAATTTAAATCTGGGTAAATTATATAGCACAATTGACTTTTTTCGTTTGTTAAACTCATGATATCTATTTTTCCGAGGCTCAATTCTCTAAAAAAGATGAGTCATCTTGATTTTTATTTAAATTTTCCTCCGGAAACTCTACTTTCGGCGCATTATGCAAGTTGAAAACCTCTTCTATTTGAAAATTAGGCGTTCTAATTTGATTATTTGAATTATTTCTATTATTAAAGTTTTGCCTAGCATGGGACATATTAGTGTTTCGCGTAGAAACACTCATTGGAGTTGGTCTCGGTAACCTTACATTAGGGTTTGGCCTAAACACATCATTTCTGGAGCTAGGCCCTGGCTGATTTTGAAAGTTTGTATTTGTGTTATTATTATTAAAACCATTTGGCCTTGGCTGGAAATTTTGTGGGTAATTTGTTAGTTGCAATTGCCTAATATTTGGCAATTGCTGCCTTCCTTGTGTAAAGTTACGATTATTATTAAAGTTTGGCTTTTGTCTAGGATTTTGGCTATAAGAATTTCTAATTATTTGGTCATTTATTTCTAATTGAAAATCGTTCGTTAGCATATTTAACGCAGAGTTCAGATCTTCTGGATTTTTGGTTCGCATTAAGGATCCTATTGGGTCTCGGAGGCCCCTCAATAAAACCCTTAAGGCGTATTTTCTTAAGTATGCGGTTAAAGTTCCGACCTCTTGTGCATTACCATGATGCACCGTTAAATATGCTATCTGAAGGTTAAGTAGCATAAGTATACTATTGTAAAAATCGAAAACTGACTGTTTGAGCCCTTGCTTTAACTCTGTCATTTCCAATTGCAAGCTGAAAACGTCGCGTTTGTCGCTATATGTATTCTGGAGTGCTAATTTTAAGTCATTCCAGTTATTCAGAATGCAAGAGGATATTTTAGTTGCGGCATCGCCCTTTATTTTAGCCAAAATGCTAGACATTAGGTACTCATTCTGAAAGTCCGTCGGGTCATTAAGGTTATAAAATTTATTGACTAATTTTTCACATATATCGATGAATCTAGGAAGGAGTTCTGACTCGCCCCTAAATTCAGGGATCATGTTCAAGTAGTCGGCTTTCAGAACGTTAGCCATGTTTAAATTTAAATTATTTATTTCGGGAATGGGGTTATTTGTTTCTATTATGGTAAGTTCTAGTTCAAAGTTTGTTTCGGACTCGGAACTGGACTCAGAATCGATTAAAGTATTTTGAAAATTGAATCTGCAATCACTAAATGACATAGGTACTTACAGGCAAATGGTCGCTGCTATGATGTCCTTCATCTGTGATGTGCACTCACACTCGAAGAAAACTTTTTTTTTTTTGTAATTTCTCTTGTTTGGAAACTACCAGGTTCTATCACCAACAAATCGTCGAAACGAATCAATTTTATGCTAAATTGATTGGTGAAAACTGCCGACTGCGCCAATTACGTTGCAACCTTGCCGTAAGAAGTTTTTAAAAAAGTTATTTTAAAGTTTTTGAAGTATTTTATTGAATTACAAATTTATTAAATAATGTTAATAGTTTACAATATAATTACAGATTGATTGAAAGAAAGTAAAAAGCTACATAGGTAAACTATGCTGACAAAACAATACATTTTATTATATAAACAATAAGTTGCTGAGTAGCATGACTCCGGTCATGTAACTTATATAGTGTATACAATTTATACACACTGTTTATATGTATGTACCTCGGTATGTACCAAGAACTAATTTTTGTATTTGAAGTAAAACATTTTGTTGAATTGTGTGTATAATTGCGGTCTGGGAAAAGTAAAAATTAAGTTGTATACAACCCCTGTTTTGCTCCTCATTTGTCAAGCGTTACAGTAAAAATTATTATACATGTAAATGTGTTAATGGTATTACTAGCATCCCCGTTTGGAATCTTGTTTTGCAAGTTGTGAAAATCCATAATTATTTAATAAGTAGTAAATAAGGTAATTATTATTATTTCTATCATTACTATTATTAATATTCAGTTGCTTTTCATCCGTGAAACGAGTAAGATGTACTTTCGGCAGGAATTAGTAATACGTTAAGCGCGTTTAATTTTCTAGCACCAAGTCTTTTAGTATTAGTTATTTATTTATTTATTTGCTATCTTAGATATGCCCCAGAATCGATTTTATATATTTTATAGTGATTGTATGGAAGATGTGCAGTAAAATGACGAACATGTGATTATATTGGAGTAAGAAGGGAATTTTATGTTTTTTAATCATTTATAATGCTGATAAATTTTGATTTGGAAGCAACTAACACGTGAAGAAGTTTTTATACGTACAAAATTTTTTATATACTAGCGCATGCGCAAATATATTTACAAATTAGAAAAAACTGCCTTGGCAACAGCTAACACAACTAACAGTAAACACGAAAAGGAAAGAAGGAAAAGAAAAGGTCTTACAGAAGACTGGAAATTTTATATATTTAAAACAGGAGTGGGCATGGCGAAAAGCCAGACAAGAACCACTCTTGGTGAATTGAGTAACTAAGAGGGATCTGGCTAATTATCTCACTGAGAAAAGGCCAAAATAAAGGAAGAAGAAGTATTATTAATATTATTTAATAATTAGTAAATAATGTAATCTTTGTTTAGGTATATTGTAAAATTAACATCTAAATAATGTATGTTTACAGTTTACACTGTAATTTTTTATAAAAATATATTGTAAAAATTACTATACAGGGTGTCAACCAGATCAATAGCATTTACTTCTTTTAAGTTGTGGAAATTGAATTGTTTTATGGATTTTGGATTTTCAAAACTTGAAATACAAGAGGTAATTTGGGGATGCTATTGATCTCGTTGACACCTTGTATAGTAATTTTTACAATATTTTTTATAAAAAAATTAAGTAGTAAACTGTAAAAAGTACATTATTTAGATGGTAATTTTACAATATACTTAAACAAAGATTACATTATTACTGCTGTATTATTACACAAGGTCTAACAACTTATCACATTGCAAATTGTAAAAATACATTATTTATATTGAATTAGGTATTTCGTGGCATGATGGACATTGAACATTATTTATATTATCATTTTACAGTATTCTAAACACAGGTTACATTATTAATACTGTATTATTACACTAGGTATATCAAAATATTACGTTAAAAGGTATAAAAAAAACATTATTTTTCATGGTAATTTTACAATATACTTAAACAAAGATTACACTTTAACTACTGTTTTATTCACTAATTGTAATGAAACATTACATATGCTGATGTAAATTTACCATACGCCACACTGGTCAGAAACGACCTACGTAGAATACTGTAAATTTACATTATTTCTTCTTACAGTGTGTGCTGTTTGAAGTTCTGTAAGATTCTTCGTGGAGACTTTTTTCTTGTGGGAATTGTCAATATTACTTGGCCAGACGGAAGTTGGCGCTTGAGCACTGACATTTGGCGGTTGTTTTGATATACTGTCAATAGATGGCTGTAAACTATCGGATTTTTCATATTTATTACTTTTACTAGACATTAATAGTTTTATGATGCATTCTTGGCCACGTATCCTAATTTCTAGCCGTTTTTTTTTTAATTTTTGCAGTAATTTGGTATTCTTCTTGGAAAAGAGTTATTTTGTCAGATTTTTTTATCACCTTGGTTGTTAGCTTGCACGTCCTTGGAACCATTATTTTCGGTTATATATCACTGTTCACGTTTATCGGTATGTCTGTCGCCACTTTTCCGGATATTATCATGTCTATTAGATATTCTTTTCTTAACTTTTGTAGCTCGGTTGCGACCGCCTGACCGTTCATTTCCGCCATCTTATTTAGAAGTATATTGTTTGAATTCGATTTACATACAATTAACGTCCAAAAATAGCTTATTTTATGAAATATAACTGTTCCACATTTTAAGTTGATAGCGTATGTCATTTAAACTTAAAGTTTCTATACGATTAAAAAAAAACCTGTATACGATATATTAATTAATTTCTTCATTTTAGACTGAAACACAAGAAATTGAAGAAACCGAACAGACTATGAAAAATATGGAAACACAGGAAAACGAGGATGAAATTCCTTTATTGCATGGAGAATTAGATACAGAAGTGGAAATAAATATTACTCAAATTGAAGTAACTGAAATTTGCGAAACAGAGGGAAGCATAAACGAAGATGAACAAAACCAAGAGGAAAACCCACGTGAATATATGGACTACCATGTTGAAGAAACTGAAGGTACATAATAAACAAGCCTCAAAGATATGTTATGCTTCGCATTCCATTGCATACTCTTTACAGTGTCCTAAAAAACGGACACTTTTTAAACCGTTATAAATTTTTTCTTTTGAACGATCTATGCCAAAGAACAGCTACCTTTCTTATGGGAAAGGTTAACGGTTAAATTTGCTAAAATTTAAGTGTGTTGGAGTTTCCAACTGACAGATGGGCACAAAGCTCCAAGTTTTCGTGCTAGAGCTTAACAAAAATGGAATTTGCAGATACAACTTTTGATATAACTCTAGAACGAAACAAGATTTTTAGATGGAACTTGAAATGAGTTACTTAGAATAATAACAGCTTCATTTTAAAAGTCAGTGGTGTCCGAAAAAAGAAAAGATATATTTTTTTATATTCCCTTTTTTACTTAATTGTTAAGACAACACTAACTTTTTTGAGGGTTCAATATAATATATTATTAAATAAATATTATTGAGCGATATTGTGGATTTATACTTTACATAATTTAACCAGTGGTGTTCTTCCTTTATATTTTATCTAAAAAGTTACCTTTGTATCTACGGCAATGTTTAAACTGTGATGGCATTTTTAAGAATTTTTTAGATGTAATAGGTAATTAACATCTGTTAAAATGAATGACCGTTTATTTTTTTTATTTACGCAAAGACGTTATAAGCCTAAATGGATAAATCAATTTATATTATTTTAGAATCGTTAAATTAGCTAAAATTAAATTATGTTTTAGATTTTACCCCAATGATCAAAAGTATCCACGGGCACAAAGTGGGTAGGTTCTGACTTGCAAAAGGTATAGGAGAGTTCTAACTTGGTATATTTGTACAGTTTGGTGTCCTCATTTATTAATGAGTTTTCGACCTTGAGCGACCGCCTCTTGCGCCCCCATATTGGAAAAATTGTACCGAAAACCAATTTTTCGAGAATATCTTCTCTCCAGCACCACCTAGTTAAAAATAGTTATTACAAAGATTATAGAGCATAAAATTTCCTGCAACTAGAGTCGGAAACAATTTTCAATCAGATGACAAGTTAACGAGTTACAGCGGACTCAAGCTCAGAAAATTTCTACAATATACCTGGTGTTTTTTTTTTAACCTGAAACTTTCAAATATCTCGAATACTATGCATGTTAGAAAAATAAAATTAGAACAAAAGTTGTTTATTTTAATGGGGGAAACACAATGGCGTATTTATTTTTTACGGATATTTACGTTTTCAAGGTCATTTCAAGGTCAACTTTGTTTTTTAAATAGAAACATACAGGGTTATTCAGAAATAAGTTCGAGAATTCGAGAAATTTAAAAGGGAATTCTACGTTAAAAAATATGAAAAAAAGTTCCTATAAAGGTTGGTACGGAAATGAGCCCTAAGGAAGCTGCGGCCCTTCGAAGATAGAAATATTGAATGGGGAACAAAAAAAAACACAAATAAAATTTTAATGCTGCAGGGCGATTCTTCACTTAAAACTAAGCAAAAAAGTATTCTTCACCAAAACACCTAAATTTAATATTAAAGAAATTATAGCCGTTTAAAAAGTAACATTTTTAGTGGCACAAAATGTTACTTCCTCTTAATTGTATTTTTTTAAAAACCGATTGCTACTACAGTGTTACACTATATGACATTTTTTATGTATTTTTACTGAAGGATCTATATTTATTACAAAAAAATCCAGAAAAATACACATAAAAAAGTTTGGAGCAAAAATGTGTTAATCCTCACATATTTTGTTTGTCTAGGCAAGCCCCTGGATAAATTAAAAAAAAAAATTAACATTCAATAATACTAACTATACGTTGCCAATGCAATTTATTCAAAAAATAAAACATTCGTTTTGGGTTAATTTTGGCAAATTTTAATCGTCACTTTTCAGTACTTAACAGTTTCGGTCTATATTAGACCTTTATCAAAAGCTAAAAATTACAATGGGATAAGATATAACGCATAATTATAAAAATATTAAAAGTTTTTTAAAATGAACCTAACCTAAAAAACTTACCATCTAAATTATGAGCATTATTTTTACAAATTCCGAACATACCATGGAACTAATTACTGGCTACTTATACAAACATTACATTACACAGTTACATAATTTGTTTGAACTGAATAGATCAAACTAATTAACATTTTCTTAAAATTACAAAGTGCAACCGTACAGGTCATGGCTGCCAAGAGATGTTCAAGGGTTGTTCCAATTAAAAATAAAGCCAACAATTTTACTAACAGAACAATACTGAAATGGTACAATTCCACAATATACTATGCATCATCATTATTAATAATAATAATAATAATACTAATAAAAATAATACGGTACACCATCATTGTTGTAAAGCATGTATGTTTCTGATTAAGTAGACATAAATGTTGCTGAGGTCATCAGTATCGGACTTATAGTTTATAGAATCAGAGTGACTGATGATCTGCACCATTTCCATCAATTCCCTTCTCTTTTTATGTTGTATTCTATTTAAAATTTCGATATTATCTATGTTAAAATCAAAATGGTGACCAGTCTCAAGGTGGTGATATGTCAAGGCTGTTTTATTGTCTTTGATGTGTTTACAAGTTGATTTATGGGTGCTAATACGAGCACCTAACGAGGTCATTGATTGTCCAATATAACAACCTTCACAATGAAAACATTTAATTTTATAAATGGTATCAGTCATGGCTCCTTTCTTTTCAATGTCTTTTAACTTACTAAAAAATATATTGCCAACAGTGTTTCTACTGTATGTTGCAAATGCAGCGTTTTGAGTTTTTAAGATATTAATGAGTTTATTTGTTAATTTTGGTATTATAGCTAAACTACAATATTTCTTAGTTATGTTGGTAGGTATATTGGTACCTTGATCGGTTTTATTTTTAAATTTTTCTATTACCGAATTAACAAATTTTATTGGATAACTATTTTCTATGAACTTCTGTTTAATGTTATTTATATTTTTATGGTGAAAGGAATCATGACTAAGTTTTTTAATTCTAATTAGATCCTGTTTAATAAGGTTTATTTTTTGATGTGTAGGGTGCAGGGAGGCAAAATTAATTGTTCTGTTAGTATTTGTAGGCTTTTTATAAATATCTGTTATTAACGTACCATTGTCATTCCTTATGACGAGTACATCAAGGAATGGCAATTTTTTGTCAATTTCATTTTCTAAGGTAAACGTTAACTTTTCATTGATTGAGTTAAAAGCAGCTAAAACATTATTGATTTCATCTTCAGGTAATATTGCAAAAATGTCATCGACATAAACCCAAAAGTATGGAATCAATTCTGGAAACATACTTATCACAGTCTTAATTATATAGTTCATCACAAGATTTGCAAAAATGGGTGATGAAGGACACCCCATGGGGCTTCCATCAACCAATTTATAAAAAATGCCTAAACTCACGCAATAACCACTTTCACATATAAATTCAATCAGTGAAATAAACGTCTCCTTATCTATGTTACAGAATTGTTCAATTTTCGACCAAAAATCTAGTATACAATTAATTACTAGACCCTGGGGCAAATTTGTGAACAGGGACACCACATCGAACGATACCAATCTATGGCTAGGTAATATCACAATATCTTTAATAATGTTTACAAATTCGTATGAGTTTTTAACAGTATAGTTAAATTCAGGTATTAAATTATTTAGTATTTTCGTTACAAATTTAGATAAATTATAGCTCGGGGAGTTTATGGAAGCTACTATGGGTCGTAAGGGAACATCCTCCTTGTGGACTTTGGGTAGTCCATAAATCTTAGGAGGTAAGCAATTATTATTGATTAATATTTTAGCATATTGTTTGTCAATATGTTCTTTTTTAAGCAAAGTGTCAATTAATTCATTAGCCATAGATTGATATTGTCTTGTGGGGTCACTATTTAATTTTTCAAAACAAGTACCATCATTTAATAGTGCATTCAATTTACGAAAATATTCTTCTCTTGACAGTATGACCGTTATGTTACCTTTATCAGCCTTGACTACTAAAATATTTTTATGCATACTAAGGAATTTTTTAGTTATTTTTATCTCATACTGAAGTTTTTTATTCAAAAGGTCAGGATGGTGTTTCACATTATTAACATAATTTATAATCGTGTTAGTACATTGTGCTCGTACCATATTCTTGTTGTCATAGTTTAGTCGTGTGATAGACATTTCTGTGTCACATAGCAGGTCTTTTAATGGAAGAGCAGGTGTGCTGTATGGTAAGACGAACTTGGGGCCTAATGACAGAATGTCTTGAACTTCGGTTGGTAATTCGACTTCAGTTGTGTTCACTATCCATTCTTTTGAAGTTTGTGGTGTAACACTACATTGCTGTGTTCTTAGGGTATTTAGTTTTTTGTTGTGTGTTATCTTCAATTGTTTTCTAAAAGTTCTGCATATTCTTTGATGAAAATTAATACAGTTTTGTGTAATTATGGCTGGTAATATTTTATTTATTTTAAGAATAATGACCCTTATTCCACTTTTTACTTGATTTATTTGCCAGAAAGTGGTTTTAATTTCTATGGTTAAACATTTTTTCTGGAATGATGTTACTGCCTTGTCTATATTTGACTTATAAGGGCTATCCTCAATAAGCATACTGTATACAGAATTAAAATTTCTTTTAATATGGTTAGGTATAATTGTTTCTCGTTTGCATGTGAGTAAAAATTTTTTTCTAGCAGTCAAGCTAATCAATTTCTTTCTTAATTTAATCCATTCTTTCAAGTGACGATTAAAATTTGCCAAAATTAACCCAAAACGAATGTTTTATTTTTTGAAAAAATTAACATAATCATATTACCCTTATTAATACTAGTAGCTCGTCGCTCTAGCTTAAAGGGTACAAGAATTATTATTGAAAACCCTTATTTTTATTACCATTTTAAAGAGCCGTATCTCCATTAGGGCTCATTTCCGGAACAACCTTTATTGGAACTTTTTTTCATATTTTTTAACGAAGAATCACCTCTTAAATTTCTCGAACTTATTTTTGAATAACCCTGTATATTTTTTTACTGCTATTTAACTCTTCTCAAAAAAATAAAAATGTTTTTTAAAAAACTTTTTTTGATTAATAGCAAGAGTGGTTGTATATCAGTATATTGAAAAAATTATTATAAGTAGCCAAGCGCTTTCATCTCAAACTAGAGACATCATCAGGGCCAGCCCTGAAAGTAAGTAAAAATTGTTAGTTATTGGTATTGGGGCCAAAATTTTGAGGTTAGGTTTTTACAATTTTAAAGATTTTTACTTACTTGTCAGAGTGAGCTTACAGAACGACAGCAGTATACATTGAAGCCGGACAAAACAGGACAATACATTTACTTCACATTTAAAAAATTACACATTAAAATTGCATTGCGTTTTGGCGCTTGACTTGACGTTGACAGTCATGTTACCAACAGTAGGAAAAATTAAAAATTAACTGTCAATGCCAACTTAAAATTTTTGGCGGTAAATTTAAAAAATTGAACAAAATGAAAAAATTGAATAAAATTGAAACAATTGAAAAAATCACCCAAGGGGGTAGGGCAGAGGCGGAGAAAGAGAAAATAAAGGGGATAACAGAAGCCAGAGGGCATCGGTAAAAAGAGGAAAGACAACAAATAATTCTGAAAATGGAAAAATTAAAATAAAACAAAGAATAACAATTCTCTAAAACTTTTTTTTTTGCTTAAATTATAAAAATGTTTTAAAAATGGGTTTAAATTCTCTATTTTTATTCAAGTTAATTTGGGAGTTTAGTCATTGTTCAGGTTCGTATTTGATTGCCCTAGATATTTCTAGGTCCTCGTAGAGGTCTAATTTCAGGCTATGTTTGTGGAGGTCTAAGCTATGTAACATATTGGTGTTGGAAGGGGGGTCGAAACAATGTGAGTTGTATTGGAGGTGGTGTCCGAAAGAGGAGGAGCTGGGCCTTTGGATATGTTCGTTGACCCGAGTGGCTAGTTCCCTAGAAGTTTTGCCTATGTAGAATTTTTTGCAAGTATCACATTCAATTTTGTAAATCCCACTTTTTTTCACGGGTGGGAATGAGTCCTTGGAGTTTACTAAAATGTCACTTATTTTATTTTTTGATTTAAATGCTAGATCTTTTTGTAAATTAAGGGATTTGATGGTTTTTCGGATTTTTTCCGATATTGTACCTATGTAAGGTATAGATATGTAACTTTTATTTAAATCGTTCGAATTTAAGAATGCGGTATTTCTAAAGGTTCTGAAGTTATGTTTACTAATGAGTTTGTCTATGATTTCGGGAGTGTATTTGTTGTTGATGGCAAGTTGCTTTAAAGTTTTTATTTCTTTTTCGCGGTTTGACAGCGACATCGGGATGTTTTGTAGTCTGTGTATGTAGCAA
Source organism: Brachypterus glaber (assembly GCA_958510825.1). Classification (NCBI taxonomy): domain Eukaryota; kingdom Metazoa; phylum Arthropoda; class Insecta; order Coleoptera; family Kateretidae; genus Brachypterus; species Brachypterus glaber. Next base: position 21,216,383 of record OY294046.1, read on the forward strand.
TTAAATGCTGCAAATTTGTGTTGAAAGGTGTGGCAAGAGTTGTGTGGGATAAGGTTGTCTGTTTGTGTTGGTTTCCTGAAAATGCTAAATTCAAGTTTTTAATCCGACCTCTTCATGGCCAAATCTAGAAGGTTTAAAGAATTTTCTTTTTCTATCTCAATGGTGAATTTTATTTTAGGGTGCAGGCTGTTGATATGACTCAAAAGAGAGTTGGCATCATTAATTGATCCGTTAAATATTACAAAAATGTCGTCTACATATCTTTTCCAGGTAATTATTTTGTCAGTAAAGGTTTTATTTGTTACATTATTGTTAAATATTTTATTCCTTTCTAGATTATCCATGAAAAGGTCCGCTAAAAAACAAGATAAGGGGTTTCCCATTCCTAGTCCGTCTGTCTGTCTGTAAAACTTGTTGTTAAATTGAAAGAAATCCTGGTCTAGGCATAATTTAAGGAGGTTCCTTAACCTCAGATTTAATGAGGTCATTTACATTGTTGTTTAGGATGTTGCTCACTAACGGTATGGTTTCTGATTTTGGAATAGATGTATAGAGGTTGGTAACATCAAAGGATAACATAATAAAGGTAACCTCTAATTTTAATTTTGAAATTTCATTAACAAATGTAATTGAGTTCTTTACAGTGTATTTAGGTTTAAAGTTTGTTTTTGAAGTTAAAATGTTTAAAATAAACTTGCATATTTTTTCTACAGGAGTATTGCAGAAGCTGACCACTGGCCTTATAGGTATTTCTGGTTTATGAATTTTTGGTAGTCCGTATAGTCTAGGTAATTTAGGGTTACTAGGAACTAAGTTATTTGAGTTAATAATGGATTTAAATTTATTGAAAGTGAGGTCGCATTTTTTTATTTGATTTTTTGTTAATTTAATGAATGATTTTAAGGAATTTTCTTGTAATTCGGAAAAGCTATTATTTTCTAGAAAATTTTCAACTTTGTCAATGTAGTTAAGTTTATTTATTATGACTAGGCAGTTACCTTTATCAGCCTTAGAAACTATGAGATTGTGGTCTTTAATCTTTTTCTTGATACCCCCCACCACCCTGAGATCCCGCGCCTTTTCTCCCTCTCCCCCACTACCTACCTTGGTTAATTCGTTCTGTAAAATATTTAGACGCTGGTTCCTTAACTGTACTTTTTGATTTCGGTTTTCACAAATTTTTTCAATGATAACATCCACTTCTACGGAGTATTCTTGAATGTTTCTTGAGTTGTATGCTGGTTGTATAGAAAATTTAAGTCCATTTTCTAGTAGATGCAATTCATCATTGTTGAAGGTGACTTGAGACAAGTTCTTGATTCTTGGGTAAAATTGATGATTTGAAAATACTGTTCAAGTCAAGTCAAAGTCCAAACGAAAATACTGTTTTTTCTGTTGGGGATTGTTTTCTTTTTTGAAGTTCCGTTAGTTTTGATTTTATTCTGTTGAATTTAATATATCTTTGCAAGTAGACATCTCCATCAATTATGTTTAAGGTGTGGTTCAGTTCTATGTATGTTAACTTACTGCAAAGTTCGTTATAGTGGATTTTAAGTTCAATGTTTGTTCTATTGAGGGCTGCATATTTTTTAATTCTTTCATTTTTGATGATCTGAGTTTGTAAATGATTTTTCATGTTTGTAGGTACATTTTTTGAGGTTTTTACGATATCGTAACGATATTGTAACTTTTTTTGATCGGACCTTTTGGATCTCCGAAGAACTCGACTACTCAGTTCCTATGTACGTTGAGCCGCTGAATCCGAATCTGAGGTCGAAATTTAAAAGTTAGCCCCCATTTTTAACATAACCTCAAAAAACATACTTTTCGCAATGATATATGTTTTTTGAGGTTATTTTGAAAACTGAGCTAACTTTCAAATTTCGACCTCAGATTCGGACTCCAAATACATATGAATCGACTGGTTGAGTCTGTTGGAGATCCAACTTTTTTAATTTTGTGTGGCTGTATTATCTCTGCAACTCAAAGTCCGATCAAAAAAAGTTTTTTACAAAAGATTTTTATTTTTTTGAGGAGAATTAAATTGCAGTAAAAAAAAGTATTTTTTTCTATTTAAAAAAACAAAGTTGACCTTAAAATTACCTTGAAAAGTCCAAACCAAAACCTCGTTGCCTGACCTCAAAGCGTTCCCGAGTTATTAAATACAAACCTATTTTTTTTAGCCACTTTCAAAGGGGCTTAGCTCCCTTACGACGCATTTTTAGACATATGTTCATAGGACTTTTTTTTCATATTGTCCTATGTAGAATCACCCCTTAAAATTAATGACCATTTACTGGACATCCTGTATATTCCAGAGCTGCAGGCCTTAAAGGCTGATTCCACTTTTTTCTGTCCCTGCTGTGTTTTCCCAGTCCCTCTCTTTTTCTTTTTTCCTTCTCCAATTTTCAGAAATTTCTTTGATATTCCATTACATCATATAAATACACGGTGTTTGCTTATGGCATATATTATTTATTTATTTATTTATTTATTTATTTATTTGTTTATTTATTTGTTTATTTATTTATTTATTTATTTATTTATTTATTTATTTATTTATTTATTTATTTATTTATTTATTAACGGGAAATCCCCAATACATAATAGCAATACATGATATAATTACATGTAAAAAAAAGTTATAAAAAAATATATGATACTAAAACTAAAATTTAACATGAAATAGTTATAACAATATATTATAATAGTGAGAAAATTAAAAATTGAAAATTAAAAAGTGAGTTTATTAACATAAGTTTTAAACGAATTAAAGGATAAACTAAAAAAATCTAAATTACTGTACTTATTAGCCAAGTTCATAGTTCTATTTAAGGGTGAATTTATACCAAAATTTGTGTGAAACGGAATATAAAAAGTTGATGTTGCTCTACGAAGATTCCTTACAGGAATATTAAACTGAATTTGACGCAATAGATCCGGACAGTCTATGGAATTATTAACTAATTTAAAAAGTGTGAATAAATCGGATTTATGTCTTCTATTCTTAAGTTTTTCAACATTTAAAGCTGCATAAATATGGTGGTAATTATGGTCATAAATTGGAGTATTAATTTTCACATCACAAAATCTTAGCATGTTAGGCTGAATTGATTCCAACTTATCTATATGACCATTATAATGAGGAGACCAAATCAAAGATGCATATTCTAAATAGGACCTAACTAAAGAATTGTAAACATTTAACACTGATCCAACTGAGAATTCACGACAGTTTCTTTTAACAAACCCTAGCATTTTGGAAGCTTTAAGTGCAACACTATTAATATGCGTGTTAAAAGTTAGTTGATGATCCAATGTAATCCCAAGATCCTTGATTGTATCAACAGATGTTAGAACAGTATTATCAATGGTGTACGAGCTATTAACCTTAGTTCTACCCATGTAAAATGACATTGTTTGATATTTTTTTACATTTAAAAATAGTCGGTTTTCGTTGCACCACTCTACAAGTCTATTTAAGTCGCTCTGCAAAAGATATACTTCATTGATGCTAGAAATGTGTCGGTAAAATTTCCGGTCGTCTGCAAACAGCACAAATTCACTATGGCGAATTTTTTTAACAATATCATTAAAAAAAAATGAGAAAAAATATAGGGCCGCAATGTGAAATAAATATACCAAGTTTTACTGCTTGCGTTCGACCTGAAACAAAACTATTAAAGGGGATGATTCTACATCACAAAACATAAAAAAACAGCATAGGAATATAGGTCCGGAAACGAACCCTAAGAAAGTTACCACCCTTTAAAATTGTACTAAAAATAAGGTTTTTAATTAATAACTCTGGTACCCTTTGAGAAATAGCGACGAGGTTTTGCATGTATACTAGTATTAATGAGGGCAATTAGTTTATGTTAATTTTTATTAATCTATCCAGAGGTGCGCCTAGATGGAAAAAATATGTAAGGATTAATACATTTTTGCCCCAAACTTTTGTATGTGTAAAGAACTCTAATTTTTAGCTACCTGCCATCCGTATACCGGGTGTCCCACCGGGTTCTTGTCAAGCTATATCTCCGTTATTTGAAAAGATAGAATTTTTTGCAAAAAATAGCATTGAATATTTTACTGACGTATCCAAAACTACCCCTTGCATACCCACCCCCTTGAAACCACCCCACTTCCGTTTTTCAAATAAACCCCCCCATTTTTATTAAAGAATATAACATTTCATTCTTAATTCAACCATACGAAATATAAGTGCTATCGTATTTCTTAAAGGGGCTCCAAATTACAACTATTATTTATTAATAATATTGTCCCAACAGATTTTAGACGAGCTATATCTCCGTTATTTAAAAAAATAAAATAAATTGAAAAAAAAAAACAAAATTAAATACGAGTCAAAGTAGAATTTATTGACTTATGCAAAACTACTCCTTACTTACCCACCCTCTTGAAACCACCCCCAACTTTTGTTTTTTTAAATAACACCCCCCTATGTTTACTAAAGAATATGAAAGCACATTTCATTCTAAATTCAACCATGTATGTATGTATAAGTAATATATTATTTTTTTAAGGTGCTTCAAAATACAACTCCATCAGATCACAAGCAATATTTTTCATAAAAAAAATCCAAAAACTTATTATACCTAAAAAAAATCTGATTAATGTGTTCAAAAACTACCCTTAATAACCCACTCTCTTGGATCCACCTGCAACTTTGTTCTAAATACCACCCCATTATTAATAGATAATAATTGTTATTTGGAACCCCTTAAAGTATAAGATACCACTTATAATACATGGTTGAATTCAGAATGAAATATACTTTCATAAAAATTGGGGGTGCTATTTGAAAAACAGAAGTTGGGGGTGGTTTTAAGGGGGCGGCTGTTTTTTTTGCAAAAAATCTTTTCAAATAACGGAGATATAGCTTGACATAAACATGGTGCGACACCCGGTACAGATATGTTGTCCAAGTTTCACAACTTATGTATTTTTATTTTTATTTTAGATTATAAAACAACAATAGAACACCAATTTCAATTAAGTGACTGTGTGTTGGAATCTTCACTTTCGTTAGAAGAACAATTAATTCAAGTTCAAAAACAGTTGCAAGCATTGTCACAGCTACCTTCTGCTATCCAGGTAACCTTGGATGCAGTTTCACAACAACTAGCCCAAATTGTAGGTTCTAAAAATAAAGAAGACGAAGAAAATAATGAAGGCCAAGAAAATAATAACGAAAATAATAACGAATATGATAGTTTGAGGGAGGAAGGTAATAATAATTATTATTTTAAGTTAATTTATAATTAACCCTTTGGGACCCGCACTGGAAATGGGTTTAGGTCAAATTGGCTGAATTTTTGATATGCTTTAGTTAATGACCTCCTAATCAAAAGTTAAGTTGGCACCAAATCGCTACGGCCCATAGTTTCTGTGATAGAGCCCACGCGCGTCAAGAATTGTACAATGATGTTATTAAACTCAGAATGCGCAGAAATACATACACGCCCCTAAACAACGGCGCGTTTTCCTTAGCAACAGTCGCTTGTTGGAAGCAAGCCGTTCGCTCCTTCTACAATGTTGTGCCCAGTGTCGTTATTAAGTTTATGACGTCACAGTACCATTCTTAATTCCGTTACAAAACGTGAATTTTAAGAATTAAGGCATCAGCCAGTATTTCGTGCTCAAACGCAATTTTCTGTTAACGGTAGAAAAATACCTTTTTTACCAAAGATTAAGCTTTAAGGTTTACCCAATTTGGATTTATATAAATAGTATACACAAAGTGTTTTTAAAAATGCCTTTCTCACAAAACGGCTGCAACTAGGATAATTTCTTTTGACAAGGATGTGTCGTGTGGCTGAAACGACGAGATAACGGATTATCCTGGGGTTTAAAATACAAAGGTTTACTGTCTAACAGCCTTTCAAATATCGGATACCAAGATTGCGCTTTCTGCAAGAGGATAACGATTGCCTGATCAGTAATATTTTTTGGAAGGTTCTTAAAATGAGCAAAAGGGTTGCAACGCATAAAAGAAAATGTCAGCTTTTTCTAACTTTATTCGCAGTAGGCGTGGAAAATTTCTTGTTTACCATTAAAACTACTGTTTCCATGTCCTTTTTTATGCCCATTTCATGATAATAGGTTTGTACGATATACAATATATTATATTGTGTATAACAATATATTATATTGTGATGATATCCGCGCCGATCCAGGTAGGCCTGACGACATGGATCACGGATTTGTCTGATTATTTTTTTGTGTGTAGCCCACCGATGTCTAAGAAAAATTTCCACGAATTTTATTCAAAAACTACCCGTTTCGAAAATATTATTTTTTTAATTGTTCTTAAATTTTTTTAAAAGACCACGTCAAACCCTATGGGTTCTGGCCCCGGTTAAATTTGATAAAATTTTAAATTTGATAAAATTTTTAATTTGATAAAATTACGAAGGTCAATTACTTTTCTAAAAGTTTTAAGTTTTAAGCAATATTGCGGACCTTTCCTTTACATAATTTGACTAGTGGAATCCTAAGTTTATATTTTATTTAAAATGTTGCCTTTTTTACGTGCTCTACTGCTTGGACAGTAATGATAGATTTAGAGTTTCTTCACACATTCAGGATACAATATTTCGGTAATAACCTAGAACTGATTAATAAATATATTTTTTTTGTAATACACAGCAAAGTTTTGTAACTAAAGGCAAAAAAAAAATAAAATATGTTTATCTCTTACTTTTATGATCAAAAGTCTCCATAGACACGAAACTCTAAATGTAATAGTTTTTTCGCTAGAGCTCATTGATATAGAACATTCGGAGTTTTTTCTTTATATATAACTTCTCAACAAGAATTTATATTAAGATGGTTTCTGGAATAAATACTTTTAAAATCACCCATATTTTATTTTTATTATCAGTGGCGTCCCCGAAAATTGGTATTTTTTATTATAAATTATCTGTAAAATTGATAAGCCACTGCTCAGATCATTTAAGTACCAGTGAATTTAATATATTTTTAATATATGTTTACAAAAAATATGGTTTTAGAATAAGTACGTTTAAAAAGTCATCAGATCAGGTTATTTATGCTTTTAAATTTCGACTTGGATTATTTAATAGGGTTCCCAAAGGCATCAAATATTTTAGTATTTATTGGTTTGGTTGCTTTATAAAACAGGATTTTTGCTTTGGTTGCTTTACTTAGTCGTATTTTTAGGTAAAATGCAATAAAGATCAATATTATAAATTGTTGTCGGCATCGGTGCCGAGGATTTTATGTTTTAAAACGGATAATCCTCTTAGGTAAATTAGTTATATGTGGTCACATGTGAGAAGTATACAAGTTAAAACAGTTCACTGTAGGCCTTAACATTTAGCCAGAATATTCAATTCATGGCTAAATGAGGAGCAGCAAATACCTTCCTGGTTCGTCGAGGGGCGAACTGTGTTACTTCCTAAGAACGGAGATTTGTCTGAACCCAAAAACTACAGGCCGATAACATGTCTAAACGCAGGCTACAAGATATTTACAAGAATATTGTACAATGTACATGCGGGTACTCCAAACAGTGGATCCGATATTCCAAGATATCTATGAGCAACGAGGGTCAAAAAGAGGGGTTGCCGGTTGTAAAGAGAACCTGCTGATAGACAGATGCATCACGCAGGACTCTATACAGTACAAGCGCAATCTCTCAATGGCCTGGATCGACTACCTCAAGGCATTTGATACAATACCCCATGAGCTTATCATACACCTGCTCGAATGCCTTGGGGTACCGGATCAAGTAGTGAAATGCATTAAACAACTGTTACCGCTCTGGAAGACCCGATTCACTATAGGTTCAGGTGAAACTAAGGTTACCACAGAGTTCGTTACCTTTAAGAGGGGAGTATTTCAAGGGGACTCCCTGAGTCCACTATTATTTTGCATTTCACTACTTCCCCTATCCATTGTCCTAAGGAATACTAAAGGATACCACTGCGGCACACCAGGAAACCGAAGGTTAAGCTTTGGGAGAAAGGGAACTCAATCAGGAAACGGGAGCCTTCTTCGAAAAATTTACCGCGAGAACAATTATCGCGAAAATATTTCGTCGAAAAAATTACCGCGAAATGTTTTTTTCCGCGCAAAGGATTAACAGCTATAAAAATGTAACGCGAAAAAATATTAAAGCGAAATAAAAATAGCGAAAACTATTACCACGAAAAGTTTAAATAGCGAAATGCAATTACCGCGAAAAATATATAGCGAAAGTAATAGCCGCGAAAATATTTAACGCGCAAAGTAAATTCCGAGTCTAATTTTAAATTATAAACGTTTTTTTTTATAATACTTTTTCGTTAGCTACGCCAAGTTTAATATATTATATTACCAATTTGTTTAATTAAGTTTAATATATGCAGAATTAACAAAATTTTAATATAACTAAATTGTTTGGTTTGGTTTTTAAACATATATGTAAGTAAAATTATAATTATATTACTAATAAATATAATATAATATAATACATAACTAATTTCTTTATATTGGTGTTATAATTTTAGTATTTTAAAAAACATAAATGTTTGGCCAAACTAAACCAATTGGTTTAGTTTGTTTGGTTTTGTTTTTGATAAAAAATAAAAACAAAACTATAATTATAAAATAAGCGTTTCATTCAAAAAATTATAATATATATTTTAAGGTTATTTTTTTTAATTAAAATTTAGGCGCGATAATAGTCTTCGCAGTAAATATTTTTGGGGTAATAATTTATCGCGGTAATTACTTTTTCGCGGTGAAACCTTTCGCGGTTAAATCATTGCGCGGTAAATGTTTTCGCGGTAAACGTTTTCGCGGTAAAAGTGTCGAGGTAATTTTTTCGGCAAAGTCTCCTAGATCCACTCAATCAAGCCCTTAGAGTAGTGCAGGAGTACACGCATGCTATCGGAATGGAGTTTGGGGTCAGCAAATGTGCAGTGATTCATTTCAAGAGAGGACGATGCGCGAATGTTGAGGAAGAAACGCAGCTAGTAGATGGAAGCATCCTACATCAACTTGATGTCGGAGAATCTTATACTTACTTAGGTATGGCTCAAAGTCATACTCAAGAGGTATCTGCTGTTAAAGAGATTCTCCGCGGCAAGTACAGACACCGGCTTCGACAGATCTGGTCTTCAGAGCTATCGGGAAAGAACAAGGTGTCTGCTACTAATATGCTTGCTGTCCCAATCTTGACCTACTCCTTTGGAGTAATCAAGTGGTCAATAGACGAGCTGAGACAACTCGACATAGGTACGCGAAAGATTATGCACCTTTATCGAAGCCATCATTCAAAATCGTCCGTTCCACGACTTTACATCCCCCGTTATCAGGGTGGTCGTGGACTCTTGGGATTGGAGTGTTTACACGACAGAATAGTCCTGGATGGAGCCTGTAAGGTGATCAGGAGTTCGGATCCCCTGCTTCGCATGGTTTGTAATCATGAAAAAGTGGGGGTTGGAGTATTTTTATTTAGGGCAGCTACGAAAGCAGCCAATGAACCACTGTCTCACCTTTGACATCCAAAGGAGGATTCAGAATTCGTTAACCGAACTGGATCCTCCTCCATTAAAAGCCCAAGTCAAGTCTGCAGAAGCCATGCGACTTCTGCAAGCACATGTGGATAAGCCGATGTACGGTCTCTATTACAAGGCTGTAGAAAACATTGGCTTATCCAAACGATTGACTTTCGCATTTTTATACTCTAGTAGGTTAAGGTCAGAGACTGAGGGATTTATAATAGAGTGCCAAGATGGTGTATTTAACACCCTAGTCTACCGTAGTCGCGTTATGGGAATAGAGGTCCCTGACACAAGTTGCAGGGCGTGTCGAAAGGCGCCGGAGGCTTTGATGCACTTACTGTCAGTGTGCTCGACTTATGCCGTCTCCGCCTATATACGACGACATAACGTGGCCTTGCGGGTGCTTTACATTCACCTGAAGCACTCGTACGGTATTGACGATACACCCGTACTGCCCTATGCTCCAGACGATATTGAGTCCGTTGTGGTGAAAGGTGCCAAATTTATTGGAACTACTCATTCACCACCCTCAGGCAAATAAGATTCAATAAGCCTGATGTAGTCCTCCTCGATAAAGATCTTAAGACAATGTTCGTTATTGAATTCCGAAACGAACATAGTCTTAAAAGATGAGGAAAAACGGACAAAATATCAAGACCTTCTTTTCGAACTCCGTATTCCGTATTCCGGTTATTCTGTTAAGCTTGTGGTCCTCATTATTGGTTCTCTTGGTGGTACAAGGCAAACATTTCTCTATGCACCTAAGACCATACAGGCATGCTCCAAAAGAGCAGAGCTCTTATCCGGAAATATACAGAAGGCCGTTATTCTGGGATCACTGAATATACTTAGAGCACATGAAAATCGGACCGAATAATTACCTCACGGTGTGTGGAGTAGTCATTGGTTTCGACATGATTTTCCATAAGAGCTCATGTGAAACCCTGACAAAGGCATGTTCAAGGTCAATCGATAAAAGGGCAGCTTTATCCTGGGTATTATTTTGGCACTGAATCACAAAATCTCTATATCTAATAAATTGTTAAAAATTGATTTTTCATTGTCGTAATTCTGATCCTCACTTTTAATGTTAGGGATTATTTCTTTAAACCTCTCTTTAATAATTTTCATATATTTTTTGTAGTCAGTATTGGTCAATGTTATAGGTCTATTCTCTTAATGAAGTTGGATTAGACACTTTTGGAATCAAAATTATCTCCTTCAGCAAACTCTACCGGAAGAATTTGTGCATTTTTATAAAAACTAATTAAAATTATTTAAAAAGTTCTACTAGTATTAAACTAGGGTATGTATATTTCATAGGCCATCCAACCCAGGGGTTTTCTTTTTAGTACACGAATCTAATATTGCAAAAATTTATCTCTTATTTATCTGATTTTTCAGGGGTTGTATTTCACAGTTGTGAATCATATTTTTATATTCAGTAGCTATGTATGATCTATCTATTTTTGACGCAGAGTTGTTCCTTACGAAAGTATACTCAACCTTTTTTCCCTGTATTACTTCCCACACATGACTTAGTCTTAAGGTAGTGATTTTATTTGCATACATTTGTTTTATTTTAGGAGTCTTTGGCTTTGATTACGCAATTGAAATTACCTAATAAAAAAACCTTTTCATTACAATTAAAATGGTTAGTTAGTTTATTTTCAAAAAAAATTCACTTTCTCTATAATTTTGTGTTCCTGAGATGCTATAAATATTTAAATATAGAATATTTTCAATTTTAAGCGGAAATTATTCTTCTGTTTGCACCAAAGTAAAGATTTTCAATTTTATATCCTTGCCTGTAAATAATTTCTGTACCTCTTTCATTCGATCCTTGGCAATAAACGTGTAACCTGGCAAACAATTAAAATTTTTAGAATTTACTTCTTGTAAAAACACTATATCCAATGATTTTTTTTTAATAAAATCAATAAGTAACGTGTGTTTTAAACTACTTTTTATTCCATTAATATTCACAGAGGCAATTGTTTTTAAATTGAAAATTATGTAAGAAGAATTTATAGAACTCCTTTTTTCGTGTAACGCGAAAGGCTCCCAATGTAAACAAATGCAATATAATTACAAAATATAAACATGCCGAACCGCAAAAAATTATCTTTTGAATGCTGCACAAAAACAAGTGTGGGTAATCCTTGCTAATAAAGTGAATTTTATTTTGTAATGAAGGTTAATTTAAATTTTTATCTGCCAAATGTCTACAGGTTAGAGTCAAAGGTTACATTTGTTCCATCGTCGTACGAATCAAATCTTCTTAGATCATCCTCATTGTCACTTGAGGCTCTGCTGCCGAATATATCCTCGTCTGAAATATTTAAGCTTCCTTGTTCTGTTTTATTTGTGTTTTTCTGCATTTTCCGTAATTTTTCTAGATTTATTTCGTCATCACTTGAACTTGTCATAGTAAACTTCTTTCGTTTTGTATTTTCATTTTCGGGAAGATCTTCTCCCAGTTGTTTCTGGAATGTTGTAGGGAAAATCATCTTCTTTTTCTTTTGACATACTTCCTTGAATCGATTTTTCAGGCATCCTTTTCTCTTCTGTACTTGATCTTTGGCTTTCTCCTGAAAGCACGTTGGCATATGAAATGACTTTCTTAATTGGGGACTAATGTTTTTAATTATTTTTTTCGGGCATTCTTTTCGTACATGGTTAGGCTCATCATAAAGCATCCATGTTCGAATTTGTCCTTCATAAGAAACCAGCGTGTATCCTTCTATCCTGATATAGGAAGGGATGTTGCTTTTCAAAAATAGCCCATCTTCTACACTTTCCCATTATTGTATGCTTAACTCTCCCATATTTTTCGAAAAATTGTTTCCAATTTTCTAGTTCCCATGGTAAGTCAAATACCCTAACTTTTTTCTCATTCTCCTGGTCTGAGATCTCGATCTCATATTCTCCATGTTCATCCTCATAGATTAACTTCTTATTTTTATACTTTTTCAATGCTTTTTCTACTAACGTTTCTGAGACTACCTTAATGTACCATTTGCTTTTTATATGATCGAACTGGATACAAATAATTTGATCTATAGTAAAACTAAATTTTAGTTTCACCCATTGGTGCAATTCCTTTGTGGTTGTTTTTTTTCTTACTTATTTAAAGTCTAAAATTATGTTATTCTCACGAATTAACACCATCATACACTTTTTCATACAAAGTCAACTCTCGCGCTGTCAGCAGTGAACTGAAATACCAAGAAATTAAAAACTGCTAAAAGAGATTACAATTTACAAAGCATTAATATGTGGCAACACCTTTGGTATGAAGAGGTGGGCCTCTGATTGGGTTCGCTAATAGAGTGTTCTATGATAGTGTCTTCTTTCCTTCTATCTCTCTCTTGCAGCTTACCTTCTATCTCTTTATGCGCTTCACCCAAGGTTGTAAGCTCTTCATTCATCGCAACTTGTTCAAGGCTTCGAAGTCAATCGGTATATCAGTTAGAACTTATACATAAATTCTTGTTTTTAGATGAGGATGACTATGCAGAGCGTGACATTACCGATAGAGAGGATAATGATGAAATGCAGGATGAAGTAAATGAAAACGGAAGTACTGTTACCGATGAAGATAATTCTGAAAATACTGAAAAAAACTCAGAGAATGAGGAAGAAAGTGCAGAAGGAAATATATCGAAAAAAGAAGAAGAGGCAATACGAATTGAGGAAGAAAATTTGTCAAAAAAGGAGAAGGTGAGACATTTTATTACTTAAAAAAAAATAAAAAATACGCAATATCTAATTTCATCATTGTTTATGATTTTCAAGTCAAGATTCTTTGCTAAATAAATACCATATCTTCGTTAATTATTGTAATTAACAATTACAAGTAAAAAAATATCTACAACAAGAATGGGTTGGGCAACTAGCATATTAAATAATTACACTAATTTAAATTAATTACTTAATAATTATAATTATCAAAGAAAACATAGTGAGTTGTAAAACCTTTTAAAAGCTCACAAAACTAACATATAACACTAGTCTACAAGGGTTTTATACGCAACTTTATTGTAATGTAACTTCATTGTATAAATCATACATAGAATTTACAAATATAGGCACTTGCAATAAATATGCTACTGGCACAGAAATGTATGGTACATTTGAACGTGATTAAGAGCAAAAATATATAAGAAACTAAAACTATAGGTACAACATAAAATAATACAACATTAAATAAAAAAATATATAAAATAGTTCCTAAAATATAAAATAAAATAATAGCTAGAATAGGCTAAGTATACCAAGCCTATTTACTATAATACCAAGCATGCTGACAATGGAGCTATAAACGTGTCAATTTAACCAAAAAAAAAAAGAGTTGTGTCAACTTTAATAATAATTTTCTAGAAATTGGTAATAGATAGAGCTGTTCTCAAAATGGAGTTAAAATCCTCATTAAAAGTACATTTAGAACCCATGCTCCAAAATAAGTGAATAATATTTAGGCTTTACTGCTGAGGCTGCTAAAGAACTGTTAACATATTCTTCCAAGAAGGATCTGCTGGGAGTTTACTAAAAACGGTTTTATACTGTAAGAGGTCCCACTAACAGAATCCACCATCAGATTTCTTTAACAACTTTCTAAACCTACAATTATTGTATAGAATATTATAAACTCAGAGGAACTGGGACCGAAATTTGTTTTAAAAATTTCTACCTTTAGATGGCGACACCCTCTGGTCATTGTCGTCACCCGAAAAACTCTTTAGCTGAAGACTTAGACTTCTAAAAATTTCAAAATTTTCAGGAAATTTTAAGACCTTTCAGGATTTTTTCAGGCTCCGGACGGCCCCTGTCCAAAAGTGGGTCAGGTCAAGCCGCTTTTAGTCACCTGGCGACTGTATTATTAAATTATGTAAGAAAAATGTACTATTTAACTTTCATTAAACTAATTATTATTATAATAACTTTTAAAAGCTTTGACCTAGAAATATGAAATTTGCTATGGGTAGCCTTTGGAACAAGACTAATTGACTAACCTTTTAAAAAGTCAGTTAAAGGTTATATTCGTTAACTATTAAACGCCTTTTCCAAGAAACATGAAATTTGGTATGGGTGACCTTTGAAGCAAGAACAACTTATGCACATGTCAAATTGACTAATGAATATCATATTTTGGTAACTTGTAAACGCTATTCATAGAAAGTTAATTCAGGGTCAAATTTTTTTGGCTGGGAAGGTGAATGAAAGATTTGGAAGGTGAGGGGAGGTGGGCGGAAAAAGGAAAAATGTGAAGTGCAATTCGTTTCCAGTATTCTGCTCGTCTAAAATATAAAAGTTTTCAAACGCGTTTCAGATTTTTTCTTTGTGGTTCATTGTTATTGACTATTTTAATTTTTAATTTTATCAGGAAATGAGCCTAAGACCCATTCAAAGACCCATAATTCTACCAGGAGGCCGAAAATGGGCCGATCCTAATGATGCATGCCCTAAAGTACGAAATCCCAAAATGACAGAAGAAAAAATCGCCTCCACCATTGAAAATTATTCTGAAGTAATCGTGGGAAAAGCTAAGGGGTAATAGATTTTTTTAATAAAAAGAACAGGGGTGTCATTTTGGGGCAAATTTTAATCTAGAAAATTATAAATTTATGAGTTTTATGTAATATTTTGATGCCCGTTTTATACAAAAATTCTGAAATGACGCCCCTGTTTTCAGATTAACCGATGGAATCAAACGTGGCCATGGTCGGATACAACTAAGCCAGTTTACAGGTAGGGTATTTTTTTCTACATTCTTAGAAACTAGTATTAACTTTATTTACAGTAGGTAGAGGCATATCAAATAACGATGTCTTGAATTAAGATTATATTCTTAAATTAAGAATGTTTTTGTTTTATATAGGTACGCAAACAAACCTTTTTATTACTATAATCTGAATATGGCGTAGTTTTACCTCATCATGTCCTATTAAATTTCGTAGCTAAATATCTTTATTCAGTGATTTAAAAACTACCATAAAACACTTGTTATTAAAAAGAATACATTCCTATAGCGGTTAGTCCTTAAGTTTTTTTTTTAAATATTTTAATTAAAAAAAAAATACAATTACATCTATTTTATATTTTTATCCACTGCCGTAATTTATAGACCTAATGATATCCGCGCCGATTCAGGCAGGGCTGAGGCCTTGGGTCACGGATTTGGCTGATTATTTTATTTAGCCCACCGATGTCTAAGAAAAACCTCAATGGGATTTTGACATTGATGTGAAATAACTCAAAAACTATTTGACCTAGAGAATTTCGGTTTTCATCAATAAAAAAATCATATTTATTTATGGTCCTAAATTTGTTTGCCGCCATCTTGAAAAAAACAAAAAACTATCGAAACTAAATTAGTGCAATCTGATAGAAAAACATATGATTTTTAATATTGGTGAAAACAACAATTCTCTAGGTTAAATAGTTCTTGAGTTATGGCACGCCAACGTCAAATTTTTGACAAATAGAAAAAAAAATTAGCAAAATTAATATATACCATTTTCAAATCGAGACGTTTTTGAAAAAAATACCGTGGAGATTTTTCTTAGACATCAGCCAAATCCGTGACCTACGCTCTCAGCCTTGTCTGAATCGGCGCGGATATCATCACCTATAAATCACGGGTCTGTAAAAATAAATTATTTATACTGTGAAATAGCCGTGGGTAAAGTATAATATTCTACTGGAGTGTAACACCTATTACTCATTCAGGTGACTATGCCATTCGCCTATCGGCTCGTGTCGTAAAATTCACCCTCGTTGATTATTGGCAATTATAATTATAACGAGCGTATAATAATTAAATTAAATAATATACTATTACCACGAGTTATCTCTAATAAAATTTATTATTTTCAGCATAAACTTCTTGAAATACACACCTCCGCCAAAGAATTTGGATTATCTTCAATCTTCAGAAGTTTACAAATTAGTCCATGATATGGATCCTCTTTGTAGGGGAATTAGTACTAGAGTTGAAAAAATTTTATCAGAAGAAGACTATCAAGTAAGTGTTTATAGGTGTAGGCTATACTACTGACGATTTTTTTACGAAAAAAAGACAAAATATAATAAGGTAAGCAGTACAGTGATTGGCCCTTAAGAATTAGTTTTCACTACTTTAAGTGGTATGCAGAGGTTATACTTGTATAACTCGTAAGCCGAGAAGGCTTAAGAAAGATATATAGATAAATATGAGCTGTTTTCTCATTTTAATTTAATTTTATTTCCATTTACACAACATTGGCCGGGGAATGACAATGATTCGTCACCCCTGATGTTATTATAAGTACCTTTAAAATAAAAAAATAAAATAAAAAAATAAAAATAAGTAAATAATATTTATTTAATAAATTTAAGTTTATTTTAGAAAAAAAGTCCAAACATAGAATATTACTAAACAAAAGTAGTTTTAGGAAATAGTAAAAATATATTAAATTATATTTCTACATTTTTAAAAATGTATAAAATTATTAATTTATAATTTTTAATTAAAAAACTGGCAACGACCTCAAATATTAGGATATAGGCCAAAAAGAAAACAACGTCAAAAACTTTGTTAAGTAAACCGACAGTTTCGTTTATTCTTTGCAAACATCCTCAGGGTTGACTAAGATAAGAAAATTACTTAATAAGTACACTTAAAAAAAATGTAAACAGTACCTACACATCCACATATATAAATATACATATAGGGTGATTCAGATTTAATTAATTTCATATGATTGGTCCTTAAATTTTACTGATATGGATATAATTTTTGAAAATTTATTAGAAAACTGTCTCAATGTTATCAATAATATAGCCCCAGATCCAACTTTCATAAGTGATAGTATTTAGAAAATTAAACCAACAGGTAGAATATGTTCTTACACTGATAAAAGAGTTTATTTGCGTCAACTAAATATTTGGTTGGATATGGTCAATTAAATTATTTGGTTGGGACAAATAAATTTTATTTGAGTCAAATAAATATTTAGTTCATGTAAACAAATATTTTAATTGCAAAATGATTTATTAATGGGAACAAAATAATTTATTTGGCAGAAATAAAATTTATTTGACTCACATAAAGTTTATTTGTCCCAACCAAATATTTAATTGACGCAAATAAACAGTTTTATCAGTGTAAATAAAACTTTGCTCAAACAAGCATATATTTATCATCACACAAAAAATATAATGGTACTGTACCATTTAAAAGAATAACCCTGTATAATGTGTTTTTGCCTATAACTTTTTAAATAGGAACATTTTTCTGTTTTTTTTTTTTTTATTTTTCTGCTCGTTACCATTTTTTTTTTCATATTTCTTTATTCACTATTATTTACAAACATTTCATTTTACAAAATCATATGTTATTTTAATTTTTTTTTCTGATAAGAAGCTTATGTTAATTTAAAAAGAATAAAGTGTTTTTCCAAAATCTAACATTTGTCCATTTAATATTTTTATTCATCTGTCATGACGTAAAATCTGGATAAAAGCATTCAGGTATTGTTTCATTTAAATTAAAATAGATCAGGCCAAAGCATTGGTATCTTCTTTTTTGTCACATCGTATTTCTAAAAAACCAATTAAATTTAGATCTTTCGATATTTTTAATTTATTTCGGACTATGTTGCCTACCCATTCATATATATGCTGCGATAACCCTCAGCTTTTTACCCTGTGTAGCAGTGCATCCTCACTTCCACAATTATATATAATTATATATAATTATATATAATTATATATAATTATTATACTACAATTACTATAAATAAATTGCACTACTCTACTACATAATTTTTACAATCAATGAGAAAGTCCCTACCAAAATGTCATATAGCTGCTAATTCACGCTTATTTTGCGATTATACTTGAGCATATATTGGTATTGTCTACATCTAGAAATAGATGGCGCACAAGTCTACATCAATCTAATGGCTATATTCCTTTTGCGAGTAAAGTCTAAAAACGTTTTCTTAATTAGCGTGCAGAGTTGACTCTTGGTACTGAAGAGGGCCAGCAGCCTGAAACTGTCAGTCTACCAATATCACTCTGAACGATGATTAGAAAATAGATTGATGAAATAATAAATTAATATATTGGTATGGTGGCTTTCGCACTGATTGTTGAAAATTAACAATACCTACTTATTAAAAATAGGCATTGTTGGCAGACCTGTAATCTGATATATAATCTGATATATCTATACACATCACAAATCCATTTTTTTTTTAAACAGTTTACCCAAATGACATACAACTCTACTGCTTTAGCATATTCAAATATTAGGGGTTGTTAACTAGGCTGGACAGAATTTTTTTTTTGGAAAAATCCAGGATGGCTAGTAAAAAAAAGTTGTAGTATGTTTAGAGCAATTTACCTGCAAAAATTGATATTTTTAAAAAATGTTGAGCCAAAGGGGCCCGCTTTGGCTTTTAAGTTTTTATTTTTCCATTTTCAAATTTTTATTTTTTAATTACACAAAAACCATAATAATGGAAATTTTTAGAATGGAAAAGTAATTTAGGATAATACAGGAACACTCATAATTTTGTCTATCCCTATAAAAAATAAAGGGATTTTTGTAAGGGCTGAAAATATCAAAAAATTACCCTTTATGCTAATATAGGTAAAAAAAACTGGTACCTAGAACCTATACATCTAGGCTAAAAATATTTGTTACAATACCTTAATAAACCTATTTTAAAGTTCCATAGTTATTTTAGTTTAATATTATACAGTGTGTAAAAAAAAATAGTTTCAAAATATAGACCTTCAAATTCCCAGTTTTTGAATTTTTAAATATTTGATGTGACTATTCTGAAAGAATCACTATTTTAACTTCGTACAAAAATTAAGTTATATAGGTACTAAAAAAAGACCCTACTGACCTGCTAAGCACGATTTAATAGTCAAAAACTAAAATAATATTAAGATTGAAAAATATTTAATTATATATAGGCCCTAGGGCCTTAGCGCCTAAAAGTCCAAAATGATCAAAATTTTCTTTACGTAATACTTGAATATTCCCTAGGACAAACTTACTTAAATAAATTTATAGTTTGTTATACTTTTAAAAAGATAAATTTCAGTAGAACCCTGTTCAAACAGTAAAAACCACGACTCGGATCGGAGTAGCCATTTATTATCCATCCACATGACCTTGGCCAGTTTAAACCCTATTTACAAATACGACTTAAAAACTTAAACGTAAAAACGCGTACTGCATACGCTGATTGGTTCAATTTCAAGGTTGGTTAAAATTTAACCAATCAGCGTACTGCATTTCTTACGTTTTTAAGTTTACGTTTTTACGTCGTATTTGTAAATAGGCCCTTAAGGAATTTTTATTTTGGCAACGTTGCGCTATGTCGCCAATGGGATCGTGTTATGCTAGAGAGGTCGCATAACATCCAATAAGAGGCAACGGATTTCTTTCCGCTCACCGATTCCCCGCTAGCCAAGGTCATGTAGACAGATAATACCGGGGGCACGCAAAAATAAGAATAAAAAAATAGTAAGTAGACACTTTAAAATATATTTTATCAAGTCGAATTTTATATCGACGCAGTTAGTCACTTGGATGATGGAAAATAGGTTGAAAAAAAATTAAAATTTGTTTCTTTTAACGAATAAAGAAAAATAAAAAAACACATTATTTTACCACCCTGCATTTCAACCAAAAGTAATCCTAGCTGAGACCTTTGTGTAAGGAACCTATCTTATAAATTTTAAATATTTAGCTCAAAGCGTTCTTGAGTTATCGTGGTCACAAATTTCTCGGATGTCTGTCTGGAAAGACACTTTTTTATAAATATCAGTTTTGGGTCACTTATGGATTATCTACACAATAAATAAAAAAATATATCCAGCCGTTTGTGTTTTATTTGCCAAAAAGAGGCACGTGACTGGCATTTATGCTTTAAAACTTTTTATTAAATACGCCAATTAATTTTGTATAATGATACTTTATATTAAAATATAAATAAACAAAAAAGAGTTTTATTAAAAAAAGTATAGAAAACAATTGAAAAATATATTTTTTGTAATTTAAAAAAAAATAGTTTTTTCAAAATGAATTGTTTTCTGTTTTTGCACATAAAATGAAATAATAAAAAAAACGTTTAAATTGGTTTATTTAATCAAAAGTTTTAAAACATAAATGTCAGTGACATGACCCTTTTTTGCTAATAAAGCACCAACGCGTTGCAACGGCTAGATATATATTTTTATTTTTTCTTGTAGATAGGATTTGACCCAGAATTGTTTTATATAAAAAAAGTTTACTTCCAGACAGACACTCAACAATTCGCCAATGGCCAGGATTAAGCCTTATGCGCATGGATTCTTTTTCTATTTTCTATTTTTCTATTTTTCTACTTTTTTACTTTTATTGAAGTTTTATACCAAAATGATCTTTTCCGGGAAAATTTGGAACTACCATAACTCGACAACCTTACACAAAATTTCGGATGGATTATTTTTGGTATAAATTTTAAAAAGTGTGTTACACTTCCTAAACACTCTGTATAATAGATAACAATTTTTTTTTTCAGCCCAATGGAGCTCCATGATGCAGCCGAAAAAATTATAATATAAATAAGATAGAAAATAGTGGAACTTTATATCTATAGGGGCTAGGGAGCCAGCCAAAACGTGACATTTTCAAAATCAGTAGACTTCACGCCAAATTTTATCAAAAATAAAATATGCCTACCTGACTTGATGTTAAAAAAAATGTCAAAAGTAGGATTGAAGAAGTTCATAATATTTTTTCTTAAAAAAAAATTTGAAATCTTATTTCTTTGGAAGTAGTTAACACGAAAATAAACTTTAAGACCTTAGACAAAAATAACCCGTACAGTAAATCTAGTTGCCAATAATTGTAATTCTTTCCCCAAAAAAATGTTTTTTTATTTATAACTTTTTTTTCACAAAAAAAATAATAAAAACACCATAAGAATAAAAAAATACATAATAATGGCGTAATCACTTTTTGCTCAAATTTCTTTAGTCGGGAGATATTTAACTTACGTCATAAGCCAAAAATAAAATGTGTATGTGACAATTTCTAAAACTGCTGTTTTGATTTTATTTTGTAAAAAATCAATTAAAAATAATTATTTTGCATTAAAAAATTACTTTTAGCAAGTTTTAGTTCGATTGGCGAAGAACAAAATTGTTCCGCGAACTTCAACATTTACGCGTGCGCAGTGCATCGCCGTGGGTGGGCTATGACGAAATAAAGTTAAATAACTTCTAAAAAATAGCACAATTTGACATCTGTCATATATTTTTTGACGCTATTTGTGGTTTAGTCAATATTTTTGTGCGACGAAATAAAAAAAAGTTATGAATAAAAAACTGATTTTCGTGACTTTTCTAATTTTTCAAACTGAGATCAAGTCGCGCCGAGTTGTGAATCTTTAATTTGGATAAAAATGTAAGAGTATTCTTAAAAATAATTTATAATAGAAATCCGACGAGAATTGAAAATATTTTTTTTTGTGCTGGCACCCTAACAGGGTCCCCAAATGAAATGAAGCTAAACTTGTGAGGTTTATTGTTACTTTATTCAGGGACCCTAATATTATATGAATAGGACTTTTAAGTTTGTCTTAATTATGTATTATTAATTTTACTTTATATTTATTTTAGTTATACATTGTACATTATACATTATACATTGTACATTGTACATTTTACATAATGTAAGTAAAGACTAGCTAATATTTGAATATTATTATTTGTAGAATATATGATTTTGATTTATATTAATTTTTATTTTTATTTATATATCTATTTATCTCTCAATGTAAATGATACATACAAGATTTTTAAATTCATGTGGTATAAATATTAAGGGATGATATTCCATAAAAAATAATATTTTTTGCTTATATATCCTTGGTAAAAATATATTAAGAGAATTTATTAAATTAAATTATATATTAATGAAAGATGCTTGATGGTCACCTGTGAGCACTTAATTTCGCCTCCGAGTATACCCTTTTTGAATAAAATATAGAAATTTTACTTGCAAGTGTACAGGAGTATTATTAGACGAAAATCAAGGTAAATACACAAGTTCGGTAACATATTCAGTACCATTTCGCCCACGCACTATACTGCCCTACTACGCTAGAAAGCAGTAAGGGGCTTGTCCATATATTACGTAACGAAATTAAAAAAAAAATGACCCCCTTTTTTACTGATTACAATATTATTTAAATATGCATAGTTTCGTCAATTTTTGTGTAAAAAAGGGAATATGGCCCATAATTTATGGGCCACTAAATAGTAATTTATGTTGAAATAAAAATACATCTGCCAATTGGCCAAGCTTAGGAAATAAACATTAAATTTATTAAATTCCGTTACGTAACGTTTACCTAGACCCCCCCCCTCCCCCTGTCACAAACTGTAACAATTTCTCTGAGCCCCTCCCAGGCGCGTTACGTAATATATGGACAGCCCCTTTTTTACTAGAGGGCAGAGTTAAAAGGTTAATGTACCATGCGCAGTAGTGTTTGGGAAACATATTTATTCGCAAAAGTGTTTAATAATACATACGAATGCACAAAAGTGTTCTGGCAAACATATACAAATATACCATGCGCATTATTGTTTGATGAAAGATATTTATGAGCAGAAGGGTTTAATAATACATACGAATGCACGAAAGTGTTCTGGCACACATATACAAATATACCATGTGCATTATTGTTTGATGAAAGATATTTATGAGCAGAAGGGTTTAATACTACATACAAATACGCAGAAATGTTCTGCCAAATATATACAAATATACTATGCACAGGAGTGTTTGGTGGAACATATTTATGCGCAGTACTGTTTGTTGGAAGTTCCACCAAACAGTACTGCGTTTCCAGGATTTTTTTTCAGGGAGGACCAAAATATTTTTTTCCTAAATCTCGAAAAGAATGAAAATTGCGCCGCAGGAGAAAATTTTTTCATGTTTTTTTTACTTCTGTTAATTTCCAGCCTTTTTTTAATTCAATGTAGTAAAACTCAAGTTTTAAAAATTCAAATAAAAAAAAAGAACTCTATTTAAATTTTAAAACAGTGGTATAAGTTCTAGCGCCGTAGGCGAAAATATTGACAAATTTTAAGCTTAGATTTTATAAACTCCAATAAAAAAGAACGTATAAAAGCTATAGCGCCGCAGGCGATTTTTTTTATAAATTTTATAGCCTATTTAAATTTTAGAAGTATTACTATTTAAAGTTTAAATGCAAGAAAACTGTAGAGCCGCAGGTAAAAATTTTTACGAATTTGAAGCTGTAGGGTCCACTTGGAAAAGAGCCTGCATATTTGCTTCGATTTGTACCCTTGTCATTCTGGAGGAGCAAAAAACTATAGCGCCGCAGTCAGGCGTTTTTTTTAGAAATTTTATAGTTTATTTAAATTTTAAAGGTACCATTTAAAGTTTAAATGCAAGAAAACTCTAGAGGCGCAGGCGAAAATTTTTACGAATTTGAAGCTGAAGATCCACTTGGAAAAGAGCCTGCATATTTGGTTCGCTTTGTGTCCTTATCGTTCTGGGGGAGTAAAAGAACTATAGCGCCGCAGGCGAATTTTTCTAGTCTATTTTAATTTTAAAAGTGTATTTAAAGTTTAAATGCAAAAAAACTCTAGCGCCGCAGTCGAAAATTTTTACGAATTTACTTGGAAAAGAACGTGCATATTTGCTTCGCTTTGTGCCCTCATCGTTCTGGGGGAGTAAAAATAAAGTATAAACTATTTATTATAAACCAAAAGAAACTATCAACTCCGGGCCTTCAACCCGGGTCCCGGAGAAGCTTTAAAAATTTTTAGATTTTCGTATAAAATTTTAGGATTTCGGGGGGGGGGGGCTCCGGCCCCCTCCCTGGATACGGCCTTGGGTGGAACATATCTATGCGCAGAAGTGTTTAAGAATCCATAGAATGCGCAAAACAGGATAGAATGGAATACTTTATTAATGCCAGCTAAGCAAAAGCATTATTATATAATATATGCAGTAGTGTTTTTTAAATAATTACAATGTTGTCGTTTGGACATTAATATATGGTTTTTAAGGTTGCTAAAAGTGAATCTGATATAAAAAAACCCATTTCACGCTCGGAGGTAAAAAATGGGAAAGCGTTTTTACTGTGTATTTATTAGATGATATCAGCGCCGATTCAGGCAGGGCTTGGGTTAACGATTTGTCTGATTAGAGAAAAACCTCCACGGGATTTTTTTCAAAAACTCCCCTTTTCAAAAATATGATTTTTTTATTTTTTTTTCAAAAATTTTAAAATTACCGAAAATGTGACATTAACGTGCAATAACTCAAAAACCATTTAACCTATAGATCTGCGGTTTTCGACATTAAAAAAGTCATATTTATCTCTATCAAATTTTATTAAATTAGTTTTGACAGTTTTATGTTTTTTCAATATGGCTGAGAAAAAAGGCCATTTTTCTTAAAAACTCCAATTTTTATTTATTTTTTTAAATTTTTAAGATCAACTACAAATTATGTGTACTTTTGATTAAAAAAATGAAAAAATATCACTTTTTTGTTATTTTTTTGCTAGAACCAAAAATATGGCCAAAAAAACAGAATTTTACCAACTTTTTCGAACTTTGTCACCAGTAGGCTTGGAAAAATTCTCGTTTTCTGGTTAAAACTACTGTCTGCATATCCTATTTTATGCCCGTTTCATGATAATAAGTTTGAAAGCTATACAGTAATATTGTATAACAATATATTATATTATGATATCCGCGCCGATCCAGGTAGGGCTGACGACATGGGTCACGAATTTGCCTGATTATTTTTTTATGTGTAGCCCACCGATGTCTAAGAAAAATCTCCACGGGATTCCGTTTCCCGTTTCCAAAATATGATTTTTTTTAATTTTTCTTAATTTTTTTTAAATTTGTCAAAAATTTGAACTTGGCGTGAAATAACCCCAAAACTATTTAACCTAGAGAATTTCGGTTTTCACCAATAAAAAAAATTATATTTTTTTCTATTAAATCTCATTAATTTAGTTTCGATAATTTTTTGTTTTTGTAAGATGGCGGCAAAAAAATGGCCTTAAATTTTTTTGCCACCATCTTGGAAAAACCAAAAGCTATTGAAACTAAATCAATGCGATTTGTTAGAAAAACATATGATTTTTTTATTGGTGAAAACCGAAATTCTCTAGGTTAAATAGTTATTGCACGTCAATATCAATTTTTTGACAAATTTAAAAAATTTTAAGAAAAATTTAAAATATCATATTTTCGAAACGGGACGTTTTTGAATAAAATCCAATGGAGTTTTTCTTAGATATCGGTGGGCTACACCGTGACCCATGATATCATCACAATATAATATATTGTTATACAATATTATTGTATACCTTGCAAATCTATTATCATGAAACGGGCATAAAATAGGACATACAGACAGTAGTTTTAACCAGAAAACGAAAATTTTTCCTCGCCTACTGCGAATAAATTTAGAAAAAGTTGGTAAAATTTTGTTTTTTGGCCATATTATTGGATCTAGCAAAAAAAATAACAAAAAAGTGCTATTTTTTATTTTTTTAATCAAAAGTACACATAATTAGTAGTTGATCCTGAAAATTTCAAAAAAATAAAAAATGGACTTTTTGAGAAAAATGGCCTTAAAATTTTTCGCCTCCATCTTGGAAAAACCAAAAACTGTCAAAACTAATTTTATAAAATTTGATAGAAAAATATATAATTTTTTTAATGGCAAAAATCGCAGTTCTCTAGGTTGAACAGTTTTTGAGTTATTGCACGACAATATCACATTATCGGTAATTTAAAAAAATTAAAAAAAAATCATATTTTCGAAACGGGGGGTTTTTGAAAAAAAATCCTGTGAAGGTCTTTCTTTACCATCGATTGGCTACACATAAAAAAATAATCAGAAAAATCCGTGACCCAAGCCCTCAGCCCTGTCTGAATCGGCGCTGATGATGACATTATCAGATTCACTTCCAGCAACCTCAAAAATCCTTATATACCAATTTTCAAAAATATCGCCCAGCAACCCCTGGGGATGAAGTTAGACCATTTTTATTATCAGATTCACTTTCTGCAACCTCAAAAACCCCAATATACCGATTTTCACAAAAAATCACCCCCCCTCTAAGCATTGGATTTAGAAAAAATATATATATTTCAATTTTCAGTTTTAGCAACCTCGAAAACACCTGTGGGTGCAGTTAGACCATTTTGCTTTCCCATGTTAAAATTTTTCAAAACTTTTCAACATTTGTTTTGCTTATTTTTGCGTTTTATGACGTTCGATACAAATCAATTTCGAGAAAAACAAAAATTGTCGCTCGGTCTGTCGGTAGATCGGTCGGTCTATCCGGGAAGTTTTGTTAGCACTATAACTTAAGAACGCTTTAAGCTAGAGACTTGGTATCTTACCAAAAGTTCCAGTTCGTGATTGTTTTTGGTGAACATTGGGGTGCGGCAAGGGGGGCAAATGGGGAAAAATATTTTTTTTTTACAAAAAATTGAAAATTGTTATATAGAGGTTTTTAAGGTTGCTGAAATTAAATCTGATAAATATATATATATAGGGGTTTTTGGGGTCGACAATAAAAATTTTCTACTAATTTCACCCCCTGAGGAGTGGGGGGTGGTTTTCGTGAAAATTGGTACATTTGGGTTTTTGAGGTTGCTGAAAGTGAATCTGATAGTAAAAAAAAATCCTGAAAATATTATCGTAGTTTTCGTGAAAATTGGTATATTTGGGTTTTTGACGTTGCTGAAAGTGAATCTAATATTAAAAAATATATAAATCCACCCCCTGAGGTTTTTGAGGGTGCTAAAACTGAATCTTAAAATACATTTTTTCTAAGTCCAGCCCTGAGGGGCCCGGGGTAGTTTACGTAAAAATTGTTATATTGGACTTTTTAAGGTTACTGAAAGTGAAATCCATTTCACGCGCAAAGGTTAAAAACGGGAAAGCTCTTTTACTGGGCAGTGTATTTATTATCAGATTCACTTTCAGCAACCTCAAAAACCCCAAATACCAATTTTCACGAAAATCACTCCTCACCCCCCGGGGGTGGAGTTAGACTATTTTTATTATCAGATTCACTTTCAGAAACCTCAAAAACCCCAATATACTAATTTTCACAAAAATCACTTGGTTGGATTTAGAAAAAAATATTTTAAGATTCAGTTTTAGCAACCTCAAAAACCCCTATATAAAAATTTTCACGAAAATGTGGAAAATATTTCAAAATATTTACCCCCTCAACCCAGCGGGGGTGGAGTTGGATTTTTTTATTATCAGATTCGATTTCAGCAACCTTAAAAACCCCTATAATGCAATTTCCAAATTTTTGTAAAAAAATATTATTTTCCCCCATTTGCCCCCCTTGCCGCACTTCAATGTTCACCAAAAACAATCCCGAGCGAGAAGTTTTCGTAACATACCTGTATGTCAAGTCTCTAGCTTAAAGCGGTCTTAAGTTATCGTGCTCACAAGATATAAACTTTTTTGCTAGGCGCGTTATCCCAAAAAACTAATTTAAAAATATTACACTTTCAACTTCAACAAAATGTTTTGGAACGATTTTTGATGAGAACTTAACATAGTACATATTACGCATTTTTCTTAATAAACAGGGACTTCTTAACGTGTACTATTCTATTGCACATTCCTATATGTCGTATAACGTTATTAGTTGGGGGTAGAAGTAGAGATCTAGATAGAGTTTTTATAGCTCAAAAAAGGTTAGTACTTCTAATATTTAATTTAAAATTGAGGGATAGCTGTAGAGAAGTATTTAGAAATAAACATATTAGTACTATTCCGTGTATCTACATATATAAATGCTTAATATTTATTAAACTGCATCGCAATAAAGAACTACAATTGTATAAAAATTTTCAATAAATTGCCAAATGAAATCGGAAATATAAATGAATTTAATCAATATAATATTGCAGTGAAATCATTTTTGTTATCTAAAGCGTTTTATATCTACAATGAATTTTTATCATCCCCTTAAGTAAATACCGTATGTTGTGTTTTGTATTATTTATTATTTTATGTTAAATTATCTTGTGTAATAAATTATTCTTTGTTAAATTGTTCTATATGTAAAAATGCTGTATAATAACATTTATTACTGTTGAATTTTAACTGACTTGCCAAATGTACAAAATGTATCTGTATTGGGTAATAAATTTACAATTACAATCGACCGTAGATCAATAGGAGCGCCTATGTGCAGCTCTTTATGCAACGTTTTGATAAACCGCGCATGCTCACGCGCATGCGCTGACCGTTTTTCAATATGTTATTTTAAATAAAAAACATTTTTTTACAAAAAAAAAACACCAAACAGACGCCAAACCAAAGTTAACAAAAACCAAGGCCTCCTCATAAAAAAAGACCAAACCAAGAAAAAACTAAAACAAACTCCTGCATAGAGAGCTGCATTTAGGCGCTTGTCGATCAATCGACACAGTGCGACCCTGCATTTTATAAGTTTTAAGAGATGTGCACCAAAAGTTTTTTTTAGATTAATAAAATAGGTTTATTGGTTATTAAAAATCACTATGTTTAAAAATCGCAACAGATCCTTTTGATAATTTAAAGCCTATTTTAATATTTTTTTTATTTTCATTTTTTTTAAACTCTTTTAAACGTATTATCTTGCCTAATAAACTTATTTAAAAAAAATTACGCTAGTGAGCCCTTCAGTGAACCTTAAAAAAAGTTTAAACAATTATAAATCCTATTAAATACCTGAATTAAATTACAAATTAGTATTGTATTTTTCTTAAACATCTAAAAACTAAAAACTTTTAAAAAACGTTACCTTAAAAACTAAATTAAATCCTATTAGATGAAAATTCAATAACTGCCTTTAAAAGTTGCTGACCATAGCGTGGGTCGTTAACATTATTCATTTTGTGTTTATTCCAGACAGTAAGGAATTCTCTGTGAATAGACTCCCCAGCCTGTTCCGACCAAATTCCTAAGCCACTCTCTAAATAGGAAACACTGTCTTTATGGTGATGCAATATGCAATTAATTTTAGGAGTTTTTGATACCCCGGAATCATTTAAAACTGCTTCCAGATGTTTGACATCTGATTCGAGTTGTACTTCAGTTTTTGTTGTACCGAAACATTTATCGACGATTTTGTTCATCACACATCACCAGAACTTGATTCACATTTCCGAGTACTTCTTTTGATTTTAATTCATTGGCATGCTTTAGGAGCTTTCTACAAGCATTGCAACGTCAACCTATCCTTGCCCCTATTGTCATTTTCTCTGCAAGAAATGAGAGCATATAAATGGTGATTTGGAAATTAATTTTAATAAATTTAGTTTATCATTAGATAAGAACATTAAAAGAGCCAAAGAGTCTTTTAGTGTTGTCAATAAACCTTTGTTTGAAGAAAACGAAAATGTGCGAGTTTTTCAGAAGTGCATCATACCTGAATTACATTTGCTGCAAGGATTTGTGAATCACCTCTTTTGGAAAGGCCTGGTCCCATTGCTGGGAAGAGAGAACGCTCTTAAATGGCCCAAGAATTTAAATATAATTGCCAAGAATTATCAAGGAGAAATTTTCGATGGCAATGCTTGTAGAAAGCTCCTAAAGCATGCCAATGAATTAACATCAAAAGAAGTACTGGGAAATGTGAATCAAGTTCTGGTTATGCCATTTGTTGCGTCATTCAATGTGATGAACAAAATCGTAGATAAATGTTTCGGTACAACAAAAACTGAAGTACAACTCGAATCAGATCTCAAACATCTGGAAGCAGTTTTAAATGATTCCGGGGTATCAAAAACTCCTAAAATTAATTGCATATTGCATCACCATAAAGACAGTGTTTCCTATTTAGAGAGTGGCTTAGGAATTTGGTCAGAACAGGCTGGGGAGTCTATTCATAGAGAATTCCTTACTGTCTGGAATAAACACAAAATGAATAATGTTAACGACCCACGCTATGGTCAGCAACTTTTAAAGGCAGTTATTGAATTTTCATCTCATAGGATTTAATTTAGTTTTTAAGGTAACGTTTTTTAAAAGTTTTTAGTTTTTAGATGTTTAAGAAAAATACAATACTAATTTGTAATTTAATTCAGGTATTAACGCGCAATAAATGGTATTTAATAAGATTTATAATTGTTTAAACTTTTTTTAAGGTTCACTGAAGGGCTCACTAGCGTAATTTTTTTTAAATAAGTTTATTAGGCGAGATAATACGTTTAAAAGAGTTAAAAAAAAATGAAAATAAAAAAAAATATTAAAATAGGCTTTAAATTATCAAAAGGATCTGTTGCGATTTTTAAACATAGTGATTTTTAATAACCAATAAACCTATTTTATTAATCTAAAAAAAACTTTTGGTACACATCTCTTAAAACTATAAAATTGCAGGGTCGCACTGTGTCGACCGACCGATAATTTTTTTTTCCTCGAAATTGATTTATATCAACATAAAACGTCATAAAACGCAAAATTATGCAAAAAAATGATTTTTTTTGCACAAATACAAGGCTTTTCGCAATTAAAAAAATATATATTTTATTGAAAATTGGCAACTACCGTATAATACTATTCTAGCGCAGGCCCTGTGAATAGTATAATAACTAAAAAAATATTAAAAATTATATTATAAATGAGTTAAGACAAGTGACTAATCGAGTGCATATAGTGCGGAGTAGAGTTGTTACGGAGTAGAGATATTATGGAGTAGAGATGTTACGGAGTAGAGTTGTTGTGGAGTAGGGATGTTATGGAGTAGGGATGTTAGGGAGTAGAGAAATTTAGAGTAGAGTGGTTACTATTTTCGTAATCAGGATGGTTAAAGTAGTAAAGTTAGCAAACTGAAGCTGTAACTGATGTGTAGTAAACGAAATTACATCCTTAATTTACCCTATTTTTCTCGAAATATACTTTTTGTTGCTAATATACCTGCCTTTTCGATCGACCACTCAAAACCAAGCAAGTATTGGTACGTTGGCCTCCCATTGGCCAAAAATTGGCATGCCAATGTTTTCTACATTGGGCCAATGTTGACAAACCCACATTGGGCCTACATACTGAGAAGACATCAGCCGCCCTAAGGCAACATACGACGGGCCAATGTTGGCAAAACTGCATTGGTCCTACAATGGGCGCCCGAATGCCGCTTTAAAGCCAACCATAATTTTGATCGTAAAATTGTACATTGGCCAAACTAAGGCCACAGTTTTATAAACCAACGTACGTTGGCCAACCTAAGGCCAATGATAAATTTCCAACTAGTCGGAAATTGGCCTTAGGTTGGCCAATGTACCATTTTACAATCCAAATTATCGTTGGCTTTAACCCATTACTGCATGAGCATAGAAATAATTGAAAAGAAACAATTTTTTTGAATATTTTTCGTTTTTGAGGTTAATCTAGCTTAACTTCATGCTTAGTTTTATAAAAAAAGCTCCTACTTGGCACATTTATCCTTTATATAGGATATCATGCATAGATTACAAAAAAGTTCAAAAATTATTTTTTTAATTTTATATAAAATAAACACAAATAACATAATCATTCTACTTTATAAACTAAAAAAGGAAATAAGATTGTTTTATTTAATTTCGAAAACATTTTCTAATCATGATAATAAAAAAAAACACCCATTTGGATGTACTCCAATGTTACATTACCTCTCTCTTACAAATAATTTAACGCTTTTTCTAGGGGTCCGGGGACGGTCATATTGTACACTCGAGTAGGGGCAGGCCTTTCAAAGGGGGGCATAGTCATTCAAATACCTAAAGGGAATACAAATTTTGACTAAATTACATCCAAAGCACTGAAACAGTATACAAATTTTTACTAAATTATGGGCCGAGAGGGAGGCCATGAAACCCATGTCACCCTCCTCATTATGGGGACCTATAGGGGTCCCTCTATAAAATATATTTTATGTTAATAATTACAATTGTTATAACAATTTGTAATAAGAATACTGAAAATCAAATATTGGCCCAGTGCGATTCTATGCATCCTATATAAAGGATCTCGCCGAAAAATCGAAACCATAAAAAATCCATAATATCTACCCTGGTAGAAAAGTACATACATCTAACTTAACATAACATTAGATTAGTGACATTTTTATGTTTAGTTTCAAACCTTATACAAAAACGTTATAAAATATATAAATCTAACCTTAAAAACTAACGTTTGACAAAAACCTTAAAAAATACACAAATCTAACGTATTACGTTAGTTAAACTAGGTAACTAACTTTTTTCTAACCTTATTCTAACTTTAAATATTTTTTAAATTCCCATTATTAATACATAATCTATAGTAAAAAATACTTTCAGACAGATATGTGGCTAGGTTTGATAATTATCCGTAAAAAGTTTGCAAATTCTCAAAAAATAAAATAAAAACCCTAAAAGATTTTATTCTCCTTGAATAAACAGACAGTATATATGCGCTATCTTTCCTGAATATAATGTATCTACCAATCAAATATTTGTCTATTATATATATTTATATATACATATATTAAATTACAATATAATTTTATGTTTACTATTTCCATACCCGGGAAAAAAGGTTTATATATTTGAGATATGATCGGATCTCTGTATATCCAAATTTCATGTCCAAGAATATATCAAGAGATCCAATCATATATGCTTATATATAAGCAGTTATATATCAAGAGATCCAATCATATCTCGTCATATATGAGCAGATATGCTTATATATAAACAGATATAAGCAGATATAATCTATTTGTACAAGTGATTAGATATAAAAATATATGTGCATATATCAAGAGATCCGATCATATCTCTTCATATATGAGCAGTTATGCTTATATATAAGCAGTTATATATCAAGAGATCTAATCATATCTCACCATATATGAGCAGATATGCTTATATATAAGCAGATATAATCTATTTATACAACTGAGATATGATTGGATCTCTTGATATATAACTGCTTATATATAAGCATATATGATTGGATCTCTTGATATATTCTTGGACATGAAATTTGGATATACAGAGATCCGATCATATCTCAAATATATAAACCTTTTTTTCCCGGGTTAATAAGTTTAAAAAAATATTATCCCCAAAAGTTTAAATTATAGTAAGTTTGGCAACTCTGTACTAGAATTTGAAAAATATTTTAAGATTCTGAATGTATAAATAAATATTAACTAACTAAATATAAAGTTTTTCTGAGAGGTAAACGTATTTATCGATATATAACAGCATATTACACGAAAAATATTTGGGGGCCACCTAAAAAGTTGGCTATTTTATAAAAAAATGTAAAGAAATTATGTTTAAAAATACCATTATTGCTTAAATATATTAAGATTTATTTATATGAATAAATTTGTCTCCAGATGCCATTTTATGATGCAGGTAGAAATTTTCTAGTTGGCCACGCACCCTCCGAAAGTTAGAAAACATACTTATAACGTATTTATAACTTAAAAATCTAACGTTAGATTAACGTTTGTAACTAACGTTAGATTCTAATATTAAAAAGCGGGACATTTGGATATATTAATTTATTATTCCATCAATCTATTTTCTAATCATCAGAGTTGAATCTTGGTACTGAAGAGGGCCAGCAGCCCGAAACTCTCAGTCTACCAATATCACTCTGTACGATGATTAGAAAATAGATTGATGGAATAATAAATTAATATTTTTATAATTTTGTTTAAAATTAAAAATTTCTGTCCTTACATTTGGATATATTTTATAACCTACTTTTATACAGTTTTCTAAAATTAGAAAAACGTTATTCTAATGTTAAATTTCTACTAGGGTAATCAATAAATACTTGCGTAAAGCTTTAAAGTATAACTAAATTTATTAAAAACAAGTTTAAATTTATTTTAAAAATAGTGTTGAAAAAAGTTACAGAAATTCTAATCCGGCATTCTTATAAGTGTATAAATTGGCATCTATAGAGGTCAGCCACGTAGGCAAATATGATTTTTTTTCAATAAAAGCAGATTTTAGCGTTCATTAAAGCCTAAAGGTCACATTAACATGCTCTCACTCCCTCCAATTCTTGCAGACTGATTCTGTAAGCCCTTAAGTATCGATCCTATATATCGATCGCGTAGAATGAAAAGCTCGGATATTTTTTTGACATATTGAATTTTTAAACTGACATTGAATGTGAACGTCAATAGTTTTATACTATAGGGGAGATGAGATCACAGATAATTTTTTAATTATCGATAAATAAAAGCAAACCCAAGGTAGCTTATTTAACGAATATTATATCTAAACTTTATTAAGCAAAGGCAATGTTAAAAATTATTGAATTTTTGCCCGTCCAATAAAAGTTAATTGAAATAAAATAGTTATTTTCGTCCTAAAATAATTGTAAAAAATACTTATTTCGCCGAAAACAATCGGGAACATTTTTGAAATATGCTATTGCGTAATACAGGGTAGGGTGATCATTCGAAAATAATCCACACCAAATACCTCGCAAACTAAGCACAAAATTAAATAATGGTTAATTTTTATATTGTGCTTAGTTTACAAGGTATTTGGGGTGGATCGTTTTCAAATGATTACGCAATAGCACATTTTAAAATTGTTCCCGATTGTTATTGGCTAAATAAATATTTTTACTATTTTATAATATCACATAACTTCTATTGGAGGAGCAAAAATTTGATTATTTTTAACAATTTAAAAATATTTTTTAGTTATTTTGGAACCAAAATAACTATTCAATACTATTAATAAACTTTTATCGGAGGGGCAAAAGTTCGATCATTTTTAACATTGTCCTTCCACTAATTGAACAAATTAAAATTAATATATATTTTGTAATTTTACATTTTATACATTTTTCATGGAATTCTCCTGAATCTTTTATATGAAATCAATAATGGACATAAGAAAACTGCCATATACTGTATGGATAAATGCAGATAAGAAAATTTTGGAACATACGGGGGAAGTTTTTGTTATTAAAATTTAATTGTAATTAACAGTCAAATATGGTATAAACTACCTTCGAGTAAGGTCCCAGAAAGACTATAAACCAATAAATAAATAAATAAATAAATAATAATTATTATTTAAGGTGAATAAGTTCATCATAAAAATTATGATATATTTTTGGAATCACAACTTTTAACTCCTGTAGATCATTATATTTAGTTTTTGTGATGGGAATTTGACTGTGGTATAATGACTGGAATTTATCATCAGCCTAAGGGATTGTAGCTAAATCCCTTGGTAGATTTTCATAGGCATCTGTAAAGTTCTTTTTAATTTTAATTTTTCCTTCTTCGTACTTTGTGCTTCTTAAATCAACAACCAATGAATCCCCCACTTTAACACCAGGTCGTATTGACGAAAGGTATGGAAGATGGCTAAATTTTTTAAAAATAGGGCTTACAAGAAAAAAATATGCACATGGTGATATAATCTCCCCTACATTTTTAAGTTTTGACAAAGACATTTAATGTCAGTGACAAATTTATTGAAAACCGATATACGAGCTTTTCATTCTACGCAATCGATATAGGATCGTATGCACTAATGGGTTAAAGCGGTATTCGGGTTTGGCAACATTGGCCCAATGTTTGGCTGCCTAAGTTGGCCAATGTACGATTTAGGGTTGATCGTACATTGTACATTGGCCAACCTAAGGCCAGTGATAAATTTCCAACTAGAAACTATAAATTTATCATTGTTCAGTTTACTTTGGTTCATAATACGGTGGCCGAAAAGCGGCAAAAAATTGGCAAACGATTATCGATTGCCAATATTGGCCCGACATTGGTTTAATATTGGCATATGATGATCTTGTCAACATAAGGCCATCATATGTCCACTATACCAAACCCCGACTAAATAAATTTTTCAAGTGGTAATTAGTATGATGGCCATAATTTGGCCAAATGATGGCAAACGACCATCGATAGCCAACGTTGTACCATGGTCAGTTTAAAATTGGCATCCAATATTCGTTTATAATTACCCTTTGTCTACGTGGGACCAACGTATTTCCAACACTGGCAATCGATAATCGTTTGTTAATACTTTTCCGACCAATGTCCAACGTACTAATGTTTGCTGGGAACTTCATCAAAATGTGTTATCTCAAGCCTAAAATGTTTTAGCCCCTCCTCAAGCAAATACAAAATGGACTGTTTTTTTTTATCATCAACTTTTTATTCGAGGACAAAAAAGTTGTAATTTTAGACTTAAAAAAGTTGTAACCTTCTCCCCCCACTAAATCTCCTTCGCTACGGCTCTGGATACATAATCACTTATGATATTACCCCTGAACATATGTCATAAAAGTGCTTAATTCTGAAAGCGCTCTGATAACACACAGTGCGTATCCTACTTCGCGACTGAAAGCTTACGCGAACTTTTCAGTAACCGGGAGGTTTTAAACGGTATTTTTTACGGAAGTATTGTGGACACGCTTTCAAAACTGCTACTGAAGGTTAGCCAATTTGTAAGTTAAAATAACAATTGATCTTTACCCATCAAACATTGGTTCGTTGGCCTACCGTTGGCAAACCCACATTGGGCCTAAATACTGAGGAGACATTAGCCGCCCTAAGGCAGTATAGGACGGGCCAATGTTGGCAAAACTGCATTTGTCCTACATTGGCCGCCTGAAGGCCGCTTTAAAGCTAACGATAATTTCGATCGTAAAATCATACATTGGCCAATATAAGGCCACAGTCTTATAAAAAACGTACGTTGGCCAACCTAAGGCCAATATGAAATTTCCAACTTGAAAATTGAAAAAATTTTCATTGGCCTTCTGCAATGTAGGACCAATGCAGTTTTGCCTACATTGGCCATATGAGCCTTAGAGCGGCTGATGTCTCCTCAGAAGTAGGCCCAATGTGGGTTTGCCAACATTGGTCCAATATAGATAACATTGGCATGCCAATGTTTGGCCAACGGGCGGCCAACGAACCAATGTTTGCTGAGTTATTTATAATAAATAGGTATTTTAATTAATCACACTGATCCAAAAAACAATAAATTTAATTACTATTAACCAGACTACACTCTAAATTTTTCCGTCAATCTTAAAGTAGTTTTAACTGTAATAATTAAAGCAACATTTAAAAATAATTACCTTCCGCCCCTTGGGGGTGAAGATAGTAACCTTACCCAGTTTTCACCAAAAAATATCCCTAGCGAGAACTTTTGATAACATACCTGTATACTAAGTTTCAGGTCT
This sequence comes from Brachypterus glaber, assembly GCA_958510825.1. Classification (NCBI taxonomy): domain Eukaryota; kingdom Metazoa; phylum Arthropoda; class Insecta; order Coleoptera; family Kateretidae; genus Brachypterus; species Brachypterus glaber. The sequence goes on from OY294046.1 coordinate 21,254,204, forward strand.
TTAGCTTAAAGCTTTCTTAATTTATCGACGATAACTTATCGTGCTTACAAGATTTTCTGGAAAGACCGACCGACCGTCACTTCGACAATTTTTGTTTAAATTTTCAATTTTGACAGGTCGGCAATCTTGTTTTTTGGTTTCTTCGATTTTCAATTTTTATTTCCATTCAAGATTTTAAGAATAAAGGTTTTGTCAAAAACATTACATCACGGCTAGCATTTTATAGGTAAAATCTGTTTAAATAGTCACCATAAGCAATTTTAATTTTGAAGTCCCTAAGTCAGTCCAGTCAGAAGTTATTATGAAAACAAAAGAAAATCATGATGTGCCTATTTTGGACTTCACGGCTAGTATTTTTCGGTATTTTATGTAGGTGTATATATTGTTTTAATAGTCACCATAAGCCTATATTTTAAATTTCCAGTCTCTAAGTCAATCCTATGAAAAGTTATTAAAACAACAACAAAAATCATGATGTGCCTGTTTTGGACTTCATGGCTAGTATTTTTTGCTATTTTTATGTATATATCTTGTTTTAATAGTCACCATAAGCTTATATTTTAAATTTCTCTAAGTTAAGCCTATCTAAAGTTATTAAAAAAAAAACAAAAGAAAATCACGAGGTGCCTGTTTTGGACTTCACAGCTAGTATTTTTTGATGTTTTTATGTATATCTTGTTTTATATATATAATATAATATATATATTAGTCACCCTAAGCTTATATTTCAAATTTCAAATCTCTAAGTCAATCCTATCTAAAGTTATTAAAAAGCAAAAGAAAATCATGACGTGCCTGTTTAGGTCTTCACGGCTAGTATTTTTGGTAGTTTTGTATGTGTCATGTCACCATAAGCTTATATTTCAAATTTTAAGTCAATACGATGAAAAGTTATTAAAAAAAAAAGAAAATCGTGATGTGCTGTTTTCGATTTCACGGCTAGTATTTTTTGGAATTTTTATGTATGTGTCATGTTTGAATAGTTACCATAGGCTTATATTTCAAATTTTAAGTCTCTACGTCAATTTGGTAAAAAGTTATTAAACAAACAAAACAACATTACGGTATGAACCCATAAGATTTTCCCCTACCAAAAATCGCTCAACGCGCCTAAAGAAGTTTTTAAAGCGAATCTAATTATGATATAGTATTGGCAATGCTGTTTGGGTGCCAATTTGCCAGAAAAAGTAATTATACGGAGTTCAATTTACCAAAATAAGTATAAATATATACTCGCGGATGCCACTTAGCCTATAAATGTATCGGTTACCACTTTGGACTCTTTGTTGATAAAATATACTCTGAATATATGCCCGGATGCCAATTTGTCAGCCAAAAGTACGGAAGCCACTTTGACCTCTAAATAAATATATATTTATTTATTTTAAATATTAAACATTTGCAGTTTTGAACGATTTTCCGCATGAATTTATTGAAATTTAACCTAAGGGTTGATTTCTTCCCCATATATACCATATATACAGTGCGGTCCAAAAGCCACCCCCCCTTTTAACTTTTGAACGAGTTGAGATATCGACTTCAAATTTAGAACTCTTAAATAAGACAACTTAAACTATCTTTTAGCATATATTTGATATTTTCAGCTCTTAAAATGTGGGCAGGGGGGCATGTGGGGACATTTTTTTAAATAGAAAGGGTGGGTCGTGTGATACATCATTTTAAAGCTTATAAAATTCTCTATTTAATCTAATATTTTTAAATTTTTTAAAAATGCTTTTTACGGTTATGATTTTTCAATTTTTTGTGCTAAAACATTCGATTTTTTAAGTTTTTTTTTATAAATTTTTATTTATGTCAACTAAAATTAGTTTAAAAGTATAATTAACATTTTTTTATGATGAAATTAGGCATTTTTAAGAAATTATTTGTTTTTTTTAGAGGAATTTTGACATTAATACTCATTTTCAACCCCATTTTAAACCCAAAAAAATGTTTTTTTTTTAATTTAAAAATATGGAGTTAAATGGAGAATTTTATAAGCTTTAAAATGATGCATTACACGACCCCCCTTTCAATTTAAAAAAATGTGCCCCCATGCCCCCCTGTCTACATTTTAAGAGCTGAAAGTATTAAATATATGCTAAAAGATAGTTTAAGTTGTCTTATTAAAAAGTTCCAAATTTTAAGTCGATATCTCAACTGGTTCAAAAGTCACCCCCCCCTTTTAACTTTTGAACGAGTTGAGATATCGACTTCAAATGTAGAACTCTTAAATAAGACAACTTAAACTATCTTTTAGCATATATTTGATATTTTTAGCTCTTAAAATGTGGGCAGGGGGCATGGGGGGACCTTTTTTTTAATGGAAAAGGGGGTCGCGTGATACACCATTTTAAAGCTTATAAAATTCTCTATTTAAACTAACATTTTTAAATTTTTTAAAAATGTTTTTTAAGGTTTTGATTTTTCAATTTTTTGTGCTAAAACATTCGATTTTTTAAGTTTTTTTTATAAATTTTTATTTATGTCAACTAAAATTAGTTTAAAAGTATAATTAACATTTTTTTATGATGAAATTAGGCATTTTTAAAAAATTATTTGTTTTTTTTAGAGGAATTGTGACATTAATACCCATTTTCAACCCCATTTTAAACCCAATTTTTTTTATTTAAAAATATGGAGTTAAATGGAGAATTTTATAAGCTTTAAAATGATGTATTACACGACCCCCCTTTCCATTTAAAAAAATGTGCTCCATGCCCCCCTGCCCACATTTTAAGAGCTGAAAGTATTAAATATATGCTTAAAGATAGTTTAAGTTGTATTATTTAAAAGTTCCAAATTTGAAGACGATATCTCAACTGGTTCAAAAGTTAAGAGGGGGGGGGTTGACTTTTGGACCGCTCTGTATATATATATATATATATATATATATATATAAAATCGAGAGGGGGTATTTTAGGCTATATACCAGAGCTTAATGTTTAAGAAGAACACATTTTCGTTCTTTGTCATTCATTTATTTTTCGTATTCTGATCCAAGGGGTGGTTAACCCAATTTTAGGGCGATTTTACCCCACTTTAGGGTAGTCTGAGCCCCTCGCTAAAATCAGTACATTTTTCAACAATTTTTAAGACCTATTTATTGTCATAATGTGCAAGTGCAATTATGGTTTAACCCTATTTTAGGGTTTTTTTAGCCCTAGCGCAAAATTTTGGCTATTCTGAGATCGGATTCGTTTTTAGCATCGAAAAATAAGTCGGATCACCATAGTCACGATATTATGTCACGACCTTTTTTTTGTGGGGCTGTGTAATCTAACAAAGGATAACATTTAGTAAGTTTTGTGTCAAATAAATTTTATTTAATACAAAAATTACATGAAGCTAGGACGAATAATAATCTAACAAAGAATAACATTTAGTTTTAATGAAACTAATATGATGGTGCAATACGTAACTTGTAAATTTTTTTTGCTATAAGATCTTAATCTATTTTTTTTTTGTTAATCTAATAAAGTATTCATATTTACAAAACAGTCAATTGTAATTACTTTAAAAGTAATTTCAACTGATTACGTTGCAATTCTAATCGCAATTAATTACAAAAGTAATTACTTGATTACAATTAAATATGCTAACTCTGTAATATGTATAGATAACATACCAACTTACTTTTAGATTCTCAAATTTATTTTATTATTTTAGGATAGTACTGGTAGAAGTTTAAACAATCATTTAGAAGTCGAGACTGAAAATGTTTCTTTAAAATACGGTCCAAAAGATGAATACAGCAGTTCCGTTAATATGAACAGTAATATATTCAGTGAATCAGTTAACGATAAAAGCCGAGGTAAGTTTAGAATAATATAAATAGGTATTAGAATAATAAAGTAACCCAAATAAAACCATTTGGACCGTAAATGAATCAAATATTCACTAGAAAAGTGAACCACTTGTTATTTTTATATGCTTTGGTTAAGCCGATGCACGTAAAAGCGTAAATAGTATCGGTTAGGTGTTAAGTCCGCCTCGTAGAAAAGAGTTCCACTGATAAGCCGGTAAGGTCGATCAAGTCAGCAAAAACGGAATCAGGAAGACTTAAATTCAAAATGCTACCGGGGCAAAGTGGACACAGGACCTTTTTCTAGTTGGACAAACAGAGAGGCACGTTTCTTATGGAAACTGGCTTTCGCAATTTTTAGTATGATGTAAATTTAATCTTTTTAATCAAAAGCTTGATCTGACGGCTGGTTTTTGAGTTATAGGTCAAAAAGTCAAAAACAGTAAAATTTTAATTTTGTTTTTTAAATAATCTGAAATAAAAAATATACATCAGGTTTTGTTCTTATTATATACAGGGTTATTCAGAAATAAATCCGAGAAATTTAAGAGGTGATTCTACGTTCAAAAATATGAAAAAAAGTTCCTACACAGTTTGGTCCGGAAGTGAGCCCTAAGGGAGCTCCGGCCCTTCGAAGATGGATATATTGAATTGAATGTTGCAGTTTGTAACAAAAATGTGCCAGAAAGCCTTCATGTAATTTTTAGTTGCCCTCTGTATGACCCTTTAAGGCAAGAACTTTTAAGTCTTACTCATTCAGCAGATCTACATGATATTGTGTCCAGTTTTACTCACATTAAATTGCTTTATCAGACACTGTCCAATATATTAAGATTAAGGGCATTTACATTAAATGAATAATCACATGTGTATTTTTATTTTTATTTTTTATGATGTAGGTACCTATATTTTATTTTATATATTTGGGTTTTAATTGCAACTTGATATAAATATTTTTAAAATTTTAAATATTGTTAAATATTTTATTTATATTCTTAATTTAGGTCTTAAAATTTAAATTACTTAGTTTAAATACTTTTATTATATTATTAATTAATTGTTATAGATTTATTCTGATAAACAATAAATTACTTACTTACTTAATGTTACAGGGTGATTCTTCACTTAAAACTAAACAAAAAAGTATTCTTCACCAAAACACCTAAATTTAATATTATTAAAGGAGCCTTTCAAAAAGTAATATTTTTAGTGGCACAAAAATGTTACATTCTCGTAATTGCATTTTTTTTAAAGCGGTTGCTCCTACAGTGTTACACTATATGACATTTTTATATATTTTTACTGAAGGAATCTATATTTATTACAAAAAATCAAAAAAAAAACACACATAAAAAGGTTTGGTTCAAAAATGTGTTAAGCCTCACATATTTTGTCCGGGTCCGGGTCTAAACGCCTCTGGATAAATTCAAAAAAATAAATTAACATAAACTTATTGGCCTTATTAATACTAGTGTTCAAGACTTCATACCTTTTTACCTATGGATTTATACCTATAATTAATTGTCTAATAATTGTGATAGAGTTGTCATTAAAACTTTCATAGTAAAAGTCATTACTTCAGGACCTAAACAAACAGATTGAGAAAGAGAAAAACACCTCTATTCAGCCTCTGAAGGATTCTGCTCAATTTGTTTCGGATTGCTATGAAGTACAGAAAGGAGAGCTTCAAAAAACAGTTGCATCTCTACAAAAATGTGAGAAATTAAATGATACACTAATTCAGAGTGTTAGACGGCTAGAATCAAAAATTAATACAACTGAACAGAGGGAGAAAGAAAGCAATGTAATTATTTCTGGCTTTGGAAACCAATCTACAAATCCCACTCAAACAACAGAAGCTATATTTAAACATTTAAGTTTGAATTCTCTTGAAATTAAAGAATGTAGCCTTCTGAATAAAAGGAAGGACTCACCGATATTGGTAAAATTTGTTAAAAAAGAAGATAAGAGTGCTTTGTTTAAGAGGCGTAAAGAATTTGGCAAAATTACAGCCAGTTCATGTGGATTACAAGGTACGAACATTATATACTTCAATGAGGATCTTACCTCGGAGAATCAAAGACTTTTTAAGATTGCACGTGATGCAAAAAAATCAAAAATGATTGAATCAGCATATACCTTTAATGGTTGCATATATGCAAAGAAGGCTTCTAAATCAGACCCAATAAAAATCCAGCACGAAGATGACCTAAAAAGACTATAAATTTAAATATAATATAATAAATAGTTAACCTTGTTTAACAATGTCATTGTCAGTTAATTTACAAAATATCCGTGGGTCACGGACAAAACTAAACAATTTAAAACTATCATATGACACCAACGATTATGACATCAGTTTTGTGACAGAATCTTGGTTAAATGACAATATTCTAGATAATGAGTTCATCAATACAAGAAGGTACTCAGTTTTTCGGCGTGACAGGATATCTACGTGCTCAAAAAAGGACGACGGAGGTGGAGTCTTCATTGCTGTAAAACAAAAATTCAACCCAGTGGCAGTTCTTGACTTCCACAGCGATGCAGAGGACGTATGGGTCTTGTTGACAATAGGCAATGTGAAAGTTTACCTATGCTGTGTCTACCTTCCTCATCATGATGATGTTGCGTATACCTGTTTTTTGACTAAATTATGTATGAACTTGGAAAACATTAAGGACCATATTTTTCTAATTTGCGGGGATTTTAACTACACCACAGTTCAGTGGCTTGAAAACAATGGCTATTTTGAACCTTATCATGTACCAAATAAATACTGTGAGTTGCTTGAAACATTATCTCTTTATGAATTTATGCAATTCAACAATATTCATAACTCCAACAACAGACTTTTAGATTTGATATTTTGCAATAAGTTTGGAGTTACTAACTTAGTTCACTCTTCAAGCCCTTTATTACCCGAGGATATTAACCATCCCTCTTTGGAATTTCTTTTCGATCCTCCCTGTGCTGGCTTAAAAGAAAAATCCAGTATTAAATACTTTCAAAATTTCAAACAGGCCAATTACAGTCGGATTTGTGATGAAGTTCTTAAAGTTGACTGGTCTGTTGTCCTCAGTTCAAAAGATGTGAATTCTAATACGAGGGCATTCTATGATATAATCAATGAAATTATTCAAAATCTAGTTCCCCTAAAAAAACTCGGTAATAAATTCCATCTATACTTCTCGAAAGACACTATTAAACTAGTTCATAGAAAAAACAAATTGCATAAGAAATGGAAAATGCATAAGAACATGGATGACTATGACTCTTTTAAATTACTCCGCACTGAGTCAAAACGCCGTATCTGTGAGGATTATCATAAATACATATCCGATATTGAAAATGAGATACCTAGTAATTGTAAACGGTTTTGGAACTTTGTTTCTAATAAAAAAACCAACAAAGGAGTGCCCAAAGAAATGCACTATGAGAATAGTACTGCAAATGATGGCCCAGGTATATGTAATCTTTTTTCAGATTTTTTCCAAAGCGTTTATTTACCCAAATCAAATAAAAACAAGCGTAAACAGAAAACTAAAATTACGAATAATAATTCCCTCGGTAAAATATCGCTAACAGAAGATGAAGTAAGAACCGCTTTGGAAAACTTGGACGAAAAAAAAGGCGCTGGCCCAGATGGTATACCGGCCATATTTGCTAAAAAGTGTTCTATTTCTTTGTGCATTCCTTTAACGGTATTATACAATCAATCACTCACTTTGGGCGTCTTTCCAGAAGTATGGAAGGTCTCAGCTATTGTCCCTATTCATAAGAATGGTCAAAAAACCAATGTTAAAAATTATAGACCCATTAACAAACTCTGTACGTTCTCCAAACTTTTTGAAAAATTAATTTATCCATACCTATTCAATTTTGTCATAAACGAGATTTTGCCGGAGCAATACGGTTTTCTTAAGAAACGCAGCTTAGAGTTAAATCTTATCGAATTTTCCCAGTTTATATATGATACCTTTGACTTGTTGGGCCAGGTGGACGTAGATAGTCTACTTGAGTATTGCAATAAAAATCAGTTGTTTTTGAATATCGACAAATGTTCTGTAATATCGTTTTCGCGTGGCTCATATAAAAGATTTGGGAGTCCTTTTCGACTCTAAGCTCATGTTTAACCTACATGTTGACAAATTGGTCAATGAGTGTAATAAAACTCTAGGATTCATAAAGAGACAATGTGCGCACTTTCAAAATGCCAAAGCATTGATTATATTGTACTATTCTTTCGTTTTTAGTAAATTACAATTTGCATCAGTTATCTGGAATCCGAGATACAAAAATAATACTGATAGATTAGAAAAGATACAAAATAAATTCATAAAATTTTTATGTTATAAAACACGATATCATATCGCAAGTAACGATTATACTGCAGCTCGTTCTCACTTTGAAATTCTAGAGTTAGAAAAAAGAAGAACTTTATCGGATATATTGGTGTTGTTTAAGATATTAAATAATATTTCTAGTTCACCTTCAATTCTCTCTCAAATTAACTTTAACGTACCGGTTCGAACGCTTAGGAATCACAATCTATTTGTCGTTACAAACTATTCGCAAAACTCACCTTTGGTTAGAATGGTTAATTTTGCAAACTTATACTGTTCCAATGAAAGTCTTGATATGTTTTCTATTAGTCTAACAACATTTAAGAAAAATCTCAAGACATTATTTTTAGATTAGGTTTTTTTTTTATAATTTTGGGTATTAATAATTGTATTATTAGTTATATATTATATTTTATTATATTAAACACATGTAATACCGGGATGCTATTTTTGGGTCATGCACCCGTCTGTATCCTAAAGGCCTAAATAAATAAATAAATAAAAATACATTTTTACTGGTAAATATCAAAAAGACCCTTCTATTTGCCTTGCTGTATAGTTTCTTAAACACCAAATGAACCAGCATTAAAAAGGTCCTTCGTACAAGAACATCTCCATAACATTTGGTCCAATTCGAATCGGATGGTAATTTAAGAACTTAGCAGAAGAAAGAAGTAAATAGTTAGTGGTACTTTATCAATCTTTTAATAATTCCATAAAGAAAAATACCATAAAAAGTTAAATTTCCGAGAAATTGTCAATATTTTGACATACTGTCAAAAAACTTCAGGGATCCTGAATCAAGATAAAATAAGAATATTTTCACTGGCTCAAAATACTACCGTACATGCTGTACCGTAATTAATACGTTCACTGCCAACGGCTAGTTTTGACAGCGGAGCAATGGGTATGGGCAAGGGAAAAATAGAAAGAATTGATTAATGTTGTTAGGGGCGCCAGTTACTTTAGCTTTTACTCCTTTAGGTAAGTAACAACCTAGTGTAAATACTTAAGCTTTTCAGTTTGAGAAAATATAACCTCTAAATAAAATAAGATAATTCATTTGAGAAATTTATTATAAATAAACTTAATGAAAGCACATCAAGTAATGTATTAATATATATATAAAATATGTGTAATTATATTAAGATATAATTAAAGAAATCTTAATAAAAATTACTAAATTCAGAAATCATTCGACTTAAATGTATAAAGAAAACATGAAGTTCAGCAAGCACCAAGAAATGTATGTAAACAACAATCATTTCTTGCAGTGTATAAAAGTCATGCTTAAATTAGAAATCATTTAATCAAAAGTATGATATTTAATAATTAATAAATGAGATTAAATGTTTTAAAAAAAATAAGTACCTAAAAATGAACAAAAGCCAGAAGGGCATATAGTATTAATCAATACTATATCAGATCTGATAAAGTTTACAGTTATAAGAATATTGAAATAAAAGAATTTAAAAATATGAAATATTGCTTTCAAAAGTTTTCAGAAAGAGTACTTAGCTGGTTTCTGCAAAATCCATGAGGTATGAATTCCATCGTCTCCATCTGTGCAAGTCTCCCCTATGCTGATGAATTCATTTCTCAAATGAAAGAAAAAAAATATATAGGCTGTCCCATCTACTTTGGAAAAATTATCTTCCAGGATAAAATGTACGATTGAAAATGTTGTCCGGGATTAAATATGCTTTTGAAAATTATGTCCAATATAAAATTGTCTGCTAGACGGTCATATAGAATTTATCTATGCCGAAAAATACAGAACCATGTTCCAACAGAACATCACTCCATGCGGAGAACTTGTATATCAAATATACCAAAATAAACTTCAACTTAAATTAATGTAATTCCATATTAATGGTATAGAAATGGTGAGTAATTAATGGTCTAGTGATTGTGCTTAATTAATGGTAATAATGGTGCTTTATGGTGCTTAATTAATGTAGTAATAATGGTGCTAAAACAATAATTATATGTCAGAAATATTCTAAGAAACAGAAAAACTTAACTTACGTCTCATTCTAAGTCTTCGATGTCCATCGAAACGTTATAAATGCGTAATTGTAAAAAAATAACAGTTATAATATCTTCCGCATTGTTTAAATATTCATTTTCACTAACTTTAAATAAAAATACATGAAGGATTACTTCGATGATTACAGAAAATAAACACTCGTCAAAATGAGACCACCATTGTACAGAGTTCATCAAGAAGGAGCGAAAATCGACCTTATCAACCGGTATGAACCCTTCAGGTAAATAAAATTCTATTTCTGAACTATTAGCGACATCTATGCAAGTCATTATCAACTACAGTTTTACCGTATAGGATTCCTAATAAAGGTAACTGAAACTACATCAAAGATAACAACCAAAAAGACTATTTCCTAATAAATCTGTATTAGTGATATCTAACCTCAAAATATTACTCTAAGAAACAAATATAAACAATACTTATTGTTTATCAGCAAAACTAATAAAAATACGAACAGAATACTAAGTGTCCTGTGAACTAAGTATAAACAAAATACTGAATCTAAGTGAGCAGTTCCAGCAAACTATTTTCAACAAATTCTGGATTATCCCGAAGAAATAAACATACGAAATTTTCCAGGAGAAACAAGCTACAGATGAAAGCCAGTGAAATCCAACCCTCAATAGACTCTGAAACATATAAAAACCAGGTAAGTCCATAGACAAATGCACTATAGAGAAATAAGTCATATGATTCTTTATTATTAAAAATCATATTCTAATTATGTTTTCTTTATGTTATTTTCAGGTAGAACTATGGAATAGAGACTCATATGGTTAGAATTCAGTTCCTGCTACAAAATAGTTCCAGATACAAAATAGTTCTGTACGTACGTAACTATTTATATACAAAATAAACATAAATTATAACGTAAGTAAACGAATAGTTTAATTAACCCTTGCTATATTACAAAGTGACGATTTATGTCGTTACACATGCCCCCTCCAAAAATAATAAAAATATTTAATATACAAAAAATATTTTTATACCAAACTCTATAACTATTTAACTTAAATAGCTAAAATATATACTATATTTTATTTGATAAATCAACAAAAAATACAATACTTTATGTAAATCATTTGAAATACTACTTGATAATTAACAATAGCTAAGCTTGATAACTACGTGTATCATCCGCCTACTCTTATGTAGAACATAATTTTGGGACTTTATCGGTGTGTGTCATAAACAGGTAATTGTCATAATCAGGTAATTGTCATAATCAGGTAATTGTCATAATTAATTTTGTTTTTCTTTTTAGCTAAGTTTTATCAAGATAAAAAAATAGAAATAAGACTTGACTGTGTGCATCAGAATCCTCTTCTACAAAAAATATATTTATATATATTTTTTTTACTATATACAAAAGTTTTGGGTACCCTTTAAATATTTTCAATACATTGATATTTTTTAAATATCATTCCGAATGATACTAAGAAAATATTCTTATTTAATAAAATCTAGCCAACTGAAATGTCACTATTCGATCCAAAATATTTCTTTAGATCTTTAACATGCCAGTCGCCTCTATGACCATCTGCATTTTCCAAAATATACACTAACTTTGACTTTTTCGCAACAACTTTGCAAAGTATGTACTTTGGAGCAAGTTTTGCAGCAAAACTTTTACTAGCATCTGAGAGTACTTTGTTTCGTCTCCAAACTTTTTCACCTATATCAAAATTTACTTCACGCTTGCGCAAATCATAAGTACGCTTATTACGTTCATAAGCTTCATGTAAATATTTCTTTACATCAACAAAAATCTCTTTAAGATTTCCCAAGTCTTGGCTATACGAGTCTCTGTCACAAGGTTCTAATTTAACACCATCAGTTGATGTCATTTTGCCATAATAAGTTCCTGTGATAGGTACATTCCTCCCAAAATTAAGAAATGCCGGCGTATACCCCGTAACTTCATTTACAGACGTTCGTAAAGCTAGACCTATTTTTGCTAAATTTTTACACCATTCTTTTTGATTATCTTTTATATATGATCTTATAGCAGTAGAAATTGTGCGATGTTGCCTTTCCGTCGGATTATTTTGGCTATGGTAAAGTGCATTAAACCAAATTTTCTGTACATTATATTCATCTGCTAATTTTTTAAAAACTTTACCAGCAAATTGTTTTCCATTATCGACAATTAAAAATTGACAGACTCCGTAAACTAAAAAAACTTCATTCTCAATGAATTTACATATTGCATTTGCAGTAGCTTCCCTTAAAGGATGTAATAATGTATACTTTGTAAACCAGTCTGACACAACTAAAAGATAACAAAAACCTTTAGAACTTCTGGGAAATGGTCCCTGCAAATCGCATGAAATAACTTGCCACGGATAATTTACTTCTTTTTCACGACCCATCAATCCAAAACGTGCAGAATTACTAACTTTTTGTGATTGACAAATATTACAACATCTTACATACTTTAAAATATCTTTACGCATTTTTGGCCAAAAATATGTTTCTGAAATTCTATGAAAAGTTTTAAAAAATCCCATATGAGAAGCTAATACATCGTCATGACATTCTTTTAGTACTTGTTTACGACATTTTTGAGGCACTAACAATTTCCACTCTATAATATTACTTTTTACTTTTGTCTTGGTCGGTATGAACTTATAAATATTATCATCAATAACTTTAAATTGCGGATATGAATCTGGACTTTTAACAATTTTTTCCCTCAACTGAATATAATATTTATCACTATTATAATCATTTACATTAAAATTAATTAAATTTACATCTGGAAAAATTGATTTTTCTGGTTCTATTCTATCAAAAGCTATGGATAACCCATCAGCTACTACATTTAATTTACCTCTACGATATACAATATCCATATCATATTGCTGTAATTTTAATGACCATCTAGCCAAGCGACCAGAGGGATCTTTCATATTACTCAAATATTTTAATGAAGAATGATCTGTAATTACTGTGAATTTAACACCTTCAATATATGGTCTAAACCTATCTATAGCAAACAAAACAGCTAAACATTCCTTTTCACCTACAGAATATTTTATTTCACTACGTGTTAAAGCTCTACTAGCATAAGCTATTACTTTTTCTTGACCATCTTGCGTTTGTGTTAATATGGAACCGAGGCCAACTAAAGAAGCATCACATTGTATAACAAATGGTAAAGAAAAATTGGGACTTGCTAAAGCCGGAGCATTTATTAAAGATTCCTTCAACAATAAAAAAGCTTTTTCTGCATCAGTATTCCAACTAATGGCTTGTTTTTTACCTTTGCCCTTCAAAAGTGAATTTAATGGACTAACAATTGTTGAAAAATTCCTAACAAATCTACGATACCACGAAGCTACACCTAAAAATCGTTTTATTTCTGTACTATTTGTTGGTCTAGGATAGTTTATTATTGCTTCTACTTTTTGCGGATCGGTTCTTAAACCAAAATTATCAATTACAAAACCTAAATACTTAAGTGATTTTCTAAAAAAATTACTTTTTTCAAAATTTATTGTAAGATTAGCAGATTTTAATTTTTCATGTACTATTTGAAGTAATTTAATATGTTCCTCAAATGTTTTTGATACTATTATAATGTCATCAATATAAACAAATATATTTGGATAAAAGGAGAAAGGAAAAAGTTTATCCATTAATCTTTGCTGACTTTGTGTTCCATTTTTGAGTCCATAACACATTACATTAAATTCAAATAGTCCCCTACCAGGTACGGAAAATGCAGTTTTTTCTTTAGCAGTTTTTGTAAGTGGAATCTGCCAAAAAGCATTTTTTAAATCTATACTTGATATATATTTTGCATCGCCTAATAAACTTAAAATGGAGTCTATCCTTGGTAAAGGATGTGAATCACCTTTTGTAATAGAATTTAATTTACGTCCATCAAAACAAAAACGGTATGTACCATTAGCTTTTTTTACTAATAAAACTGGTGAATTAAAATCAGAATAAGATGGTGAAACTATATCATCTTTTAACATTTTATCTAACTCTTTATGTAAAATTTCTATTAAATAAGGTGACAAAGGATATTGACGCATTTTAAAAGGTTTATTATTTCCTGTATCTATATATGTTCTATTAAATTTGTTCTACCTATTTTTTCGCTATATAATTCTTTAAATAAACTAACAAATTTATCTGCTATCTTTTTCTGTTCGTCTGTCAAGTCACATAAGCCTACTGAATTATCTTTATTTATATCCTGACTATCACTGTTATTACTGATCACATTCAATTTATTAATTTTATTATTCCAAGATTCATCAGAAAAATCCAGAGTCATAGAAAACAATTGTAAAAAATTCACACCAAAAATAAAATTTGTTTCCAAAGAAGGAACAACCAAGACTTGTAAAATCTTAACTTCATTATCTACTTTAATAGGTAAATAAACAACACCAGTTACTAACTGTTTAGATTTATCAGCTGTAGTAACATGCGGTATAAGACATTTATCAATTTTTAAATTAAATTTTTCTAAAATTTTAATCGCGTGACCACCAGCCACTGAACAATTTGCACCTGTATCAATCAAAGCTGTTATATTTTTATCAAAAATATTTACTTTAATATATGGACGGTTATCTCTAGGTAATTTAATAAAAGAATTTTTATTAATTACAGACAAACTATACGGTTTATAAAAATTTTTAACTTTATCCAACCAATCTTTCCATTCATTCAAATAAAAGCGTTTATTTGTTTCTGTTACACTTGATTTTTGTAAAGAATTGATATTATTTTTATTATAATAAATGTTTTTACAAAAAGTAGTTTTGTTATCCTTTTTTATCTGACTGTCATTATTATTTTTAGCCTTTTTATTAAATGAATGCCGACTAAAATCATCCACTTTCCTATTTAGTTTTTTGTACAGGAAGGGCAATTTTTAAAAACTACATCTTTATATCCACATTTATAACAAAACTTTGTTCTTTTAGCTAAACATTTGCTAAAAATATGATTTGGTTGGTTACAGTTATAACAAATTACTTGTCTACTTTTATTATTACTACTATTCTGTGTATTATTAAAGCTTTGATTGGTACTTTGACTAATTTGAGAAACTTGACTACTATTACATACTGAACTTTGACGAGTAGAGGAAGATGGGGTAAGTTTGGACACTGTGGTATTATGACTACAATTACATTTACTACTAAAATTTTGACTTATATCCGAACTTAGGACATTTACTTTATTAACTGTTTTATTTTTTGCCACACTTTTACCTGCTATGCTCTTTTGTTTTAATTGATAAGCTTCATCTATTCTTTTACAACTGTCCTTTAAATCTTCTAAATCATTTATTTCTATAAGTGATAATGGTGTAAAATAATGTGGTAATATTCTTTCTCTAATCGTCTTAAGTCTAGTATATAAACTTGCAGCATGAATTAAACGTTTAAACAAGGTTTCCATAGCACCTATAAAAATTGCAATAGATTCATCGGGATTTTGATATCTAGAACGGATATCATCCCATGTTCTATCATCTATGTTAGCTGGAAGAAAATCTTTTTTTAATGCTTGAATTATTTGAGACCACGAATTTAAATTATCTTTAATTGAGAGAAACCATGACAATGCTGGTTCTTTGAATAAGTCATATGCAGATTTAAATAACATTTCGTCTGTAACATTTCTACTTATTTTCATATATTCAACTTGCTCAATAAAATTTAAAACATTAGACTTTCCATCAAAATTAATATTCCATTTATAAACTGGTACTGATTTTAAATAATCATTATCTTTTTTACTAGAAACATTAGGACTAAACTGTGTACTATTATGTAATGAAATATTATTATTTACTTGAGTAAGATCTGAATTTTTACCAGATTTTTCATAAAGATCTAAAATATCTGCTTCTATTTCTAAACAAGTTGCTTTAGTTATTTCTAAAAATTGAATACGTCTAACTTTATTTTCTTCTACTTCAGGAAAACGTTGCAGACGATTTGTTACATGTACTAAATAAGTTTTTAATTTTCTTAAATCGGCTAAACTATAATCACCATGATATTCTACAATTTCTGAAGATATACTATCTAAAATTCTATTAATATTTTCCACTTCACTGTTAAAATTAAAAGTCGGATCTACATATTTTACTTTAGGATCTTCCCTAGCTATGGCTCTACCTAAAACTTTAATTCTAGATGCTCTATTATTTTTTGCTGTTAAATGTCTTATACGAAGTTCATAATTTACCATTTCTGCAGTCAAAAATCTAATTTCCATTTTATCTAAATCGTCCATTTTGAATATTTATTTTCAAAATTTAAATTCAATTTACTCAAAATATTTATTTTATAATAAAATATTTATACTGTACCACAAATAATTTTTTTTTTTGTGTACACTGCTCAACAAAGTTTTTGCATACTTTGGAAAATTTCCCAAATATGTCAAAAAAATACTAAATTATTATTTATCTCAATTGGACAAATTAATAATTATAAATAGTCTCCAAAACTACAAAATTAGCTAATATTTATTCATATCCTTCGCATAAATAAATACCCTATTATTCATTTATTTCTATTGAATAAACGATAATTTCTAGAAAAACTGAACCCACGCCAAAATTTCTCTATTCCATGTTATTCCATAAAATTCAGAATAAACATAAAAAACACATATCTGATATATCTTATCAGATTAACTCTAATTTGACTTAATTTTCAACAAAAATTATTTTATTCAACAGTTATATGTAGTTTTTCTCAAAATGAACTTTAAGTTACACTGAAAAAAAAATAAGCTTTAGATTTTTATAAAAAATACACTGAGAAAAATGGAGTAAAATTAAAAAAACAAGTGATCTATCTATCGAGCCCCACGTTGGGCGCCAATATTAGTGTACCGTAATTAATACGTTCACTGCCAACGGCTAGTTTTGACAGCGGAGCAATGGGTATGGGCAAGGGAAAAATAGAAAGAATTGATTAATGTTGTTAGGGGCGCCAGTTACTTTAGCTTTTACTCCTTTAGGTAAGTAACAACCTAGTGTAAATACTTAAGCTTTTCAGTTTGAGAAAATATAACCTCTAAATAAAATAAGATAATTCATTTGAGAAATTTATTATAAATAAACTTAATGAAAGCACATCAAGTAATGTATTAATATATATATAAAATATGTGTAATTATATTAAGATATAATTAAAGAAATCTTAATAAAAATTACTAAATTCAGAAATCATTCGACTTAAATGTATAAAGAAAACATGAAGTTCAGCAAGCACCAAGAAATGTATGTAAACAACAATCATTTCTTGCAGTGTATAAAAGTCATGCTTAAATTAGAAATCATTTAATCAAAAGTATGATATTTAATAATTAATAAATGAGATTAAATGTTTTAAAAAAAATAAGTACCTAAAAATGAACAAAAGCCAGAAGGGCATATAGTATTAATCAATACTATATCAGATCTGATAAAGTTTACAGTTATAAGAATATTGAAATAAAAGAATTTAAAAATATGAAATATTGCTTTCAAAAGTTTTCAGAAAGAGTACTTAGCTGGTTTCTGCAAAATCCATGAGGTATGAATTCCATCGTCTCCATCTGTGCAAGTCTCCCCTATGCTGATGAATTCATTTCTCAAATGAAAGAAAAAAAATATATAGGCTGTCCCATCTACTTTGGAAAAATTATCTTCCAGGATAAAATGTACGATTGAAAATGTTGTCCGGGATTAAATATGCTTTTGAAAATTATGTCCAATATAAAATTGTCTGCTAGACGGTCATATAGAATTTATCTATGCCGAAAAATACAGAACCATGTTCCAACAGAACATCACTCCATGCGGAGAACTTGTATATCAAATATACCAAAATAAACTTCAACTTAAATTAATGTAATTCCATATTAATGGTATAGAAATGGTGAGTAATTAATGGTCTAGTGATTGTGCTTAATTAATGGTAATAATGGTGCTTTATGGTGCTTAATTAATGTAGTAATAATGGTGCTAAAACAATAATTATATGTCAGAAATATTCTAAGAAACAGAAAAACTTAACTTACGTCTCATTCTAAGTCTTCGATGTCCATCGAAACGTTATAAATGCGTAATTGTAAAAAAATAACAGTTATAATATCTTCCGCATTGTTTAAATATTCATTTTCACTAACTTTAAATAAAAATACATGAAGGATTACTTCGATGATTACAGAAAATAAACACTCGTCAAAATGAGACCACCATTGTACAGAGTTCATCAAGAAGGAGCGAAAATCGACCTTATCAACCGGTATGAACCCTTCAGGTAAATAAAATTCTATTTCTGAACTATTAGCGACATCTATGCAAGTCATTATCAACTACAGTTTTACCGTATAGGATTCCTAATAAAGGTAACTGAAACTACATCAAAGATAACAACCAAAAAGACTATTTCCTAATAAATCTGTATTAGTGATATCTAACCTCAAAATATTACTCTAAGAAACAAATATAAACAATACTTATTGTTTATCAGCAAAACTAATAAAAATACGAACAGAATACTAAGTGTCCTGTGAACTAAGTATAAACAAAATACTGAATCTAAGTGAGCAGTTCCAGCAAACTATTTTCAACAAATTCTGGATTATCCCGAAGAAATAAACATACGAAATTTTCCAGGAGAAACAAGCTACAGATGAAAGCCAGTGAAATCCAACCCTCAATAGACTCTGAAACATATAAAAACCAGGTAAGTCCATAGACAAATGCACTATAGAGAAATAAGTCATATGATTCTTTATTATTAAAAATCATATTCTAATTATGTTTTCTTTATGTTATTTTCAGGTAGAACTATGGAATAGAGACTCATATGGTTAGAATTCAGTTCCTGCTACAAAATAGTTCCAGATACAAAATAGTTCTGTACGTACGTAACTATTTATATACAAAATAAACATAAATTATAACGTAAGTAAACGAATAGTTTAATTAACCCTTGCTATATTACAAAGTGACGATTTATGTCGTTACAATGCGTAAGGCGTCAATTTGAAAAAACTGCAAACGAACGTCTACCGGAGTGTGTAGATTCTACGTAGAGTGGCTTCTTCAAGGTATTGCCGATAGGATTTGAGCAGTAGGTATTTATATTCTTTATCTTTTTTTTTTTAATTTTATCTTCTATAATTAATTATGTTTGCACTACAAAAGTTGTTAATAAATATGAATCTAAACGATCTTATTAAAAAACGTGGTGCTTTAAAAACAAAGGTTACCAATTTTATTAAATATTTGGATAAAATTAAAACATCTATGCAAAGCTCTAATAATAAATTAAATGATTTAGATTATTTGTAGTTACAAGCACGTTTTGATAAATATAAAACAGTTTTAGATGAGTATGAAAACTTGCAAACAGATATTGATTTTTTATCTGAAAATAATGATGAGCAAGCTTTGGAACGTGAAAATTTTGAAAATAATTTTTATGCTTTTTTAAGTTGTGCAAAAAATATTCTAAATATGCATAATAAAACTAAAAATGTTGTTGCATCCGCTTCTGCTCCAATTATTTCGGTAGCAAGTAGTGAAGTACTTACAGGTATGCAAAATATACAACTACCAAAAATATATTTGCCAAAATATCGTGGCTCGCACGAAGAGTGGCTCGAATATAAAGATTTATTTGAAAGTCTCATTCACGCGAATAATGCCATTGATAATATACAAAAATATCATTACTTAAGAGCTACGCTCGAGGGAGACGCTGCGCAGGTTATAAGTTCCTTAGAATTTACAAGTATTAACTATGCTGTGGCTTGGGACTTATTGTGTTCTCGCTTTAATAATGAAAAAATTCTAATACAAAATCATTTAAGGTTTTTATTCAACATAAGTCAAATTTCAAAGGAGTCAAGTTCACTTTTGAGAAAACTTATTGATGATATATCGAAGCATTTGCGAGCCTTAAATACGTTAAAGCAACCTACAAAATATTGGGATACGCTTATAATTTATTTAATCACTACAAAACTTGATTCAATTACAGCACGTGAGTGGGAGGTGTATAGATCAAATATTAATACACCGTCTCTTGACCAGTTATTTAAGTTTCTAAAATCACGGGCCCATTTAATTGAAAATTTGGAGTCAAATTTTGTAGAGAAAAAACAGTCAAATTCAAATACTTCAAATAATCAATTTAATGCAAAAAATTCAAAAACGTTCCATCAATCTGGTACTACCCTTTCATGTAGTTTTTGTAAAGGTAGCCATGCAATTTATAACTGTTCGGATTTTTTAAAGTTAAATGAAACAGATAGATCGGAACAAGCAAAACAATTGAATTTATGTATTAATTGTTTAAAATATGGCCATTCAAATAAGTCATGTTTTGCACGTAAGTGTACAATTTGTCATTATAAACATCACACTCTTTTGCATTTTGATAATAAAAAGCAAGGAGATGATAAAAAACCAACTGATGATAAAAAGCAAATTGGTAATCCAAATCAAGTTGCTTTTACTTCAACAGTAACGAATAAAAATAATCAAGTGTTATTGTCTACAGCAGTTGTCACTATTTTTGATAAACAAGGAAAAGCTTATTTGGTAAGATGTCTACTTGATCCAGGTTCACAAAGTAGTTATATCAGTATGCAGTTTTGCAAAGAATTTGGAGTAAGTACTACAAAAACAAATTTAGTGATAGCTGGAATAAACAATACCACATCACAATCACAAGAAATGTGTAAAATTAAAATTAATTCTAATTTTTGCAATTATAATGCTGAATTAACTTGCTATGTAATTCCACAAATTACGGGCTTTATACCCAATGCACGCATAAATATACAAAATATGCCCAATCATATTAAATTGGCAGATCCTCAATACGATATGCCTAAAAAAATTGATTTACTGATTGGTGCCGATTTGTTTTGGGATCTATTGTGTAGTAAAAAAATACCTAGAGATAAAGATAGACCTTTATTACAAAAAACTAAGTTGGGTTGGATATTAGCAGGTCCAATCAATGAAATTGCAACCCATCAAACCTACTGTAATTTTACTAAAACAATAGATATCCAAGAACAACTTGCTAAATTTTGGGAGCTTGAAGAATGTCAAAACGATAAATATTTTTCAAATGAGGAAAAACTCTGTGAGTCTCATTTTGTAAATAATTTCCAACGCTCTGATGATGGAAGATTTATAGTTTCTATGCCATTTAAAAGCGATATTGAACAATTAGGTGATTCTAGAGAAAGAGCATATTACCAGTTTATAAGTCTGGAAAAGAAATTAAATAAAAACCCGGAATTAAAAGAGCGTTATAAGCAATTTATGACAGAATATTTATCGTTGGGTCATATGTCAAAAATCGACACAAAAACTTTGCCTAAGGTTATGTACTATTTTCCACATCATGGTGTGATCAGAGAAGAAAGTATTACAACAAAATTACGTGTCGTTTTTAATGGATCAGCTAAAACTACCTCTGGAATATCCTTAAATGATATCCAGATGGTTGGGCCTACAATTCAAGACGATCTTTTTTCAATTTTATTGCGATTTCGTAAGCACAACTATATATTGTCTGCAGATATAGAAAAAATATATCGTCAAATTTTAATAGCCTACTGCTTAAATACTGTAACGTACGGAACTTCCCCTGCTCCTTTTCTTGCAATAAGATGTTTAATCCAAATTTCAAAAGATTTTGCAGAGAAATTTCCCGACGCAGCACAAATTATTGAGAAAGATTTTTACGTTGATGACCTGTTAACAGGTACTGATACTGAAGAGAAAGCAATTCAATTGGCAAAACAACTTTCTCATATATTATATACAGCAGGGTTTAATTTACGAAAATGGGTTTCAAATAGTCCATTAATATTAAACGAAATAGTTGACAATGTTCCTCAACAGGAAATAATAGATTTAGGTATTAATGAAAATACAAAAACTTTGGGTATCATGTGGAATAGTAAAACGGATAATTTATTTTTTAAAATTAATATAAATAATATTAAAGTTTTAACTAAAAGATCAATATTATCAAAAGTCCTTGTACAATAATTGCAAAAATTATAATGCAGAATTTATGGCAGAATGATTTGACTTGGGATCAAGAAATTCCTAAATATTTACAAACTAGTTGGCTTAATTATTATACTGAACTTCACCACTTAAATAATGTACAAATCCCAAGGCAAATTGTTTGCATGCATTTTACAAGAATAGAGATTCATGGATTTTCAGATGCGTCAGAGGCCGCTTATGGATGTGTCATGTATCTCAAATCCCAAAATGCACAAGGTGATGTTTTTATTAAACTTATATGCTCAAAAAATAAAGTGGCACCTTTAAAAGCTCTCACAATGCCCAGATTAGAATTAAATGGAGCTTTATTGCTTGCAACATTAACTCATAAAGTTAAAGCATCGCTGAATATGCCAATAAATAGGTGTGTTTATTGGTGTGATTCCACTATAGCACTTGGTTGGATTAACACAAGTCCAAATTTGTTACAAACATTCGTAGCAAATAGGACGTCTCAAATTCAAACTCTAACTAATCCAGAAAACTGGAGGTACGTGCCTACTTCAGATAATCCTGCTGATTACCTCTCTCGTAGTGTTAACCCAAAGACTTTATTAACATTAGACAGTTGGTGGCATGGACCGAGGTGGTTATCAAAAAGTGAATCTGAATGGCCAATACTCAAAACATTAACTGCTAACTTACCTGAAATGCGAAAAGAAACACATTCTTATATTTCAACGCTTTCAAGTGAGTTAATTTTTTTAATTTTTCTCAGTTATCTAGCTTAGTGTGGACTTCCGCTTATTGTTTTTGATTTATGAAAAATCATTAAAAAACAAGTACCCGAATGTAAGTGGTCCATTAAAATCTAATGAACTATCATTTGTTTTAAATTTTTTAATAAAAATATCACAGCAACAATCATTTCCTAATGAATTAAGTTTGCTTGAAAACAAAAAGGAAATAAAAAATGGCAATTTAATAAAATTGAATCTTTTTCTTGATTCAAATGATATGATCAGAGTTGGCGGGAGACTTGAAAATGCAAATATTTCTTATGACATGAAACATCCGATTTTATTATCAGGAAATCATCATATTACTAAGTTATTATTTAACTCTGAACATATCAAATTAATGCACTCAGGTCCGCAAATGCTTTTATATACCATTCGTCAAAAATATTGGGTTTTGTCAGGACGGAACTTGGCAAGAAGAGTTGTTCATTCCTGTATAACTTGCTTTAAATCCAAGCCAAAGATAACAACTCCACGCATGGGTAACTTACCTTCGCAGCGTGTCTCTCCAGCTCCTCCTTTTTATACAACTGGTTTAGATTGTACTGGTGCATTTTATATTAAAGATAGAAAAGGTCGTGGTTGCAAAATAAGTAAGTGTTATTATCATTATTTGTTTGTTTTTGTACCAAAGCCATTCATATTGAGGTTGTATCGGATCTTACGTCAGAGGCGTTCATAGCTGCCTTAAGACGTTTTGTAAGTCGTAGGGGAAAACCCCATAAAATATTCTCAGATAATGCTACCAATTACGTTGGAGCCCATTCAGAGTTGGAAGAACTTGGTAATTTTTTAAGTAAAAATTCAAATAAAATAATAAGTTTTTCTGAACAAGAAGGCATATCTTGGCAATTTATAACTCCTTCATCTCCTCATCAAGGTGGTTTGTGGGAAGCTGGCATAAAATCAACCAAATATCATTTAAAACGGGTTGCTTGTAATGCTAATTTAACTTTTGAAGAGCTTTACACGTTGGTAGTGCAAATAGAATCAATTCTCAATTCAAGACCTATTTCACCTATTTCTTCAAGTCCTAGTGACTATTTACCTTTAACTCCTGCTCATTTCTTAATTGGTCGTACGTTCACGTCGGTGGCTGACCAACATCTGCTTGAAATCAAGGAAATAAGACTGTCTCATTTTCAACGAATTCAGAAACTTATGCAGCATTTTTGGACTAGATGGTCGAAAGAATATATTACAGAACTTCAGTTAAGAGTCAAGTGGACAAAAACAAGTAAACCTTTAAAAGAAAGGCAATTAGTTATAATTAAAGAAGATAATCTTCCCCCATGTAAGTGGTATTTGGGAAGAATAATTGAAACTCATCCAGGAAGAGATGATGTAGTCAGAGTTGTAACTATACAAACCGCAAAAGGAATTATCAAGCGTTCATTTTCAAAAATTTGTGCCTTCCCAGAAGATATTTAATTTTAAGTTTATTGAAAGTTATAAACTTTCAAGGAGGGGACTATATGTTCAAGACTTCATACCTTTTTACCTATGGATTTATACCTATAATTAATTGTCTAATAATTGTCTAATAATTGTGATAGAGTTGTTATTAAAACTTTCATAGTAAAAGTCATTACTTTTTAAAATACATTTTTACTTGTAAATATCAAAAAGACCCTTCTATTTGCCTTGCTGTATAGTTTCTTAAACACCAAATAAACCAGCATTAAAAAGGTCCTTCGTCCAAGAACATCTCCATATTTTTTGCAGGACCAAACATAATTTAGGTAGGTAGATAAAATTAAAATTAAAATCCACGCGTCTAAAATCGGTTGTTTTATTTTCGTAATTTAATCAAGATTTAATTTCAATTGTTTTTTAATATGGTTGACACAAACGTCAAAAAAATGGACGAAGGTGATAGATTTTAAGTTATGTATAAATGTTATTTTTAAAGGTTTTCTTTGTTAAAATCAAATAAATTTGTTTTGAATCGCTAATTTATTACAAAACATCACCAAACCTAATTTTTGAACCAGCAAAGCACATAGTAAGTATAATATTTTAATATTATCAAAGTTGCCGTGATTTTTATTCCCTAGGGAGAAAAACGGCAAGTTTAGTCCCGAAAATGAAAGCGTAAAATTAGGTTTTAGTCTTGGTCGTGCAAAAAAAGAATTTACATTAAAATGACGTATAAAAATCTATAGAAAGTTATAACTTTCAAAATAATTTAATTTTTTTGAAAAAAAAAATAATAAATAACATAATATCGTCGGCTTACAAGTAAAGAGCACTAAGTCCAAAAACATGGTTTTGAGATATTGACAAATTTAACTTACATTGTTGTTTTTTAATTTTTGTAATAATTGTTTTTGGAAAAAAACTACCACAAATTGCAATGACATGTTTGGACATAATAATGTCCCATTTGCAATTAAATAAAGAAAAATTGAAGTAGTTTAATTCAACTAAATTTGAAACAAGATATGGACTAAGTGCCTTTTACTTTTAGGCCCACGACGTCGGCTTACAAGTAAAGAGCACTAAGTCAATAAAATAATATAAAAAACAACTACTTAAAATTAAAACCCTTCTATTAATTAAACGTAATGTAACTATAAAGTAGAAAACAAGATGTTTACATAAATTTTCAAAAACTAGATTTTTAAAAGAAGGGTTTGGACTTTTTGATTGTTTAAAGAACGTTTCCAAAATTAATAATAATTAATTAGTATTAATTATATGAAACTGCTTACTATGCCAGAACTAAGACAGTTTTCAGAGGCCATCGGCTGTGCCGGCAAAGAAGCATCTCCTAAAGTCAATAATTATTAATGATAAAACACTTCACGGTGCAACTCCCCTCAGAAATGCACCGAGACTTTGATCTTAGTATGAAGGCTTCAAATTTAGTTTTGAAATATTATTAAAAAAAGAAACAATGCAAATGAAAATTAAATTATTACCTACACATCGAAAGTACACGTAAAAAGCATTGTCATGTTACAGGTAAAGATCTGTTTCTCTGTTCTGAAAGCCGCTTAGTGCAGAAACATTTGAAATAACACAGCCCCACAAAAAAAAAAAAAGTCTGGATCTCTAGACCAGACATGTGTATCCTTATGTATTTTTGCCCGCTGAATCCGAATCCGAGGTCAAAAAAAGCCCTACACCCCAGGAATTGGCCCCAGAGGCCGAAAATGGCCGCTGAAAGGTGTGAAACGGGAATTCCGGCATGACGGATGCTCAGGGCAGGTTGAGATTGCATTCTTAAGGCAAAGTCGAATTAGTGGCTAACGGTGGTTAGATCCGACAGGCATCGCGGCCCCTGAGGCCGGAAAATGGGCCCTTGGGGCCCGAAAAATCGAGATTTTTTTGGGCATGACTTCCGATGGGCTTTGAACCGTTCCACCATCTTGGGTGTTTCTCAAGTTTAAAAGTCCGTAGAAACCCGAGCGCCGTGATGCCGGCATGAAATTTTGATTTTCTGGTCCTAAGGGTCCATTTTCTGGGCCCGGGCATGAATTACAATGGGCCTCGAAATGTTGCTACATTGCCAGTGTTTCCGTGAGTTTTAGAGTCCATAGAAATTTGAGTGCCGTGATGACGACGTGGAAATCTTGATTTTCCCGCCCTGAGGGCCCGTTTTTCGGACCCTGGGTGTGAATTTCAATGGGCCTGGAAGAGGTTCCAGCCTCTTTACGTTGCTGCAGTTTGAAGTTATAAGAAAATCGAAGTGCTGCGATCCCGACGTGAAAATCTCGATTTTTCGGCCCCCAGGGGCCCATTTTCCGGCCTCAGGGGCCGCGATGCCTGTCGGATCTAAGCTCGGTTACCCACTAATTCGACTTTGCCTTGAGAATGCAATCTCAACCTGCCCTGAGCATCCGTCATGCCGGAATTCCCGTTTCACACCTTTCAGCGGCCATTTTCGGCCTCTGGGGCTAATTCGTGGGGTGTAGGGCTTTTTCTGACCTCGGATTCGGATTCAGCGGGCCAAAATACATAAGGATACACATGTCTGGTCTAGAGATCCGGACTTTTTTTTTTGTGGGGCTGTGTAATCTACAAGTAAAACACACTAAGTGCACTAAGTGACTTAGTGCCTATTGTCAGATAAAATTTTAATCACAATCAAATTGGTGCATTTTGCATAGTGGGTAACTCCCTTGGCAGTCCACCTAGAAGTTAGTTCGGTTTACCAATACATAGATCATCAAAAATTAACTACAGTGCCATTAAAATCCCATTTTTGCAAAAAAGTGACTTAGTGCATTTTACTTGTAAGCCGACGATATATAGTTTCTTAAAATTTCACTTAATGGGTGACTGTACGAATAATGAGTAATTCAATGTCTATGATCATAAAAAATGTATTTTAGCAAAAAAATATTCGAATTATAGTTATTTCTAATGCTTTTATAAAATTTTTAAATCCCTGTAAATTAAAATTTAAAAAAAGACATTTTATTTTTAAAAAAAGTTAGGTACAGTACAAAAACCGTCATAGGCGTGGACGTCCCATGCCTGATTGAAATATTTAAATCTAATATATATATATATATATATATATATATATATATATATATATATATATATACAGAGCGGTCCAAAAGTCACCCCCCCCCCTCTTAACTTTTGAACGAGTTTAGATATCGACTTCAAATTTAGAACTCTTAAATAAGACAACTTAAACTATCTTTAAGCATATATTTGATACTTTGATCTCTTAAAATGTGGGCAGGGGGGCATGGGGAGACATTTTTTTAAATGGAAAGGTGGGTCGTGTGATACATCATTTTAAAGCTTACAAGTTTAAAAATAAAATAAGGGGTGTACTTACCTACACCAGAATAATGTTTAATAATTTAAACAATGATGACATTCCTGAGGATGTATAAAATATTTCAGGATACTGTTCAGCTACTCTTTCAGAGCACAAATGAAAATAAAATGGTGGGCAGGAAATGATCACCTGATTGAATTTAACTTCTAATTACTAAAAACTCTAGGTCAAGGTCGCGTTGTTGGTGGGTAGTTTGAAAATGTATACAAACATTTTAACCGCACAAAATATTATAAAATACAAATTAAAATAGTAAAATACAATTCATAATAAAGGAAAATTTACTGGTTAATTTTTTTTTTAATGTGAAGCATTATACATGCCTCTTTCAACTTCGGAATCTGTATGTGAGAGAATATAAGTAGACATGTCTATTACTTTTTTAATTTTGTACGGACCTTCATAGAGCAACATCCACTTTTTGGTTCTACCTTCCAAAGTAGAAGAAACAGGGTTCGGCCTCAATAAGACTATGTCCCCTTCATGAAAATTAGCGGGACGGTTTTTAATAAATTTATTATTTCGACGAACGGCACTGCCAAGCAAGCTTTCCTTTGCGAAAAATAGTTTAATGTGATTATTTGCGGTTTGTGCGTTGTTGGAAAACCTAACACTTCCCTAAGAGGCTAAGTTGGGAGTTGGCCCGTCTGGAGGGGAATACCCTGTAGATAAATGGGTGATATTCTTAAGTAATTCTGCCAACTTATTTATCTCGAACGCCCACTTTTTGTCCTTTTCATGGCAAAAGGTTCTAAAACGCCTCGAAAGCTCTTTCATGATGCGTTCTGAGGGGTTACTTGCCGGGTGGCGTGCCTAGGATTTTATAACTTATTCCTAGAGGCTCAAGAGTATTGGACCAATCGTCTGTAGTAAACTGGGTCCCATGGTCTGTGAGGATACGCTTAGGAATGGGGTATTTAGTAAAGTAGTCTTCTTTCAGTCTCTTCAAAATGGCTTTGGTGGTACTCTTCTTAGGGAATA
Source organism: Brachypterus glaber (assembly GCA_958510825.1). Taxonomy (NCBI): domain Eukaryota; kingdom Metazoa; phylum Arthropoda; class Insecta; order Coleoptera; family Kateretidae; genus Brachypterus; species Brachypterus glaber. The sequence goes on from OY294046.1 coordinate 21,283,009, forward strand.
TAAAGTTACAATTTTGAGAAAACATCGACCACGACACAGATGTATTCTACAGAACTGAGGCTTTTTGGCAAAGAGCCATAAAGGTCAAGTGCCACAAGGTCTCCTGGACCCTCTGGAACTATTGCTTGGAGTGCTGGTTTTGGCATAGGTCAGGACTTAGATATTTGACATATTAAACAAGATTTTATTAGCCGTTTAATATCTCTGGCAATATTTTGCCACCAAGCTTCCCTAGATATAGCAGAGTGGGTCTTAAAGACCCCAAAGAGTCCTAAACCCTCATGATATGCATCAACAAAGTCTGGAACCCTATTTTTAGGTACACACAAAAGGCAGGGTTCGTCATTTGACAAAGTGTCATTGTAAATGACGAACCTGTCATTTTCACCAGGGTTTTGTTCGACATTTTGCCTTATTAATGCTAGTTTCGATCTGCTTTTTGTTCATCAGCAATATTGTTTAAGCTACGGCAAAATACACTATCTAGCTGAAAGTATTTGAAAGCACCGATCCGAAGGGACAGGAAGGAGAGAGCTCGGATATCTACTTAAAGTGTCACTTACAGTGTTCTCCCTCGCGGAAACAAGTTTTATTGTGAAATTATATTCATGGAGCGACAAGCATCAACTTGTTAATCTTGGTGTTAACAAACGGCAGGTGTTTAGATATGTCAAAGCCCGATTATCTGTCAAGCAAAAAAAATGCTTACCGATGAGAAATACGCGCCATTTGTTTAGAGCCCAAACCAAACTTTCTGCTGAACAGTAAGCTCTCTCACGTGGGAGTAAAACTCTGCTGGCATAAGCCACAACCCTTTTGTGGCCCTATTACGAGTTGAAATAACTGGGCTCCCAAACCCATATCTGAAGCGTCTATTTGCACCCAAAAATCTAAAGCCCAATTAGGGTGGTACAAGAGGACCTCCTTTTTAATCAATTTCTTCAACTTACTAAAAGCTTGTGCTTCAGTAGGACCCCAAGACCATTTGTGTGTCTTTAGTAGAAGGGCAAATAGGGGCTCGGCTATAGTAGCATAATGTTCGCAGAAACTTCTATCGTAGTTGGTTAACCGTAACCACGCTTGTATTTGCTTAACGCTCTTTGACTCAGGGAAATATATAATGGCACTCACACGTGAACTGTCACTTTACAGACCCTTTTCTGACAAGACATATCCGAGAAAGTTTATCTCCTTTCTAAAAAACGACATTTATCCAACCTTAATGTAAAATCAACCTGGGAAAGACGAGTTAAAACTCGATCCAGATGTAATAAATGGTCTTCGATACAGGTCGACAGTAATAAAATGTCATCATAGTCAAAATAGCCGTCATGCAGCGGTTAAAACTCGAAACTGCATTTCGGAGACCAAAAGGCAGGACTTTGAAGAGAAAAGTTTGGCTATTATAAAGGAAACCCGTATATTTCCTATCTTCCGGGCGTAACTTTATCTGCCAATAACCATTTAGTAGGTCTTGGATTTGTCTAGGAAGTTTATTGTCTAGTTCCATCTGACTGTTAAGTTTGCGTGCATCTAGACAAACTCTAACCGTACCATTTTTACGGACAGCTGTGACCAAAGAACTATTGAATAGGCATGAAAAAGTTCTTTCAATAATGCCAAAATCGAGCATTTTTTGGATTTCTTTAGCGACAGCTGGACGATGCACATTGGTTTCAAAAGGACTTTTTGTGGCCAAAACTCAAAAAAAAAAAAGTCTTTTTAGGGGTTTTCGGGGTCGCAGATTTCAAATATGAGGTCGAAATTTTAAAATTCAAAATGGCGGATCCAGAGTAGAATCGAATTTTTAAATGTTTTGAACGATTTTTATGAAAATGATTATTGAGGGTGTTTAAGGATCGAGGAATATGGATTTAATATAATAAATCTAAAATTTTAAATGGCATATGTCAAATAAGCACTTTTTGCAATTGGTCTATTTTTGCACCAAATTGTGTAAAAAAGTGACATTTTCTTGTACATTTTCAGATTCAGGTGCAAAAAGTTTTTATGTTTTATATATTATAAAAAAGACACATTGGTAATAGCTTTGCCTGGACAATTTTATTTAAAGCACCAAATTACTAATATTAATGATTTTTATATAATTGTATTCAATCTAATATAACTTTTGATCCAGATCGACCCACCCAACAACTTTTGTGTTAAATTGTGTCATAATATATATAGTTTAAATTTCATAAATAATATTCTATACACAGCCGCACCATTTATTAATAATATGACTTTTCCACAAAAGTGCATGAAAAAAAAATATATAGTTAGTTATTGCTTACTTAAGCTTTTATTTTAAAAGGTAAAGGAATGACATGTCGAAACCTTAATTTTAGTACCACATATGGGAATTTTTAAATAAAAATCTAAAACTTGGTTGCAAGAAACATTTACAGTAACTCTTAATTCTAACCTCGATTGTAATATAAATGTAAAGAAATAATATTTATAAGTTCTAATTGTTAGTATTAATAGACCTACCCCGCATGAAGGAAAAGTAAATCAAGGCTATACGTTATTAGGTTCATGCGGAATACATCTATTAAACAATTACAAAAAACCTAACTAACTTAATTTAATTTAATAGTTTTTCTACTTCATAATCAATATCAAATACTGATTTTCCTGATACTTTTTTGAATTCTTTCCTCAAACTTGTAATATATGGATCGGAAGATAATAATAAATTGTATAAAATATCTTCATTGCAAGAGACTAGTGAATAATGATAATGTTTAAAATCTTTATTACGATCCTCTTGTGCTCCCTCAGTTAACTTTCCAATGGGAAGGAACGCTTCTTTGATTATTTGAAAGCCATGTATTAAAATTTTGTGTAGTGAGGAGGGCATATAGTACCATTTATAATTTTCATTATAAATAATTGCAGTCTGAAGAGCATAATTTTCAAAATAAGTAACATCAACTTCTCTACAGGAGGCTAAAGCCCTTAAAATTACTGAAAATCTTTTAATTAAGCTTTTATAGACTCCTGTGATTTCAGCAGTTATTTCAGGATTTTCAAAAAACCTTCTGGCAGTTTTTCCGTCATTTGTTGTCCCACTTCCTTGTTTAGGAATATCCACCAGTAACCCAAGCCTTGTTTTAAATTCTTGTTGAACGGAATATTTTTTGTTTTTTAACTTTTTCTTTTCTTCTACTGTCCTAATTGACCATTTCTTAATCTCGAGACTGTATGCAATATTTAATACGCACTCCATGGTTCTTATCCAAGCATGCAAACTGGATAATCCATACTCAAAATCTTTTGGATTTGTGATTTTTTTAACCGCCTCGAGATCATTCATTTCTGTTGGTTTTGCTTTACAAATAGTACAACAAGCTCCCAAAGAAGTTTCCGTAATAGCCTGGTACACTTTACCACCTATCATCGTTAAAACCAGTATATGGCTTCCAATAAATTCTAAATTATTCACAAAAATTATAACTAAATAAACTAAATTTATAATTTGATTTTCAATACTATTAATTTCAAATGTTTTTTCCGCTTCTTCTTTTGCAAATTCAAATTTTATTGGAAGGCAATATTTTGTGGAGGATGGGCATGGATTATCCTCAAAAAAACTAACAGATTTATCATCTTTTTTAAATAGTTGAAGGGGAACCATCGAAACCATAAAAACTGAATGATCGGTTTCATTTGATTTTGAAATTTTCGCTTATATATGCTTTGACCAGACGCACCATCACAACACCATTTTGAGTATAAAGTTAATTTATTACTGTAATCTTTAGTGCATTTTTTTGCTACCAAATCAGTTTTTAAAAGCCTACTCGACGTATTTTCTAAAATTTCTAAAATCGGCGGATAGCTTTCTTTTTTACATTTTAAAATGTTGTTATAATTTGGATAAATGTCTGCGTTCTTTAATTTGTAAGAAGTGCGAATATAATTATATTGATATATTGTCAAACGTAAATCAACTAAAAATGCCAATGCCTCTTCATTTTTAAATGGTATAGTCTCAGCTGGAATTTCATGAAATTTTGCTGTTCCATTTTACATAATTTCATGTATAAGATCTGCTTCATCTTTTTTTTTCCGCATTTCTTAATCTTCTCTCAAACAGTAATTGCAGGTCATTTAAACTTAAATCAACCTCTCGAGATATTTTGTACCTTTCTTCTCTTTCCCCTATCAGATAACTTGTCATAAGGTTTTTTTGGTCTTCGTCCTTTTCCTTTTTTTTTGTGCGAATATAATTATATTGATATTTTGTCAAACGTAAATCAACTAAAAATGCGAATGCCTCTTCATTTTTAAATGGTATAGTCTCAGCTGGAATTTCATGAAATTTTGCTGTTCCATTTTACATAATTTCATGTATAAGATCTGCTTCATCTTTTTTTCCCGCATCTCTTAATCTTCTCTCAAACAGTAATTGCAGGTCATTTAAACTTAAATCAACGAGATATTTTGTACCTTTCTTCTCTTTCCCCTATCAGATAACTCGTCATAAGGTTTTTTTGGTCTTCCTCCTTTTCCTTTTTTTTTGTTAGAATCGAGGTTAGAATTAAAAGTTACTGTAAATGTTCCTTGTAGCCAATTTTCAGATGTTTTGTAAAAACGATCTTTTACCTTATTTGCCTTTAGCTACTTGACCTTAAAGTGTGGAATAAAATGTTCGGTAAGTTCATTGCGAACACTTTTAAAACAATCCATCGGAACATTATAATTTTGAGTAATAAAATTTTCCAACGTCTTTAGTTAATTTTTATTCTTACCTATAAGAATATCGGACAATTCTCTATTATTCATTAATAGTTTATCCATTATAAGAAAAGGAAGCGAATTTCCAATATCTATTAAAAATGACGTAAGGTAAAAAATAAAAAAAAATAAAATAACATAATTAGTATACTTATACAAAATTAAGCAAACAAATAAAAGTAAAAAATAATAAAAAACTAAAATTATGAAAAAAACCGATTAAAACTGAAAATAATTGTAAAATTATATTAACACGTTTAGTTTTTCAAACAAAAAACAACTAGTGAATATAACAGAAGAATTCTTATACTTTATATGCTAGAACACGTCTTAACTAATGGAAGGGATAATTACAAAAATTAAAAAAAAAAGTTTAAGCTTATTAACAAAGTCTGGATTAAAACAACAAATACCTGAAATGAAGTGGATTAAATCTGCAAGGTCTTTCTGGTCATTAACTTACTACGGATTAGCTTTATTTTTGGGTATTTTGTTTCTTTTTATATTTTTTTTATAATGGGTAATATTTAAAAAGAAAGGTATACAGAGTTTTAAAAACACTAAAAAAACATGCGGGTGCTATTAAAAAAAGTTTGGGGTGGTTCCAAGGGGATGAATGTAATGAAGGGTGTGTTTTGGTGAGGGATTAAAAAGTACTTTTGTATTGGCTGTGTAGAGAATATTACTTATGCAATTTAAACTATATATATTATGACACAATTTAACACAAAAGTTGTTGGGGGGGGGGGGTCAATCTGGGTCAAAAGTCATTAATATTAGTAATTTGGTGTTTTAAATAAAATTGTCCAGGCAAAGCTATTACCAATATGTCTTTTTTATATATTGTTTTATAAGGACTTTTTACACCTGAATCTGAAAATGTACAAGAAAATGTCACTTTTTGATACAATTTGGTGCAAAAATAGGCCTATTGCAAAAAGTGCTTATTTAACATATGTCATTTAAAATTTTAGATTTATTATATTAAATCCATATTCCTCGATCCTTAATCACCCTCAATAATTATTTTCATAAAAATCGTTCAAAAAATTAAATAAATAAATTCTACTCTGGATCCGCCATTTTGAATTTTTGACTTTTAATGACAGATCCGTTTTTAACAATCTAGCAGAACCATGACTACCTATTTAAAAAAAATGCACAAAAAAAACAAAAAAGTTCCGCCATCTTGAATCCGCCATTTTAAAATTTTGTATTTGAAATCAGCGACCCCGAAAACCCCTAAAAAGACTTTTTTTTCGAGTTTTGGCAGCAAACAATCATTTTGAAACCACTGTGTGGCGCTCTGGTTGCCTGCCTCTGCCCATACCGAGCGCCCCTGAAAGGCAGGGAACATCGCAAAATAGGCCCGTAGGTCGGACATTTGGATCTTCACGAGGTCAAAAATTGAGATTTTTGAAAAAAAAACAAAAACCTCCAACTTTGAAGCCGCGCAGTTTCTGAATGGTTTGTCCTAAAAATATGTGGGAATGCTCATTAAATTTGTTGATTCTTTCCCTACAAGATGGCTGCCTTGGAAAGTCATTTTGACCATTTCCCCAAGATTTGGGACTTTTTTGGTCAATTTTGAGTGTTCTTGGCCCATATTTTTGGAGATATTTGTCGCAGGTCAAATCTGTGGCCATATTATTGTTCCTTAGTCAATTTTACGATAGAAAACCAATTTTCAGCCACTTAGTACAAAAAACCTCTGCGTAATCAAAAATACCCAAATTCAAGTTAAAATGTGAAAAAAAAAAGAAAAATAGCTACAGTTTAGCCAATAAATTTTTTCGGGACCCAAGATTTTGAGTTTTGACTACTCTAGGTGGGTAACATGCCCACAAAAAATCAGACAAATCGGAGGGGGTCGATGTCAGGTGTGGCTCTTCTTAAATAATTTTACTTATAATAGAATGAGTTAAATTTCTCAATTTTTGTTTGTTTTGTGCCATATTTTCCTTAATTTTGGCAAAATTTATAAAATAAATCAGCCATATTTATTCCGTCATTTTGAATTTTAAGTTTTTGAGTATTGGTTCATATTTAGATTCCAATAAATTTCAGCTAAATCGGACTTTTGGAAAAAATTTTAACCACCCTAATGATTTTTTTTCACATTTATCATATTTTTTTTTTCGTAATCAGCAATGAAAAATTAGCTCTATGCAAAAAAACTGACTGACTTTTGTTAGGATTTTGGTTTCTTAAATATACAAAATAAATTACATTGTCCCACAGAGAAAATATACTTTTTTTCTAAAATATCTTATCTTGAAGCATTTTTTCTTCTGATTTCAAATCTGTTTTCAGATTTGGGCTACGACCGCACAAATTTTATATACAGGGTGTTTTAGAAAAAAAAAACATCTTTTTCCAAATGACTGTAGAATTTATTTTTATGAATATTTTTTAATCAAATTCGGGTCACTTATAAAAAAGGATGTGCTTTTAAGACTTTTTTTTCAAATGTCGACCTCCATTTTTTTACACTGAAAAAATTTTTTTTTTGGTGTCAAATTTTTAAAAGATGGATTTTTTTACGTTACCCATATTAAAACATTCTCTATTTATCTGGCTTTATTTTTCTTTTTGAATTTTTAATGAGGAGCTTCTAGAAGTGGCGCTACATTAATTTTCAGTGCTTCGTGTCGGAAAGTTTAACACCAGTATGCATGGTAGGAGCACTCTCGAGGGTGTCGGAACAGTACATATGCCTTAAAACTAAATATGGAGCTTCTTTTCCGTGTTTATTTGTGTTAGAAAAATTATTTCTAACAGGTATATAAAAATATTTAATACTTTATTTCAGGTAATTCAGGTAATTACATTTGATTGTTGTATGTTGTTGTTGTTGTTGTTTGTTTTTAACCTCGTACTATTCTACTTAATTAAGCATCCCCTAAGTCCAGGAATTGTGTGAGCTAGTAGTAGCCATTAAGGCTGGTAGATAAAATTAAGCTAAATACATTGTTTTTTTGTATAATCATTTATTTAATAAACGAATACTGTATATTTTATAGTTTAAACACCTACGACTAGCCACGTACTGCTCCGGCTCGCTGAATTGCGCTCATACCGGTGTTAAAATTTCCGTCTTGATGCACTTAAAATTGATGTAGCGCCACTTCTGGAAGCTCCCTATTAAAAATTCAAAAGGCAAAATAAAGCCAGATAAATACAACATGTTTTAATTGGGGTTACGAAAAAAAAATCCATCTTTTTTTTTGACAGAAAAAAAAATAATTTTTTTCAGTGTAAAAAAAAATAGGGGTCGATATTTAAAAAAATCTTCCAAAGTCTTAAAAGCACATCCTTTTATTTATAAGTGACCCGAATTTGATTAAAAAATATTCATAAAAATAAATTCTACAGTCATTTGGAAAAAGGTGTTTTTTTTTCTAAAACACTCTGTATATAAAAAATGGGCAGTCGTAAAAAAAAAGGGCCAGTAGAAAATCATGAAATTTTTACAGTAATTAGTAGTATACAGGATGTGCAGTAAAGGATGTACTTTGAAAGTGGCTAAAAAATTCGGTTTTTATTTAATAACTGAGGAACACTTTGAGGTACAGCAATGAGATTTTGAATGTAAACTAAACTTAATGAGACCCATCTTCTTATGCTATCTTCATGTACTTATTTTAAACAGGTGTATGCAAAACTGGGGAGCCTTATATATTAACTCTTTAGTAGCATTAAAAAATTTTAAAGGTCACTTGGTGTCTTTTTCGGACGACACAGCTCTGGTTTTCTTTGACGACTCTTGGGAAGGGGTCAAGGTGAAGTGTGAGGTTGGAATTTCCTCTGTTTTTGATTAGCTTAACATAAGTAAACTTTCACTTAATATAGACAAGACCAAATTTCTTTAATTCTCAGCACTAAGTAACGGTCAACCTAACTTTAATACCTTATCTATCCACAAAGAAAATTGTTCAAAAATGTTGTGTAATTGTCCAAATATAGGGAAAGCTAGCAAAATTAAATATCTAGGTTTATTAGTTGACCATCACTTGCGCTGGGATGAACATGTGACGTACTTGACAAAAAAACTACGACAGTTAATCCCAAAATTTTACATTTTGAGAAATATGCTACACAAAAGGGAAATTATTCTCATATACAAATCATTGGTCGATTCTGTATTAAGCTACTGCGTTGTCTTATGGGGAGGCCTGCATAGAAAAGCTTTAAACTCCTTGCAAGTTGCTCAAAATACTCTACTTAAAATTATTTTATTTAAAAACCGTTTGTTTAGCACCGACCTACTTTATGTGGAGGCTAACGTTTTCGATATTCGCAATCACTACTTTTTCAACTGTTTACTGTATGCATTTAAAAATAAGATCCCTTTTTGTACACCGTCAATCACAAGAGCTGCACTTACTGATCCCATGCCTATTCCGTTTTTTAAAAAATGTTTGACGCAAAGATTCATATTATTTGCTGCTCCAAAACTTTATAACCAATTACCTTTCAACATTAGATCTATTAAAAATTACTCGGTTTATAAAAAAACAGTAATAATGCAATTCTTAATAAAACGTTAAATTTCCAGGACCCATTCTAGTACCTTAGTCTAATCAATACGCCTTCTTTTTTTTTTTTCTTCTAGATTTTTTACATACATTTTGTGTACATTTTAATTTAATTTTTTTTTTGTTTCACTCGCTGTTAACGATACACGTATGTAGTAAAATAAAGAAAATTAAAATTGGTATAATCAAGTCACATTGTTCTTTTTTTTTTCTTTACACTGCGCACAAGCCATGCTTAGGTAGTGTATAGTTAAATAATGAACTTTTTAGGAAAATAATATAGGATTAATCATAGTATATGTAATGTACATAATTATCATCCTGTAATTACCAATCTACTAATAAATAATAATAATAAAACCAAAATCCTATATCAAAAACTAAGAAAAAAAGTTTCTATACATGTAGGTCGAAAAATCGCTTTTAAAGCTACTATGGCCCTTTAAAAATTGTGCATTTTTAGCCCATAGCTCCCTTAGGATTGATTTTTGGAAGAACCTCTATATGAGAGACCTTGTATCAAGGCAAGGGTGCCACCGCTAACAATTCAAATGATCAAAACCCTACTAAAATAATTGCAAAATACAAAGAAACTGACAAAGGACCAGTTGTAAATATGCACATATTTCCATAGCCAAAACTTTGTTCAATTTAAAAGTCAAAGATACAAAATCAAAAGCAGTAAAAGACTTTAACCGGCTGGCGGTTGAGTTCACCAACTCTACTTCCGCAAATGAATTTATAGATAATGAAGCACTAATAAAAGAGGGTTATAAAAGTTATGTTCCTTTAAATTTTATTTCATGTAGAGGGGATAGTTAAGAACGTAGATTTAAATATTGAAGAAATAATCCAAAATACCACATCTTCTATTACAATTTTAGGGGCCAAAAGGCTTACACGTAGAGTCATTACAGATAAATTAGATACAGATGGGAAAACAATAATAGAATATGAACCAACCAGCTCAGTAATGTTTAACTTTGAAAGCACAACCCTGCCAAGAGAGGTGGCAATCTATTGCTTACCAGTAAGAATCTCAGCTTATGTTTCTCCAGTAACCCAATGCTTTAAATGTTTATTATTCGGTCATACCAAAAACCAATGTCGTGATGTTGCTAAATGTCACAGTTGCGGAATAAAATCAAACGATGAACATAAAGATTGTATCGAAATAAGTTGTATCTTTTGTAACAGTAAAAGTCATGAATCTACCAGTAAAACATGTCCTGAATATGAAGTACAAAAATAAATCAGACCTAAGATGGCTTTCGATAATCTTTCTTATTTTGAAAAAAAAATACCGCGAATAATTTAATAAAAATTAACGAAAGAAGAATAGTTGATCAGGAAGTTAATAGATCAAGGTATAAGCGCTCATACACTCAGACTCTCCAGTCGAGTCAAAGCAAAATAATCAAAGTCCCAGTAGGCTATGATCGGGGGACCCACAAGGCATGCCTAGTGTCTCCTGATTTCAGACCCAATTTTTCCCATTCCCAACCTAACCTACTAAATATAAATAGAACACACGCAGTACAGCCGTGCCAGATGTACGTGCCCTGGAAAATATAACACAAACAAAACTTTTTGAAAAGGTAATTAAATATTTTAGTAACTTTTCAAATCTTAATAAAGACAAATTTATTAATATGATAACTAAGGACAGAATTAACAACTCAATAGATTATAGTGATGATTTCATGGATATATACTAGTTTATGCTAGTGCTAATAGATCAAATTTGTTAATTAGAGATCATAATCCTAACATTATTTTATTAAATGAGACTTGGTTATCGCCTAAATTAAACTTTGCTATTCCAAATTTTCATATAATTCGAAACGACAGACCTGACGGGTATGGGGGCTAAGCAACCCTAATACACAGGTCCGTATCTTACTCAGAAATTAAAACGACACCCGATTTTAATGAAGAAAATTTTAATTATATCATCACAAAAGTTAATAATTTTAATATTATTAATGTTTATTGTCAATCAGAAAATAAAATAACCATTCAAAAATTAAATAGTGCATTCGGTTCTTTAACAGGTCATTCCATTTTAATGGGTGATTTAACTCACATTACTTTACCTGGAGCAGTAAAAAACCTAACCACAATGGAAATTTCTTACATGAGTATATTGAAGAACATGAACTAGTAGTCTGAATGACGGGTCCTCGACCAGAATTTCTAGACCCAACCAAAATCCCAGCTCGGTAGATCTTTCAATAGTCCCAGCGGTTTTGGCACCGTTCATTTCTTGAAAAATTATTCTGGATTGTGGGTCGAGTGACCACTTCCCTACCATGATTAATTACAACACTAAAGAAAAAATTCAAGACACTAACCTTCACCCAAAACGCTTATATAAAAAAGCAGATTGGGAGAAATACTCATGTAAGATTTTTTCAGACTTAACAGTAAATAACTTTAATAAGAATACGAAATATGAATCCTTTTTTACAATCATTAACGATGCAGCCGAGGAATTTATCCCAAGATTGTCCCCTAAGGGCAACAACAAACCCAGATTAGCTTGGTGGGATCAGTCCTGCTCCGATCTAATAACCTCCAGGGAAATGCAATTACGGAATTTAAGGAAAGTTATAATTTGGATAGATATTTGGAATTAAAAAAAAAATAACTGCAAAGACTAATAGGGATTTAAAAAAAAATAAATTCATGCAATTTTGTGCCACTCTTAATAGAGAATCAAGCCCCCAATATATCTGGAACACCTTAAAAAAATTCACTAGGGGAGGAGTTAACTATAAAATTACCCTTCAGGACCCCATATAGCTATAGAAATACTAAAAAACCTTACTAAAATTAACATAGACCCCGAATTTAATAATTCTCAACCCGTGGTAGAAGCGGAAGCTTTTTCACTAGACGAACTTAAATTTATTTTAAATAATAGAAAAAAGGATTCTGCCCCAGGTAGAGATGAACTATCTTACTCCATGGTTAATAACCTCCCAAATAAAGCTTTATTAATTCTTTTAGATATTTACAATAATTGCTTAGATAACCAAAAAATACCAAAGGAAGGGAATGAATGTTATCCTGCCCTTCGTCAAAGCCAAAAAAGAAGCCAACAATAGCTCTAATTATAGACCGATGTCTTTTAAAAATCCTAGAAAACATGATTAAAAATAGAATAGAATGGTTTATGGAAAATAAAAAAGTTTTTAATTTTTACCAATCGAGTTTTAGAAAGTGTATGGGAATCATGGATAACATATCTTATTTAACAACATATATACAGCATTCTTTTAGCACAAATCAAACCACTCTAGCTGTTAAATTAGATATTAAATCCGCGTATGAAAATGTTGATCTAACTATTTTATACAACTACCTGTAATAATTAAATTTACCACTACAATATTGTAACTTAATTAATCACATTTTATCAAATAAAATTATTTATGTAAAAGATAAATACGGAAATTTACATGGATCGGGCAGGGTGGATTCGGGGTTGGGACAGGGTTCCCCCCTAAGCCCCCTTCTTTTTAATATTTACCTTTTATCCATTTTCAAATGTATTCCCAAAGCAGTTACCATTTTAATATTCGCTGACGACATTATAATAATAGTCAAGGGTTACGACATAGTAGCAATGGTTGACAAAATAAATAACGCACTTTAGAACATACATGAGTGGCTAACAAAAAACAAACTTTCAGTTTCGCTAGAAAAAAGTGAAGCTATCTGGTTCACTAAAGAAAAAAAAGTAACATCCCCCCAGTGTAAAACTAGGAAACAAAACTATTAACAAAAACAATATAAAATATTTGGGAACTTTTTTTGACAAAAATCTGAAATAGAAAAAAACAAATAGAAAGTACCCTAGCGAAGGCATTAAAAGGTACTAATATTCTAAGGGCACTGCAGGGTTTGGTGGGGTGCAGATCCCAAATCGTTAATATTAGGGTACAAGGGCTTGTAAAATCCCATCTGGACTTTGGTTCTTTTATATTTAGCACAGCAAGTAAGCGATTACTAAAAAAAATAGATGGAGTTCACTACCAAGCATTAAGAACTATTACAGGCTGAAATCTACCCCCATTAATGCGTTACTAGCGGAATGTGCAGAAATGACTTTGGAACATAGAAAAGTGTTAGCTACCAAGTTTATTCTAAAAATTGCTAGTTATATTGATCACCCTTTAACTAAAATTATAAAGAACATTTGCGGATGTCTGAGTGGTAAATTGATTTACTGGAGAAACAAAAAATAAATTAAGAAATATATCCCAGAAATTCACAGGGGCAATCTGTTGCGGTGCTATGAAGTAGAATTAGAGTACCAAATAAGAAAAGGACCAGTTAAAAATTTAGGAATAATTAAAGGTGAATTCAATTCAAATAAACTGGAAACCCTTAAGAAAAAATATAATTTTTTTATATATACAGATGCTTCTAAAAGTGAGGACCAAGTAGGTATAGGGGTATATAGTTCAGAACTGAATGTTAACTTTGCAGCCAGGTTGCCCAATAATTCACAAATATGCACGGCAGAGATTGCCGCTATGAATATGGGTGTATTAGAAATATTAAAAAAAGAAAGTAAGGACAACATAATTTTAACAGACTCTTTAAGTGCCATTACAAAATTCTCTAACAATAAATGGGTACAATATAAAATTATGTTGGGTCCCAGGGCATAAACATATAAGGGGAAATATAAAAGCAGATTTATTTGCAAATATAGGGAGAAGCTTAAATAACCCAATAAACACAAACATAGAGAATAAATGGAAGGGATAATGGGAAAATATAACTAATAAGGGTAGGTGGTACAAAAATATTCAGTCCACATTCCCAAAAAGGCCATGGTTTACAAAAATCAAATTTTACTCAAGATGGCAGACTTCCACTTTTGTACGAATGAGATCGGGTCACTACTTGACACGTCAACATCTGCACAGAATTAAAGTCTACACAGATCCTTTTTGTGAGTGTGGCATGATAGAGGATTTAGACAATTTATTTTTAGAATGCCCTATCAATATGTATTCAGGACTAGACATATTCAAAGAAATGCATAAACAAGGCATAAAAATTCCATTTATTTTTGTCACATATTTTAAGTAATTTAAACCAAGAAATTATGACAACCTTACTAAGATTTCTTAAACACAACGTGACAAAGCTATGATATTTCCACCATCCCAGCCTTTCCTACATCCATTCACCCCTTGTGAAGTCGCTCGCCTGTGCTCTTGAGCGTGAAAGGTATAATTCCTTATATGTATAAACCCTGTTACAAGAGAAACGGAAAAAAAATAGAAATCAAGGGAAAAAAAAGTGAACTAAGTAAAAAATAAAAAGGAAAATAGTGGAATTAAAATAAAAATTTAAAAAATGTTGGTAAACCCCTAATGTAGTGTGTAATAAAAGTGTATAGTCTAAAAGTGTTAGTAATGTCTTGTAAAGTGTGAAGTCCAATTTATGGTGAAGTCCCTGGTATATTTATATTATATTTATAAGTGTGTGCAGCGAGATACACATCGCGGATGGTCTGGCATACTTGGCAACGTCGCAATATCCCACGTTACTGGCTAATTAGTCTAGCGACAAAAGCCAAGCTATTAGAGAGAGAGAGAGAGAGAGAGAGAGAGAGAGAGAGAGAGAGAGAGAGAGAGAGAGAGAGAGAGAGAGAGAGAGAGAGAGAGAGAGAGAGAGAGAGAGAGAGACTTTGTGACAAGCTGCTATGTCACAAAGTCAAAAACTGCGTTTTGAAATTCACCTCCTCATTTGTTCCTTATTTTTTTTTAATTGAGGTCTATTATAGATATAATAAGTCATGTGATTCGTCATTAAATGTTGGCCACCTCCTGAGCGTAAATAATCGTCCTTGTATATTAGGAATTATCTTTATTTTCGAAATGTTGAATAAATTAACTTTTTAATTCTAGTTTTAATCCAATATAATATTTATGTTCAAAAATATATGTGTAGGATACTAAAAATATCATAGCTCTTCTCCCTTTCATGGCACGTTTATCTAAAATGAAAATAAATCGTTTATTGCAGTTTAAAAATGATTAATTATAACTCTAAATTTACCTTTTTACAATATTATTGTATTCCATGATTACAGATATATTTTCAGTCTGTTCGAATTATTTTAATTAAATGTTGAAGATCCTATTTAATACATTAATTTATTTCATAACTTTTTATACCAAAATACACTTTACATTTGTATTACGTTAAGAATTTATGCATTTTGCAAACTAATTTAAAATTTGATATATGTTCATAATTACAAAATTTAAATGTCAGAAATTATTTTTGGGGTTGCTAAAGTAGGACAAAGCACGTTTCTTCGTCATGATTTTTAAAAAAAAATTGTGGTACTTTAGTCAAAAAAAATCCAAATATCGTACCCCTAAGCTTAAGGATAATCGAGGGGAAGTGTAATGCTCTTTTATTGTGTGTCGCTACCCGAAAGGAGAAAAGCTAAGTCCAAAAACCGAAAACTAACAACAAAGAACGAAAGAACAAAGTAAGACTAAAATGAAGTAAGTCCAAAAACCGAAAACTAACGACAACGAACCAAAGAGCAAAGTAAGACTAAGATGAAGTGACCCTGATATTTATTCCGCCATTTTGAATTTTAAGTTTTTGGATATATTACCAAAAGAAGCCTTTATGCCAAATTTCAGATAATCGGACATTTTTCAAAAAATTTGAAATACCCTAACGTCGCATTTTTTTAAAAATTTTTTCACTATTAATCAGCTGTGCAAAAGATAGCCCTATGGAAAAAAGCAGACTTTTTTCACTTTTTTTTTTCTAGGACCACTCTGCACTGTCTTTTCCGTTTTTATAGATTATTTATTTATTTATTTATTTTTAGATAAACAAACAGATTACAATCCATGGACAGTATCCCCGTACTAAATGTAATACGCTAATTAATATCACAAAAAAACTTAAGTAGTTAATACAATGTCAATAATTTATATTAATTTATAATACTTCATAAATAGTTAATATGATGGAATATAGTGAGATCAATAATTTAATTATGATATGATGTTAAGAATATTAAGAATATTAAGAATATTCAATGGAAGCAGAGATTATGACTCCAAAAACAATGATTTTAAATAATTTTTAAATGTTAATAGATTTGTTGAGAAAATATCCAGATCTGTACAGTAAGAGTTTACAGAACGTAACATTCTAATCACAGGTGAATTTTGAGAATGATTAGTTCTTCGGAAAGGAATAAGAAACAAATCACAGTTTCTTAGTCTTTTCAATGGAACATAAAATTTAATTTGAGCTAAAATAGAAGAGGGACTAAAAACATTATTAAATCTTGTAAATAAATAAGATTTCTGATGAAATTCTTCTTTTTTCTAGTGCCATGATATTAAAATGAATGCGTACGGCATTGTATTCGTTATTAAAAACTATATGTCGTACGTTGTAACAGAGACATTTAAGGAATTTATTCTGGATATTTTCTAACCTATCGATATTGTTCTTGTATCTTGGACTCCAGACGACGCAGGCAAATTGCATTTTACTAAATATAAATGAATAATACAAGGATATTAAGGATTTTGCGGTTTGAAATTGTTTGCATTGTCTTTTTAGAAATCCCAGCATTTTGTTACAATCATTAACTAATTTGTCTATATGGAGGTTGAAAGTTAACTTGGAGTCGAGAAGTACTCCTAGATCTTTAATTTGTGATATTATATTTAAGTATGTATTGCCAAGTTTGTAACGATACATAATCGGATTAAAGCTGCGCGTAAAAGTTATCACTGAGCATTTATCTATATTTAAAAACAACTGATTCACT
This sequence comes from Brachypterus glaber, assembly GCA_958510825.1. Lineage (NCBI taxonomy): Eukaryota > Metazoa > Arthropoda > Insecta > Coleoptera > Kateretidae > Brachypterus > Brachypterus glaber. Next base: position 21,300,133 of record OY294046.1, read on the forward strand.
TTACAGTAATCTAATAGGTTATCAAGATTAGTTTGGAGTAATCTAAATTCAAGTAATAATAATTGTACTACAATGAAAAACAATGTACCGAGATGAGAGCCTTGCGGTACTCCCGAAGATGGCTAAAATCTGGTAGAGCAATACCCTAAAAGCGAAACAAATTGAGATCTATTGCATATGTACGATTCAAACCATCTAAGGAAGCTGCCACAAATACCCATCTCGGCCAACCTAAGTAACAAAATATCATGATATATCTTATCAAACGCCTTGCTGAAATCGGTTTAGATTAAAACTGATTAAACTACAAGTTACTAAATAGTTTATTTTATTTTGTTTTAGGTTTCTCAACAGTTTTTAAAAAAGGATTAAAATACAAAGGGATTTACTGGCCATGTTTAACAAATAGTTTTCAGAGTAAACATTTGGAACTCGCCTACCTACGATATTCACACCGACAGAGGCAGAAAGCACTTATCATAGTCAACATCGTTGACCTATTATTAAAGGTAATAACTATAGCTCAATCTAACTATAATACACTACTACAAAAAATTAACGGAACAAATTTTTTTTAATTTTATTTTAGTGTTTTTTGAAAACCTGTATCTTTGCGAAAAATGGTCGTATTGAGATGAAAAAAAAAGCATTTTAAACTTCAAGTTTCTAGTTTCGAGATCTTTTGGGAGAAAATTTTTGTGAGCTATCGTTATCACATAATCATAAGAAATTGCCCGACACAAAAAAATCCAATTTTTTACGGGTCCACAGGCTCGAGATTTGTTTTTTTTTTTTCAGTTAAATTAATATATAAGTGAGTTAGCTTGTTTATACAGCTTCAATTTGTTTTTTTTTTGTCTTTCTACGTCAATTTTTTTGCAAAGAACTCCTACTTTCTTAGAGGTTATGTGCATACGCTGTTAGAGGTAAAAATCGAAGAAATAAAATAATTTGCACGTATTTTTTGGAATTGAGTGGAATTTGACAATTCAAAGAAAAATATGGAATTTTATTCATCGAACTCACGTTTGGAAATGTTAAATAAGAAAAACTACGACACGTAGATAATTAAAGCAGAAGCCGTATTAGTGAAAAGCGGATTGTGGGCTTATGTGAATGGTAAGAAAACGAAACCTGCACCCACAGAAGTAAATTCGGCTGAAGTTGAAGCTTGGGAAAGCCAAGACGAAAAAGTAAAGGCGGATTTGATACTTTCTATGAGCCCGAACGAATTGAAGAATATAAAAAATTGTTCAACTTCCAGAGATGTTTGGTTGAAACTAGAAACAACGTACAAATCGAGAGCACCGGCGAGAAAAGTCTCACTGTGGAAACGTTTAACAGCGTATAAAATGGATGAATCTGGTGATATTTCTGAACAAATGAACGAGTTTTTCGGAGGAATTGTCTGATTTGGATTTTGCATTCGGCAATGAACAGCATGCGATTATGCTTTTACTAAGTCTACCTGAAAGCTACGAAAATATTCGTTGTGCTATTGTTGCACAAAGTAAATTTCCAGATCCAGAAACGTTAAAACGAAAAATTCTTGATGAAATTGATTCGAGGAAACAAAAAGCAAAAGAAAGTGATCAAAGTGTTATGTTAGCACGAGGAAAATTCAAAAAGTTTTTTAATAAAAAGCCTGAAACAAAGAAAAACTCTGAATCTGAGAAGCAATTTAAGTTCAAATGCCATAGATGTCGAAAAGTAGGACACAAGGCTGTAAACTGTTTTGTAAAGATAGAGAGAACTGCAGCAACTGAGGAAGAAGATTTTTTAGCATCAGAAAATGAAGACGTTGCTCTACGTGTAGAAATCAACTCGGAAAGAAGCAAGTGGTGCCTTGATAGTGGGTGTACTTCGCATATTTGTAAAGACGAGGAAATTTTTAAAGATTTCGAATGCATGGAAAAAAAAGCTACAGCTGGCTAGCAATGCATCTGCAGAAGTAAGACCGAAAGGTACTGTTAGAATAATTGTACAAGACGGAAAAGGCTTGTATAGTTGCGAATGAAATTCCAAAAACACAGGCAATGATATGGCATGAACGGTTAGGACATTTAAACCAAGCAGACCTTTTTCAAATGAAGAAAAATAATATCGTAACCGGAATGACGTGGGGGAAATGAATCCTCAATCCCGCCATGTGAAACTTGTCTGGAGGGAAAACTAACAACTTTACCTTTTTCAAAACAATCGACCAAGTGTACTGAAGTCCTAGAAATAGTCCATTCTTATATTTGCGGTCCAATGAGGACAGAATCGAAGAGAAAAGCAAAGTATTTCATAACTTGTATTGATGATAGTTCACGATGATGTGTAATTAAATTCCTTAGAAACAAAAGCGATGCTCTGGAAGCTTTTAAGGATTTTAAAAATCACATTGAAAACCAGAAAGGGAGAAAAATCAAGTATTTGCAGACGGATGGTGGTGAAGAATATGTAAACGCAGAATTCCACAAATTCCTAAAAAACAATGGCATCCAACGTCGCCTTACAGTTTCACGAACACCCCAGCAAAATGGTGTCTCGGAAAGGAATCGAAGTCTTGTGGAAATCGCACGATGTATGCTAATACAATCAGGTCTTCCTCTATCATTCTGGGCAGAAGCAATAGCTACAGCGAACTATGTAAGAAACAGATGCCCTACAAAAATACTTGAGGGAAAAACACCTTATGAAAAATGCTATGAAAAACCCCCAGATGTAAAACCTAAGAATCTTTGGAGAAAAGGCTTTTATCCTTGACAAAGATCCTGGAAAAGGTAAATTTGCACCTAGAGGTAAGAACAGCATCTTTCTCGGCTATAGTGAAGATTCTAAAGGTTACGGAGTCTGGTTACCAAACGAACAGAAAGTTGTAGTAGCCAGAGATATCAGATTCTTAAGTAAAATTAAAACACAAGAAAGTTTTAAAAATTTCTTCATCCTAAAAGATTTGGAAAAATCAAATACTATTCTGATAAAAGACACTACTTCTGAAATGGTCGAAATTGGTCCAAATATTATTCAAAATTTAGAACTTTGAATCGGGAAGATCACAATATAGCAGAAGAAGAAGAAAGAGAAATTATAATACCAGAGGAAGAAAATCAAAGAAGAGGTCGAGGAAGGCCAAGTATTGTAAGGACTGGAAATAAAGGAAAGAAAACAATACAGCTTGGCAAGACCTGAAGAACAAGAGACAGAATAAAATGATGAAACAAGAAATCAGGAAATCGAAGCCCACAAAGAACAAGCTGAATCAAATGTAGAACACGAAATAGAAAGGGTTCAAGACGAATATAGTTACTTGGAAATCAGCTATTAACGGAAACGATTCGGAATCTTGGAAAGACGCGATCATGGCAGAAGCAGAATCTCTCTTAATACATAATATATGGAAGATCGTGGAAAGACCGAAAGACCGAAACGTAATAGGATGTAGAACAATACTTCGAAACAAATACAACCCTGATAGAACAATCGAAAGAAGAAAGGCACGAGTCGTCGCACAGGGATTCACACAACGCCCAGGAATTGACTTTAACTGTACCTTTGCCTCAGTAGTTCGATTAAGCTCAGTTCGATTACTCTTAGCACTTGCCGTTCAAGAAGGTTTAAAGGTTCATCAACTAGACATCACATCAGCCTACCTAAATGGAAAACTTAACGAGGAAATATTTATGGAGGTACCAAAACTACTAGAGAGAATAATTTCAAGAAAAGACAATCAACACAAGCAAAAGAAATGATAAAGGATCTTCAAGGAGGAAACAAGGTATGTTCGTTGCAGAAATATTTTTATGGATTGAAACAAGCAGGTCATCAGTGGCATAAGCGATTCAAGATAGATCTTTTAAGTATCGGCCTACAACCAATGAATGCTGATCCATGTGTATACTTCATGCAGCGAGGGGGAGAAACCTTAATAGTTCTAGTATATGTATATGATATACTAATAGCATATAGAAGCTGTTCAAATCTAGAATACATCATATCAAAATTAAAAGAAGCTTTTGATGTTAAAGACCTAGGAGAGGCACAATATTGTCTAGGCATTGAAATATCGCAAAGAAAAAACGAAATAAGTATATCCCAAAAAAGTTATATAAGAGAAATTTTAAATCTATTTAATATGTCAGATTCAAATCCAGTCAAGACGCCAGTAGATATTAATGTAAAATTAATCAAAGGTAAGAAAACATCAGAAACACGACCTTACCAAGAATTCATCGGTTCACTGAATTATTTGGCAGTTGCTATTAGGCCGGACATATCTTTTGTAGTAAGTTTCTTAAGCCAATTCAATACATGTCATGAAGAACAGCACTGGACAGCAGCAAAGCGAGTTCTTCGTTATTTAAAAGGAAAAATAGACATGGAAATGAAGTATCAAAAAGACTCAAAAGGTCTTACAGGATAAGTAGACGCGGACTGGGGAAGTTGCATGGTAGACAGACGGTCATATACTGGATATTCTTTTATCTTGTGTGGTGCTGCAGTAACATAGGAAGCCAGAAAGCAGTGCACAGTTGCACTTTCATCAACTGAAGCGGAATACATGGCGTTAACAGGGGCAGTCAAGGAAGCATCTTACCTAAGAGAATTTCTTCTAGAGCCATGGACGGATTTAGGGGAGGAGCCATGGGGGCCATGCCCCCCCCCCAGCGAGATATATTAGCATAGAAATACCTTCAAAATTATATATTTGGTGAAAGTGCTTTTTTTCCTTATGGATGGCCCCTTCCCTAAAATGAAATAAATCCGCCCCTGTCTAGAGCTTGGGTTTTTAGAGTTGTCCAACATCATATTATGTAACTATAATATTGGAGCACAGTTCCTAGCAGAAAATACGATGTTTCATGCAAGAACCAAGCATATTGATATCATCATATTTGAAATGTTTTAAGTAATGGATACATAAAACTTCAATATCTTTGTACAGAAGAAATGATTGCCTACATTTTTACAAAAGGTCTTCCAAGAATTAAAAATTGGAAATTTGTTCAACTTTTGGGAATGCATTCAGCAAGAAATATATCACCCGCAATTTGAGGGGAAGTGTTGAATTACAAATTAGCGTGTATATTTATAAGCACTTTAGTTATTACTAATATACTTATTGATCAAGAATCAATGATATACCGGTAATAAATGTATTTTTAGAAATGATAGACATAATTTAATGTGTCATTAATAAAAAGTTATTTTATACGGAATTATCTCTATTACTGTGTAATCTGCATGAAAGGAACTCTTTCTTAGAAAATCTACACAAAATGTAATGCAATAATAGAATATGTATCTTTCCATTTGAAAAAAAAATAGATTTTGTGTTTGGCATTTACTTTTGGAAAACCCAGTATAAGATATTTTATTTTATTTTTTGACGTTTCTTTCAATAAAACCTTTTTTGTTTACCTTTTAAAATTTTGCTTGATACGTTTTTAAAATATCTATAATTTAAAATTCCATACTATTAACCAATGAGGGTGAATTTTGGGACACGAGCCGAAAGGCGAGTGGCCTAATCACCCGAATGATTAATAGCTATTATACGCGAGTAGAATTCTATACTTTATCCACGGTCGTTTTAAATTTTAAACGGTTTATTTGTACAGACCCGTGATTGATAGGCCTATTAATCACGGCCTTGGATAAAGCAAATTAAACTGCCGTAATAAAACTATCTTTTAAGTTATAACTCAGAAATTTGGGATATTTTAACTATGTTTTTGTCCATTTTCCATTATCTCTAAAAGTTTGTGCCGTGTAATTGGGACACTTTGTACTATTGAAATTTAAAAACTACAGTGAAACTTTTATCAGGAATTTCTTACGGTGTAGGCATTTAAAATAAATTAAAATTCTAGGTAGCATTGATAATTGTATGGGCGAGTAGAGGCGACATTTCATCAAATCAATTATCATCAGAAGCAGATCAAATTATTTGGTCAGTCTGTTGCATGTCAATAAACATTGCAGTGTGTGTGCTGGGTTGGTGGCGATGTTTTGCAAATAATTATTTACATTGGGCGGCGGTGTGTACATGGCTGCTGTTAACAACTCAAAGTAAGTTTATTTTTATTAATTAAGGGGTCTTTCTACCTTAGAAATTATAAAAGTAATCTTTTTTTAAACGTTTTTATTATATAGAAAGAAAAAAGATATAATTGTGAAATTTTGTAGGTATGTTTATTTGTATTCAAAGAATACAAATAAAATTTCTTTAGTTTTTTAAAGTGCCACTTTCTGGTCATAATTTTTTTGAAAAAAAAACATCATAATAGGGTGGTCGCCATGATTCCGGCCGTTTGAATCGACTGAAAAAAAAAACAAAACTTGATATTATTCAGTATTGAAGTCGCTATAGAACCATCTAGAAGATTTTTTTTGGCCAAAAAATAAGAAAATGAAGGACGTTTTTGTTATTTTTCGGAAAAAAATTCATTTAGATAGGGCTATAGTGACTTCAATACTGAATAATATCCCGTTTCGTTTTTTTTTTTTTTTCAGTCGATCCAAACGGCCGGAATCATGGCGACCACCGTTTTTTGATGTTTTTTGCAAAAAAAAAATTATGGCCAGAAAATGGCACTTTAAAAATCTAAAGAATTTTTATTGGTATTCTTTGAATATAAGTGAACATACCTTCAAAATTTGACAATGATATATTTTTTCTTTCTATATATAAAAAAATGTTTAATAAAAGATTGGTTTTAAAATTTCTAAGGTAGAACGACCCCACGGTACTCCTGAATATAGTTTAAATGAAAGTTTTCGTATCAAACGAATGACTATATAGGTGTTATTCTATGAGGAGTACTGATTAAAATAAGACCAAAATTAAAATTTTTCCCCGTGCCCTTTTTGAGAAAATTGATTTTTTCCAAAATTTGGAGCAACAGGTGCCATTCGTTGATTGCAATTTTCATTAAAAGGTAGCAAAACCCTAAAAGGGCTATGTAAACTGCTAAGTAATGGATTAAAGACTTAAGAAAGGATTTTTTTTTTATTTATTAAGCCGTGGTAGAGGGAAAACAGTGGCGTAGACAAATAAAAAAATAGAAAAATAGTATTACGATTTTTTTTAATTTTCAAGGATATAATATATCATATTATGTCAATGATATTTATATATGTATATAGTTATATATTTTTTGACTTAAATGCCCTTAAAAGGCGTTAACTCGTTTCTTGATCTTACAAAATTTAATATCTTTCAAGTAAAAACATTTGTTTAATGTGTGACTTGTAGTTATTCTTTTAATTATATTTGCTTAATTTTAATAGCGAGTGTGGCGAAAACAATTTTTTATGTTGCTAAGCAACAAAGTGAATACTCATAAAATAATACTGTTAACTGTTAAAGCTTCGCGAAAGTTGTGTTTTTAGGAGTAATTTAAGTAGTGTTGTGTTTAAGAGTATTAAAAATGGCAAGAAAACGAGCTCGTAGGCACGAAGAAAATCGGCAAACAATTTGCATTTTGTGTTTTAAAAAAAAGAAAACTTGCGCAGAATTAAGAATAATTTAAAACTGAAACTGGAAACGCTAATGAATATTAAACTCGAAGATAACCGATTGCCTTCCGTCACATGCTTTAAATGTAAAAATCTAATAAACGGAGGTAACCAAAACGAAATTGTATTTCCTGATATAAAGAAATTTAAAAGAGAAAGTATTAGAACAAAAATAGTTTGTAATTGCTACCTGTGTCAACTGGCAAGGGATAATGGCATACAAAGTTTTAAAACAACTAAAGTAAAGGTTTCAGAAATAAAAAATAAAGCAACTTGTTTAAACTTAGAGAAGCGTTGCAATAGTTGTTTATCATGTTTAAAAAAAGGTGTAGAACATAAGTGTAGTTCATCAACACATGTATTAAATGTAGAGACGTATGTTAATAAAACTTTTAATCAGCAAAAAAAAGAACACCTTATGTCAAGATTATTAAAAATTATTATTAATTTATCTGACGATGTTCACCTTAAATTTGGCATAGACAGTGGAAAAGGATTTTTAAAAATATGCTTGTCTGTACAATCAATGGACTGCAATGAAAATCAAGACCAATATTTCAAAAAGATAATGAAGCGTCAAAAATACAGTGACGAGTTAACGCCTTTTAAGGATACTGGAGTCAAAAAAATTTTCATATTGGGATTATCTCAACAATCCCAAGAAAATTATAATAATGTTTCGAAATTGTGGCCAATGTTGCAAATAAATGATTTCAAAGGCACTATTGCAACAGATTTAAAGTTGGGAAATATCCTATTTGGACTAATGACTCATTCCAGTAGTTATCCGTGCACATGGTGCTTTGCCCACAAAGATAATTTAAAAGAAAATGGAAATGCCAGAAAATTTAAAAATTCCATGGAATACTATAATTCTTGGATTGAAGCTAGAGCCAAGAAGGAAGATGCCAAAAACTTTATGAATTGCATTCACCCTCCCCTAATTTCAGGAGAAGAAGATACTTTATTTTTACATGTATATCCTCCACCAGAGTTGCACTTACTACTGGGTGTAGTAAATACTTTAATAAGTCACATGGAAAAGGCATGTCCTGCAGATGTTAATCGATGGACTAAAATCTGTAATGTCCAACGAGAAAAGACCCAAATTTAAAGGGAATTCTTGCTCTTTACTTTTACAAAAAATTGACATTTTGCGTAGTTTTTGTTGTATTTTTTGTTTAAAATATGTACAAACTTTTCAAAATTTCAAGTGTGTTGTTGCCGATTGTTTTGGAAACACTTTAAAGTAAATTCGGTTTGGGCTTTTACAGTGAACAAGCAGTTGAAGCTGTTCATCATGATTTTTTGGGCGTATGGGAAAGATTTAAAGTATCAAGAAGTCATCCGGAATACCAAGAAAGACTTCTAAGAGCAGTCCAAGATTATAATAGTTATCATATTTAACATAAAAAATCAACAAACACAATACTTATAAGTATTGTGTTTGTTTGTTAAGCTTAATTAATATATTTATATTTACGTATTTGTAGTTCTTTAAATATTTTTAACGGTTTCTTATCATATATCATTGACATATATTCTTGAAACCTCAACAATTACAATTTTTTATTCTTTTTTATTTGTCTACGCCACTGTTTTCCATCTACCACGGCTTAATAAATAAAAAAATCATTTTTATGACTTTAAACCATTATTTTGCAGTTTACATAGCCTTTTTATGGTTTTGCTACCTATAAATGAAAATTGCAATCAACGAATGGCACCTGTTGCTTCAAATTTTGGAAAAAATCGATTTTCCCAAAAAGGGCTCGGGGAAAGATTTTAATTTTGGTCTTATTTTAGTCAGTACTCTTCATAGAATAACACCTATATAGTAATTCGCTTGATACGAAAATTTTCATTTAAACTATTTTCAGGAGTACCGTGACCCCTTAAAGAGTGTAAGTTCTAAAGGGTCTATGTGATAAAAAAAATCAAATCGATAAAACCTTTATAATATAATTGCGCATGACACTAGAAACCTTTATACATGTATAACTCAAAATTTCTAAACGGTCTAAGCGCCAAAAACCTGACCCAAGATAACTAAATAAAACTGTTTTGATAATTAGTAAACATCATTTTAGTTTTAGATATATTTTTGTGAAGTAAAACAAATTCCTCAAAGTAAGACTTGCTAGAAAAAAACAAAAAAAAGCTTAATTTTGAATGCAAAAAAAATAGGAGATCGTAAACGGTGCCTCATTAAATCATGTGCCTTAATATTTACTCTATTTTCTCGAATACTAAAGGATAATCAAGTTCTTCAAAAACCACCTTAAACTGGACAACAATATCTATGAAAAGTAGTCAAAAATAAAATCCACCCCTATAACCTCTCCCACAACTTACCCCCAACTTTATTTTTTTTAAATAGCACCCTAGTAGTAGTAGTAGTAAAAGGTAGGTAGGCTCCGACGCCTGACAAGTAGGCCCAATGGCCCTTTTTGTCTGCCCCAAGATTACCTACCCAACTTGCTGCCTATCCTCCCTCTTCTTAAATCTGCCAGACCTTCTGATGAAGTTCATAACATCTGACCAGGCTAGGAGGCTCAACTCTTCTTTCGCTAGTGTTACCACTCCGAAGATGTCTTGTCTGAGCCTGCCCAGAGCCTCACACTCCCCTATGAAGTGGTAGGGCGTTTACTCGTCCATCCCACACCCCGGGGCAGGTCGGATCGTTTACCGTCCGCATGAGGCTTAGGTGTCGCATAAGCCCACAGTGGCCCGTAAGGACCCCTGTAAGGAGGCTTATGGTTGATCGGACCCTTCGGCCAGACCGCCCTAGCTTTCCTTGGACTGGTCAGGAATTCCTTTGCCTGCCTGCAACCGCTAAGCTCGGTCCAGTGTTCCTTAAGCTGACTTTCCACCCAAACGTTGAGTGCAGTCTAGCACCCTATATTTTTTCAGTTGTTTTAGATAGACTTTAAGCTTGCAAATACAGTGGTGTATTATACTTGCTACTTTTGAATTTTAGAAGTCGTAAAAAGTTTAAAAACCATCCCCGATCCCCATCTATATTTAGACAGTAATTTTCGAGCTGTTAAAATTGTTAGACCTGTTAACAGAGCTGTTAAAGCTGTTGGAGCTGTTAAAAGAGCTGTTGTAGCTGTTAACAGCTGTTGGACCTGTTAACAGAGCTGTTTTAACAGCTCTCCTAGGAGGGGGTTGAGGAGTGGATTTTATTTTTGACTATTTTATAGATATTGTTGTACAATTTAAGGTGGTTTTTGCAGAACTTGATTATCTCTTTTAGTTAGAAAATCGCTGGGTAAATAGAGTTGGGACACCCGGTATTACTAAGGAAGGTCTAAGTACCTAAACACAAACTTTAAATAACTTTTGGATTTTTTATTTCAAATGAAACATGTTAAAAATTCAGTAAAAACTTATGTAGGTAACTTACTATAATATAAATAAACTACTCCCTCAGGACACGGTGCGGTGGGGCGACGGTTTAAATCGACTTCAAATTATCCCATTTCTGTTTCTATACGTCGATTCTATGACACGTTGATGATTTTAACCAAAAATTAAAAAAATCAAACACATTTTTTTTATTAAGCAATGTGGGACACTTACCTTGTCTAAGCCGAAGTGATACCAACTTTTGATTTTTAAATGGAAATATATATTTGCTTACATTTTTAAATTCTTCTTTGAATTCTCTTTTCATTGATATATCATAAGTCAATATTTGCCTTAAAGATGGCGCCACAGGAGTCATTTTTCATAAAAACAACATGGCGGTCCTATGACGTCCATATTGGAATATTTCTGAAACCTGACATTTCATATCTTTTAATAGTAAGCTAAGAATTTACTGTTCATCTGAAACTGATTTTCTTTCATTTTTATGAAAATGGCGTTATTTTAAAGTTTTTTTTTTTAATCATCAACTGTGCTAATTTTTTAAATATGGCCAACGCAATATGTCCATTTTCCCAAAAAAGGGCCAACCTTATTAGGGTGTTTGTAAAAGTCGTTTCATTTAAAAAATTTGCACAAAATGGCATTAATGTTGATGATTTAAGAAAAACTTTAAAATAACGCAAAATAAAATAAAAGAAAATCAGTTTCACATGAACAGTAAATTCTTAGCCTACTACTAAAAGATTTAAAATGACAAGTTTCAGAAATATTACAATATGGACGTCATAGGACTGCCATGTTGTTTTTATGAAAAATCTTTAACTCAAATATTGACTTGTGATATATCAATGAAAAGAGAATTTAAAGAAGAATTTAAAAATGTAAGCAAATATATAGAGTTATATTTAAAAATCAAAAGTTGAAATCACTTCCGCTTAGACCGGAAGTGATATTTTTTATAATGACCATGCCAAAATGGGGTTATTTACGGTTCATACAAGATCTGTAAATTTCACAAAGTTATCTTTTATGGTTACGGAGATAATTCGTAGGCAATACTTCTTGTGTCACCCAGTATAAGGGGTTTTTTATTATTAATTTTAATTTAAAAATGTAAGCAAATATATAGGGTTTGGACTTTTTGACATTTAAATATCAAAAGTTGGTATCACTTCCACTTAGACCGGAAGGGATATTTTTTATAATGACCTTGCCAAAATGGGGGTATTTACGGTTCATACAAGCTCTGTAAATTTCACAAAGTTATCTTTTATGGTTAAGGAGATAATTTGTAGGAAACACTTCTTGTGTCACCAGGTATAAGGGGTTTTTTATTTTTTATTTTAATTTTTTTTTATGAAGATTATTTGCAGTTAACGTATATTATATAAAACAAAACAAAACAAATAATAATAATTTGAGTAAATATTTAGTGAATAGTCAAATACATGGTAAGTGTCCAACATACGGGGTTTTTGCTTAATAAAAAAAATGTGATGGATAGATTTTTATTTTTGGTTAAAACCATCCTAACCTCTCATAGAATCGATTTATAGAAACAGAAATGGGGTAATTTGATTTAAACCGTCGCACCACCGCGGTGGTGCACCGCACCGTGAGGGGGTGGCGTTAGAAAAATGTTTCGTCATCCCCAATAACACCTATATACCAATATTGACGAAAATATTGAAAACATTTAAAAATATTTACACCCTCACCCCCGCGGGGGTGGAGTTTGGACTTTGGAAAATTTTTATTATCAAACTCAATTTCAGCAACCTCAAAAACCCCATATACATATAGCAATTTTCAAATTTTTGTGGAAAAATACTGTCAATTCTTAACTTATTAAACTTTGCTTAACCGGATAAAGGTTCATAAAATGGTTTAGGTCCGTGGCATTTTTAATGCACGTTACTGTACACCCTAAATTGTGGCGATTTGCCTTTTGGGAACAAGTGAACAGATAACAGTGACCACATCAATAGATGGCACCATACTTTTATATCTATCTAACGTTTTATTTAAATATTAACAACATACAGGATACACAGTGCAGATGATTCCCAAAAAGGATGAAATGGTACTATTCACTGTTTCCTGTCCATCTGATTTTAACGACATCCCAATGTTTACCAAAAATTGAAATTGGGTTATATTGACATAAAACGTAAGAAAACGCAAAAATAAACAAAAAAAAAATATTTGGATAATTTTGCACGAATACAAGGCTTTCCCAAAATTTTGAATAATTTTAAAATTTAAAATATATTACTACTTGAAGTTTTTAACAAAACTTGTCATTTATACTGTATATTTTAGGTTTTATTGGAAAAGGAGTTGGATTTGGTGTAAAGGGTGATTTAGTATGGTACGTTTTATTTATTGTTTTTGTGCCATATGCTATGCTGCCACTTCCTTTGCGATGGTGTATAATTGCTGGTTGCTTATCAGCAGCTGGTCATGTTGTAGTAATATCTATAGAACTCTCTAGAATTAATGAAGAGGTAATGGTTCAGATATTTTCGTGGAATCGTATTACTATTATTATCTTCTAATTTTAGCATGATAATAATGAATGTAGAATTAGAAGAATAATTTCAAATGTTCTTCTATACATAGCTGTAAACTTTGCTGGAATGTATACAAAGTATCTGACAGACAGAAGTCAAAGAATAGCTTTTCTGGAAACACACAGATCTATGGAAACTCGATATAAAACTCAACAGGAAAACGATAAACAGGAAACACTATTATTATCTGGTAAAATATTATTCTTGTATTTAATTTTTATGTTGAAAACTAAACAATTACACTGCTCTACAAAAAAAGATTTTTTTTTTAATTTGCCGGGGAGCCTTTAGTTGCGTCTGGCTATATTTGATGCGCTGATTTCTGAACTTTTTTCTGTTTTTTCGATCACCTCGTTTTTTTTTTTGAGATATAGCTCACAGTGGTTTTTTTTGCCTATAGTTGTAGTAAAAAAAATAATTTAGGTCTAATTATTTTTGTTTTGCCGTGGATTGATTCTCTATTAGTGGGGCTCTAAGCTAAAAAAGCGGATTTAAAAATTTTAAATCCGCTCTTAAGATATTTAATATCTTCATTTGTTTTTAATAGGCTTGTATATTCAAAAAAAAAAAATAGTTTTTTTATGCATTTTTCGATATATTTTGATAAAAAAATTATATAAATACTAAAAATACGAGTCTAATTTTTATACGCAGTACTCACACGAATGTGCGGTTTGTAAAAATAAAAAATGTTTTAGATTTAACCCAGTGCCGAAGATTTTACCGGGAGTTATCAAAAAAAAAAAAAAACAAAAATTTTGGAATATTTTATTTATTTTTTGGAGAGCAACACAATAAATTAAACTTATTATGAAAAAGCAAAAGGAAAAATTAAAAAAAAAACTTTTTCTCCTTGCTTTAAAACATTAAATTAAAATTAAATAAACATTAAATAATTCAAAATATTGTCCCAGTAAAATCTCGGTTACTGGTTTCAATCTAATTTTTTTTATTTTTACAAATCTCACGTGTGTTAGTGTTTTCTATAAAAATCAGATCCATATATTTAGTATTAATATAAAATTTACATGAAATTAAAGCGAAAAAATACAAAAAAATGTAATTTTTTGAATTTAGAAGCCTATAAAAACAAACGAATAAATATATTTGAAATCTGATTTTTTTGGATTAGGGCCCTATTAATAGAGAACCAATTCACTTCAAAAAAAAATTACCTTAATTAATTTTTTTACTACCAATATAAGCAAAAAAATCACTGTGCGTTATTCAAAAAAACGAGCTGATCGAGAAAAACCAAAAAAGGTTCCGAAATCAGCGCATCAAATATAGCTACATACAACTAAAATTATGTGGGAAAATTTTTGAGTTTGAGCAGTGTTATTTAAAAAGGATAAATATTGGCGGTTTTTGGCTAATATTATTTTTAATTTATTTGTTTTAACATATTTCACAAAAAATTTTAGTATTGCCAGATTTTGTTGCTAAAGAAATGATAATAGATATAGAAAAGGAAGAAAGGAGAGCCATTCCAGATAAAACATCGGGTCCAATTACAGACATACGAGACCAATTTCACAAAATATATATCCATAGATACGAAAATGTCAGTATTCTGTTTGCAGATATCAAAGGATTTACTTGTAATTATTATAAAATTCTAATATGTACTCATTTATTAATAATATTTTTTACAGTGTTAGCATCTAGATGTAAAGCACAAGAATTGGTCAAAATTTTAAACGAATTGTTTGCAAAATTTGATAAATTGGCAGCTGTAAGTATGATATACTATCCTGGAAAAGCATATTACAAAACATTAACCTTTTAGAAATAAAGACCTAAAGCGATCATTAGGTACTACTTAATAAACATTAAATTTTCATAGAAAAGATGGAAGGACATTTGCATAATTTAATTTTTAATACATTTATTAAGCTTAACCCGGAGCGTGTATGGTGAAACATTAAAACATCGCGTGTGTATTAAATGATTTAGGAAACTATAGACCGGTCTCTTTGTTATCTACTATTTCTAAGATCACAGAAAGAATTGTTTACAAAAAAATGATAAACTTTTTAACAAAAAACAAAATATTACACAAAGCACAATATGGCTTTAGAAAGGGGTCTTCAACTATATCTGCTCTCTTATACTTTCTAGATATAATTTATAATCTGCTAGATTCTAATGAAAAAGTGGCCTTTTTCTAGATTTAAGTAAAGCTTTCGATTTAATTGATCACTCATTACTATTACGTAAATTATATAGGTATGGCTTTAGAGGTGAAATTTATTATTGGTTAAAGTCTTATTTGTTTGATAGAAAACAGCTAGTTGATATTTATGGAATTTTATCACATGAACTTTAAAATCAATAGAGGTTACCAGAATGTTCTGTAAGAAATGGTATCGGAGTCCTACACGGGCAGGACAGTAAATATCATTTCAGACAGCCAGGCAGCAATAAAGGCATTAGACTCATATGCCTTTAGGTCGGAACTGGTATATGAATGCCACAGCGAGCTATGTAAACTGGCTGAACATAACAAAGTAAATTTGATATGGGTACCAGGACATCAAGGAATAGATGGTAATGAGAAGGCAGACGACCTGGCAAGAAAGGGGAGTGAAGCCGTACTCACAAGACTAGAACCGTGCTGTGGGGTATCTTATTCCACTGCCAGACACGAGGTCAGGAAAATGTTGAGGAATGAACACCAGCAACATTGGATAGATGCACCTAAAATGAGACACTTTAAACTCTTTCTAGGGGGGCCAACCAAGAAAAGAACCAGCTTACTTCTAGGCATGTCCAGGAGTCAACTGAGAGCAATAACGGGTATAATAACTGGGCACTGCTTACTGAATAAGCACCGACACCAAATGGGACAGACTACGAGCCCCGTGTGCAGGAGATGTGGGGAAGGGGACGAAGAGCCCTACCACCTCATATGTGAATGTCCATCTCTAATAGGGCTAAGATGAAGGTACTTTGGGAACTACTCGCTGGAACCAAACGAGATCATGAACACTCCCCTGAAACCGTACCTGGACTTTATAAAAGAAACAGGGATTTTATGAGGAGATCTGTGCGGTTAACACAAAGGTCCCTAGGGACCAGGTGTTGAGGGCAGTGAACTCCGCACTGAACTAAACAAACTAAACTAAACTAGAAGGTTCTGTGCTTGGACCTTTATTGTTTTTGCTATTCGTAAATGATGTTACAGAGATGGTAGACAATGATCTATTGATAATGTTTGCTGATGACAACAACTTTATCTCTAGTGCTGATGACAACAACTTTATCTCTAGTGCTGATGATTTTTTAAATGTTTTTAGGAAAACTGAATCAATGTAAAAAAGGTTTCTGATATGGTTTCAAGATAACAAGTTTCATTTAAATCCAGATAAAACAATTTTTTTAAAAAATCAAACTTTTAGTCATCATTCACTTCATTAATAATTTAGGTTAGTTACCGGTTTCGATTATCATCGTCAGACTACAAGAAATTACACAAGTTAGAGATTATTTTAAGAAAAACAAAGTTTATCTTACCTAGCCAAAAATATATAAAAATACTATATCCATAAAAGGTCAAAAATAACCATAAGAAAACATTTATAAATGTAAAACACAGTAACGTAACGTCCACTTCAATTTATAAGACAATATAAACATAATATTAACAATAAAATTACAAAACACGTGTTTAAACATATAGTATATAAATAATAAATGTCAAAAATCAAGAGTTTTTTTTTAATCTATAATCAATATTAGGGATGTTCAAGCTAAGGTGTGTAAGAAAAAGAAGTAGAAGAAGAAAAAGAAAAGCAGAAGAAGGAAAGAAAAAGAAAAGGAAGAGGAAGAAGAATAGGTATAAGCATTTAAAGGGATGGGTAAAATATTTTTAAACACTAGTCAACACAATCCTTAAAAATTGAAATTAAAATATTAAGAAATGTTATTTTTTTAAATTCCAATCTACTTATTGCAATAATTATACACAAATAGATACATAAATGTATGCACATATATAAAACAACCGCAAGTATTACAAAACTAAGCTAAAAAATGTAGTGTTAGAACGGGGGAACGTAAGCTGTTTATTTAAAATATTTTCAGGATACTTATGAGCAAAACTACTAATCTCTAATTCTTCATAAAGATCCAATTTAACTCCACCATCTTTATATGTAGAATTTCAAAATTAGAATTCCGCTAGAATGTATGTGTTTCGTCTCTCAAGTGATTTAAAAATGTGAGAACTTACAGTTGATCTTATAAACTCCCGATTTTGACAACTTTTCAATAGGGTCTTTGTTTTTAATCAAGTGGGTTTTAATATTTGAAAGTGGTTTAAATGAGACTTTAAATGAACCCCTAAATAAATTTGCAATACTTTGACTAATTGGACCTATGTAAGGAATTGATATGTATTAAATTTCATTTGTTATATTTAACAAAGAAGTGAGGTTGTTGTTAGCCAACTTAATTTGTTTTCTTCTTAATAGTTTGTTCATCAGTTCTGGGTTGTAGCCATTCATGTAAGCAATGTATTTTATTGTATAGGTTCTGTTTTAAAATCTATAGAGGAAAGAGGTAACGATAGTAAACGATGAATTATACTATGAAATGCAGCCATCTTGTGGTTAAAAGGGCTGTTGGAAGTAAAAGGAATAACATGATCAGTCTGTGTCGGTTTTCTAAAAATGCTGAACGAATGCCTATTGTTAACCCTATATACAGTCAGATCCAAGAAATTAATCTTATTACTTTCTTCAATTTCAAAGGTTAAATTTATACTATCATGCAAACTATTTAAAAAATCAAAAAAGACAAAAAATTGTATTAAGGTACCTCCCCAGTATAGTAAAATATCGTCAACATGTCGAAGCCTGTACTTTATGAAAAGCAAACATGAACGACCAGAAGCAAAAACTAAAGATTCAAAAAAATTCATAAATATTTCTGCCAGTATTGGACTCATTGGTTCACCCATAGCTAAACCGTCTTTACTTTTATAGTGCTTACCATTAAAAGTGAAGAAATTCTGTTCGGCACAATGCTTGATTAAAGCTTTAAAAGATGATCCTTCATTATCGGATAAGTGGTGGAGTTAAATTGGATCTTTATGAAGAATTAGAGATTAGTAGATTTGCTCATAAGTATCCTGAAAATATTTTAAATAAACAGCTTACGTTCCCCCGTTCTAACACTACACTTTTTAGCTTATTTTTGTAATACTTGCGGTTGTTTTATATATGTGCATACATTTATGTATCTATTTGTGTATAATTATTGCAATAAGTAGATTGGAATTTTAAGAAATAAAATTTCTTAATATTTTAATTTCAATTTTTCAGGATTGTGTTGTATAGTGTTTAAAAATATTTTACCCATCCCTTTAAATGCTTATACCTATTCTTCTTCCTCTTCTTTTTCTTTTTCTTTCCTTCTTCTGCTTTCCTTTTTCTTCTTCTACTTCTTTTTCTTACACACCGTAGCTTGAACATCCCTAATATTGATTATAGATTTTCAAAAAAAAAAAAATAAAAAAAAATATTGTCTTGTAAATTGAAGTGGACGTTATGTTACTGTGTTTTACATTTATAAATGTTTTATTATGGTTATTTTTTACCTTTTATAAATATTGTATTTTTATATATTTTTGGCTAGGTAAGATAAACTTTGTTTTCCTTAAAATAATCTCTAACTTGTGTAATTTTTTGTAGTCTGACGATGATAATCGAACCGGTAACTAATCTAAATCATTAATAAAGTAAATGATGACTAAAAGTTTGATTTTTTAAAATAATATCTTTTCACTATAAGTATACGTACGTTAAATTATGGATCTCAATATTTTTGATTTTCGCAATTGGGTAAAACAATTTTTGTAAATTTCACCACTAAAGCTAGTACTCCGAACTGCTCATATTTATTAAAATCAGGTAACAAATCTATACATCATGTAAAAAGCACAAAATTTCTTAGTGTTGTTATAGATAATAATTTGAATTAGAATTTCCAAGTTGATTTTTTATGTGACAGCTTCCTTCAGTTTGTTATGCGCTGTGCCGACTTAATAAAATATGTAGTAAAGACGTTTTAATAATTTACTACAATTCAATATATGTGTCTAAAGTAATATATGGTCGAATTTTTTGGGGGTGCTTCAATCAATTTGACAGGATCTTTACACTAAAGAAAAAAACTATTAGAAATATAGAGAGTGTGTCAAGTTGTACCTCAGTAAAGATTTTTTCAAAAAACTTTTTACTACATCTTCCTTGTCTGTATATTTATGAAATTTTAGTTTACATTAAAAGCAATATAAATACTCTCACTAGAAATGACGCAGTTTATAATTTTAATACAAGGGATAACCAAGATTTGTAAATTCCGAAGCACAGACTAGTTTTGACTGAAAATAATCCTAAATATATAGGAACTAAGTTGTACAATATGCTTCCAAGAGATTTAAAGTCTATTTACAGCATAAATTGGTGTGTATCGATCCCCACCGCCCTATGGAGATTACAAAGCATTCTTAGAAAATTTTAATAACTTATACTAAAGTTTAAGAATTCGAAAAAGGATATAGTTATAGTTGGCGACTATAATATTAAGTTTAACGTTAATAATTCAAATCTTGCAAAATTTAAAGATCTAATTAATTCATATTCCTTCATGCCCACAATTTCTTCTAGTACCCGACGAAAAAATTGCATTGACAATATTTTAATTAACTTTGATAAGCCTTACTCAACGAAAGTACACGATCCAGGTCTATCGGATCACAATGCAGTTGAAATTAATGTTGAAACTGACGATATAGCAGAAAAAAAGGTTTTGGTAAGAAAGTTTACTTTGCAAGGAATTAACACATTCTATCAGCGCATGTTAGATGAAAAATGGGACTTTGTAAACGATAAAAAATATTAATGTAAACAATAAATTTGATAAGCTCTTAGGCATTTTTAGTACTCATATTGTCATATTGATGCAGCGTTTCCTAAAATTAAAAAACAGTTCACAAACTTGAAACCCAAAAATAAATGGTTTAATGCAAATTTATTTCAAATGCGTGAAAACGTTAAACTGTTATCAGAACTACACCACAATTTTCCTGACTGATTTAAAAAATCAACTTAACACTCTTAAAAGTAACTACAAACGCGAAATAAGTATAGCAAAAACTACATATTATCTTAATTATATAAGGGACCAAGGCAAAAATCCAAAAACCTACTGGAATATAATTAACGAGAACAAGCCCACGAAAAAAAGCAAAAATGTTGATATTGATGTGGACGTACTGAATAATTTTTTTGTGAGTATATCCAAAAACCTAACTAAAAAAACCGCCCCTAATCACAATCAAAATTTAGATCACAAAAGATATCTAAACCCAAACTGTTACCCTGAATTTAAATTTCAAAATATAACTTTTAATAATCTACGTAATATAATTGATAAAACAAAAAATAAATCTAGTCTGGACCACTTTGATATAAGTACAAAATTAATAAAAAAAGTTAAAAATATTATTATAATTCCTTTAACAAAACTTATAAACGAAAGCATAAACGAAGGTATCTTTCCAGATTCACTTAAATTTCCAAGGTTATCCCGATACACAAAGGCGGCGAAATTATATCAAATTACTTTAGACCCATTTCCTTAGTATTTTCTAAGATTTATGAAACTGCCCTAAAAGAACAAATAGTAGACCATTTGGAAAACTTGAAAATTTTCTATTGCAAACAATACGGTTTTAGAAAAAATATGTCAACGAACCATGCAATTATTACATTATTGGAGAAAATAATAAGAGGAATGGAAAATGGTGATTTTGTGGGAGTAACGCTGTGCGATCTACAAAAGGCTTTTGATTGTGTGTCGCATCCTGTGCTGCTGGATAAACTTAAACACTTAAACTTTGATTCACTGAGCTGTGGGTTAATCAAATCGTATCTCTCTAACCGAAAACAATATACTTGTGTCGGCAATAGGAAATCAGATCTAAGGTATATCAGAAGTGGGGTTCCACAAGGATCAGTACTAGGCCCTATCCTATTTCTGTTATACATAAATGATTTACATGTCGCTGATCCCGATGCCGATACTGTTTTATTCGCGGATGACACACTTCTTGTGAATCAAGGTGAAAGTTTGTGTCTAGTTCAGCGGCGCATGAGCGACTCATTGTCAAAAGCACAAACATGGTTTGACTCAAATAGTCTAACTCTTAATGACAAAAAAACAGTTACAATGCTTTTTACTCATCGTCAGACTGGTGACTTTCAAAATCCTGAAAAGGTTAAGTTTCTCGGAGTACACTTGGATCCATCCTTAACATGGAATAGCCACATAGATTTTCTGGCCAACAAGTTGGCAAAAAATGTATATGTAATCAGGCAGCTATCTATGATGGTGGATCTGAACGTACTCATGACAGCTTACCATGCACTCTTTGCCTCCCAAATGTCATACAGTCTCATAAATTGGGGTCACGCAGCTAATGTTAATAGAATCTTCGGTTTACAGCGAAAGGTAGTGAGCGTGATTTCACAGTTTGGCTATAGAGATAACGTCAGGGAAAAATTTAAAGAACTGCGAATTTTAACTTTGCCATCTTTTTATATTTTTTTATGCCTTTTGTATATTCATGAAAATAGAAAGAATCTTACCCTTCAAAGTAATAATAATATACATTCGTTTAATACAAGACAAAAACACATTATTAGGTGTAACTACTTTCCTCTAGAGTCTAGCAAAAATGGATGCAATTTCTACGGTCCTAAATTTTACAATAAATTACCGTCTAACATAAAAGAATTGTCATATAATAACTTTAAATCAAAAGTAAAAGAATTTTTATTAAACAAAGCATATTATCATATCAACGAATTCTTAAACAGTAGTATTGAATGTAATGTAAAATTTACACCTATTTGTATTACTTATTTATTTATTTATTTATTGTTTAGTTTTAAGTACTTTTGTACAAACATGAATAAAATATCTATCTATCTAAATTCTTTTAAAATAAAATAAAAGCAATAAAGCTGTGTGACTCTGATCATTATTATAGTAGGAGATTTTAATATCAATTGCTTAGAGCCTGAAAACACCTCCAAAAAGATGTTGGATAACTTTCTAGATTGTCATAACCTTCTGCAAATAATTGATGAATCCACAAGAAGAAGTATTGGTAAATTAATTGATTTAATCCTCATCAATGATTTGAACATTGCAGCCAGTAAAGGAGTAATTCCTGTCCCTTCAGTTATTTCCGATCATTCTATAATTTACTTTTTTTAAACTTAGATTACCCCTCGACTCCCCCCTATTAACTAGGACTTTAAAAAAGTATTATACGCCATGGTTAACAGATAACTTAAAACGATTAATATCATTACGCGACAAACAACTAAAAAAATATAAAAAAACAAAACAGCAGCAAACTGGAACTATTATAAAGAACTACGTAATTTCACTAATTATGCAACCAAACATAAAAAAAAGCTTTCCTAAAATTTAAATTAAGAAACTCTAATTCAAAGGATACTTGGAAGAAATTAAAACGATTGAACGTTATTAACAAGCTCCAAGCTGAGATCCCAGAGGAATTACGTGACCCAAATGAAATAAACAACTACTTTTTAACCTCTATTCCTCGTGAAGATAATCCTAATAAAGATGACTTGTTT
Source organism: Brachypterus glaber (assembly GCA_958510825.1). Lineage (NCBI taxonomy): Eukaryota > Metazoa > Arthropoda > Insecta > Coleoptera > Kateretidae > Brachypterus > Brachypterus glaber. Next base: position 21,323,267 of record OY294046.1, read on the forward strand.
AATTTTTATACTAACAATACACTTAATCTTCCCTCAAGTAACTTTTAATTCAAATCGGTAAAAGAGGAAAATATAATAAAAGTTCTTTATAAAATAAAAACTAAGGCCACGGGTATAGATGATCTGCATATTGACTTTATAAAGGTTTGTTGTTCCTATATAACGCCAGTCCTTTTACACATAATTAACTTTTGCTTAGAAACCTCACGGTTCCCAAATTTCTGGAAAGAAGCCTTAATAACTCTAATTCCAAAGACATTTAACCCAGCAGAGTTTAAGGATTTGCTTCTTATTGCAATTCTTCCAGTTCTCTCCAATGTATTGGAAAGGATAATGGGCATGCAATTACGTGAACATCTAACGATCAATAATAAATTACCTATCTGCCAATCAGGCTTCAGACGTCATCACAGCTGCGCAACAGCTTTAAGTACAATCATCAACGATTTTATTACTACAACAGATTCTAACTTGATAACGGCTTTAGTACTACTAGATTTCAGAAAAGCATTCGAAACTATTGATCCCGACATTCTTCTAGCTATATTAATATATATTTGCCTATCCCCTGAAGCTGTTAAAATGTTACAATGAAGATCTGAAAAGGTTATCTAATGGCGCCAGAAACCATTCTTTATTTTTAAACCCGAATTAATCTAAACTTCTTATAATAGGAAGAAAACTCGCTGCACAAAGATTGTTGGATTTTAGTGTAAATATAAATAACATAGATATTCCAAGGGTAGATAAAACTAAAAATTTAGGTGTTTTTATTGATCCCACCTTGCGTTTTAAGAAACAAGTAAAAGATATTATCAGAAAGGCATATTGCAGTCTAAAAATATTATACAACAACAGGCATATGATGACATCAGATCTGAAAACCATACTTTGTGAAAGCCTCGTCCTAAGCCAGTTTAATTCTTGTGATACTTTGTATAACTGCTGTATTGATACCGTTGATAAAAACAGAATTCAAAAAATTCAAAATTCTTCTCTGAGATTTATATTTGGTATTAGAAAACATGACAGAATCTCAAAAAAAAATAAGGAATTAAACTGGCTTACGATGGAGAAAAGACGAAAACTTCAGAGTTTTTGTTTATTTCATAAAGTTCTTACTTTATATCAGGCAAAAAGATACCTTAGTTTTGCCACGTTATTACTCAGCATTTTATGAGCGATCTTTTCTTTACAACCTATAATGGACTGGATTACGATATGCCATACTCTAAATTTAAAAAGCAACAAAAAAATATTTTTCTGGAAAATGACTGATTATTTAAATGATTTTATTGAACCATAGTATACTTCTTATTATAGTGTAATAATTATATTGTGTATTTATTTTTTATACTTACTGTGTTAGATTTATTTTTATTTTTTTAGATTTATTTTTATTTTTTTGTTGTTTTTTTATGTATTTTTTTTCTGTCAGATTTTTTTCTTTTAAATTAATTAGTTATTAAGATTTTTTTGTGGACTTGCAGAAGACGAGAGTTTTTGGTGGACGGGACTTATGCAACTAATTTTAAGAACTGTTCTGTTTTTGTCCCCCGAAAAGAGCTGAGCAATATCCTTTTTGTGTATCTTAATGCATAAATAAACGTCTATTATTATTATTATTATTATTATTATTATTATTATTATTATTTAAAAATAAAAAACAGTCAGGTCACCTCGCGTTCAGACACCTACGAGGTGACGAGCTGGTGAAAGACCGATAGCTGCTCTCCACGTCCATGGAGTACTGGGATCGATTCTCATGAGCTCTGAGTAGATTTAGGGACCCAAGGATAATTGCTTTTTGCACGCGACCTGCTAAGATTTCCGCCGATTTGCGACATTCTGGTATTGTCTTTAAAGCAGAGAGAAAGCTAGCGTTTGTACCACCGAGGGATCCTATAATTAACACCACCAACTTTATAGTGTGGCCTGGATACAGTCTCTGGAGCTGAAATAGTAGATCCTGATATTTTGTCCGCTTATTCTTCTCCTTCAAAACAATGTTTTTCTCGGCTGGGGCCGAAAATTCGATAACGAACATTGTTTTGTATTTATGATCGAGGAGAACAATATCTGGCTTGTTAGCTCATATTTGCCTTAGGGTGGGGAATGAATAGTTCCAATAAATGCGATAACTATCATTCTCCACCACGGACTCAATATCTGCTTTATATTGTCTAACCCGTACGAGTGCCTAAGAAAGAAGTACAACACTCGTAAGGCCACGTTATGTCTACGGATGTATGCCGAGACCGCATATGTTGAACATGCGGAAAGCAAATGCATAATGGTCTCTGGCTCTTTCTGACAGGCCCTACAGTTAATATCAGGTACCTGTAACCCCATAACTCGGCTTCGGTAGACCAATGTGTTAAAAACGCCATCTTGGCAAGCAAGAATGAATCCCTCGGTCCCGACTTCAGCCCACCTGACCATAAAAAGCAAAAAAAAGTCAGATTTTTGGATAAGCCAAGGTCTTCTATGGTCTTAAAGAAGACACCATGCATTGGCTTATCCATATGTCTGCATGAGCATCAAATGCTCGGCATTTTATGTAGGCTTTTATTTGAACGGGACCCAACTCGGTGATCGAGTTTTGGGTTTCCCTTTCAATGTCGAAAATGAGACCAAGTTCATCAACTGCTCTCGTGGCCGCCCTAAAGATAAGATAAGCACCTGCTACTTCATGATCATGGACCAAGCGTAGCAGGGGATCTCTTCTCCTTATGACTTTACAGGCTGTATCCAAAACCACTCTATTGTGAAGATACTCCAAACCTAAGAGTCCACGACCACCTCGATTTCGTGGGAGGTACAGTCGTGGAACGGACGATCTTGGCTGCAAGCTTCTATAGAGGTGCATAAGCTTTCCAGTCCTTACGTCGAGTTGGCGCAGCTCATTTACTGTCCACTTAATAACTCCGAATGAGTAAAGTAGGATCGGAACAGCACGCATATTTGTAGCAGACACCTTATTTATTCCAGACAATTCTGATGACCAGATTTGTCTGAGCCGATGTTTGTACTTGCTGCGGAGAGCCTCTTTAACAGTTCTTACTTCCTGGGTATGTCGCTGTTCCACACCCAGGTAGGTGTACGTCTCTCTGGCATCCAAATGATGTAGGATGCTTCCGTCCACAAGCCGCGCGTCCTCGCCGAAGTCTACTGATCGCCCTCTCTTAAGATACACCAGTGCACATTTATCCATGCCAAATTCCATGCCAAATTTCATGCCGATAGCGTGTGTGTACTCCTGCACTACCTTAGGAGTTGGTTGAGATCTTTCTCTCCGGAGGCATAAAGTTTTAGGTCATCCATATAGAATAAATGGGTGACCTTATGCCTCCTATTACCCGGCGTGCCGCAACTGTAACCACGAGTATTCCTAAGAGCAACGGATAAGGGAAGTAGTGAGATGCAAAACAGAAGAGCACTGAGAGAGTCTCCTTGGAATACACCTCTTCTGAGTATCACCAACCCTGTCTTGACTTTGCCATTAGTTGTTCTATGCATCTCACTATAGGGTCTGGTACCCCAAGGCATCTGAGCAAGAAAATAATTAGCTCATGTGGTGTTGTATCGAATGCCTTGCGTTAGTTGACCCAGGCCATTGAGAGGTTCCGCTTATACTGTATGGAGTCCTGAGTGATACATTTATCTATCAGCAGGTTCTCCTTACAGCCAGCAACACACCTCTCTTAGACCCTCGTTGCTCATGTTGGAATACTGGGTCAGCCGCATGGAGTACTCGCATGTATAAGATGCGCGTAAACAACTTATAGCACTCGTTTAATCACGTTATAATTTTTTGGAATGGACAAATCTCCGGTCTTCGGGATAAGCACTGTACGACCTTCAACAAACCAATCAGGAATAGGCTCTCCCCCATTTAGCCAAGAGTTAAAGATTCTTGCTATATGCTGGTGGGCTGAGGGAAACTTCTTCCACCAGAAGTTGTTAATTCCATCTGGGCCAGGAGCCGCGAAGTTCTTTAAACCCTCAACGGCTCTCCGAACTTCTTCCGTCGTGATTTATTGATTAGGTGCATCTGGTTCTGCAACTGGCTGTTGAAACGGTCTGCATTATGTTTCAAACTGTGCCAGCGCTGGAGTATCTCGGTTAAGCGGATGAACTTTCATAAATTTCCCTCCAGAAGTTTTCAACTTGATCGGCGGTCTGTGGATCTTCGACAACCTGGTGAGGCGGTTGAAATAGGCGAGAAGGTTTCTCTCGAAACTGTTTGTTTTCTTCGAAGGTTCTGGCCCGCCTCACTAGTGATTTTTTAACAATCATTAGCATTCGTATCCTGTCAAGACCATGTTGTTTAATTGTATTACTTCTTCAATGTGTGATGTTGGCGTCATATGGTGGCTGCAATTTGACGCACTTTAGACGTGAATGGCCTATTGGCCTCTATGTATTGACACATTGGATACTGGATGCATGTTGTCGAGCCGACCGGATCTTACCTTCCACCTTTTTTATCCGCCGCTTGTTCTTTTCAGCAAATGACAGCGATGGATCACGTTGCCTTTGTTGATTAAAACTTTCAGCGGCTTCATACACGGCGCAATTAATACGCCAGATGTCGGCATCTTCTGAAAGTATATCATGAATCGTAACATCCGTTCTAGCCAGATCTTGTGGCTTGGGGGGCTTAATGATATTCAGTGCCCTCCTGGTGTTAATTTCCTCTTGACTTACTGGTACATTGTCTCCACCCTCCACCGCTTGGACATGTGGCTGATCTGCCACTTCCGCCACCGGCTCAATCGGTGGAGGTGGAGCTCTAACGTAACTCTTGCTACGTAGGTTTAATACATAATCCCTAAGATTTTGGGCGGAAAAGGCATTGTGCTCTGGACACATTTCGCATCACAAAGCATGCATCCGTGCCATGTATCCCCTACGAGCAGGTTCGCTTCTCTCATAGCATAGCAAAAGATTATCCCTGAGTCCATCTGTCCACTCAAAGCGTCCATTATTCGTCATCGGGCAATTCTTCCGGTTGGACCCCACCACCTTGCCGTTGAACTCTATCCGGTTGAGGTCGATTGTGGGGGCCTCTTCCTCTTAGTCTGGGAACAAGAGTAAAAGGTACTATGAGACTGTTAACCTTAATAGTACCTACATCTGGCATCTGAGGAGAAAAGATTATCTCCTTCAGGGACTGCTGAGGCTGTCAGTCCGATTTCACCAAGACCTTAGATATTGAGTGGTCTCCCTGCCTATATTATTATTATTATTATAATAATAATAATAATTATTATTATTATTATTATTATTATTATTTTCTTAATAACGTTTTTTATAGTTTTAAAGAGCATTTTGATGCAGGACTTTATGTAGTCGATTTCAAATCTAATTTAGTAGTATTTAACTTTCTATTATAAACATAAATTTTTGTATACAAAAAATGTTATTACTAAACTGTTATGTGACTTGTCCAATATACTGTAAATGTGATCTTAAAGACAATAAATTCATTATTCTTTATTCTTTACAAGGCCCTACAAATCTGAACGGATCAAAGATTTGGGATATAGTAGATAAAATGGTCCTCTTACTAAATGTAGTCTGCCTAGGAATGAATCTATTCTCGAATTCCACACTGATCCTAATGTTTTTGTAGTTGTATCTTCGGAAATAAAACGGTCATAACTTCAGTCTTAGCATTTTACAATATTTCGTTCATCTGGAAACCTTTCCTTATTTTTATTTATTATTTATTTATTTTATTTATTCATGAGCTATCTGTTGTAAAGAATGTATCTCTAAAAACGAAGATGACTATCCATATGTCACTGTATTAAGTCTGAATTCTTCTATCTTTCCATCTATCCACATGTAAATTAACCATACTGTACATTTTTGCAACGTCAACTGCCAATACAATTAAGTTTTTCCTGAATCTAATCAAGATTGAAAATAAGTCATCCTGAAATATTGGTCCGAACTTTAGTTTGTCGTTTAACGATACTACTGTACTCGAGGGTGAGCTAGCATTGAAAACTACACGTAACTTGGTTGTAGAACTATCCGCCTGTTTTGTTCTTTTCTTTATCTTAAACCTTCGTCTTGTGTCCCATTTCGATATATTCTCTCATGAATTCTTCGTATTTTTTATCTCAAATCTCTCCAGTGATGAAAAACATTTTAAAACCAGGTTGTGTGAATCACCTATTTCTTAGATATTTTCTCGCAACGGTAATTTTACCGTAAAACGTCCATCTGTGTCCCTTCTAGTATGTTCCAAAAAATTAAGTTCGCATTCTTTTTCTTCCTTTGTGAGAGTTCTTGTTTATGTGTTTGTTTCCTCTAATAACTAAAATTTTTTTAATACCTACGTTTTTGTCACATGATTTTGTTTCTTTGGGTAGTGTACCAGAAATTATCCATCCGATCATTGTGTTTTGAATAACTGGTTGAATTTTACTGCAAATTTGTCCCTGACATAAAAGATTCCAAAATATTTCAGCGCCTAATAACGCATCTATTCCTCTGGTTCATTAAATGTCGGATCCGCTAAGTCAAGTCCCTGTGGTATATTAAATTTGTATTTAGCGTAAAATGTAGTAGGAAATCTTGATTTTATTGTCGTTTCTATAAGTTATTGAACCCCTGCCATTGCGTTTTCTACGCCCGTAATCGACAGAAATTACTAAATTCGTGTCTCAACCATTTTGTGTGAAGTTTAATGTCATTATATATAGGGTCCCTAATATTTCTATACTACAATTTCAATTTGTCACTAAAGTCCTTCCGTATAAAATTAGATTGGAATCCATTGTCCAATAGTACCCTACATTCGTGCAAGTTTTCCATTTGATCCTCTATAAAAATGATACCCGTAGACAATAACTGAACTGAATTACCGTTTGTAAATGCATCTGAATGAGCTGTGACTGATGATTCTACTGAAGTTTGTGAGTGATGATTTGTAGATTTTGTAGAAATTTATAACGATAAATCTAAAGATCAGTTGCTCTTAAAGGGTTCGGTAAGTGAGACTCGGGCGGAGCAGTGGTTTACATCAAACAATTTGAAAATAAATCTCGACAAAATGCAGAGGCGGACCAAACTGGCGCAAAGCTTTTGGAATTTTTTTTAGATCAAACCTTAGCTGGTCTATTCACGTGGATCAACTTTGCAAGAAGTTTTCCACCACAGTCTTTGTCCTAAGGAACTTAAAAAAATCTCTTTT
>OY294046.1:21330676-21428661 GCA_958510825.1 Brachypterus glaber
GATATAAATGAAAGTGCTCTTGAAAGACTATGTGCGGTGCTAGAAAAAGCGGTTAGTGGTGGTAAAAATACAGGTTTAAACGTGTGTATTATTAACAGACAAGTTTTGGACAAAGAATTCCCAGTTTTCGATGGAAAGCCTGAAGCCTGGCCACTTTTTATCTCACAATATAAACGTAGAAGCACTGTATGTAAGTACACAGATGATGAGAAAATGGCTAAGCTACAGAGATGTCTAAAAGGTGATGCTCTCGAGTGCGTAAGAGGTATGATGTTACACCCTAAAAATGTTGAATTAATTATAAATACTCTAAAAATGCGATTTGGTAGGCCGGAGTACATTATAGAGTCCCTGATTGCAAAAATTGAACAATATCCATGGTTTAAAGACAGTGATTTTGAAGGATATATCAAATTTTCTTGTGAAATTCAGAATTTGGTATCAACCTTAGAACAACTGGATGCTAAGAACTATATGGAAAACCAATTTTTATTAAAGAAACTTATTGAAAAAATACCTAATAGTTTAAAAACTCAATAGGGCCAAATAGTTGTCCAGAAGGAAATGATGAAGCTTAATGTATCTTTGCAAGACTTTTCAATTTGGTTTCAAAGTATAGCTACAGCAGCTTGTTGCATCAATACCCCAAAAATTCAGCAAAAAAATTCTGGCTACAAGCGATTTGAAAATGTTATGCAGATATCCAGTTCAGAATGTATTTATTGCAAAATGGATCACCATATAACAAAATGCCCTGTTATGAAGAAAGATACAGTAGATAAACGTTGGGAGAAGAATATTGAATTAAAAGCATGTTTTAGCTGTCTTGGTGAAAATCATAAAAAATATAGGTGCCCAGTTAATAAGAAGTGTGGCGTAGATGGCTGTAAGAGGTACCACCATTTCCTGCTGCATAAACCCATGGAGAAGAAGGTATTCCAGTCGACAGAAACCATTTTCCATGCATCCAGTAGTAAGGAACCCGAAACTGTCTTGAATATTAACGAAAATCAAAAAGTTCTTCTAAGAATTGCTCCGGTGAAGATATATGGACCAAATGGAGTTTTTGAGGTGCATGCTTTATTTGACGAGGTCTCTACAGTATCACTGTGAAAAACTCCAGGTGGTTTCAAGGTCCCGAGTTTTTAAAAAGCCCAGAAGATCTCTGGCCAAAACCATTAGAACTTCAAGAGCATGAGCGCAATATAAGGAAGAAACAAATTTCCTTATCGGCAGTAGCCGAACATGTACATGAAACAGGTTATAAAATCATTGTCTGAAACAAAACAAATATTAACAGAAAACAGAAAAATGCCAAGGAAGATACGGGAATCGATAGAAATCATCAAGCATCCTAACAATATCAATCGGGACACTGGTTACCACTTACCTGCAATATGGAAGTCTTTGATAGGAAAAACCTCGTCACGGGTGAATAACCACAACTCGTCATAAATAGTGACACAAGTTGATTCGAAACTTAGTTTCAGATTAATCCCTGAAGATGTCTCTAGTAGTAAGAGACGAAACGTCGGAAAGTGAAAATCCATTAACACGGTCTAAACCCGAAAGTGAAAGTTCTTTATATCTTAATGGCCGTGAAAGCTTAAAATCTAAAAAAAGGGTTTGTATTGATGATGATGTCGAAAGAAAAGCAGATGCAGAATTTTTTGGATTGGTGACAGAAACTTTCTACATTATTCCAGATATTAAACGATTTTCAAATTGGAGAAGATTTGTTCGAGCCACAGCATGGGTGTTTAGATATTACAATCTGCTTCTTCATAAAGCTAGAAAAGAGGAAGTATTTTATCCCGAAGAACTGACTTGCCATGAATACGAGAAAGCCGAGGAATACTGCATCAGGGCTGGTCAAAGAGAGAGCTTTAGGAATGAGGTGATAAAGTTAACGAACAAGAGTAAAATAGATAGTACATCACGACTTTTACAGTTACGACCATTTATTGACGAAAAAGGTATAATACGAATGAGTGGAAGATTACATCATGGCGAAAGTATTTGCGATGACGTAAAATCGCCTATTATTTTAGACTCAAAAAGTTATTATACCAAATTAATGATTTTATTTTATCACAAGAAGAATTATCACCAGGGTGTAGAGACTGTACTTAATAACCTACGTCAGCGATTTTGGATTTTAAAAGGAAGATCTGCTGTTAAAACCGCTTTTAAGTCATGTCAGTTCTGCAAAGTTAAGAAAGCAAATCCAGAACCTCCTCTGATGGGACAGTTGCCTTCATGCCGATTAACACCGTATGTACCCCCATTTACATATTGTGGAATTGACTTATTTGGTCCGATGTATGTTACTGTTGGACGGTACAAGGAGAAAAGATGGAGAGCTTTGTTTACTTGCTTGACGATCAGAGCAATTCATCTTGAAGTAGTACATTCTCTCTCTTTGGATAGTACAATAATGGCGGTACACAGAATGATGTCTAGAAGAGGTCCAATCAAAGCCCTCTATTCTTACAATGGAACAAACTTCAAAGGAGCTGCTCAAGAACTAAAAACCTTTTGGAAAAGTATTGACCAAAATGAAGTGACAAGAAAACTTTCTGAACAGGCGATAGAATGGCACTTTATTCCACCTGGTGCTCCAAACATGGGCGGATGCTGGGAGCGGTTAATTGGTTCGGTAAAGAAAGTCCTGCAAGATGTTTTAAAAGAAGAAAGTCCCAAAGATGAAGTACTGTTGACAGTATTTGGTGAGGCTGAGAATGTAGTAAATAACCGACCTATTACTCATGTCTGTAGATCCAGATGATGAAGAATGCCTAACTCCAAATCATCTATTAATTGGACAAAAGCGAGGTTCCCTACCAGCTGTTTTTGACGAAACTAATCCCAGAAAGCTGTGGAAAAAGGCCCAGAGACTTGCCGATGATTTCTGGGCAAAATGGGTAAAAGATTATCTGCCGACATTAACTAAAAGAGGAAAATGGACCAAGGAGTCCAGTCTTATTAAAGTTGGAGATATGGTAGTTGTGGTGGAGCCAAACTTTCCTAGAAATAAATGGCCTTTAGGAAAGGTAGAGAGAGTGTTTCCTGGTAAAGACGGTCTTGTTCGTGTGATAGAGGTTCAGACAGCACATGGAGTTTGCCCCGACCAGTGACGAAAGTGTGCAGATTGGATGTCGAGCCAAATGATTGTGAAAAATGACTTTTTACACGATGGAGAGAATGTCGAATATTTTTTGTTGCGTTCTGTGTTATTTATATTTATTTTAACTTTATCTTAGTTACCTTTTGTTTTGTTTACCTTTTAATTACTTTCTACCTGATTTTTTGGTAACTAGGGGATAAGAAAAATAAATAAAGAAAAAAGAGAAATTTTGAAATTGTAATTTTTGAACAGAAAAAAGTAAAGACGATTTAAAAACCGAATAAAAAGACTTTTAATAGAATTTTACATTATATAAAATTATTTTGTTAAGGCAGATAAACATGTGTACCAAATTTCAGCTCTCTAAGTTTATTCTAAGTGGGTTGTAATGATAGCATTACAGGCACGCCCCTGACCGCCCCGCTATCAAGCTGATAGACTAACCGCGCATGCAAACCCCCACTGCTCCTACTGCCTTTATAAGCGAGGACGCACCGGCCGACCGGGCAGTCCTGCTGGATGCGTTCCTGTCCTGTAACCAGACGTGCTGAGTCTAGTTAGCTATCGCTATACTCGCTGAGTATAGTCACATTCCTGTCCTGTAATTAGAGGTGCTGAGTCTATGTAACAATCGAGATCACTATACGTGCTGAGTACAGTGGTGCATTCTCGTCCTGACGTTAGACGTGCTGACCTTGGTGAAGACGGCTTGTTTAGTAGCTACGCGCGCTGAAAACGACGGCGCCTTCCTGTCCCGAAGCCAGACGTGTGGAAGCCAACCAGAACGAGAAGATAATTAATGTTAGGTTAAAGATATTATGTTAAAGTAATAATTAGATAAATAAACACTTATTTACCGAATTCTGTTTTCTCCGTTGAGATACCCGGAAACACATTACAAATTGGCGCCCGAGCAAAATCAAGAATGGATGAAGAGGGGGCTTATGGCCTCGAAGAGGCTGATAAAACAGTCGGCTGGATATACCACTTAAATAAAGATCAGTTAATAGCAGAACTGGTAAAAGTCGAACTTAACACATCTGGAAAAGTCGACGAACTACGAAGTAGATTATCAAAGTATATTAAGGCAGCAGTTAAAGTAGATGCCCAGGAAACAAACCAACTCACAAAGGTGCAGTGCCCAAGAAAACGGACATAAAACAACGAACAGAAAAACACACCAGCAATAATAAAAGCACAACACAACAAGAAATTAATCAAGTACCAGTTCAAAATTCGAGAACCCCAGAACCAGAACAAATAAACGAAGAAAGCGCAACATTGGACAAAGTACGCAAATGGGGCCTTAACTTCGATGGCACAAAAGACCCCGTAGCTTTTATGGAGCGGTTCCAGGAACTTAAAACCTGCTATCAAATACAAGATGAGCCTATGTTAAAAGCACTACCAGAAATATTTAAAGGAAAAGCAGTATTATGGTTCCGAAACAACGCACGCTATTGGGGAACGTGGCAAAACTTCACCGAGAACTTCAATAGTTTCTTTTTACAGGCAAACTTTACAATCAAGTTAGAGAAAGACATTCGGGGACGTACACAACAGGCGAACGAGTCAATTAAAGACTTCTGCATAGCAATACAAACGTTAATACGTAGACTTAGAAATTACAGCCGAGAACAGGAACTGGAAAGAATATACACAAATATAAGGCCGGAATATAAAATGTACGTGAGAAGACGAGATTTCACAACCCTGCGGGAACTACTTCAGCTAGCAGAAGAGTACGAATCCTTGCAACAGAAAACGCAAAAGTACAGGAGGATACCGGAAAGTTACAAACCGAATAACGACATACCAAGAAAAATCGACAGTTATGATAGAGAAACATGCTGCTGGCGATGCGGCGAGAGAGGGCATGCTCGATATAACTGCAGAGGAAAACTAAGACTGTTTTGTGGACACTGCGGAACGTTGAACATAATGACCAAATACTGTACGTGCCAGACGGGAAACTAGCAAGCGACCAGGACCAACGGAGGCAGTTCCGGTCCACAATAAATCCCTCTATCCAAAGAGACGACCAAGACAAATGGAGGCAGTCCCGGTCGATCACAGAATCCTCCATTAGTTCATGCAATTCCTCAGATACAACAAAAGACGAAAGAATACACATAGAAATTAAGGTAGCAAACACAGAGAGGGTGCAGGCCCTGATCGATACCTGGTCACAAAAGTCATACTGTGGATAAAGAGTACGAAAACTATGCGAAGGCCTTAAAATACCACACAAAAAAGAGAACCTAAAAGTACTAGTAGCTGATGGAAGTATTATTAATATATGCAAAAGTTTTTATGTTTCATGCCACATAAACGATATTAATAAACATGTTAAAGTATATTACTTGCAGAACCTGACGTCTGACGTAGTGCTGGGTATGGACATCCTAAGAAAATGGGAAGTCTGCATGAATCTTAAGACAAATAAATTAGAAAATATAAAGAATAGCCCCAAAGAAAAAAATGAACAAAGACCAAATAAAGAAACAGAACAATTAAACGTGATTACAGATTTAAAGCTAGAGGAACAGCGTAAACTGGAAAATTTCCTGAAAATAGAATTGGATAAATTCAAGACAGTAAACGGATTAAACCCACTAATAGAGCATAGAATAAGACTCTCAGACGGAACACCGATTAAACAAAGGTATAGACCAAGAAACCCAGCAATGCAAAAGATCATCGACGAAGAAGTAGATAATCTTTTAAGGGAGGGTAAGATAGAAAGGTCTAACAGCCCGTGGAGCTCCCCCATAGTTCTAGTTCAAAAGAAAAAGAAAAAATACCGATTCTGAGTGGATTTTAGAAAGGTTAACAGTGTGTCAATAAAAGACGCATACCCACTACCGTACATAAGAGCAGCAAAATATATTTCAACTATCGACCTTAAAAAAACGGATATTGGCAAGTCGCTCTGGAAAAAGAAAGTAGACCTATAACAGCGTTCTTAGTACCCGGTAAAGGGTTGTTTCAATTTAAGGTACTACCATTTGTATTACATGCGGCACCGGCCACTTTTCAACACCTATTAGATACATTAATAGGACCGGATATGGAGCCAAAAGCCTTTGCATACTTGGACGACATAATCGTACTAGAAGAAACATTGGAAGAACATTTGAAAAACCTAAAAGAGGTATTCGAAAGGTTAAGAAAAGCACATCTACAGATAAGTATGGAAAAATGCCATTTCTGCAAAAACGAAATAAAGTACCTGGGTCAAGTAGAAAATAAAGATGGAATTAAAACCGATGAGGACAAAATTAAAGCAATACAGGAAATTCAAGCCCCCAGGAATATTAAGGAAGTAAGAAGGTTTCTAGGAGTCGCGTCATGGTATCGTAGATTTATACGAAATTTCCTCGAGGTCACAGCACCATTGAATAAACTGCTAAGAAAAAAACAACGCTGGAAATGGGAAAAATATCAGGAGGAGGCTTTTGTAAAAATAAAAACGCTTTTAACCCAAACACCCATCTTAGTTTGCCCAGATTTTTCAAAAAGGTTTTATCTACAAACAGACGCGTCAAATTATGGGATTGGATCTGCCCTTTTACAGAAGGATAATGAAGGTCACGACAGAGTAATCGAATATGCAAGCAGAACATTAACAGATGCGGAGAAAAATTTCAGTGTAACAGAGAAAGAATTACTGGCCGTGGTGGACGGAATAAAAAAGATGAGACCCTACTTGGAAGGATACCCATTTACCGTGATTACAGACCACCAAAGTTTAAAATTTCTGCAGTCAATGGACAGTCCGGCAGGGAGAATAGCCAGATCGGCAATGCTCTTACAACAATTCGACTTCGAAGTAGTATACAGAAAAGGAACCCAGAACGTCCTAGCAGATGCACTTTATAGACAACCCCTACCCAGCACAGTCGCTGCAATTAAGAATGAGGAAATAAGTGATACATGGTGGGAGACGAAGAAGAAAGAAGTAGAGGAGAACCCTAAAAAGTACTCTGACTATATGGTCGAAAATAAGTTACTGTACCGACACTTCTGGGATAAATATGACCTAAAGGAGAAGGACATGTCAAACCCTTGGAAACTATGCGTACCAGCACAACTAAGAAAACAACTGCTGACGGAAAACCATGAAGGAAAAACAGCTGGACATTTAGGAATCGCCAAGACCATAGCCAGACTGGCGAGCAAATACTACTGGCCAGGCATGTTCAGAGACACGGCCAAGTACGTCCGGCAATGTCAAAACTGTCAGAAATATAAGGCTTCACAACAGCAAACAGCAGGCAAAATGTATGCGGCCCAAGTACCTTCGCAACCCTGGTCGACTGTTGCTTCAGATGTAATTGGACCCTTACCGACCTCCAGCAGAGGAAATAAATATCTGATAGGTTTTCAAGATAAACTAACTAAGTGGGTGGAAGTTTGTGCCGTAAGAAGAACTACAGGTAAAGTCATAAGTGAAGCTTTTAAAGATAAAATAATCATGAGATACGGGAGCCCGAAACAAGTTATCACTGATAATGCAAAACAATATATTAACAGCGAATTTAAAAACCTAATGAAGGACTACCAGATCGAAAAATTGGAAATTCCATCGTACTCTCCTCAAAATAATCCAGTTGAACGCGCAAACAAGGTGATTAAAGCAATGGTAGCTCAATACTGCAATAACGACCATAAGAAATGGGACGCATACCTCCCCGAACTGACATTTGAGATAAATTCAAGTAAACATGAGTCTACAGGGTTCTCACCGGCGTTCCTAAATTTTGGATACGAATTAAAAGAAGAGAACAGAGAAAGAATTACTGGCCGTGGTGGACGGAATAAAAAAGATGAGACCCTACTTGGAAGGATACCCATTTACCGTGATTACAGACCACCAAAGTTTAAAATTTCTGCAGTCAATGGACAGTCCGGCGGGAGAATAGCCAGATCGGCAATGCTCTTACAACAATTCGACTTCGAAGTAGTATACAGAAAAGGAACCCAGAACGTCCTAGCAGATGCACTTTCTAGACAACCCCTACCCAGCACAGTCGCTGCAATTAAGAATGAAGAAATAAGTGATACATGGTGGGAGACGAAGAAGAAAGAAGTAGAGGAGAACCCTAAAAAGTACCCTGAATATATGGTCGAAAATAAGTTACTGTACCGACACTTCTGGGATAAATATGACCTAAAGGAGAAGGACATGTCAAACTTTTGGAAACTATGCGTACCGGCACAACTAAGAAAACAACTGCTGACAAACAAACAAGGTGATTAAAACAATGGTAGCTCAATACTGCAATAACGACCATAAGAAATGGGACGCATACCTCCCCGAACTGACATTTGCGATAAATTCAAGTAAACATGAGTCTACAGGGTTCTCACCGGCGTTCCTAAATTTTGGATACGAATTAAAAATGCCCAGTAAAGTGCTAGTGGAACCAGAAATCACAAACAAAGAAACACCCTAAGACCGCGCGAAAAATGTCAACAAACTACGAGAGGTGTTCGACTTAGTAAAAATCAATCTAGCAAAGGCATTCACAAGTCAAAGTCATTATTACAATTTACGGCGACGAGAATGGATACCCAGACTAGGAGAGGTGGTGATGAAAAGGAAATTCCGATTAAGAATTACCAAAGAAAAATCCGTCAGGATTAAGTTACCTGCAAATAAATAAATCGTAAATAATATATATTGTGTAGAAAATAATAAAGATAAAATAAAGGAAAAAAAATGCTTTCACGTTTTTTTTTGAAAGAGAGGGGGTGTGTAATGATAGCATTACAGGCACGCCACTGACCGCCCCGCTACCAAGCTGACAGACTAACGGCGCACGCAAACCCCCACTGCTTCTACTGCCTTTATAAGCGAGGACGCACCGGCCGACCGGGCAGTCCTGCTGGATGCGTTGAATCCAACAGAGCTTACCGTGGCCGCTATACGCGCTGAGTATAGTCACATTCCTGTCCTGTAATTAGACGTGCTGAGTCTATGTAACAATCGAGACCACTATACGTGCTGAGTACAATGGTGTCTTCTCGTCCTGACGTTACACGAGCTGAGCCTGGTGAAGACGGCTTGTTTAGTAGCTACGTACGCTGAATACGACTGCGCCTTCCTGCCCCGAAGCCAGACGTGTGGAAGCCAACCAGAAGGAGAAGATAATTAATGTTAGGTTAAAGATATTATGTTATAGTAATAATTAGATAAATAAACACTTATTTACCGAATTCTGTTTTCTCCGTTGAGATACCCGGAAACACATTACAGGATGAAAAAGCATTTGGCAAATTTGAGTATAAGTATGTATACCTACATATACAGAGTCTTCCACCAAAAAACTTCCGCAAAAAAAAATTGTGGTCACGATAACTCAAAAATACTTTGAGCTAAAAACTTTAAATTTAGTCCATATGTTTCTTAACCAAAGTTCACGGCTGGGATTAAAACTAAACGGTAAAAATCGGGGAGGGGAAAAAGGTTAAAGGGAATAAACAATTTTTTTCACATTTTTTTATGTTTTTTTTACTTTTTGGCAAAAAAACCTTATTTTAAATAAAATGTTTTTTGACAAGGTCTAAAAACAATTTTCTCTACAATTTTTTTTTAGTTTTTTGGAAAAAACCTTACAAGGTTCACAAACTATGTTCTGATTGCAAATCGGTGAAAATTTAACGAAGACAAAGCAAAGCAATGTAAAACTTGACCAAGAATAAACCTAAATCAGAGTGGAAAAAAAATCAGATTTTTTTATCTTAGTTTATAAAGGCGACAGCGTCTTTTGTAAAGCATTACAAAAACCCAAAAACAAAGATGGCAACGCAGCACATAAATATCTTTTCAGATGCGCTTTAAAGAAAACTTATTTCCAGAAAAGGCTAAACATCAGCTGATGCAATTTTAGACACCCCTCCCTTCCTTACAGGCCTGGCTTCTAAAAGTTTTTTTTTGCGAATTAGTCCTTTTTTATAAGACATAAACTAACTTATCTCAACTAGCTTAACAGTTATGTCAATGCCTTAAAGACAAATTTGCCTAAAATAGTATTTTAGTATTGTAAATGAATTTTGCAATGCCTTCGTAAAATACTTTTTCTTGTATCAACTTACTTTTTTTGCCTAAAATTAGACAAAGGTTAAAATAACTAAGTAACTTATAAAATAAACAATTTTTTATTTTTTTTTTAGTTTTTATTATTTTAACACTGTTCTATTTACTACATAAAAAAATTACTAAAGGTTTATCTATAAAACATGTTAATTTAAAAATTAGTGACTTTAGACCCCTACCTCCTGTTGTCAATCTTTCTTAATGTTTTTTCTATCCTTAGTGTACTATGGATCTTCCCCCAAGCGAGTGATGTTTTTTATGGATGACTTCCAAAAATTATTTAAAATTTTCTTTTGTCGAAAAATAAAAAAACATATTTTTCCCCCTTACCCCACCTCTATTTTCACCAAAAACAATTTAAGCCTAGAATTTCGAAGAATCAACCCAGTTTTATCAAAAAACGTATAAATATTTTACAAAATAAAAAAAAAATTTAGGGTTATTTGTGATAAACACTCGGAAATGAAGTAAATAAAAACTTTATTGCATTACATCAGGGTTAAATTATTACATATGCATTAAAACAAACAAATTAAACAAAAACATTACATCAATATTTTATTTGTTGATGTAATGTTTTTGTTTAATTTGTTTGTTTTAATGCATATGTAATAATTTAGCCCTGAAGAAGCCTAAATATTAGGTGAAAGGTTGGCATGATTATGTAATGCAATAAAGTTTTTATTTGCTTCATTTCCGAGTGTTTATCACAAATCCTAAATAAATTTCAAAAAGCATCCTGTAGGAAATATTATTAATATATTTTTTGTAATTTAAAAAAATTAAGTTGTTTTCTGTTTTTGCACATAAAATGAAATAAAAAAAAAACGTTTGAATTGGTTTATTTAATCAAAAGTTTTAAAGCATAAATATCAGTCACGTAACCCTTTTTGCTAATAAAGCACAAACGGTTGGATATATATTTTTTTATTTTTTCGTGTAGATGATCCATAAGTGACAAAGAATCAATTTATATAAAAAAGTTTTCTTTCAGACAGACACTCAACAATTCGCAAATTGCCAGGATTAAGCCTTATGCCCATGGGTTCTTTTCCTATTTTTCTACTTTTTTACTTTTATTGACGTTTTATACCGAAAAAAAAATTCCGGGAAAATTTGTGACTACTCGATAACCTTACCAAAGTTCTCGGGTGGGATTATTTTTGGTAGAAATGAGGCGGGGTAAAATAAATAACAAAATATTGTGTTTTTTTAATTGCATATTTTTTTTTTGAAAAGAGAAACAATTTTCAAAAACAATTTCAAACTCTTTCTCCATGATTCACAAACCATGACCAGGTGACTCACTGAGTAATAACAGCGTCGACATGACATTTCGCTAGGTGAGCAATATTTTAAAGTATCTACTTGAAAAAAGAGTTTTTTAAAATTCTAATTTTTGCATGCCCCCGGTAAATGTCTACTTCGATCGGAGGCGTGGTAAAAACTGTTTCTAATCAGCTAGCTTTCAGTGATTGGTTGCACCCCCTCCTCGCACTGTAAGCTCTTTGCAAGTATGCATTTATAAATTTTGAAAAGTGACTTAAACATCATAAATATTCTGTATACATATATATGCCTACACAACCGTTTTTATTCCCTCGAAAATACATATATACTATACGTAGTTCTCTCATATATGATCAAGTTCCCTCCGGGGTTTGCCTGTTTTCTTGGACTACTGACCATTATAATTTCAAAAAATTTGTTGGAGGGCAATTCGACTATATACAGGCACATTTTTGGCCAAAAAGTTCAGCGAGCAGCCACCGGCGCTAGTGTCTCTTTTAAGCTAAATGATTTACGGCACGAAGTTCCCTCCGGCTTATATATGAATAAACGTCCCTCCTTTATTACCATTTGTATTGCCTAAATTTGATAACATTGCACCGTATTCGCAAAGTTGAATTATTTCCGCGAAATCTATAAGTTTTTGGTTGGTTTGATATTTTCAGCTCTTAAAATGTGGACAGGGGGACATGGGGGGACATGGGGGGACATTTTTTTTTAATGGAAAGACGGCCGTGTGATACATCATTTTAGAGCTTACAAAATTCTCTATTTAACTATATATTTTTTTATTTTTTAAATATATTTGTTTTAATTTTTCAATTTTTTTACTAAAAAAATAACTTTTTAAGTTTTTTTTTGTAAATTTTTAAATTTATCAATTAAAATTAGTTTAAAAGTATAATTTACCTTATTACAACATAAAATAATTAATTGTTTTTTTTTCACCCTAAATTTCTCGCAAACTAAGCACAATATAAAAATTCTAAAAAAAAGGGTTAAATGTTTTTTTAATGGGGAAACCCCTAACCCCCAGCTACTCCATTATTATTATCTTGTGATGTTTGAAAGAGCTTAAGAATACTAGGTTTTTGTTAAAACAAAAATTAACTATACCAATCCTTAACTTAGGGATGGATGTTTTTATTTCAAAATAATTGGTACAAAATATTCACAAAAATAGCAAAATATTTAAAAATAAATAATTTTAATTTAATTCATGGGGGTTGTTACTTCTACCCTTCAGTTACCAGCAACCCCAAATGTTTTACTTTTAATTAAATCCCAAACCAATTATTGCAATAACTTATTTCAAAGAGATTAAAAAGTGCTTTCTTTGGTATACAAAATAAACACCAACCCTTAATGCTTTTTATGCTTTATGTTAAAAACGAGGTTAAAAAAGTCGAAACAATTGTCGCTGTAATGTTTGTTTAATAGGCAATAAATTTATATTTTGGAGAACATTTTTTCTATGGTTTATTTAAATCAACTCCAATATGAGTAAAGATCAAGAATTTCTTAACTTAATGCTTTTATTTCATAAAAATTAAAGCAAGATATTTTATTAAAAGCAATAAAATTGTCAGTAATAAATCTGTGAGAAATACCAAGAACAAATGCGCGAAAAGTAAAAGTGTGAGATATAAAATTGTGAAAAAATAAAATTGTAAGGATTAAAATTGTAAGAAATGAAAATGTGAAGAATAAAATTGTAAGGAACAAAATTGTAAGGAATAAAATTGTAAGGAATAATATTGTGAGGAATAAAACTGACAGGAATAAAACTGTAAGAAATAAAACTGTCAGAAATAACACTCTCAGGAATAAAACTGCCAGAATAAAACTTTGAGGAATAAAATTGCTAGGACTAAAATTGTGAGGAATAAAATTTTAAGGAATGAAAATGCGAGGAATAAAATTGTGAGAATTAAAATTGTAAGAAATAATATTGTGAGGAATAAAACTGCAAGGAAAAAAATTTTGAGGAATAAAATTGCTAGGACTAAAATTTTGAGGAATAAAATTTTAAGGAATAAAATTGTTAGGAATAAAACCGTGAGGAATAAAACTGTCAGGAATAAAACTATTACGTATAAAACTGTCAGAAATAAAACTGTCGAGAATAAAACTGTCAGGAATAAAACTGACAGGAATAAAACTGTCAGAAATAAAACTTTCAGAAATAAAACTGTAAGGAATAAAACTGTCAGGAATAGATCTGTCAGGAATTAAACTGGCAGGAATAAATCTGGCAGGAATAGGTCTGTCAGGAATAGAACTTTTAGAATAAAACTGTAAGGAATAAAACTATGAGGAATAAAACTGGTAGGTATAAAACTGTCAAGCATAAAACTATAGGCAATAAAACTATCAGGAATAAAACTGTCAGAAATAAATACATAAAATAAAAACAGAAAAACGTCAGAAAAAAAATATGTTTACATTTCCAAATTATGAAAACCAGATTACCATGTTGTATTTCTGTGAACTTTTACTTTGGTTTTAGTAAAGCCCTTTTTTGTTTCATAAACATCTTATTTGTGATCTAAAATCAGTTAAAAAAAAATTAGCGAAAATTTGTTTCTGATTCGAAAAATGGTAGACGTAAAATTTCTTAAGTTCAAATAAATAGCTAAATTAAAAAAATATTGCCTATTTTTTTAAAAAACTTTTTTCTATTTTTATTTGATTCTGAAATAACCCCAGATTACGAATAGCTAAAAAAATAGACTTTAGCGAAATTTTTATCTGCGATATTTTGGAAACAAATATTTAAATATTTAAACGGATATAGAAAAAAGGTTATTTTAATAATAATTCAATTTACTTTACAATTATTATTTTTTATGTAGGGTAGCTTCTGTTTTGACTTGAGCACCTCCTGTGGAGGAGAGATTATTTCGATAGGGGGTGCTCAAAATCATGCCAGGGGTTGCTGATTTTGTGGAATAAAATTTTTAGGAATAAAATTGTGAGGAATAAAACTATCAGAAATAAAACTGTCAGGAAAAAAAACTGGTAGAAATAAAACTGTTAGAAATAAAACTGTCAAAAATAAAACTGTCAGGAAAAAAAAATCAGCAATAAAACTGTCAGTAATTAAACTGTAAAGTACAAAACTGGCAGAAATAAAACTGTTAGGAATAAAACTGTCAGTAATTAAACTGTAAAGTACAAAACTGTCAGAAGTAAAACTTTTAGAAATAAAACTGTCAGGAATAAAACTGTGAGGAAAAAACTGTAAGGAACAAAATTGTGAGAAACAAAACTGTGATTCACAAACACTCTCAGGAATAAAACTGCCAGAATAAAACTTTGAGGAATAAAATTTCTAGGACTAAAATTGTGAGAAATAAAATTTTAAGGAATGAAAATGTGAGGAATAAAATTGTGAGAATTAAAATTGTAAGAAATAATATTGTGAGGAATAAAACTGCAAGGAATAAAATTTTGAGGAATAAAAATGCTAGGACTAAAATTTTGAGGAATAAAATTTTAAGGAATAAAATTGTTAGGAATAAAACTGTCAGGAATAAAACTATTACATATAAAACTGTCAGAAATAAAACTGTCGAGAATAAAACTGTCAGGAATAAAACTGACAGGAATAAAACTGTCAGAAATAAAACTTTCAGAAATAAAACTGTAAGGAATAAAACTGTCAGGAATAGATCTGTCAGGAATTAAACTGGCAGGAATAAATAATTATAAAATTGTGAGAATTAAAATTGTAAGAAATAATATTGTGAGGAATAAAACTGCAAGGAATAAAATTTTGAGGAATAAAATTGCTAGGACTAAAATTTTGAGGAATAAAATTTTAAGGAATAAAATTGTTAGGAATAAAACTGTCAGGAATAAAACTATTACATATAAAACTGTCAGAAATAAAACTGTCGAGAATAAAACTGTCAGGAATAAAACTGACAGGAATAAAACTGTCAGAAATAAAACTTTCAGAAATAAAACTGTAAGGAATAAAACTGTCAGGAATAGATCTGTCAGGAATTAAACTGGCAGGAATAAATCTGGCAGGAATAGGTCTGTCAGGAATAGAACTTTTAGAATAAAACTGTAAGGAATAAAACTATGAGGAATAAAACTGGTAGGTATAAAACTGTCAAGCATAAAACTATAGGCAATAAAACTGTCAGGAATAAAACTGTCAGAAATAAATACAAAAAATAAAAACAGAAAAACGTCAGAAAAAAAAATATGTTTACATTTCCAAATTATGGAAACCAGATTACCATGTTGTATTTCTGTGAACTATTACTTTGGTTTTAGTAAAGCCCTTTTTTGTTTCATAAACATCTTATTTGAGGTCTAAAATCAGTTAAAAAAAAAATTAGCCAAAATTTGTTTCTGATTCGAAAAATGGTAGACGTTAAATTTCTTAAGTTCAAATAAATAGCTAAATTAAAAAAATATTGCCTATTTTTTTAAAAAACTTTTTTCTATTTTTATTTGATTCTGAAATAACCCCAGATTACGAATAGCTAAAAAAATAGACTTTAGCGAAATTTTTATCTGCGATATTTTGGAAACAAATATTTAAATATTTAAACGGATATAGAAAAAAGGTTATTTTAATAATAATTCAATTTACTTTACAATTATTATTTTTTATGTAGGGTAGCTTCTGTTTTGACTTGAGCACCTCCTGTGGAGGAGAGATTATTTCGATAGGGGGTGCTCAAAATCATGCCAGAGGGTGCTGATTTTGTGGAATAAAATTTTTAGGAATAAAATTGTGAGGAATAAAACTATCAGAAATAAAACTGTCAGGAAAAAAAACTGGTAGAAATAAAACTGTTAGAAATAAAACTGTCAAAAATAAAACTGTCAGGAAAAAAAATTCAGCAATAAAACTGTCAGTAATTAAACTGTAAAGTACAAAACTGGCAGAAATAAAACTGTTAGGAATAAAACTGTCAGTAATTAAACTGTAAAGTACAAAACTGTCAGAAGTAAAACTTTTAGAAATAAAACTGTCAGGAATAAAACTGTGAGGAAAAAACTGTAAGGAACAAAATTGTGAGAAACAAAACTGTGATTCACAAACACTCTCAGGAATAAAACTGCCAGAATAAAACTTTGAGGAATAAAATTTCTAGGACTAAAATTGTGAGAAATAAAATTTTAAGGAATGAAAATGTGAGGAATAAAATTGTGAGAATTAAAATTGTAAGAAATAATATTGTGAGGAATAAAACTGCAAGGAATAAAATTTTGAGGAATAAAATTGCTAGGACTAAAATTTTGAGGAATAAAATTTTAAGGAATAAAATTGTTAGGAATAAAACTGTCAGGAATAAAACTATTACATATAAAACTGTCAGAAATAAAACTGTCGAGAATAAAACTGTCAGGAATAAAACTGACAGGAATAAAACTGTCAGAAATAAAACTTTCAGAAATAAAACTGTAAGGAATAAAACTGTCAGGAATAGATCTGTCAGGAATTAAACTGGCAGGAATAAATCTGGCAGGAATAGGTCTGTCAGGAATAGAACTTTTAGAATAAAACTGTAAGGAATAAAACTATTAGGAATAAAACTGGTAGGTATAAAACTGTCAAGCATAAAACTATAGGCAATAAAACTGTCAGGAATAAAACTGTCAGAAATAAATACAAAAAATAAAAACAGAAAAACGTCAGAAAAAAAAATATGTTTACATTTCCAAATTATGGAAACCAGATTACCATGTTGTATTTCTGTGAACTTTTACTTTGATTTTAGTAAAGCCCTTTTTTGTTTCATAAACATCTTATTTGTGATCTAAAATCAGTTAAAAAAAAAAATTAGCCAAAATTTGTTTCTGATTCGAAAAATGGTAGACGTTAAATTTCTTAAGTTCAAATAAATAGCTAAATTAAAAAAATATTGCCTATTTTTTTTAAAAAACTTTTTTCTATTTTTATTTGATTCTGAAATACCCCCAGATTAAGAATAGCTAAAAAAATAGACTTTAGCGAAATTTTTATCTGCGATATTTTGGAGACAAATATTTAAATATTTAAACGGATATAGAAAAAAGGTTATTTTAATAATAATTCAATTTACATTACAATTATTATTTTTTATGTAGGGTAGCTTCTGTTTTGACTTGAGCACCTCCTGTGGAGGAGAGATTATTTCGATAGGGGCTGCTCAAAATCATGCCAGGGGGTGCTGATTTTGTGGAATAAAATTTTTAGGAATAAAATTGTGAGGAATAAAACTATCAGAAATAAAACTGTCAGGAAAAAAAACTGGTAGAAATAAAACTGTTAGAAATAAAACTGTCAAAAATAAAACTGTCAGGAATAAAACTCAGCAATAAAACTGTCAGTAATTAAACTGTAAAGTACAAAACTGGCAGAAATAAAACTTTTAGGAATAAAACTGTCAGTAATTAAACTGTAAAGTACAAAACTGTCAGAAATAAAACTGTCAGAAATAAAACTTTTAGAAATAAAACTGTCAGGAATAAAACTGTGAGGAAAAAACTGTAAGGAACAAAATTGTGAGGAACAAAACTGTGATTCACAAAACTGTGAGGAACAAAACTGTGAGGAACAAAACTGTGAGGAACAAACTTGTCAGGAATAAAAGTTTGACGAATAAAATTGTGAGAAATAAAATTGTGAGAAGCAAAATTTTGAGGAATACAATTGTGAGGAAGGCAATTGTGAGCAATTATAAGAAATAAAATTGTGAGGAATAAAATTGTCAGGAATAAAATTGTGAGGAATAAAACTTTCAGAAATAAAACTGTCAAGAACAAAATTGTGAGGAATAAACTGTCAGGAATAAAAATGTCACGAATAAAACTTTCAGGAATTAAACTGTTATCTATTCACTATTATTTTTTTAAGTAAGCAACAAAATTGTGAGGAACAAAACTGTGATTCACAAAACTGTGAGGAACAAAACTGTGAGGAACAAACTTGTCAGGAATAAAAGTTTGAAGAATAAAATAGTGAGAAATAAAATTGTGAGAAGCAAAATTTTGAGGAATACAATTGTGAGGAAGGCAATTGTGAGAAATTATGAGAAATTAAATTGTGAGGAATAAAATTGTAAGGAATAAAATTGTCAGGAATAAAATTGTGAGGAATAAAACTTTCAGAAATAAAACTGTCAAGAACAAAATTGTGAGTAATAAACTGTCAGGAATAAAAATGTCACGAATAAAACTTTCAGGAATTAAACTGTTATCTATTTACTATTAATGTTTTTTATAATACTTCAGATGTAATCAGATTCTGTAATCCGAATGTTTCGGTAATCCGGACGCACATTAATTTTGTATATCCGGATTAAAGAGGTTCTACTGCATAACGTTAACACTTTAACTGCCAGGATGGAAAAGTTGAATGAGCTCACTATGGTCTGTTTCATCAAGCAAGATAGTAAATTAAAAATCGCACAGTAAATATTTTTAAAACAGATTTGAATATTGGATGTGCGAATATACTAAGTAGTTTATTTTATAAAACATAACTATATTCTACACTGTAAATAAAAATATGGTAATTTCCCAGCAAATAAAGTAGGTCATATGTTACCAGCAAAGAAAGTGGTAAATTTAAATCAGTACTGTAAGTAAATTCACTGTTTTCTGTAAAAATGTGAATTTTTACCTGTGATTTCACAGTAATTTAAGCAGCGAATTTAATAAGTATTTCAAGCAGTATTACGGGTTTGTAATTTTCGGGACTATCTGTAAAAGTGCCGGCTTTTTGGACCACATGCATGAATCTTAATGCAAAATTATTGTACCGCATTGTAAATGAAAATGTGGTAATTTCACAGAAAATAAAGTAGGTCATATGTTACCAGCAAAAAAAGTGCAAAATTTAAATTAGTACTGTAAATTGACTGTTATCTGTAAAAATGTGAATTTTTATTTTAGTAATTTTACTGCTATCTTTTGTAGAATGTAAGCTATAATTATGGTCATTTTCAACCAATATTGTAAAAGTGCTGGGTTTTTGGACCACATGCATGAATTTTAATGCAAAATTATTGTACCGACAGGAAAAGAGCTGAGATTGTACTAAACCGAGTAATATTGAGGTTAATTTAATAAATATTGTAAATTCACATTTTGACATGGTGAATTTGCTTTAATTTGCTTTAATTATTACGGTTAATACTACTGAAAGATTGACGGAAAAATTTAAGGTGCGACAGGAAAAGAGCTAAGGTTTTACTAAACCGAGTAATATTGAGGTTAATTTTAATAAATATTGTAAATTCACGTTCTGACATGGTGAATTTGTTTTAATTATTACAGTTAATATTACTGAAAGATTTACAGACAAATTTAGAGTGTATACACAAACATATACTATTCAAACCTGTTGAAAAAATATTTGCTGTGCGATATTTAATTTACTATCTTGCTTGAAAAAATAGACCATAGGCCAAAGGGTTTTTGCAGTTTTGCAAGACATCAGAACTTTTTTTATCTTGTTTATTGAAGTCCAGGTCACAAAAAAAATCCGTGAGCCAAGTGGATAATACGTACTTCTACGCCAGCTGAACTCATTTTTCATTACAAATACACACGGCGAGGAAGTTAAGACTACTCGCACGCACACGGCTTCCGTGACCCCAGCACTGTGCATAATATACTGGGTGTTTCACGGTAGACAGATCAGACGATTTATCGCGATATTAACAAAGATATCAAAATTAAATTTTTACCAGTCAATATAGACCTAGTTATTAGGGTGCTTCTTAAAATGCGAAAATTTGAAATGTTAACGGGCTACGCCCTCATTTTATTTTTTTCCTATAAAAAAATGCTTCAGGCCAAATTTTGCCAAAATCGAACAATTCCTGGGGGCCGCTACAAGTAAAAAAGCATTTTCTTGTAAAATGCCTATATTTTTTCAAAAATTATTGGAAACACATATTAGAAATAAATAAATTTGAGTTTAAAATAAATAAATTTGAGTTTAAAATAATCTAGTTGCTTAATAAAATCATCATCGTAGGTATCATGGGGAGTCACGAGGCCTAACCCCTAGGCATCGAAATATCAAATTTTTAAAAACAATTTAAAAATCTTCCATTCTTGCAAGATTTCACTTATAAATCTTACGTTGGTTTTCTTCAAATATTTTTTTTTCATTTCTACCCACCTATATCTTATATATTAATACAACTTTTTGACATTTACAGCGCAAAAATTCATCCAAAATTGTCAATATTTACCCACTTCTTATTAATTTTGCCCCCCCCCCCCTACTTTGTCCCCTAGGCACATTAAAATAATAATTTAAAAAAAATAAAAGATCCAGTATTGTATACGTGGTCCAAATATCAAGTTATATTAGCGCGTTCAAAAGTTATAAGGAATAGAGTAACTTTAAAAAAAAAATAAATAAAAAAAAATTAAGAAAGCCCTAGCGCCGCAGGTGAAAAATTTTACAACTGTGCTAGTCTATTTAAATTTGAAAATAGTTCAATAATTTCAAGCTTAGGTTTTACAAAGTCCAATAAAAAAGAACGTAAAAAAAGCTATAGCGCCGCAGGCAATTTTTTTTAGAAATTTAATGGCCTAAAAAGTTTAAACGCAAGAAAACTTTAGGCGCCGCAGGCGATTTTTTTTACGAAGTTGAAGCTGTAGGATCCACTTGGAAAAGAGCCTGCATATTTCCTTCGCTTTGTGTCCTTATCGTTCTGGGGAAGTAAGAAACCTATAGCACCTGAGCCGAATTTTTTTAGAAATATTATAGTCTATTTTAATTTTAAAGGTGTTACTATTTAAAGTTTAAATTTAAGAAAACTCTAGCGCCGCAGGCGAAATTTTTTACGAATTTGAAGTTGTATGGAAAAGAGCCTGCATATTTCTTTCGCTTTGTGTTCTTATTGTTCTGGGGGAGTAAAAAAACCTATAGCACCGCAGGCGATTTTTTTTAGATATTTTATAGTCTATTTTAATTTTAAAAGTGTTACTATTTAAAGTTTAAAAAGAGCCTGCATATTTGCTTCGCTATGTGTCCTTATAGTTCTAGGGGAGTAAAAATAAAGTATAAACTATTTATTATAAAACAAAAGAAACTATGGAGAAGCTTTAAAAAATTTTATAATTTCGTATAAAATTTTAGGATTTCGAGGGAGTTAGCTAAAAAAATAAATGAGTGGACTTTTCTCTCAAGATTTTTGATCAGTTGGCCATCAACTACAACATATTAAAAATTTAGCCTATTTAACAGAAATTCAATTTACAATATAAAAGTGCGGGGTCCTTTAGCTTTTTTGTTTAATTTTTGGTCATCGAAACGTGAAATTTTAACTTCAAATGGATTTTCCTCTAAAACGGTATTATAACATATCTTTTTTATGAATTTATACCTGAGAAACCCTATTCTAATAAAAAAAAATGCAAAAAAGTTGAAGAGAAAAAGTTTAGGGCAAAAAGAGATAAGGATCCCCGTTTCGCACGCCCATGGTTAAAATAACTACATGAAAATGACATAAGATAATATACCTTATTAGGCTTAGCTTACATGGAAAACCTCGTTGCTATAGCTAAATGTGTTCCTGAGTTTTTAAATACAAACCAATTTTTATAGCCCCTTATAGGAACTTTTTTTATATTTTCTTATGTTCAATCACCCCTTATAATTATTACACTTCACCGTGTATGTGTAATAGAAATTCTGTGCATAAAGAAACCCGGTTAAGGTGTCAAATTTATTTATTATTTCGGATTCTTATTTAGAAATCTTTTCTACGTAATAATTCGAAAGAAAAGAAAATTTAATTTGGCACACTAATTTGTTTATTCAGGGTCAAATATACTGTTTTACCCATGCAGACAAGATTTAAAATGTGTTATTTTAAGGCTTTTTAATTATTTGTGTTTAGGAAAACCATTGCTTGAGAATCAAGCTTCTAGGAGATTGTTACTATTGTGTATCTGGACTTCCTGAATCAAGGGTTGATCATGCTCATTGTTGCGTGGAAATGGGCTTACATATGATAAAGGCAATTAAAGACACAAGACAGAAGACACAGGTAATTACTTTACTTCATTTATGTCTGGCATTCGCCAAGGTGTGCTTTATAGAACTTGGCGTATTTAAGAACTTTTTGGAGGACGGGGGTGACTGACTAATGGTAATGGTAAAATGCCGAATGAAATTGATCAAAATCCTAATAAAAGTTATCAAAATACCGAATGAATATGTTTAAACTAAAAAAATAGCATTTAAGTTCCTTGTAAGGATAAGTGCTGGGCAATTATTATAAGCAGTCTGGTTATTATTTCATAAAAAATAGTATCTATATCTCTACTTCATGTCTTATGCTCTTATGAAAACTTGATGATATGTGCTAGGCAATTATTATAAGCGGTCTGGTTATTATTTCATAAAAAATAGTATCTATATCTCTACTTCATGTCTTATGCTCTTATGAAAACTTGATGATATGACTACTAAAATTAAAGTTTTAAATTCTTAAATTAATAAAAAAAAGAGAAAGCTAGTGTACACCGCAGCTGCGCGCAGGCGAAAATTTTTACAAAAAGTTTAGGGTCTATTTTAATTTTAAATCAGTCTTACATAGGGCATGCAGTCCCGGGATCCCGGGACCGGGATTTCCCGGGTCTGAAGCAATTTTTTTGAGCTAGTGAACTAAGGCCCCAGTCCCAGGACTCCCGGGTCTAAAAGTGTGTATTAATTCGCGTGTCTGTCCGTCCTCAGAAATCTTATAACTTCTAAACTTTAAATAGAATCTAAACAGAATTTATTTGAGGCGTATATACATTTAAATCATTATAAATTATACATACGATGTAAGTAATTTTAGCACTGCTAAATTTGCACCTTGTATGGATATCAGTACCCTTGGTAATATATTTTTTTCAAATTTTAAAAAAATGCGTCAGTGGTGAGGAAAAACTAAAAAATATATGTCCGGACGTGGACATTAATTAATTATTATTCTATATTTTATTTATTTACCTACCATTATAGTCCATAATGGTAACGTATACATACAGTGCGGTCCAAAAGTCATCCTAACTTTTGAACGATTTGAGATATTGACGTCGAATTTGGAACACGTAAATAAGACAATAGACTATATTTTTCCATATCTTTGATATTTCCAGCTTTTAAAATGAGAAGGGAGTCGTTTGGTACATCATTTTAAAATTACATAGGACCACAATTTTTTTTTTCGGTTGCAGTGGATCAGATATGGTTTTCTAGGTTTATTTTTGGTCGCTTAACACGAATCCCTAGTCCGTTTGGCCCACCACGTCAGGATTTCAAATACGATAAACCAACAATTTTTGTTTTTCAAACATTTTTTTCCCTCATATTTTCTAAAATATTAATCTAAAGGTATTATTACCTATATTTTTGGAATCAGCGCGTTGAGATCTATCGACTTTTTAAATCTGAGATATGGTCAAAATCGTCGAATTTCGGTCATCGCTTGATTTTTTTTTCTAGAAACTCATGTCGATAGATCTCGACGTGCTGATTCCAAAAATATAGACATATCTATATACCTTCAAATTAATATTTTGGAAAATATGAGCAAAATAACATTTTTGAAAAACAAAACATTGTTGGTTTTTCGTATTTAAAAACAAATCTGACTTGATGGGCTAAAACGGGAGGGATTCGTGTTCAGATACCAAAAAAATATATCTGATCCACTATTTTTGAAGTATTATGAATAATTTCATAATGCATAAACGTAAATTATATTTTAAAGTAATTTTAATTGATATTAATATATTTTTACAAAAAAAATCTTAATCGCATTTTTAGCCCAAAAAATTGAAAAATAAGGACAAAAAATGTTTAAAAAGATTATTTTATTTTGTATTTAGATTATTTTTTGTACTTTATGTTCCTACAATAGGACTAATATAAAAGCAAACCTATTAGATTAGTTTTTGTATTTGGTGAAGCTGGAGCTAAAGTGGTCTAACTAACATTTTTGGCGAAAATGAGTTACGGCCATATTTCAATATACATTATATATTTATAGTTTAAACGCATTTTAGATCGATAAACCTGCCCAAACCCCTTAATTTAAACGATAACATTTAGGAACTCTACATTTATTTATTTTTCAAATTTGTTAAAAACGGTTTAACTCATTGTATTTTAAATATGTATTTTCCTATTTCTAAATAATGTTTTCAAAAAAATATATATAAGCGAGCTTTATATAATATAATAAATAAAATCATTTTTGGGTGTACCCAAGTATTACGTAACACTTTTTGGGGTATACTAAATAAGCCTGTTTTTTACAAAAAAAAAGGTCACAATATAAATAATTTTAGCTAAAAACGCAGAAGAAACGTAATATAGAACATAAAAAGACCCACCAAATAAGATTATAATTAATTTAATATCATTTTAAAGCTATTTCACACATAAATTTTAGAAATTGCTATTTTTGACAAAATTTAAAAATCTAAAGTGGTTATGGTTATGGTTATGGTTATTAGGGTGGAGGGTAGCTATCTACACGCACTTAGGCCACTTAGCTGGGCCCATTGTACTACCTCCCTTTGGTCGCAGCAATTTAGCCTCTCAGCCATCCAATTCTTTAAATATATCTAAGAAGATGTCTGGGAGTGATGCTGCTTATACCGGCCATGTCGAGCCAGTACTCGTCTAGCATGGACCCTCTTATTAAGGCCAACGCTGGACAGTGACATAACACATGTTCCATTGTTTCCTCTTCCATGTAGCATCCTCTACAGATGGGGTCGACTGGCTTCCCCATGATGTTAATATGCTTATTTAGTTTGCAGTGACCTGTTACGATGCTTGCAAACTGTCTTAGGTTATCCCTTTTTAGTTGCATACAAAAGCGTGCTGTCTTTTCACACGGAGTGGGAAGGGCTGCTCTTGCATGTTTACAGTCGTTTCTCGTAATCCAATTACGGGTGTGTTTTATGTGGGTTTCTTGATTAATGAGAGCTGTTTTAAAAGTGACAGATACAGGGATTATGGGCTCTGGACCAATAGGTACAGAGCCTAAGCCTGCTCGTGCCAATCTATCAGCTTCATCATTGCCTACATTTCCATTATGCCCCTTTACCCATGAGAGTGTAACAGTATTAGAAACTGCCGCTTCCTCCAGGGATTGGTGACATTCCAAAACTAGCTTTGAAGTAATTTTGAAAGACTTGATTGCTAGTATGGAAGCTTTGCTATCCGTAAGAATAGTTATTCTTTTATTACTGATTTCCCTTTCAAAAATAGTTCTCGCAGCATTTGTTATGCCTATGACCTCTGCCTGAAAGACCGAGGCATGCTTGCCAAGGGAAATGCTTATTTCTAACTCTAGATCAGGGCAGAAAACTCCTGCACCTGATCCTTCAGTTGTCTTTGAACCATCAGTGTACATGACAATATCAGGTACGCTGTCAGTTTCTTCATTAGTGGAAGCATAAGCTTGGTATGATCTATTAAAGATATACCTGGGAGCAACTAGATCGGTCTGAGATTCAAGAATGGGAGCTTGTTATTAAGGGGAGGAATACAAAGCAGAGTCTCTAAAGCTGCAGTTGGAGTTGATCGCATTGCACAGGTTATACTCATAAGAGCTAGTCTTTCTAAACATTTTTTGTGCGTTTTTAGCTAAAATTATTCATATTGTGACTTTGTTTTTTGTAAAAACAGGCTCATTTAGTATACCCTAAAAAGTGTTTAGGAAAAAACTCATAGTCTCTTTTCACTCAAAAGTTTAATTTTTTTTTTTTGGGTAAGTAGGCACAGTAGGTGCAAAATAATACTTAAACCTAACCATATAATATAATTTTAATTATTTTAATGCCATTTTAAAGCTATTTCACACATAAATTTTAGAAATTGCTATTTTTGCCAAAATTTAAAAAGCTAAAGTGGTCTAACTAACATTGTTTCCAACACTCGTTATTTCCCAAAAAAAAAGCAACTATCGCAACAATTATGCGTGAAATAGTGTAATACTACCTTTAAACTATACTATAAAATTATTTTTGGGTGTGTCCAATTATTACGTAACACTTTTTAGGGTATACTAAATGAGCCTGTTTTTACAAAAAAAAAACATTTTTTTGTAAAAAATAGGCTTATTGGGTATACCCCAAAAAGTGTTACGTAATACTTGGAAACACCCAAAAATAATTTTATAGTATACCCTAAAAAGTGTTACGTAATACTTGGACACACCCAAAAATAATTTTATAGTATAGTTTAAAGGTAGTACTACACTATTTCATGTATAACTGTTGCAATAGTTGGCTTTAGCTCCAGCTTCACCATTTATACATAGATTTATAGATTTAATAAATAATTTTTTATTCTATGAAAAATTTGTATTTTTTGTTAAAAAATATATCACAAATATATATTATTGTATTGTATTGTATGTATTTTCCTATTTCTAAATAATGTTTGCAAAAAAATATATATAAGCGAGCTTTATATAATATAATAAAATTATTTTTGGGTGTTTCCAAGTATTACGTAACACTTTTTGGGGTATACCCAATAAGCCTATTTTTTGCAAAAAAAAATGTTTTTTTTTGTAAAAACAGGCTCATTTAGTATACCCTAAAAAGTGTTACGTAATACTTGGACACACCCAAAAATAATTTTATAGTATAGTTTAAAGGTAGTATTACACTATTTCACGCATAATTGTTGCGATAGTTGCTTTTGTTTGGGAAATAAGGAGTGTTGGAAACAATGTTAGTTAGACCACTTTAGCTTTTTAAATTTTGGCAAAAATAGCAATTTCTAAAATTTATGTGTGAAATAGCTTTAAAATGGCATTAAAATAATTAAAATTACATTATATGGTTAGGTTTAAGTATTATTTTACACATACTGTGCCAAATTACCCAAAAAAATTAAACTTTTGAGTGAAAAGAGACTATGAGTTTTTTCCTAAACACTTTTTAGGGTATACTAAATGAGCCTGTTTTTACAAAAAACAAAGTCACAATACGAATAATTTTAGCTAAAAACGCACAAAAAATTTTGTATAGAACATAAAAGACCCACCAAATAAGATTTTAATTAGTTTTATGCCACTTTTAAGCTATTTCACACATAAATTTTAGAAACTGCTATTTTTGCCAAAAGTGAAATAGCTAAAGGGTGATTCTGTGCCAAATAGGACCCAAGGAAAACTTTGACTTCTTTGATTTGCCCTATTTTTGGCTCAAGTGTGCTATGTTTGTCCAAAAAGAACCTGATTTTTTTTTCAGATTTTTTTGACATTTATTTTTGGAGTTATGGCCTTTTAAAGATGACAAAAATGTCTAACTTTTCTAAAACGTATAATTTTTAAACGGCTGTATCTCTATAACGGTAAGGTATAGAGACTTCAGACAAAGTGTATTTTAAAGTTTGTTAGTTGGAAGTTATTTTAATAATAAAGTAAATTTAAGTTTGGTGATTTTGGTGATAGTCACCAAAGTAACCAATTTTAGTTGACATTTTACTCAAAATACGCCATCTTCGATTTTCTTTTTTTAAATATATGTTAAACTACAGACATTTCTCTAACAGTTGCCCAAATTTCAAAATGGGACCGCCATATATTAGTCTTTGGTAAATTTTTAAAAATATAGTAGCAACTCAATTTTTTATTTATTGGTAATATTATGACCACAGTTTGATGTACGTTGTATGTTAACTTTACCTCAATCAAATTTAAACTAAAATTAACTTTTTTACGAACGGAATTATAAGTTAGTTGATTAATTTTTTTAATATAACTAGCCAAGACACCCGTTTTTCGCACGGAATTATTTTTGCATTTTACAGAATGTTTTAGACATTCATAATATTCTATAGTTTGTTTAAATAAGCAATTAATTATAACTAGCTATATTTTGTAAAGCATACTATGTTTACTAAACATTGTTTAATGTCAAAAGAATCTAAAAAAGGCAAATTCTTATTAAGCATGCATAGCATACGTACGTATGCTATATAAGCCAAAAATCAGACAAATCGAAGAAGTCTGTGTTAAAAATTGAATATTTTGTGTTTCATTTGCCATGGAATGAGCCCAAACGTTTTCAGCTGGAATTGTTTTTGGTAAATGTTGAGGTGGAGTAAGGGGGTCAAAAAAATCCTAGCCGAATCTTTTGAATAAGGAACCTATATTTTAAATTTGAAGTCTTTAGCTCAAAGCGTTATAGTTATAGTGATCACAAATTTTCTTGGACAGACAGATATACAGATTGACCGACATACAGATTTCTATTGGTAAACTATTGTTTTTTGTATATTAAACTACGAGAAAATAAAAAAAAATAAAAAAAATTTGCTAACGCAGTAGAAGAAAGTAAAATTTAAATTAGATTTCCCATTCGAAGATTGGGTATCACAGCTAGTATATATGTATATAAACTGAATTTAAGGTTTTCCAAAACAAATTATGTAAGTATCTTATTATTGCATTAAAAAAACTGATGTTAGTTTGATTAATTTCTAAAACTAAATTCCCGTGCGAATAACGGGTCCACTGCTAGTATATATGTATATCAGATGTAGTAAAAAATGTTGCAGATAAATATAAAATAGTTATTAAATATATCAGCATTTCCATTTCAAAAATACAGGGTAGTATTATTAAACTCTGGGTTAAAAAGTGGTTGGGAAATGAAATTTTGACTGACATTTATATCTTTAATATTTTCCCAAGGCAATCCCATGGTCGTCCCATTATGAATTTTGGCACATGGTTAGAGAAAGATCTACAGATTATTATATATTTTTATTAAAAAAATCAAAGATGGCGTATTCCGAGATAATCGTCACCAAATATTGGGGACTTTGGTGACCATCACCAAAATCACTAAATTTTATATATCTTTAAAAATTATTAAAACACAACAAAATGGCTTTAAAATATATATTTTTTTAAATCTGTATCTTTTAGCCTTACTAAGATAGAGCTGTTTAAAAACAGGCTGTTTTAGTTACTTTTGCAATTTTGGCCAATTTCAAAAGGCCGTAACTCCATAAATAATGGCCAAAAAAATCTGAAAATTATATAATTTTTTATTAAGCATACGTACAGCCAGTATTCCAAAAATGATTAAAATCGAAGAAGTCGATGTCCAAAATTGCCCTTTTAGGGTCCTATTTATTTTATTTATTTATTTATTTATTTATTTATTTATTTACGGGATACCCCCTTTTTTAAATATTACAAAAATGTTTTCACATTAAATATGTTAAAATAAATTAATAATTAATAATAATTAAGTTAGAAATATATGAAATAATTATTAAATACATAAAAATCAGATTACATAATAGAATGTAGGAAAATAAAATAAAATACATATCTTCTAACGGGGAGTGACTGAAACTATTGAATGACTAGCTCAGTACGTTTTAACCTATATTTCAACTGACCTAATGATATTCCAGTTATATTAACCATCGGATTTAAATTTGATAGTCGCATCATTCTGTTCAATGGGCTATGGTATGTATAATTGGAGTTATGAAAACCTATATAAAATAAAAAATTTGTTCGCGTCCTGTAATTTGTGTTAAAATTGATTTTAGCCAAAATAGTGGGACATTCTAGTTTTCCAGACAGTACTGAGTTAAGAATGCAAAGATCAGATTTATAACGACGCTGAAGTAGAGTGTCAACCTTTATCCGATCGTTAATAGCTGCATAGTTATAAACAAAGTTTTCTCTTGTTATACCAAGTCTATATCCTGCAATCCTCATAAAGCGACGTTGGACAGATTCTATTAAATCGATATTGATTTGGTAGCATGGTGACCATATTACTGCTGCGTATTCAAGGTTAGGTCTTACTATAGTGCAGTAAAGGTGTTTATAGGTCTCAACTGTGAATTCACCACTCATTCTTGTAACATAGCCTAGAATTTGTAGGGTTTTCATGACACAACCCCGTATGTGACTGTTGAAGTTTAACTGTTTGTCGAAGACAACTCCTAAATCTTTAATTTCTTCAACTATTTGTAGTTGGGTACCATTCATTTCATAATAGCTTTCTAAAGGTCTTAAGATTCTATGAAACGTAATTGAGTAGCATTTACTTATGTTTAAGGTCATACCATGTTTTTTAAACCAAATAATTAAATTATCCATGTCACACTGAACAAGATACTGATCACAGATTGACCGCACCATCTTATATAACTTTAGGTCATCTGCAAACAGTAGTATTTCACAATATTTTATTACCAAAACAATATCGTTTATAAATAAAAGAAAAAGGAGAGGTCCAATATGTGAGCCCTGAGATACTCCAGAGGTTACAAGTATACAAAAGGAAACAAAGTTTTTTATTTTCACTTGTTGTGTTCGGTCGGATAAAAAACTGACAATCCACTTCAGTAGCATACCATAAATACCTAATGCTTCCAGCTTTTTAAATAGAAATTTGTGAGGAACAGTGTCAAAAGCCTTTTGTACATCTGCATAAATGGAATCTACTTGGTATCCTAGTTCAAAAGCATTAAGTATATAATCCTGATAGAGTAGCAAATTAGTCACTGTGGATTTTCCCTCGCAAAATCCGTGTTGAGCAGTGTTGATAATATTTTTAGTCGCCCACGTTAATTCTGCTGTAACCAAGCTATCCAATATCTTTGGCACAGCAGATTGTTTACATACCCCGCGATAATTTGAGATATTTTCTTTATTACCTGATTTGAAAATTGGCGTAATGTAGCATGATTTCCACATTTTTGGGAAAACTCCCGTGCTCAAAGATAAATTAAACAACTTGGTTAAGATCTCCACAATTACATCTTTACACCCTATCAGTATTGAATTAGGTATTCCGTCAGGTCCGCATGAATTAGTGGGTTTTAGTTTATTTATAGCTCCTAAAACATCACAAGAACTGAAAGACATTTGGTTTATTTGAACGGTATTATCAAATTTGTATTCCTGAGGTGGGTCAGAAGGGTTATCTGTATAAACTGAGGAAAAGAACTCAGCAAACAAGTTTACTGTATCTTTTCCGTTTGAACTAATCTTATCATTAAAATACATTGTGTTTGGACATTCAAATCCCTGGTTTTTTGTGCTAGCATATTTCCAAAACTCGTTGGCATTAGAGTTGATTTTCTCCTCAATATTATGTAGGTAATTCTTAAAAGTTTGATTGGTTAGTTCTATGCACTCTGAGCGCAATCTGTGAAAGATTAAATAATCGTTATCTGAATTAGTTTGTTTATATTTTTTGTGGGCAGCTTTCTTTTTAAAAATTAATTGCTTTAAAGGAAGTGTATACCAGGAAGGAAATTCAGTGCTTTTGAATCTGGCCATAGGGACATATAATGATAATGCCTCATACATTTTGTTATAAAATTGTTGGACAGCTATATTAATATCATATTTGTCCAGAAAATTCCAATCAACACCAGTCAAAAAATCACACATACCAATCATATTAGCCTTTTTAAAATCATAGGAAAAGTCATCGTATAACATTGACTCAGAGGTGTCTGATTGTAAATCGAATGTATATCCTATGTGGTGATGAGTATTTTCTATTAATAGATCAACTGCACGATGCACTTCTATAGTATTAACATTAGAGAATAACAAATCGAGAAAAACATTTCTATCATTAGGTATGTTAATATGTTGGTACAAATTTAAAAATGAGAATCTATTAGAAACTGGTATTGCTATGGAATTTCCTGGACAAGTAGGTACAGCGCTAAAATCCTCATTTTGCCAACGAGCTTCAGGCAAATTGTAATCACCCAAGAGTATCAATTTATGTTCCTTAACAGATTCCATTATATGTTCCACTGTATCACAATGAGATTCGTACAAGTTTAAATATTGATCTTGGGTTATTCCATGTATACAAGACTTTGGTGGTATGTATAAGCAGCCAACTATGTAATTATTAGATAAAGTTTTGATCTGCACATAAATGTCATCTATATTTTCCAAGTTTGTATGTATCTTGATTAATTTAGACTGAACACTTTTATGCACTGCTATTAGTACGCCTCCACCACGAGTTTTGGTTTCAGATTTTCTATCACACCTATACACATTATAATTCTTCATGTTGACTTCAGCATCGCGGTAACTACTTGTTAACCAGGTTTCGGTTATAACAACTATATGATAATTTGAATTTATGACTCTATTTTTAAAATCGTTTAGTCTAGTTCTTAAACTTCCCGCATTATGGTAGTACACTGATAGTTGTTCCTTGGTATTTAGTTTTTTGTTGGCACAGATGTTGGTATTATAGTGGGAATATTATTTATGTACTTTATTGTGAGTTTTTCACCATTGTTTTCCCGCTTTAATATTTCGTCCCTCATATTCTTTATTGATTCTCTTTGTAGAGGAGTCAAATCCGCTGAGAAGGTATATTTAGGGTTATCTAATTTCTTCTTTGATTTTAATGCCAGAAGTGCCGAAGCCTGACTTGAAAAAATAACCTTAACGGGTCTCTTCTTATTACCAGTCTGCTTTCCGATCCGTGTAACCTTTATTATATCGTGATCCAGGTTTAATTTTCGTAGATCATTAGATACTTCTTCTTTATCATGTTGAATCCTGTTTATTCAGTTTGGAGTGGAATGAGCCTAAAGTGGGCAAACTAACCATGTTTTCAACACTCGTTTGGACTTTTTTTTTCAAATAAAACCAACTATTGCAAGAACTATGCATTAAATGCTGTAGTACTACCTTTATACTATACTATAAAATTATTTTTGGGTGTGTCCAAGTATTACGTAATACTTTTTGGGGTATACCTAATAAGCCTATTTTTTTACAAAAAAATGTTTTTTTTTTGTAAAAACAAGCTCATTTAGTATACCCTGAAAAGTTTTACGTAATACTTGGACACACCCAAAAATAATTTTATAGATAGTTTAAAGGTAGTATTATACTATTTCACGCATAATTGTTGCGATAGTTGCTTTTGTTTGGGAAATAACGAGTGTTGGAAACAATGTTAGTTAGACCACTTTAGCTTTTTAAATTTTGGCAAAAATAGCGATTTCTAAAATTTATGTGTGAAATAGCTTTAAAATAATATTAAATTAATTATAATCTTATTTGGTGGGTCTTTTTATGTTCTATATTACGTTTCTTCTGCGTTTTTAGCTAAAATTATTCATATTGTGACCTTTTTTTTTGTAAAAAACAGCCTTATTTAGTATACCCCGTGTCAGTCAGCCACCGACACACAAGTCGACTCCCTTCTCGACGCTGATCGCGATACCGGCCTTTTTGATGTATTTGGCTATGCGGAACTGAAAACGTTTGACATTTAGATAAAAAGTTGTTGATCTTTTAGGCCGTTAATATTAAAAAAAAAAAATAATTTAACAATTAACTATAAAAAACAAATTAAAAGCGATTGAAATATTCAAACTAAAAAAAAAACTATAAAAAAAATTTAATACTCTTAAAGAAGATCTCAGTAAAGAAACGTGGATAAATTATTATGAGAACAATGATTCCGAGGCTGCTTAGAAAAAAAAAGACTTTTAATAAATAAAAATAGGCAAACTATTGAAATAAAAAATAATTAAAAAAACAAACTAAAACCTTGGATATCTATAGGCTTAATAAATTCTATCGAAAAAAGAGATAAATTAAAAAAAGATTTAATAAAAATTTCTTAATAGAAGCTACATAACTATTATGAAAATATATTAAATGAAGCTGGTAATGATGGTAAAAAATATGGGAAACTAATAATGAACAAATAAATAATGACACAAAAATTAAAAATTAAAAATATGAAATTTTAGATAGCAGTAATAACACTGGTCGACAAAAAAACATATCTTTCCATTTTGTCTGACATATCATTTTTGATGCTGAACACGAATTTGACCTCTAATCATTTGTTGACTTTGGTTCGGGATTCTGAGATAAATGGTCTTTAACGGATTTCGAGAAAAGTTTAAAAAAAACTTAAAAAAAGTTAAACAGTTATTACTCAAGCTTTATTTTTTTTATATCTCAATTTGTTCGTTATTTAGTACTCATTAGTTCTGTGAAATCGGATTTGAGATTGAAATTTTCTGTCCCGAGATTTAATTGAAAAAACACACCCTTGTTTTTAAAGTTCTAAAAATACTCTTTTTAGTGTTTTTTAACAAGGCAATTAGAAAAAAACTTTTATTTTAACATTTAACATAACGTTATGTTATAACATATCAGAAAAACTAGATAATAAACAATTTTAGGAACAGAAAAAAATAATTCATCTTGTTTTTAAGATACTCCAATTTTCTGTTTCACTTTTTTAACAGAAATAACTATAATTTATTTTAACACGTTCACTGTCCAATGATCTAAAAAGTCCAAACCATAGAAATAAAAAATAATAAAAATAAATTCTATCGAAAAAAGAGATAAATTAAAAAAAGTTTTTTATTAAATCTTTTTTCACCCTTAACTCACATTTTAAATCTTATAATATCCACAGGCAAATTCCTCAACCTATAAAAAGATCCATAGTCACCCCTATTTCTAAATCTGGTGATAAAAAATTAACTATTATAGACCAATATCGGTTATCAGTAACTTAGCCAAAATCCTTGAAAAGCCCTAAAATCAAGTCTTGTAAATTTTTTAGAAAAAAATAATTTTATTAGTAAAAGACAATATGGCTTTAGAAAAAATATTAGTACTGAAACTTCTATAATAGATTTTACAAATCTATTAATAAACAAAATTAATAAAGATAAAAGTGATTGGCTGTTTTCTTGGATTTGGAAAAACCTTTCGATACCGTCGATCATAAAATATTACTAAATAGACTATAAAATTGGTGTAAGTGGGGTGGCTTTGGATATTTTCAAAAGTTACCTTGTTGATCTTTATCAGCGGGTGAAGATCTTTGGCACTCTGAGTGACCCAGCATTGATTACCAGGGACGTGCCTCAGGGGACAGCGCTGGGTCCTATATTATTTCTAATTGATATAATTAACATATGCAATGTTAAAAACTTAGAGTGCGATTTTTTTTTATTTTCTGATGACACAGCGCTGGTGTTTGGACTTTTTGGGGATTCTTGGGATTCTGTATACACCGAGGCTCAGAATGGTTTAAAAATTATAAAAAATTGGCTTGACGTTAGTCTTTTGAGTCTAAATACAGAAAAAACAAAATTTATTACTTCCTCTTTAAACAAAAGCAATCAGCCAAAAACAATTACCGTAAAAATACACAAAGAACACTATGATCTAAATTGTGATTAATAAATTAAGAATCGACAGTAAAATATATAGAAAATTATAAAGAACTTTCACTTTCGGGTTTAGACCGTGTTAATGGATTTTCACTTTCCGACGTTTCGTCTCTTACTACTAGAGACATCTTCAGGAATTAATCTGAAACTAAGTTTCGAATCAACTTGTGTCACTATTTATGACGAGTTGTGGTTATTCACCCGTGACGAGGTTTTTCCTATCAAAGACTTCCATATTGCCGGTAAGTGGTAACCAGTGTCCCGATTGATATTGTTAGGATGCTTGATGATAATACAATATCAATCGGGACACTGGTTACCACTTACCTGCAATATGGAAGTCTTTGATAGAAAAAACCTCGTCACGGGTGAATAACCACAACTCGTCATAAATAGTGACACAAGTTGATTCAAAACTTAGTTTCAGATTAATCCCTGAAGATGTCTCTAGTAGTAAGAGACAAAACGTCGGAAAGTGAAAATCCATTAACACGGTCTAAACCCGAAAGTGAAAGTTCTTTATATCTTAATGGCCGTGAAAGCTTAAAATCTAAAATATAGAAAATTATTTATCTTTTGCTAAAACAGTATATCAATTTGTACTGTCGATTATTAATTTATTAAACTCTGCAATACCGGCTAAAGGTACATATGGTTTAGGTCCGTTGTTTTCTGTCCATTTGATTTTAACGAAAGATAGATAATTTTCTAGATTGTAATTTTTAAAAAATAAAACAAGTAACACACATAAAGTATTTGGGAATTTTTATTGATTGTTATTTAAAGTGGAAAGAACATGTAACCTATTTAACAAAGAAACTCAGACTGATGTATAAACTTTATGAGCTTCGTATACTGAATCGCAAGAACTTATATACTGTTACTGTGCCTTAATTGAATCTCAATTGAGGAACTGTTTTTCAGCATGAGAAGGTGCTTTCGAGAGTACGCTGGAATGTCTCAAAATCATTCAAAACTTGCTTATTAAAATAATTAAAAAAAAAAACAAGTATTTATTCCACCGAAATTCTGTATAAAGAACTTAATATTTTAAAACTTAAAAAACTAAATAAATATAACTCACTTTTATGGACTTTTAATAATTTAAAAAAAAATGAAACTCCTCAACATAATTACTTAACGAGGTGTGTAAAAAAATACTTATGTTACACAAAAACCAATCTTCACAAACATCTTCTTTATGATGGACCAAGATTTTTTAACTTATTACCTAACGAAATTAAAAAACCTTTAATTGACCCAAAATAAAAAATGTATTATGTCTGTAATTTGTTGTCTTGACTTTATCCCACCACTTACTAAAAGAACATATATGTCTAAATTTAACTTTATTTATTAGATAATTTATAAATTTCGTACAAAAAAAAAAAACAGTTTAAACATGTAATAAATCTGTTTAACGTTTCGTACACAAATAATGTTTAGGCGGATCACCATCTATGTTTATAAAAATAAAATTGTAAATGATTTTGAATAAATAAATAATAAATAAATATTGCCATATTCAAGCAGACATGAAAAATGCTATAACACACAAAAAACGGCCACTTTTTCCAAATTCGTTAG
The DNA here is from genome assembly GCA_958510825.1 of Brachypterus glaber. Classification (NCBI taxonomy): domain Eukaryota; kingdom Metazoa; phylum Arthropoda; class Insecta; order Coleoptera; family Kateretidae; genus Brachypterus; species Brachypterus glaber. Next base: position 21,368,012 of record OY294046.1, read on the forward strand.
ACTTTATTTTTAAATAATTTTATTGGACCTTTATATATGTTTTGGTTGCTTACGTTACAATGTTTTGTTTATTTTTATTATTTCAAGAAAAAAAATTAAATGGTTTACTTACCATCTATAATTTATAGTCAACGAAAATATATAATAAAATAATCTATACTACAAAAATAGTCAAAAAAAAACACAGTTTGAACCACAGTTTTTGCATTGTTAAATGACGCCAAATACGGAATGTCCACGTATCTCTACCGCTAAATAAAACTGTCATTGTTTAAGAAACAGCCACCTGAAAGACTAGGACTATAAAATTAGTATTACCAGAAAATGCATTTTATAAACTACCATTATGGCTATAAATATAATATCAACTCTCCAAATATCGGCTTAAGAAAGAATTACTTGAACTAATAAGAAGCAATATAGTCCTTTGATATTTTGAATATTTTTTAAATTTTGATATTTTTTCATACTTGATTAGAATCATGAAGCAAAAAAATTATAATATACAATAGTTTATAGTTTATTTCTAAAATTGTACATAAAATACTATTCTTCGAAATTCAATCTCATGTAAAACTTATAAAACTTATATTAGTATCTGCATATTTTATAGGTTAGATGGAAGAACAGCTTCCTGTGGTATGTATGCTGCATTGTGTAGTGTACATATTTTCGGGAAAGCTGAATCTCGCCTTTTCTTTTTACTATTTATATGTATTATTTCTAAATTATTTTGTAATGAACAATGAATAAAGACCTTTATTATTATTATTATTATTATTATATATAATATATAATTACTAATCTGTAATTTATTTAAAGCCAATCATGTCACGATTTGCTGGAATTACCCAACTTATTTCTGTATATTTTCTCTCCTGAAACCAAATACTGATCTTATAATAGTTATTAGTTTTATAAAGAATTTAGCATAAAAATATGTTTTGTAAATTTTCAAATAAAAAAATATAAAAAAACTTTAACCTATTTTTGCACAAAATTCTCTTAACACTGAATAATTTTAAGATTATTATTTGGGTACAGGAGAGAATTATTTCCAAAAAAGGTTAAGATATCCATAGGAACGAAAAATATCCAATACAAAACGAAACAGCAAAGAAAATTAAATTAACTTGTTTTTGTGTCAAATGCTTTTTATATTTAGTAAGCTTAAGACTACATTTGCACTCAGGAGAGAACTTTTGTCAAAATATATGTGAATTACTAAAATACATAAAATATCAAATATGGAAAGAGTAAACAGAAAATATAAGTAGCTGTTTTTGCACCGAACAGTATAATAGTGTGCAATTTTGATGCAAGATTCGAATTTAGAAGAAAAATTTAGATGGGAAAATATGTTTTGATGGCAAAAAGTATCAAGTATAAGATGTTATAAAAAGCAAGCAAAAAAAATCTTAGAAAAGGACGAATTTTCAGCACCATTTGAAAAATGGTTCCCCTCTGTTTTTAAATTTAAGTTTGGTACCATTGAGTTCGACTATCACTACTCTTTCGTAAAATATATAAATCATACGTCCCTACGAAATGCCAAACAGGCTATTTTACCGGATTTCCTTTGAGTCGGTACTACCAAACTTTAAGCAAATGCCCTTTTTGTTTGTTTTTTTTTTTTTCATTTAATTGTGTCTTTTTGGCCATTAAAACCATAAATTCCATCAAAAACATAAATTGTCCCTTGTATGTTCAAACTAAGACATAGAAAATAAAACAGTGATAGCTACTTTTCCATAAGCCTTGTAAAAAACTGAAACTGGAGCTGGCCCAGAACTCTCACAAATACACTACTCTTCAAAAAAAAATTGAGCAATATATTTTTAGCAATCTTCTTATATTTAAGGAACAACTGTCCCAAATCTAAATCCGTGACTATGATGCCTTTAACAGAGCGGATCGGAGTTTTTTTCAATGTTGAATAAAATTTTACAGGTTGAAGATTTGGATATGAGAATAGGTATTCATTCAGGATCTGTATTATGTGGAGTAATAGGGTTAAGAAAATGGCAGTTCGATATATGGTCATACGATGTTCGTTTAGCGAACCATTTAGAATCTGGAGGAAAACCGGGGTATGTAATAGCACATTTACCTTATCTTTAAAATTTAAAAATATATAAAAATTTAGCTACTTTAAAAAAACTTAACATTTTGGCCTCAATCAAATTTTATAAGATCTATTTTAATACATATTTTACTGTATAGGGCCCTATTTCTAAGGCATTTAGTATAATTTTGAAAATTTGTAATTTTAATTTGAAATTTAATATTAATATAAATCAATAAAATAAATTAATGAAATAAATATTATTTTTAACAATTTAATTAAATAAATATTATTATAAATCTATTAAATCAAATAATAACGTTATAATATTTATTGGATACAATTAGGCGATACGAATTCTAAATAAAGGCTCGACGTACATCAATATGATATTTTATTGTAGAAGTATAAACAGACTATGCTCTAGAGTATATTCTATTAAAAATTAACCAATGTAGTGTACAATTTTAAGCAGAATAATATTCTAACCATATATATTTTGGGGTTGGGGTAATTAAACTCTTATTTATAATACACGTTCTTACCACTTTAGGTTACAGAGATGTCATTGTTACTTTGCCCAATGGGCACTGACAACTTTGGGACTACCCAACATTCGACTCTACGGTATTCAATCTGATAATCTAATTCTACGTACCTTATTTATACCAAGATGTTTTACAAACAAACCTAGTTTATTTAAGTTCAATAACACAAGAATGCTTGGTGTGCAAAACATCTGTACGCAATACAAGGTACTAATTTATAAATAATAAAATTGTTTTATGAAATTTAGGTAAAGCCTGTATGGCTACCTAGCCAACTCTTGACGTCCCCGGCACCTAAGAATTTCGCGCCCCAGCGAAATGGTAATCTTTATTGAAAAACAAAATATTTACAATACCTAATAAAATACTATCTATATATTACATTTTCTTCTGTTGAGACTCTGCAGAGGCACATGCATCCCCATACTCATTTTCCATTTTCCACGACTGTCACCCATTTGGAATCTCTGGAAACTACTTTCCTCATCGGGAATCTCTTCACTTATTTTCTGCTACATTTTTCCATATTGAAAGCCTACTTGGACAACTCTTAGATACGCTTGCGTGGCTACCCAACTAAACTAACATGGACTCGATGAATTTCCTCTCCTTTAGGAAACTCTCTGAGGGCTTACCATTTGCCTCAACATTCGACTTTTTACACCATAATACTTTTCTTCCATTTCTTCTACTTCATTATTCAACTTTTTTCTTCTTAACCTCTTTAACCTCGGATTTTGGACGTCTGAACTAAAGGGACTTCTAAATTTTCAACTTCTCAACTTCGTACTTCTACAACTTCATAACTTCTTAACTTCATAAATTATTTTTCTTAGGTCCTTTTTCACCTGGGCATAGATTGTTTTTCTCTGTTGGATCCAAGGTCGGTGGTCCTAACAGCATTCGTATGTGTACATCCCTTGTGTGATCAACCATACAGCTTCAACTCCAAATCAGTGAGACGTACCAACCCTGATCTGAATGACTGTTCCCTTCTCTGGTGGAGCGTTAAAGATTTTTCACAGCTTTTTCAACTTGTTCCATTATTCCCTGTTTGGCGGTAGTTTTTGAACTTCCTTCTCTCTATTTCTGCTTTTTCTTCTGACGTGCCTCCGCTGGTCTATAAAACAAAATACATAATTTTTATTACTAAGGGCCTATATAACAATAATCAAATTAAAAATCTAATTAGCTTTATTTCGGACGAACTTTCTAAAATAAATAAAATCTTTACATTAAATGGCCTGTAACAACCGCTTAACTACTGCCTTCTCAAACTTTCTCAAATTTCTCTATTAACATCAACTTTATCAAACTTTCTCTAAAGCTCTAAAATCAGCGTCCCTTCTTACTTGGCCTATAACTCTAAAAAATACCCGAAAATAACTTTAAAAGATCTTTCCAAAATAAAACTTTCCAAAAATCATTTTTCTTATACCCTGTATATTCATATTTTTTATAATTCTTTTATCTTAGTGATTCAACACTAAAATTTATTTATGCAATTCTGCAAATTCCAACTTACTTACTTTTAATGATTTTATATAATTTAATTTTTTAGTTTCAATAATGTTTAACTTCACAATACCTAGTTATTGTATTTCTCTAAAAAAAAATCCTATATCATACGGTCCAACATCAAACTAAAATACCTGTTTTTTTGTTAAAAAATATAGTGAGTACAGTGCCTTAATTTTTTTTCTGTGACTATGTTTTTGTGCTATCTACTACCCTCTTTCAACTTATTTTCCTGGAAAATGCAAATTAAGTTTATTGGTAAGTTATTCTCTAAAAAATTTGCCACTTGTAACTTAAAACTCTAGAAAAACTTAGTACCTTAATCTATAACTCGTTTTAAATCAACCCTGTAATCATACTAAAAATTAAAAAAAGTACTTCTTACCCTCTATCGTTTCTCTTTTAAGCTTTGTATAAAACTTTCTGAAAAAATTACCACTTAATGTCTGCAAAATAAATCTTTACATTTTAAAATAATTCTCAATCACAAAAGTTATGGAAGTTTGAACAGTATACAACCCAAACATTGTTTTTCTAATATTTCCTCAAGCCTTTAAAATTACAACCCTCTCGTGTAACTCGATATCGCTTTAGCCCAAAACAAATAGGTCGCAATGTTTTCTTTTATTTGAGTTTTCGACAACGATAAATCTCTAACCCTAAAAAAACCCTATTTTGATTAAGCGACTTTGACCGAAAATATTCTATTACCAATACCTTCAAAATACTATTTAAATCATTCCTTGAACCCGAAATGGCGTAGGGTCTGGTATATAGCTTTTGGCTGCATGATTTATCTTGAAACAGTTGTTGTGCCATTTCGACTGTTCAAGTAACTCACACTGCCATTTTTTACTATATTGGCACTACCAGATGGTCCTAAATCCATTTTAAATAAATACAAATACAATAAACCTTTAAAAAAAATTAAATATGTTTACTTACGAACTGCCTTCATAACATTACTTTTTACCTAAAACCATCCCAATACCTTTTTTGTATACAATCTTCCGGCTAAAAAAAATTCTTAATTTTGCATTTTTCTACAATATAAACATAATTATTAGCTGAGTTGGAAATTACTACATTTTACCTTAAAATAAATAACTATTACTAACTTATTGCTACGATACATTTTTACCAATTTTTTTTGTTGATGTTTCCTGCATTATTTCCTACTCGCTTGGCTGAGGTACTATAAATTACGTATGGTGACGAAACTCTGGATCGTAGTGGGACACTTCTACCATGTCACGAATGATGGGTTCCTTCTTGTTACCAATAATGGGCTTCCTCTCAATTTTGCTGGATACGGGTTTGGGGTTGGGGTAATTAAACTCTTATTTATAAAACACGTTCTTACCACTTTAGGTTACAGAGATGTCAGAGTTACTTTGCCCAATGGGCACTGCCCACTTTGGGACTACCCAACTATCGACTCTACGGTATTCAATCTGATAATCTAATAATTTGATTATAATTCTACGTACCGTATTTATACCAAGATGTTTTACAAACAAACCTAGTTTATTTAAGTTCAATAACACAAGAATGCTTGGTGTGCAAAACATCTGTATGCAATACAAGGTACTAATTTATAAATAATAAAATTGTTTTATGAAAGTTAGGTAAATCCTCTTTTAAAACTCTATAAATTCGTTCAATTGAATTACTACTTGGATTATATGGGGTTGTTTGTAATTTTTTAATTTGCAATAATTTACATACTTCTTTAAACAATTTAGATAAGAAATTTGACCCTTGGTCTGTAATTAATTGTTTGGGAGTAGAATGTCTAGTAATAATATGCTCTACAAAAGCTCTAGCAACTGTTTCCGCTTTTTGATCCGGCAATGGAATTGCTTCTGGATATTTTGTTAAATAATCTTGAAACGTTAAAACATACCTATTACTCTGGTAACTTTTTACTAAAGGCCCAACAATGTCCATATTTGTCCTTTCAAAAGGCTCATTAACTTCCGGAAATTTTTGTAAAGGTGCCTTCTTAAAATTTGGTGGTGTTTTTCGTTCATTACATGAAATACACTTGTTACAAAAATTAATAACATTATTGGTTTTCCCAATATAACTTACTTTTAATTAAATCATATGTTTTGTCTTTACCCATATGTGCACGAAAAGGTAAACAATGAAAATCTTTAATGCTTTTAAAAGTTTTGGGTATGACTAACCTATTATTTACTCCAGTTATATAACAAATTATCTTTATCTAAAAATATTTTAAAGCTTTTCTGTCACCTTTATTAATATGATTAATAATATTTTTACAAAAGTCGTCTTTTTCCTGTTCTTTTCTTATAAGCTCCCTGTCCCATACAGGTGTAACAATATCTGTATCTATAGAATTTATTGCCACGGTATTATCATTATTATTTAAAACATAAATATTTATTAATATATTTTCGCCATAAAAAATAAATTTAATTAATCTGTAAACAATTACCCAATTCAGTTTATCTAAACCACATGAAATACGAGGCATGGCTAAGTGTTTTACACCATGATCTAAATATAAGTCTTTCAGTTTTTTTAAACAGGTGATTAAATTTATATACGAGTGCTTCTCATAAAACTTTGATTTAGTAACTAAATTTTTTTTTCTGGAAAATGTAAAAAAACAACTTGACCTACTTTCGGATTTAGGTTTATTAATTCATTTACATACCCATATTTACTTCTAAAATGTTTCGCGATTCCTTTAGACATAGATAAATCTTGACTTACGCAATGTGCTAAAGAAAATTGATCTGGATAAGAAAATAAATCTCCAAAAACTTCATTAACATTGTTATTTTCAATATCATTATTTTCACAATACTTTACTAATAAATCATTTTCATTATTTTGAGTGTATTTAACATTATACATTCTACTTAATGCATCACAATGTTTAATTTTGGTACCAGCCCTATGTATTATGTCATAATCGTACTCGCTTAATAATAATGCCCATCTAGCTAATCTAGAGGAAGGTTCTTTTAAATTTAATAACCATTTTAATGGTCTATGGTCTGTAGCAATAGTAAATTTTCTAGGGCCGTATAAGTAAAATTTAAATTGTTTTATGCCAAAAATTACACCTAATAACTCTAATTCTGATGTACTGTAATTTTGTTCGGCCTTACTGGTTTTTCTGCTTGCAAATGCAATAGGGTTTTCAAAAAAACCCCTAAATTGTGATAAAATAGCCCCTAAGCCAGTTTTACAGGAATCGGTGGTTAAAATAAAGGGTTGTGTAAAATCTGGGTAAATTAATACAGAATCCGATGTTAAAACATCTTTAAGTTTTTTAATAGAATCTAAAACTTTATCAGTTATTTCACATTTTTTTTTTAGTTAATTCAATTAAAGGTAAAGCTATTTCTGAAAAGTCTTTTATAAATTTTCTGTACCACCCTGCAAGACCTAAAAATGCTCTAACATCTTTAACATTTTTCGGTATTGGAAAATCTTTAATACACTGAACTTTTCCCATAAATAAATGTTGAAGTATGAAGTCATATAAAGAAGAATTTTAAAAGCAAGAGTTGTATTTAGAAAAATGTTGTTGTATTATTTTATTTATTTGTTAGGGACACAGTCTCATCGGCTATGCCGCTTACTGTTGTAATTATTAATAATAATAATAATAATAATAATAATAATAATATCTGGTTTAAACCCAGTTTCTGAAATAATGTGACCTAAAAATTTTACCTTTTAATAGAAAATTACATTTACTAGGCTTTAATTTAATATTTGCATCAACTAATCTGTCAAAAATTACTGATAATTTTGAGATATGATTTTCTATGCCATCTGAGTTAAAAACAAGGACATCGTCCATATAGACTACACATATGTGTTTATTTAAACCTGATAAGAGTAAATTCATAAGTTTTTGAAAACTACTCGGACCATTGACTAATCCCATTGCGAGTCGAGTATATCCAAATTTACCTTCAGAACAAATAAATGCTGTTTTTTCAATAGATTCAGGTGCTAATGGTATTTGGTGATAAGCTGAATGTACATTAAAAGTACTGAATAAATTAGATTTTCCAAAAAGCTCAATAGTTTCTTGTAAATTTGGTATTGGGTAAGGATCTAAAATTGTTATTTTATTTCACCTTCTATAATTAACACATTTTCGTAATTTTATTGTACCATCTTCTAATTTACGAGTAACAAGAACGACAGGGGCAGACCATAGCGATTCAGAAGGTCTAATAACCCCTGATTTAAGTAATTTGTCTATTTCTTTTTTTAAACTATCCCTTAAATGAACTGGAACTCGATATGGTTTAACTGCAATAGGGACTTCGGTCGATGTACGTTGTACCTTATTAGTAATATTTCATCTTCATTATCAAATATATTTTTATATCTACTCAGTAATTCAACAAGTAAACCTTTACTATGTTCATCTAAATGCGATAAATTAAATTGTGACGTAACCCATTCATAACCATTTTGTTTTATATTATTTACATACACTTTACACTTAGCACCTGTATTATTATTTTTATACTCACTTGCTATACCAATCTTTTCATTAGGTTTTAAAATAATATCAGTATTATTAATATTTATGACCCTTGCATATTTATTTTCTAAATTTATCAACATATTAGCGCAATAAACACCTTGTTTGAACTCTACTGGTTCTATTAATATATCATTATTTATTTCACCTGAAAAATTAATTGGTACATTAATTTCACATCGAGCAGGTATTACACTTTCTACTGCCGTTATAGCGAAAATTGTACTTTTTATTTTTAGTTTTAATATTTTCGCATTTTCATTCATATTTTTATTTATCACTTCAGATAAACGTCCTTTATCATTATAAACTTTTTTATTTACCATTTTATTTATTTGCGACTTATTACTCATTAACTTTTGTTTATTCATTACAGTTCCCGTTAATGGATTATTTTCCAAACTCTGTTTATTTAGTCTACTCATATTATTTTTTCCATTTAATTGATCATCATTTATAGTACGTACTTTTTTATTACTTTTAATATTCCTTTCGACACTTTCATTTATATCTTGGTTAGATATATCCGTTTTACCCATGCGTAAATCTATTTCTTCAGAATCATACTTTTGAGAACCCCCTGGATTTTCTTTAGAATTAGACATATAGGCTTTAGATTTAACTTGACTCTTTAAAGTCTGTGGTAAATCTTGTAGCCCTGGTAATTGTGTTTTTATTACTTAGAGCCGAAACACAATTATCACACTGTCCATTCTATGAGACTGGATATTATTTTCTAAAAATCCATGAGTTTCACAATTATTACAACCATAATTACACACATTGTCATATGTATTATTAATATTGTCACGAATTGGGGGTTATTTCGTGTGGGAGAGGGAAGAGGATAACCTAGGCGAACCTAAGTCTAAGTGAAATAAAACTCAGAAATACAATTTCAGGACATTACTTAAAAGGGCTTACCACAAAACAAGCAGGATTGCTGAGGTGATCATCGTGAGCCTCACGAAACGTTCGATAAGATTACTCGTAACTTAATGATTATCCCCATACATTCGGAGAAGAGTTTTATGCTGTTTAAATGTTTATTATAAAACATTTGTTTATAATAACAATCGTGTTTATAAAATCATAATCGATTTACATGTGTACTACAGTTTAAACAATTGTTTCAAACAAGATTGTTTTTATAAATAATAATTTGGCACCGTTTCAAGTGATGCTTATAAACAATCTAAGGACTTTTCGTGAGACTATTATAAATAATTCTGTTTAATAATCTACTTAATTTAATTTATAACTTGCATTAATTAATTTAGGACAAATAAGTAGATTATTATTGTAAGCATAATTTAAAAAATAATAATTTAATTTATTATTTTTGGAGAATTATCTAGATCTTGACACCCCCCCCCAATCAATTACTGCTGTCGACCCGACAGTAATTTCTTTATTTATAACTTAACTTATTCTATTTACAATACATAAAATAGTATAACAAATAATATTTATATTCCGCTGATGTGCAAATTCCGACTAGGTGTTCTCTATAGCCTTGTGCTACGTTGCATTTTCCAATGTTGATGTTGGTGTATGCTGATGTACTTTACTTTTGATGACTTGCATTTCTGACCTGCTTAACATTCGTTTTTTTTTTCTTCTATATAAAAATTATTCAAATATTTTTCTTCCCAGTAATTTAGGCATCTGATCCACATCTGCAGCTCCTTATTATTTTAATTCCTCTAACTTCCTATAATTTTCTGTAATTCCTGTAATTTCCTATAATTTCCCGGGATCTGGTCGTTTCCAATAGTTGCCTAGGAGGTTGCTTCGTATAGTGATTCGACATCTCTTGAGATTGTTTCTTGACCTATCCAAGGATTTCGAAAAACTAACTTTTCTCCTGTTGCGCTGCAGCTATGGCTGACCTGTGTGCCCTTTTGTGTGACGTCCGAGATGCCCAACCAACGTCACTGGTACACATTATCTACTACTTTTCATCACCTTCTTCTTCTTGCGGTTGTGGAGGGGTAAGAAAATTTTTCGTCTGCTCTACGCTTTCTAGCTCCAATTCTACTCTATATATTTATCTTCTTATTGTACATATCCTCTAATGATTTATGCTTTTTAGAATTCTGGCATCGTCATCGTTTACTCCAGTTAAGTTCAATTCTACATTGGCCCTTTCCTCTTCCTTTATCCAGTTTGTTTCGTAATTAATGGGGATGGCCCCTTCGTACGTAATTGTGTCCGCCATTGTTTTCCAAAATGCACCTGCCGAAATTTGCATCTGTCCGTTTGTGATACTTAGGGTCCTAACAAAACAAAAAAATATTTATAACTATTGTGCTCAAACCTTATTTCTATGCTTATCAAACTTTATTTTATTTATTTTTTCACTAGTCAGCGTCTTTTAAATTGTGTTTATTGTTTGTCACTAACACTTATACACAGTTCTACATTTACTTTTAACTGTCCTCATCTTCTACTGGCAAAGGGGTTGGTGTCCATGGGTCGTTGTAGGGAAGTAATCTGCTTACATGCACAATGTCTTTTTTGGACTTTTCACTTTTACCCATTCGTATTTCGTAGTTCTCGTCACTTAGTTTTTTGGTAATGTAAAAAGGTCCGTACCACCTTAGCAAAAGTTTTTCACTTCGTCCGACTTTTCGCGTAGGGGTGAACATTTTCACCTGTTGCCCCACTGTGAATTCCAAGTTTCGATGGCTAGAGTCAAATCTTTGTTTATCGTACTTCTGGCGTTCTTCTATTGCGTCAACGGCTAGGGCTCGGATTACAAGTGCCTTTTCCCGTATTGCTGTAACTGTGCTATCTTCTGTGTGCTGCATCAGGTTCGCTTCTGTGGGTAATATTGGATCACGTGCGTAAACCAGCATAAACGGTGATATTTTGGTTGTATCTTACCGAGTTGTGTTATATGCGAATGTTACATGCGGCAAATATTTGTCCCAGTCCGTCTGGTCTTCGCTTACAAAGTGAGATAGCATGTCTGCTAATGTTTTATTGGCTCTCTCTGTTAGACCATTAGCCTTTGGGTTGTACGAGGTCGTGAATCTACTATTCGTGCCCATAATCTTTAGAAGTTCGGTTACCATTTTTGACTGGAAAACTTTTCCTCTGTCGCTTGAGATTTCTCTTGGTGAACCATGCCTTGTCATTATATTTTCTAGAATGAATTTTGCAACAGATTCGCATTTTCCGTCCGGTAGTGCTTCTGTCTCGGCCCATCTCGTTGCGTAGTCTGTGGCTACTACGATTACTCTGTTTCCGCTTTCGCTTTTCTTGAATGGTCCTAGGATGTCAATGCCTATTTTGTCGAATGGTAGTCCTACAGGAATTGGCTATAGTGGTCCTACAGGCTTTTGGTTTTCGGCTCCTTTTCTCGCTTGACAGGTAGTGCATCCTTTTACAAAACGTTCCACGTCCTTTTGTTGTCCTTCCCAGTAGTATCTATTCTTTATCCTATATATTGTTTTTGTTATGCCCAAATGTCCTGCTAGGGGTTCGCAGTGATGTACTTATAGAATTTCCCCAATTTTGGATCTAGGAATAGCTAGTAGTTTCTCCTGACCGCTTAGGTTAGCATTTTTCTTGTATAGAATGTTATCCTGCAATACAAAATTTTTGGCCCGTTTTTTCATACCAATGGATAAATTTTCATCTGCTGGGTTTTCAATAGCGTTTATTAGGTCTCTTAGGCTGGGATCGTTCCTCTGTAGCATTGACATATTTTCCTCTGTTATAAGGTAGGTGGGTATTTCGTCAGCTTCTACTTCGTCTTCGTATGTCCCTTCTAGGACGGGATTCCTGGAAAGGCAGTCGGCGTCCCTATGGGCTGATCCATTCTGATGGAATATCTCGTATTCATGCTCGGATAAGACGATTGACCATCTTGCTAGTCTTCCTGTAGCTTGTTTCAGTGATTTCATCCAGCAAAGGGCGTGATGATCCGTGATTATTCTTAGGGGCCTTCCATGGAGTAGATGTCTCATGTGCTTTAAGCACCATACTAGCGTAAGTGCCTCTAGTTCTGAAATTGTATAGTTAGCTTCATTCTTCGTTGGTTTTCGACTTACGTAAGCTATGGGGTGCTTTTTTCCATCATCCCCTTCTTGTAGGATCACTGCGCCGATTCCATATTTGCAAGCATCGATGTGGAGTTCACAGCCTTTGTCCGGGTTAAAGTGTTGAAGTACCGGTGCTGTAATTAGTTTTTCTTTTAACAGCTGGAATGTGTCTTCTTGTTCTTTATTCCAGAAGAATCCAGGTTCTTTCTTTGTAGCTTCGTGTAATGGTTTTGCTAAAATCGAAAAGTTCTTTATAAATTTTCTATAGTAATTGCATAGCCCTAAGAAACTTTGGATATCGGTTACGTTATTTGGCCTAGGAAATTCTTTTATAGCTGTCAGTTTCTGTTCATCTGGTCCTATTCCATTTTTTCCAACGATGTGTCCCAATAGGTTAACTTCTCCCTCGGCATATAAACATTTGCTGGGCTTTAGTGTCCATCCGGCTTTTCTTAGTCTTTCTAGAACCCGCCGTAATTTTTCTATGTGTTCCTCAAAGGTTTCGGAAAAAACTACTATGTCTTCAAGGTAGCATAGGATGTCCTTCCACTTCATCCCTTCGAATACCCTGTCAACCAGAGACTGAAATTGAGAAGGCCCGTTGCACAATCCAAAGGGGAGGACATTAAATTCATAGAGTCCTTGTCCTTGCGCTACAAACGCTGTGAACTGTTTGTGTTCTTTTTTAATGCCGACTTGTATCCACTAAAAAGGTCCAATGTGGTAAAATATTTAGATTTTCCGAGGTACGTTAGAATATCTTCGATATTTGGTAGAGGGTACCTAGATTTCTTGGTGATGTCGTTTAGGCGCCTGTAATCTACGCAGAATCTGTAGGCTCCATCCTTCTTTCTTGTCAGGACCATCGGGAAACACCAGGGACTTTGACTTGGCCTGATGATTTTGTTTTCCAGCATTTCTTTGATTTGGTCTTCTATAATTTTCCTTTCTGTGGGTGATACCCTATGCGCCCTTAGTTTGATAGGGTTGTAGTCTTCCAGTTCTATCGTATGCTCGACTAGGGTAGTTTTTCCAAGGTCCTTTGCAAATACGTCCTCGAATTCTTCTAGAAGTTTCTCAAGTTCCGCTTTCTGATCCCTACTCAGCTCTTTGCTGATCTTGTGATCTTCCTTGGTTACCTTTTGTTTCGTTTTTATTGTTTGTAAATCGGCCGTAAGGGCATATTCTGGGGTTTCCTCTTGTTCCAATTTTCCAATAGTAGTGCCTTTAAATAATTTTACGGGACCATGTTTCTTAGTGTATAATTTTATGAACGTACCTTCCTTTTCTTCATTCGGTCCTTCTGAGCATAATATCCCTCGGGGAACACAGTATTTTTCATTTACCATAAATACGTGGTTTTCCATCTCCCTTGGTACCGGTCTTATTTTCGCCTTAATTTCTACATTTGGTTTTAATACGTAATCTTCATCTATAACTACTTTACTATTTGGTAACACCACGATGTGGTCCCGGGGGGGTTTCCCGGTTGTTGAGCTTTCTCCGAGATTTCAGATTTTTCCTGCTTCTCAGATTTTTCCTGGGTCCTAGGTTTTTCCTGGTTTTGAGGCTGTATAGTTTCTCCAGATCTGTCCTGAAGTTTTCCATTAAAGTCCACTTTGACATTTTCTCCATATTCTGTGTAACTTATTTCCTCCTTTCCATAATCTATAACAGCCTTACTATCCCTCAGGAAATCGGTACCTAATAATAAAGGGTATGGTAAATTTTCTATAACTAATGCCTTAATTCTAGTACTTTTCCCACTTATTCTAATATCAATGTAGGTTTCTCCTATTGTCCTTATGGTATGACCTCCAACGGCCTGTAATCTTGGGGCTCTTTTGCTCCAGCTTATTTTTCCTGCATATTTCTTATTAACTATATTTCTAGTTGACCCTGTATCTATAACTATTTCTAAATTCTTAATGTTACCTATTTGTCCTGAAATTGTCAATATATTCTTAAGTCCCTTAGCCATCTGACTATGTAGGACGACATCAGGGCACTTCTTTAGTGTCGTCTTCCATCGTTTGGGTACTCCCGTCTAGTATCTCTGCTTTCATATCTGCTGTCTCGGTTTTCGGTTCTACGACCTTTGCGGCAGTCTCTCGCTATATGGCCCCTTATTCCGCAGTTGAAGCACTCCCTGTTGTCTCTCGGCGGCTCTCGTCTAGGGTAGTACCTTTGTCTATCGTCCCTCTGCTGAAACCTTGACCTGTAATTTTGATTACCTGTTTCCGGCCTAATTGATGTATTTTGAATTTGTTGTGCCATTGTTGCTACCATTGTCCTGTCTTTCATATCGCTTAGTCGGAATACAATTTGTTTGATGTCCTCTTTGCTCATTCCTGTTGTACTCAACATGCAATAGGGCTCTAGGTATGCCATGTGAAGTCCATTTTCAAAGATTTCTCTAAAGGCGTTGTCGCTCATGTCTGGATCGGCCTCTAAAGCCATATTTAGGAGGTCAAAGTAATATGTTTTAATATCTTCCTGTGCACCCTGTTTCCTGGAACATAATCTGAATTTTAGTTTTCTTGTTACCTGTTCGCCGCCGAATTCTTTGACAAAATCTTTTACTATTCCTTCCCATGTGGCTGCTGGCTTTTCATTTGCATAGTTATCATACCAACTCTCCGCTGCTCCTATTAGATAAGCACCGAAGTATAAAATTTTAAGGACATCTGACCATCCGTTCAACATGGCACATTTTTCATAGGTCCTAATAAAGCTTTTTGGGTTTGAACTGCGGGGGTCGAATGCTTCCGGGGCGACGAACTTAGGGGTTGCAGATCTTCTTTCTTCCTGCAGGGCTGCAGCGATTGTGGTATTTCCTTCAGGCATGGCTGCTGCGTTTTCCTCTGGTTCCTCCTGTGTGGTTCTAACTGGCTGTGCTGCTTCTCTCTCGACAATCCTCTCTACCTCGGGCTCTTCCGAGATCAGGCTAACCTCATCTGTCTCACTGGGTCTGGCGATGATTACGGTACTTGAATGATCTGGTATGAACGTAACACCTGCAGCTTTAACACTTTTTATGCGTAGTCTTGTATTTTGGGCAGGCCCTGACATAACTTAGGAATAGGATAGAAATCATATTTTAGGCACAACATCTAGTCATGAATGTGGGATGGGTAGGGGGTAGTGGTAGTTTTACTCGCTTGAGAGGTACTAAAATTGCGTGTGATGACGCAACTCGGGATCGTAGTGGGTCACTTCTACCATGTCACGAATTGGTGGTTATTTCGTGTGGGAGAGGGAAGAGGATAACTTAGGCGAACCTAGGTCTAAGTGAAATAAAACTCAGAAATACAATTTCAGGACATTACTTAAAAGGGCTTACCACAAAACAAGCAGGATTCTGAGATGATCATCGTTAGCCTCACGAAACGTTCGATAAGATTACTCGTAACTTAATGATTATCCCCATACATTCGGAGAAGAGTTTTATGCTGTTTAAATGTTTATTATAAAACATTTGTTTATAATAGCAATCGTGTTTATAAAATCATAATCGATTTACATGTGTACTACAGTTTAAACAATTGTTTCAAACAAGATTGTTTTCATAAATAATAATTTGGCACCGTTTCAAGTGATGCTTATAAACAATCTAAGGACTTTTCGTGAGACTATTATAAATAATTCTGTTTAATAATCTACTTAAATGTATAACTTGCATTAATTAATTTAGGACAAATAAGTAGATTATTATTGTAAGCATAATTTAAAAAATAATAATTTAATTTATTATTTTTGGAGAATTATCTAGATCTTGACAATATTACCTCGTACATGTAGTAAATCATTTGTATAAATATTTAATTCAATACCCCATAATTTAATAATGTTGGCACTATAACATATCATATCAACACTATTTTGTAACAAAAAATCTCTGCAAATAATACCCTCGTGCTCCAAAGGAACATTTTCATCACATATAATAACGTTAAATTTGCACATTTTAAAATTATTATTGTAGCCAAAATGTAAGAAAACTGTATATCATGACCAGAAGCACTAGTCAACGATATATCCGTTTCAGCAAGAGGATATTTTACGTGAGGAATAGCTTCTTTTTGTATAATACTGACTGCAGATCCAACAAAAAATTCATAGGCCTTCCCTCAAAAAAATATTGAATTATACATGGGGATTGATTTAATTTACAAGAAATATTAGGTATACTACATTTTATTTTGACATTCCTGTCCGAGGTGCTACGGGGACGTCTTTGGAGTTTAAAGTCATTGTTATCGTCATTCATTCTTTCATCAAATCTTACATAACGTGATTGCTCATTGACACGACCAAAATTACCTCGATTACTAGGTATATTTCCATTAGTATTTCTTTGATATGAAACCTTTTGATTACCCCTTGTATTATTATTTCTGTAACCGCCTCTATTTACTTGATTATTATTAAAATGCATTTCAGCTCTTTGAACTTGTTGGTCATTATAACCTGAAAAACTTGTATTTCTTGTTTGATTACCTTTATATTGATTAGGACTTTGTGAAAAACTACCCCTATTTTGGTGATAGTTTCTGCACCAACCAGATTGATTATTCAATGACGGATGATTATTACTTAAACGAAAATTATTATAGTAAAATTACATCTGTTAATTGTTTCATATTTTGTCATTTTTCTATTTTGCTCACAATTTCGAAAAATATGTCCCGTATTACCACAGTTATAACAACTTATAATATTAACCCTTGAATTTCTTTGAAGAATAACCTGATTTAATTCTTCTTGCATTGCTAGTTTAGTCGCTCTCTCAATATCTAAATTATCTTCTCTCATTAAAACTGCCCCTACTAATTTTAAAATATTTTTATTTAAACCTAACTTAAATTTATTAAGTATATCTTGTGTATTTTTCTTTTTTAATCCCGGAATTTCTTCTGCGCTAGCTGATGCCAAATCCTCCTCTACGATTTGCATGCCAAGTAATTTAAGTCTAGTAACAAAATCATTTACCGATTCGTCTGGATTTTGATAACATCTATGAAAGTTACGGATTGCCCTACCAGGCAATTTTATTGAGTCAAATCGTTTAATAAATTTATCTCTAAGTTCCACAAAAGTTAATCTGTTAAAAGCTAAATCAGTTTTAAAAAAGTTATAAGCATCACCTGAAAGTCTGTACTTTAAAATTTGCAAAGTTTGCTCTTCAGTCCAGTTATCTAATTTTGACCTTTGTTCTAATTTTTCGAAATAACGTTTAATATTACCTTTTCCTGTAAAGGTTTCTACCGTATTTGCGACCATTCCCAAACTAGGACCCTGTATAATATGAGTAATATAAGGGCATGCAGCCGCATCTGGGTCATTCTTTTGAGCCATTTTTATAATTAAAATAAGACAAAATTTTATAAATAAACAATTAAATGTGAGTTAATATCAAAGCACTTACGAGAATACATAGAATAAATATTTACCTAGTTAGAAATAACAATAATAAAAAATGCACATTTATTCTGTAAAAAATATAGTCACACAATTATAGGCAAGAAATATTAATATTTAACTTGAAATGAAAAACTTTTAATGCTGTCACCATTGTAGCGTATTTTAACCTAAAAAAATCGTTTTTCGCTGACATAGTTTTAACCTGAAAAGAACAAGCCCTTAAAGCTGCTACCATTATAACATAATTTTAACCTAGAAAGAAAAAAGCACTTGAGCTGCCATCATTGTACATTATTTTAACCTAGAAAGAAAAAAGCCCTTGAGCTGCCACTATTGTACATTATTTTAACCTAGAAAGAAAAAAGCCCTTGAGCTGCCACCATTGTAATACCCCTGCGACCCTTATAGATCCCACCGCTGCCACCATTGTAATACCACGGGAACTCCTATTTTAACACCCGCTGGCATCATTGAAAACCCCAGGTAAATTAAAGACCTCACTGAGTTTTCTATTAAAAGACTAAAGCAAAGACGACCAGCTTATGGGTCGAAACCCTCGATGATTGAGAAATAGATAGCGTAGCGCTGCCACCACCCTGGATAAGGGATGAAATCTAGTTGACTTCGAAGGAGGTTCGTAGCCCTGAAATATTTATAATCGTTTTCCTAACTAGGTTATAATAAATAAAAAGAATAAAATTTAGATTAAATGATTATTTAATAAATAAAATAATAAATTAACAAATTAAAATATATCAATGAAATTTAAAGAAAAGAATAAATACTAAATTTAGAATATTTAATAATTAATAATTCAGCGTATTCTCGTAAAGGTTAGTTATCAATAACTTATCTTTCTCGAACATGGGTAATAATCCAATTTATATAGAACACTTTTTATTAATATATTTATTTTAATCTGCTGCGATTACGAATTAAAATTACTATTTAAAAACAAAAAAAACTCTTTTATAATTTTGAACGGACTTGCCCTGCCTACTAATACACCATACTGGCAAGTTTTCCTAAGCTTTTGAAAAACTCTTTTACAATTTTCAGCAGGCAAGCCCTTAACTCACAAAGCGCTTCTCGGAAAATCTCTAGATGAGTCTCACTTGATAATTTAGCATAGACTAACCTAAATTGGTAAATCACAAAAGATATTAGTTCAATTGATGAGTAACTTCTAAATAAATAAACAATATTCTTTTTTATGATATTCAAAAATAGCCCGGTGGGTTACACCCTACTCTGAGATATTTGCCCCCCAAGATGAAATAAAAAAAATATTTTTTTTTGATAACTTTCTTACTTTTTAATATTTATGGAAATTTTTTTTTGAGTTGTTTAAGAAAATTATTTCGCAGTGAATGATTTTAACAGAAGTTTTAAAAGTTATCAGAAAAGTCAGGGGCGGACTTCCCTTATGGTTCCAAACTCCTAAATTTTTTTAGGGGTACAAATTTTAGAATTTTAATTACTTTTGTACATTCTGTGAGCATTATAATCAAAAAATCACTCTACAAAAAATTCGATAAAATGAAGTGTTTTCGAGAAAAAGGCACTTTTTTAATTGAAAGGCAGGAGGACCGTAAAAAAATATTTTTATATTTTTTCAAAAATGCTATATATTATTTTAAAAATGTTTTTATCTCATTAAAATGAAATAAAAAGTCCATATGAAATTTTTGACTTGCCCCCCCCCCCTCCCCCTTTGAGATATTCACTCCATAAAAAATAAAAATCCAACTTTTTTAAATATTTTTTAACGATTTTTTTAAGGTGCCTTTTTCTCGGAAACGCTTCATGTTATCGAATTTTGTGTAGAGTACTTTTTTGATCAAAATTACTCATAAATGTAAAAAAAGTAATCAAATGTCTAAAATTTGTAACCCTATAAAACTTGGGGGTTTACAACCATAACGGAAGTCCGCCCCTGACTTTTCTGATAATTACGGAACTTCTGTGAAAATCATTCGATGCGCATTAATTTTCTTAAAAAACTCAAAAAAAAATTGTCAATTAATATTAGAAAGTAAAAAAGTTATCAAAAAAAATAATTTTTCTATTTCATCTAGGGGGGCAAATATCTCAGAGTAGGGGGCCGTAGCCAAAATTTTTATATGAACTTGTGGCATTATTTTGACAAGATCTAATTACCCTTAAGAGATTTTGGAAACATTCTGGGATACCCTGTATAGGGTGCTCCTATATTTTTGGCACACCCTGTATATTGTTATTGGTCACCCTTTTCATAAAATAAGTAAGCAAATTAATAATATTGTGCAATGGATTTAGTTTCTTCATTAAATTCCTCACAGAGCTCATTTTTTGTAGTCAAAAATGAAAAAAAATTAGGGTATGGTCGCACATTATGGATCATATCTCCCATAAATATGTCATTTGAGTCGAAATATTTTATAGGGATATACTAACACTAAATACGAGTAAATATTAAAAAAATAAAAAAAATCGAGGATAAGCTATTTTGGGGATACAAAATATAAACTTCCCCGAATCGGCATGGCGGTCCGCCATCTTGGAAATGTCAGAATGGGTAAAAAAAATGGGTTTCCTAGACCATAATTTAATTCTCTTTACAAATTAATACGAATAAAGTATATAACTTCAATAAAAATTAAGTTATTACGAATTTATTACATGGTTGTTTTCCGATTTTAAAAAAGGCAAAAAATGACCCACCCTAATATCTCGGCAACCAACGATTTTTTTGCAAAACGCCATTAATGGGGTTATATAAACACTAAGTTATGGGGACATGCAAAATTTCAGCAAAATCGGAGAGATGAGTTCCGGATCGATAAAGTCCTTTATTATTATATTATTATTATTATATTTTATTTGTGGGTCTTTTTATATTCTATACAAAAATTAATTTTTGTGCGTTTTTAGCTAAAATTATTCATATTGTGACCTTTTTTTGTAAAAACAGGCTCATTAAGTATACCCTAAAAAGTGTTACGTAATACTTGGACACACCCAAAAATTAATTTATAGTATAGTTTAAAGGTAGTACTATATTATTTCATGTATAACTGTTACAAAAGTTGGTTTTGTTTGGGAAATAACGAGTTTTGAAAACAATATTAGTTAGACCACTTTAGCTTTTTTACTTTTGGAGAAAATAGCAATTTCTAAAATTTATGTATGAAATAGCTTTAAAATGGCATTAAAATAATTAAAATTATAATATATGGTTAGGTTTAAGTACTATTTTACACATACTGTACCAACTTACCAAAAAAAAAAAAACAATTAAACTTTTGTGTGAAAAGAGACTATGAGTTTTTTCCTAAAAAGTGTCGCGTAATAATTGAAGGTACCCAAAACTAAAGTTATTTTAATGATAAGTTTTTTTTAAGTTTTATGCTAACATATGCCCAAAAAGTTTTGTTTTTTAAAACAAAACTTTTTGGGCATATATACCTTTAACTATGCTTTCGCGAGAGAATCGAACAGTTTTTGGGAATTTTGCTCCAACACATCTTCGATTTAAATGATATTTTTTTTTCTTATTCTTACATCTAACTTTAGGTCAAATCTAAATTTTTTCTTTGATCGGATCAAAACTTTGGACTCTAGGACCAAAAGAGTTTTAGGTCCCCAAAAACGATTAAATTTTGTTTTTTGGGTATAAAAAAAATATTTCAATACATATTAACTTTATTTTTGGTATGTATATGACCCTCATGAATAACTAGATATTCACCAAAAATAAAGTTTAAATATATGCCTAAAGATAAATAATGACCATTTTCATGACCTATGGACTCGAAGAAGCAACGCTGCTCAGAAAAAGTGGGCATGGCACATTAAACTACAAAGTTTCCTTTGTAATTTACCATAGAGTGTAACTAGGGGAAATTTGATTCCTTTCGGCAAAATCAATTTTAAAGTGACTCTGCACGTAGGCATTGAATTTAGTTTTTTGGGTATATAAAAGTTATTTCAATACCCATTAACATTATTTTTGGTATGTATATGACTATCATGGATTACTAGATTTTCACAAAAAAAAAGTTTGAATATTTGCCTAAAGATGGCGCTGGGGTAATTTTTTCGAAAAATATTGAATATTTTCATGACCTATGAACTCGAATAAGCATCGCTGCGCCGAAAAAGTGAATACTGTAGATTAAACTACAAAGATTTCTTGGTTACATATCATAGAGACTAACTAGGGGTAATTTGATTCCTTTTGGCAAAATCAATTTTAAAGTAACTCTGCACGTAGGTATTCAATTTAGTTTTTTGAGTATACAAAAATTAGTTCAATACCCATTAAATATTATTATTATATTAATATTATTTTTGGTATGTATATGACTATCATGGATTACTAGATTTTTACAAAAAAAAGTTTGAATATTTGCCTAAAGATGGCGCTGAGATAATTTTTTCGAAAAATATTGACTATTTTCATGATCTATGAACTCGAAGAAGCATCGCTGCGCAGAAAAAATGGATACTGTACATTAAACTACAAGGTTTCCTTTGTTATTTACCGTAGAGACTGACTAGGGGTAATCTGATTCCTCTCGGTAAAAAAGAAACTCGGCACGCAGGGGGTGTTCCTGATATTGTTTACTGGGATAAACATACTGATGTGCTCATATTTATCAAAACTTTACATTATACTGCACATTAGCTTAAAAAAAACTATTTCCTTTTAGTTATGAATTCGAGCTTGAGATGGCACTGCATTTATCTTTCTGATTCTCTGAAGATACATTACTTATTTATGACTGATTTATGATATTGCTTACTGGCTTATTGTATTTTTGTGTATATAACTATGGAATAAGTTCTTATATTTAAGTCATGATGGCGCTGTAGTATTTTTTGAAGTTAAGAAAGGCTAAAAAGTTATAAATATATAAGAGAAGATGTTATAGTTATAGTCATCTTACCTTTTTTTAATCAAATTTCCTTCGAAATTAAAAATATTATGTTATTTATGACAGCAAAAATAATTTCACTGATGTTGGGCCCAATTTCTGAAAATCCATCTTCCATGTCTAAAGGAGTAATCGCTTTTCTTTTGTTGCAGGATGTTTTTTTTACATATTTTTTTTGTGTATTGGGATATTAATCCACGAATTTGACTGGGTTGCAAGTATTCTTCGGGTAAAAAAACATAAGTTCCGTTTAGCTGGTAGTCTTGCAACATTAGTGCCAAGTAGGTACATGATTTTTTTAAAGGACATTTAAAAAAACATTATTGTTGATTTAATCAGCGGTGACTGCACGTCGTATTTTCTCGCAACTGAGAAGTTTATTTAAGAATATGTATATAAATTATATTATAATATATACTATATTTATAATTTTTAGTCAAATAGTACGTTTTATTATAAAACAACCCTTTATTTTATTTTCGACCCCAAATTAGTAAAAATAGCATGTATTTTTGAACGCGCACTTACATTAAATCCCTTATTTCCAGGAAATTATAAAGATAAACAGTGCCATCTGAATCTCAGATTCAGAACTAGAAGGAAATAACTTTTTTTAGAGTTAATGTGCAGTATTATGTTCAGTTTTATTGTATATAAGCACATCAATAAGCTTATCCTAGTAAACAATGTAAGGAACACCCCTACGTGCATATTCACTTTAAAATTGATCTTGCCGAAAGGAATCAAATTAACCCTAGTCAGTCTCTAAGGCAGATAACAATTTTTTTTTGTAGTTTAATGTACTGTATCCACTTTTTCTTCGCAGCGATGCTTTTTCGAGTTCATTGGTCATGAAAATAGTCAATATTTTTCGAAAAAATTAGCCCAGCGCCACCTTTAGGAAAATATTTAAACTTTTTGTGAAAATATAGTAATCCATGATAGTCATATACGTACGAAAAATAAAGTTAATGAGTACTGAATTAATTTTTATATACCCAAAAAACTAAATTCAATGCCTACGTGCAGAGTCACTTTAAAATTGATTTTGCTGAAAGGAATCAAATTACCCCTAGTTGGTCTCTATGGTAAATTACAAAAAAAAAACTTTGTAGTTTAATGTGCCATGCCCACTTTTTCTGAGCAGCGTTGCTTCTTCAAGTCCATAGGTCATGAAAATGGTCAATATTTTTCGAAAAAATTACCACAGCGCCATCTTTAGGCAAATATTTAAAGTTTTTTTTCGTGAAAATCTAGTAATCCATGATAGTCATATACATACCAAAAATAAAGTTGATAGGTGTTTAAATAATTTTTATATACGCAAAAACAAAATTTTATCTTTTTTGGGGATCTAAAAGTCTTTTGGTCCTAGAGGCCAAAGTTTTGGCCCAATCAAAGAAAAATTTTAGATTTGACTCGTAGTTAGTTGTAGGAATAAGAAAAAAAATATCATTTAAATCAAAGATGTGTTGGAGATCGACTGTTCGATTCATAGTTAAAAAGGTAAAAGTGATTAAAATATAAGTCAAAACGCGTTTTCTTCATTTTCTCCATATTTACATTTTGTTAGTTAGACCACTTCAGCTTCACCAAATGTCTTTAACTATTTGCAAAACCATAATTTGTCTAAAATATTTTTGAATTTTGATCGCATTTTTTTTCCTTTTTCAGTTGTACAAAACAATAAAAAACCTGCTGTAATAAAAAAAACTGCTACCCAGAAAAGAATTTGCTAGAGCGCGCTCGAGCGTGGTAAAAGGCATAGATTCTATCAGTTCGGGTGCCATTCGGTCTAATTCGTATCTGCAGCATAGTTAGAGTTAGGCGCCATCCACAAGCTATGCGAACCTCATAACGTTAAAAGCCTGCTTACAAGACACATGAGTGCACATCAAGCCACTCACGACATCGTATGTTATGTTTTACGCTAGTTATGCGAGCCTCTTGATGGCGCTTTATGTATCAGTTACTGCATGTTTTATAGGTTCATTAAAACAAAAAATATTGTTATTTCAGATTTTTGTCTTAAGCATCAAAAAACGAAAAAAATAAAAAAAATAAAATTTTACACCATTTTACCCCATCCCACTTTTTGTCAAAAACAATCTAAGTCTAAAACTTTTGAATAATGAAAAAGGTCGAAATTTGAAGTCTTTAGCTCTAAGCGTTCTCGAGTTATCGTAGTCACAAATTTTCCGTTCAGAGAGATAGACAGACCGACAGACTGACGGACAGATTTTTTTTAAGGAAATCTTTTTTTCTATATATTTTTTTTACAATCGCAAGCATAGTAATACTGAACAAATAAACACTTGTTATAGTTAAAAATTAGTTAAAGGTAAATTTATTTTATTTTAATAAGTGGATTAATTTTTATTTTATGTTTAACAACCTAGGAACAACACCGAATATTGGAATCTGTTCGCTTATCTTAAAAAGAGGAAAAAACATATTTATGTACATACTGTTCTTTATTTTATTTGACTGTAGGTATTTAAATAAGTTTGATTTCATAGGAATATTTAAAATAATACAAATAGGCAAAAGAGCAAATTTAAATGAAATTAAAATAAAACAAAACAAGAATTACATAACAATAATAATGTATTTTTGTAACTTTAAATACAATTTACATAATCTTGCGTTTTATGAATTATACTGTTTTTCTTAATGCGGACCTGTTAAAAAATCCAAAGTCCGATCACTGTTTATATCGCATCTTAAGCAGTATACAAAAACCATATTATAAAACTTTCAGGTCATTTGAGGAAACGCTTAATTTTATCTCACCATTAAAAAAAATTGGGGAAAGCGATTATTTTTATTTTTGGATTTTTACTAATATCAAAATGAGTATGAACAGCAAAAAATTCCAAGTTTTTTGTTTTCAACCACCCTAGTGTACATATCATATAGAAAGAAATGAACCTACCTAATGAGGCGTTACATTATAAAGTAAATTAAATTAAATGGCTGTACCCCACCACTTTCTTTGGATCCGAGAGTACTTTTGGCATGAACGGTTATCCATCAAACCTTCCGGCAATATTTAAGTAACTGGAGAGAAAATCGAAGGATCGGTCGAGGAGCGCCATCAACTGCAGAACAAGTTCTGGAACTTTTTTCTTATCAAATCGATCCTATATAAATATGGCATCATAAAAATGTCTACTAAAATTTACATCCAGCAGTGCTAAAATATAATATAATATACATATATATATATATATATATATATATATATATATATATATATATATATATATATATATAAAATATAACAGGGTTTTGTATGTAAAGAAAAAAATCCATTTTTCAAAGATTCGCGCAAGTGAAAAACCCTGCATATTAAAAAACAAACTGCCACTTTTTCATGCGTATATGAAGTCTACACTAGAACAGCTGTTTTTCTGTGAAAACTTAATCTAAAATTAACTTGGCCACAGGCATCTGCCATTAACTCCCTCAAGCAGAAGAATAGTTGAATATAGGCCCTCAAAATATAACATCAATTTGATCAGCACTAAAGTGGCTTATTAAAAATGTCAATAAATAGGATGTTCCATTAAAAAAAAAACATATGTGTAGTGCACCACTCTGTATATTAACATCTGTAGATATAAAGCAAAATTATTTTAAAATAAGCGAAAACAGAATTTTTGTACCTTGCCTAAGTAATGAGTTATAATCCTCCGCCCCCAATTGAGTCACCCTATAATATACTATGTACTAAACCATACTATATACTATGTATATCCACAGTGAAGAGTATACTATGCAATGCGAAGTATTACAAATATTTATGACTTATTGTTCTTGTAGCCAAGTACATATCTCAGAAGCAACTTACCAATGTTTAAATCAAGCTTACGAAGTTGAGCCTGGAAATGGTCAGGAAAGAGACGCGTACTTAAGACAACACGACGTGACTACTTATCTTATAAAACATTGTGAACCTATGAAGTCAGTGTCTAAACGAGGAGCACCCAGACCAAGGTAAATTAAATACAATTTAATGTAACCAATTATAAAACTGTAAATATACAGGGTTATTTAGAAATAGGGTTATTAAAAAAACACAGTATTCCTAAAGGATTTAAATTAATTCCAAGCATTAATTTTTTTTTTTTTAAATAAAATTTTTTATTTTAAATAACTTACCACTATATTTGGAAGCCGTAAATTCTAGTGAAATGGTGCTATGGAATAGAATAATATATTAAATAAATGTGATTAAATTCTTCAAGTACATGTAAAGATGTTTTCTTACTTCTAGTTCTACCTTTATGCAAAGCTTCTACATTAATTAATTAATTTTACCTATTATATCATTTACTGTAAAATTTTTACTTAATTATAATTATAATTATCAGTTTTGTAGTTACTTAAAAAAGAACTTAAAAACGTTTTAAGTTTGTCACTATTTATTCCGTACTTCAATTTATTTCACGTTTTTTGCAAAAGATTAAATAAAACACATGTTTTCAATAAAATATATAAAAATAATGTAAAAAGGTCTATTTTTTTTGTTAATACTACAAAAATCAAGTATTTTTTTCTTATAATAATATTAATAATAATAATAATAATCAATTTATTTAATAGGATTAACCTAATATAGAACATATGATTACATATTAAATTAGTTATACACATAAGTGTTTATTATACTATTCTAATCTTAAGTAAAAAATAATAATACAAATATTTCAAGAGAGAAAAAAAAATATACATATATTATAATATTAGGTAATTAAAGTTTTAATATAATACATATGTTAATTTATTTTTAAATATGTCTAATGTTTGGCCTAATTTAATTTCGTCTGGTAATTCGTTAAACTATCAATCCCTTTATAATACTTCTATTTTGAACTTTTTGTAACTGCAGTTTTTTATTTATATCAAGAAAATACATAATACTTGCGCAATAATCAAAATTTAGTTTAATAATGGTATTTTTATTATTAATGTAATTAAAGAAGCTTATTTGGGACTCTCTCCCAGAGTCATGTATAAAATGCTAAAATAAAAAAAAAAATAAATATTATAAGATAATATATTATCCAACATAAATCCTAAATATTTAAACTCTTCTGCTACGTCTAATTTTATATTATTTATAAATAAATTAACATTTTTAAGTTTAGAATATTTAAATTTAGTTGTTTAAATCATGGATTTGGTTATTAGTTCTTGTAAAGAGCTTAGCAGAATAAGACGGTAAAAATTGTCCCCGCTCCAAATGAACTGAATTTATGCACATTAAATGCATTTTGTGTAAAGAAAAGATTTCCCACAATTTTAGCCACCCACCGCCTCTTGGGGGGTGGTAATAAATTTTTAACCCATAAAAGTAATTTTTTTATCTCGGCTCCTATGAGACCGATAGATTTGAAACTCGGGTGATGTAAAGGTCACAGGCGCAAGTCGGCATTTTGAAGTCTATAGCACTGCCCTTCTAAGGGGGAACCCATCATTTCCAGAAAAGTTAAAATTGAGAAAAATGTATTTTTGTCTTTTGTGATGGCCGTTACATATGAAGATATACTTTTAACTTTTTTTTAACATGGAAACATTTATCATAGAACACGTATATTGCAAAATAAAAACAGAAAAAAAAAATTATGAAATTCAATGGAAATTGTAATTTTCCCTAGTAACTTGCTCTTACACTGATATAAGTTGATATAAGTTGATATAGTAGAATTTCTGGAAAAATTTAATATTTTAACAGAACACCAGCATGGGTTTAGAAGGGGTAGGTCGACAGAGAGCGCAGCCCATACATTTACAGATCATATTTATACACAATTGGACAAGGGTCTCTTTGTGGCTGCACTCTTTTTCGACCTCACCAGAGCTTTTGATTGCTTGGATATACCATTCTCGAAAAATAAGCTGTTTAATCTAGGATTCAGAAATAATGTACTACTGTGGCTTATAGACTTTTTAAGTAACAGAAATTTTTTTGTAAAAATAGGAAAGGCGATGTCTAGTCTTTTTAAAATTAATATAGGTGTACCTCAAGGGTCAGTGCTGGGACCGCTTATCTTTTTGATTTATGTAAACGACTTGCCTGAGCATGTCATTGCTGAAATTATTAGTATGTTTGCAGATGACTCGTCATTTGCGGTCTCAGCAAAGTCTCTTGAAGTCCTAAAAATAAAACTAGAACAGATAATAGATCAGTTCATGAAATGGTGCGATAAAAACCATCTCATTCTGAATCTAGAGAAAACAGTTTGTTTATACTTCAAGAGTGGTATAGATAAGATTTTACCAGAACTTAAAATAAATGACCAGATTATTTTGCCGGCAAGCGATACAAAGTTCCTCGGAATCAATCTGGATGACAACTTAAGATGGGAACTCCAAGTAGATTCTGTCTGTAAAAAATTAAACAAGGCATACTATGCAATCTCCAAAGTTAAATCTATATTACCTCCGGAGGGAGTACTTAACGTATACTATAGTTTAGCATTTAGCCACCTTACTTATAATATAATACTTTGGGGGTATGCAACCAATTGGGAACGGGTCTTTATTGCACAAAAAAGATTAATTCGGAAAATTTTTGACTTAAAATATAGAGAATCTTGTAGGGACACGTTCAGAAACAAAAATATACTAACGGTGCCGTGTGTATATATCTATAGATGCCTGGTAGTGGTTAGGGAAAATATGAACTTGTATAGAAGAAATTCAGACCTTCATGAATATGAAACTAGGGGCAGTAATGCATTATGTATACCGCTTCATAGCACATCAAAATTTGAAAAATCTCTTAGTTACATAGGAGTTAAATTTTATAACAAGCTGCCGGACATCTATAGACGTATGCACATGGTACAGTTTAAGAAAAAAATAAAAGAACTATTAGCAGAAAAAGCTTACTATAGTGTCCAGGAATTTTTGAGCGATAATTTTTAAAGTGTATTGTATACGTATTTATGTTTTTTCTTTAAACTACTATTTTTTAAATGTATTCGTAATCAATTATTTATCATTATATTTTGCTGACTTGTATATCCATCATAAGATGGCTTTTATATGTATTTCAAACTATTAAACTATTAAACTATTAAACTATTGAAATATAGGCGCCATTTTGTTATATATTATAACATAAATATGTTTTACGATACAACATCCAGTTGTAGAACTAAGAGGTAAACAACATCAAATTTTAATAAACACAACAAGTGTTATCCTATGTCAAAGTACACTATATATAGTATACTATAGTACAGTACAGTTTGTGTTTGGCGCATATACAGAGCGGTCCAAAAGTCACCCCCCCCCTCTTAACTTTTGAACCAGTTGAGATATCTTCAAATTTGGAACTTTTAAATAAGACAACTTAAACTATCTTTTAGCATATATTTAATACTTTCAGCTCTTAAAATGTGGACAGGGGGGCACATTTTTTTAAATGGAAAGGGGGGTCGTGTAATACATCATTTTAAAGCTTATAAAATTCTCCATTTAACTTCATATTTTTAAATTAAAACAAAATTGAGTTTAAAATGGGGTTGAAAATGGGTATTAATGTCAAAATTCCTCTAAAAAACAACAAATAATTTTTTAAAAATGCCTAATTTCATCATAAAAAAATGTTAATTATATTTTTAAACTAATTTTAGTTGACATAAATAAAAATTTATAAAAAAAATTTAAAAAATCGAATGTTTTAGTACAAAAAATTGAAAAATCAAAACCAAAAACATTTTTAAAAAATTTAAAAATATTAGATTAAATAGAGAATTTTATAAGCTTTAAAATGATGTATCACACGAACCCCCTTTCCCTTTAAAAAATGTCCCTCCATGCCCCCCTGTCCACATTTTAAGAGCTGAAAATATAAAATATATGCTAAAAGATAGTTTAAGTTGTCTTATTTAGGATTTCTTAATTTGAAGTCGATATCTCAACTCGTTCAAAAGTTAAAAGGGGGGGGGTGACTTTTGGACCGCACTGTATAACACTATGTTGTTGTATTAATAACGATATAATTCTATCAGTGTAAATTTCAGATCAAAACAAAATATAAACGCCGCATGTGCATATCTTAAAAACAAAGCTTATATTATAATGCATAGGAGAAAAAAAAAGTCCAAACCACTTAAATAAATACAAGTTTGTGGTTAATATAAGGGTTTCAAGTTAAATACAAGTAACAAATATAATTATTTATTTATTATTTTATTATAAATATCTAATACAGGATTATTCAACACTTAGAGGTTATCTTTTGTCAAATTTAAAAAAAAATGGTGTTTTTTTATGGTAAAATAAAAAAAGGCTTTTTCACATATTTTATTTTAAAAAATATAATTTTTTTTCGAAAATGATTTTTTAAAATCTTTTTCATTTTTTTTTAATAAACAAAAATTATGAGTATAAAAAACAACATTTATTTAAAATTCTTTAAAGATATAAGTATTTAATGGCTAAAAGCGAATGTCGCTCTTCCCCTGTTATTAAAATTACAGAAGAAGAATGCGGTAAAATACTGGGGAAAGTGTGGATGCCACATTTTTCCTTTATAGATAGACATAAATCTTGTAATTGCCGCAAATCGGGAACTCAAAAGTGTCTTTTTGGGCATTAATATATTTTCTTAGATAATTTTAATGAAAAGAAAATTAAATTCCAAGACTTTTGGTAACAAAAACTCATTTTTTCAAAATTTTGAATTTGCCGCGTTCCCCCTTAGGAGACAGAGTGGAACCCATATTCTTATTTAAAGGTGATATATCGTACTATAAGGTCCATAAAGAAAGTATACCTTCTTTATAACGGTATTCTCTCTAATAGGCTCTGGCTATTTTATCTTTAATATTGTCATATAGTACACGGTTCACCTGGGCGATTTTAAATAAAAATTTCTTGAACCCTTACATTTTTTGGACATACTTAATGACATAAGAAATCAATTCCCATTTGAAAGAAAGTCGTAAAAGATACAATTTTTTTGACAGATAAAAAAAAGTTTTTTTTAGTAATGTAAAGAAAAAAGGGGCTTTAACGGTAAAAAATAAAATTTAATGCTTTATACATAAATCAAAATAAACATTAAATTCGCTATAACTTTGTTTTCAAAACACCAAAAGACTTCTATAAACGCTCAAATTACAGGTCTCGGATAGTACTATAACACCAATAACTCATATAAAAGGATACTTTTATGTATAAATCATTAAATTTTATTTTTTTCCGTTAAAGTCCCCTTTTTCAATACATGATTACTCAAAAAAACTTTTTTTTTTAATCTGTCTAAAAAAGTATGTCATAAGATTTTCTTTCAAATGGGAATTGATTTCTTAAGCCATCAGGTATGTTTTAGTCTAAAAACTGTAGGGGTCCAACGAAATTTTCATTTAAAATCGCCCAGGCGAACCGTAAGTATCACATTTCAAAGGACACTACTTTTTAATAAGTCTTTTGGAAATTAATGTGGGATTAATTCTGCTTTAATGGATTTAGTTTTGATAATTTCAGTTTTTTTTTTTTAATTTTGAGCTACCAAAATATGACGAAGTTTCAGTGTGATTATGTCATCAGAATTTTAAGGTTATGTTTACAAAACTTCGTTTAAGTTTTGGGTTTGGCAAATTAAGATTTCTTGATTTTTTCCTGATTTCTTCCTGATTTTTTACGGATCAAAATTTAGAATTTTCACACAAAAAAAATTTAAACCAATATGAGCAAAAAATTTAAAAGCTCTTTCGTTTTGATTTTTTTTTATTTTTTGTATTTTTTTCTGTAAGATAAGTCGATGGATTGGTAGAACTTTATAAATGAATACTTGTTTAATTTTTCCCTGATTATTTTACAGTTTATCAAATTCCCTGACTTTTCCCTGATTTCCCTGTTTAAGCTGCAAAATTACTGAAATTATTTTTATCTTTTGCTGTTTTTAGTATAACTTCACTAAAACTTTGGTCAATAGAAGAAAGAATGAGTGATATTATTAAAAAACAACCTTGTATTACTCCTATATCACCCCCAACTCCAACGTCAAGGGACAGAAGTGATAGTGGAATACAACAAAGTGGAGTTGATGAAGAAAATACGACGGATTGGACACCAGAAATGCCGTTTGAAAATGTAAGTCTCCTAATCAAATCATAGGAATGTAGGGTATTGGGGCACTGGGTTCAAATATGATGTCACAGGATGGCGCCGGTAGGTCACCGCCCGTGGTGACGTCACACCCCAACTTCTCCTGATTGGTAATTTAAAATGACTTCTTCCCGTTCTGCTCCCTGACACCTGTGGTGGAGATTTAAAACTAATCAATGACGTAGAGTAAATCTGGACAAGGCTTTAATCTGCGCGAGTGACTAACATGGGTGACCTTCATTTTAAATCTAATTTATTGCGCTAAGTTTAAGTTGCCAGATTGTGATTGATATGTTACTGTGAAAGACCGAAATCTGGGGAATGTCGACATTCTCCAAACCAACGTTAACGTAAACCAACGCTCCCTCATTATTTTAGTTTTCGGACATTCTCCGGAGATAAAAGTTATGAAATTCCATTGTATTAAGAGCTAAAGGGTCAAAAACCAAAATCTTGATAATAACGATTAATTTTTTATTATTAAAACATCATGACGCGTTTGGACTGTTCGAAAGGTTACATAAAAAAAACTTCGTCAAAACCTCCATAGTGAAACAAAAAACACAAAAATTTAACATTTAATTATAAAATATCAAATATTTATAATAAAAGTTTTCACACACACAAAGTAAATTTTTTGTGAACTGCTTTGTGCCTCTATAAAACATATGTGGGCCCAAATTTAGAATATTGCAGTTCGGTATGGTTTCCTGTTCTTGCAAGATATCAAAATAAAATTGAGGCTGTGCAAAGAAGTGCTGCTAGACTAGCCTATGGAAGAGTTTGACCCGAATACAATGAGAGACTCCGAATGTGAAATCTCCCTTTCCAACTAGACAGGCTGGCCAGAGGCGACTTAATAACAGCATATAGAATTCTACATGGCACCTTTTTAACGGATTTTAGTAATATCTTTAGTATTAATATTGGTAATCTTCGGGGACATGATTACAAAATAACTCATGAACTCTACTATACGAGAGTTCTTCCTCAGCAACAGAGTGTTTCCTACTTCCTCCTAGTGTGCTGAATGCGCCCACCCTAAACAATTTTAAAAACGAACTTGATAGATTAAATAATATTTAGTTATAGTTAGTTATTTCTCTATTACCTGTTTTATTTTCTCTTATTTGAGAAGTTATTAGTTTTTGCCTTTTGAGTTATAATAGGTCTTACCTTAACTCTAATCTAAATCAAATAATAATAATAGTAATAATAAAAATAGGTAACTTTCCCCCTCTGCAAGACAGCTGGGGTCTCGACCAGGTTTACAAAGACAAATCTACAGGATATAAGGTAGATTTCATAAACGTAAAGTATTAAACAATAAATATATGTCAGTACGCATACTTTATACAGATTACTAGAGGCCATCAAAATGCATAGACAGGTTCTTGGACGGGTACGATATGTTAACAAATTAATAGTAATTTTATAAAAATTTTGATGTTAACACGTTATACATATTATATAATATGTTTATAAAGAAAATATATAAAAATATAATAAAAATCCAATAAAGTTTTCAAGTAAAGGAAAATTTAAGAAAAGATCCGTAAATGAAGATTTAGTTCGAGGTAGAGAAAAGGAAGGTACAGATTGACTACTGTAAAAATTACCTTGTTTTCACATGCATAAATCCAGCCCAAAAACGAGAAGCGCACGCTTGCTGTCCAGTATTTCAGTATTTTGGTTGTACATACCTTCCCTTGGATAGAAATAGGTTTAAAAAAATGTGTCCTTGATTGTTCATTTTACAGTTGAATTATGTGTTTAAAAATGAGTATTGGGCGCCATATTTGATTATCGGGGTAGGTTCTTTGGGATTTGGAAATGTCGAAATAAATAGATTTCTTGATTAACACATATTTTACTGAATTACGTGATGGGGTGGAATGTAACACTTACCTGGAGCTTTCTTTTTCAAATCAACGTAAGTCACGAATTTCATCTCTCCGATTTGGCTCAAATTTTGCACATAGACATAAAATAAGGTTAAGGATATTAGGGTGGGCCAAAACCAGAAAACACGATTTACTAAAACTGAAATGACTTGATATCTATAAAAGATAAAAATTTAATATAAAAGTCGTTTGAAAGAGCATTAAATTCTAATACAGAAAAAGTATATTTCAATCATTCTGTTTACACCAAGATGGCGGACCACAATACCTAACCTACAAATTATAAAAAACGCTATCCTCAAAATACCTCATCTTCAATGTTTTTATTTTTTTTTGCTATTTTACACGTATATAGCGGGAGTATAAGCCCATAAAATATTGCGAACGGCCCGGCCCATTTGTGGGATACATAGTCAAAAGTATGTAAAATTTGGTCAAATTTTTTCACTTTTCAAGGTTTCTAAATTATAATTAGTGATTTTCCCAAAATACCCAGTCTCATATTTTTTTATTTTGAAGCTATTTACTTGTATATGGTGTGAGTATATGCCCATAAAATATTGTGAACGGCCCTGTCCATTTGTGGGAGCTATAGTCAAAAATATTTAAAAATTGGGCGAAATTTCCCATTTTTATGTGATTTATGTGATTTCCTTAGAACAGAACTGTGATTATTTTAATTATTCAATTTTTTTTAGTTTACCGATTAAATTTCCATATATACGGTGTATTTGAAATAGGGTCCTAAATTTTAAGGGGTAATTCTACATCAGAAAGTATGACAAAAAGTTTCTATAAACATGTCTAAAAATTCGGTTTTTATTTAATAACTCAGGAATCCTTTGAGATACAGCAACATGAACTAATCTTAATAAGGGGCTCTCCATATATTAAGTAACGCAATTTTTCAAAAAAATTGACCCCCTTCCCCCCCTGTGTAACAAACTGTCACATTT
Organism: Brachypterus glaber; assembly: GCA_958510825.1. Taxonomy (NCBI): domain Eukaryota; kingdom Metazoa; phylum Arthropoda; class Insecta; order Coleoptera; family Kateretidae; genus Brachypterus; species Brachypterus glaber. The sequence continues at coordinate 21,404,075 of OY294046.1, forward strand.
ACCAACACCCCCCCCCCTCTCCCTCTGTAACGCGTAACAATATAAAAATCTGTATTTTTTTTTTCTAACATATCTTGATACAGAATTCCGCATAATGCAAGACGGTAAAAAGAGTGTAAAAATTATACATATTTATTATAATAATACATATAGCACTTAAACGAAAAAATCACTTGAAAAAAATATTCATAATCAATATCACACAGGGAAAAAATACTAGGTACCTCTTTTTACACTGAGTGTCACATATAACACGTGTATTGTTTATGCACAGGTACACAAAATAGTACACACATTGGTGTTTTGTGAGTACACATTCCGCGCGAAAATGTATCATCGCCGATAATTCATCGGCAAGATCACGCAAGAACGGCCATAAGATTATTTTTTAATATCAATGTCAACAGTTTTTTTACTGATTACAATATTATTTAAATATGCATAGTTTCGTCAATTTTTGTGTGAAAAGGGGAATTATGGGCCACTAAATAGTAATTTATGTTGAAATAAAAATACATCTGCCAAGCTTAGGAAATAAACATTAAATTTATTAAATTCCGTTACGTAACGTTTACCTAGACCCCCCCTCCCCCTGCCACAAACTGTAACAATTTCTCTGATCCCCTCCCCCGCCCCTAGGCGCGTTACGTAATATATGGACAGCCCCTAAGGCCCATCTTCGTATATTATTTTTATATACTTATTTTAACTACGGGTGTGAGAAACGTGGGGGCCTTACCAGTTATCAGTTTTTGTCACAAACTTTTTTCTTAGTAACTCTTTGTAATTTAATTTTTGGAATACATAAAAAAAGGTAATCCTGTTGTAATACTGTAGGATTAACCGTTTTCGAAAAAAATCATTTGAAGTTGAAATTTCACGGTTCGAGGGGGAAAAATTAAATACTAAAATGTTGGGTTGGGTTGGTCAAAGGGTTCCTGAGTTGTTAAATAAAAACCGAATTTTTAGCCACTTTCAAAGTACCCTTACGACGCATTTTTAGACATGTTTATAGGAAAATATCGGACCCTATTTCAAATACACCGTGTATATGGAAAGGACCCCGCACCAAATACCTAGGAAATTTGTTGTCGACAGAATTTTTTCAAAATCTAGGAATAGAATCTATAGGTCATTCTGAATAAAAGTTGTCATGTACATAAAATCACTAAGTGCCTTTATTTAAAAAATACAGCAGGTGGTAGCTCCGAAAATCGAAATTTTAAAATCGCGATTTTACGTATTTTTTACCGAAATGAACTTAGGTATTGGTTTATATGAAGTAGATATATATGTAAAATGCTGTGTACTTATGTATACTTATGTATTGATTCTTATGTATACCTAATTACACCGGCACTTAGTACTACTAAGAGTGTCTTGAAATCTTCGCCAAATAAGTCAAAATCTTTAACCACCTTTTTTTATCTTTCTCGACGTTTTAGACCGTCCTGAGCAAAAACCAGTAAAAAAAAATTTTTCGTCCGTCTGTCTGTCTGTCTCTGTCTGTCTGTAAACTCAATAACTCCATTTCTAAAAAAGATATCGACAAGCGGTTTTTTGCATATCATTTCTTATCAAATTTCGAAGATTGATTAGATTTTGGGGGTAAACAATTGGGGGTAAAGGGGTAAGAATGGGGTAAAACTCCTATTTTTAGCGTTTTTTTGGTTATAATTAAGTTAATTATTATGGTATGTTATTAATTAAGCATGTACATAAAAGATATTTTAAAACTGTTCAAAAAATGTTAGAAACAATTTTTTCCTAAAACACATTGTTTTCGAGATATTGGCGTTTAAAGCAGTAAAATGTTTTTTAGCATAACTTAATCTAGTTATAATACTAAATACTAAATTATGATAAATAAAAATCTGATTATAGCTCTCTAACTTATTTTAATTATTATTATTATTATTATTATTATTATTATTATTATTATTATTATTATTTTTATTATTATTATTATTATTATTATTACTATTACTATTACTATTACTATTACTATAACTATTACTATTACTATTACTATTACTATTACTATTACTATTACTATTACTATTACTATTACTATTACTATTACTATTACTATTACCATTACCATTACTATTACCATTACCATTACCATTACCATTACCATTACCATTACCATTACCATTACCATTACCATTACCATTACCATTACCATTACCATTACCATTACCATTACCATTACCATTACCATTACCATTACCATTACCATTACCATTACCATTACCATTACCATTACCATTACCATTACCATTACCATTACCATTACCATTACCATTACCATTACCATTACCATTACCATTACCATTACCATTACCATTACCAATACCATTACCATTACCATTACCATTACCATTACCATTACCATTACCATTACCATTACCATTACCATTACCATTACCATTACCATTACCATTACCATTACCATTACCATTACCATTACCATTACTATTACTATTACTATTATTATTATTATTATTATTATTATTAAAATTATTATTATTATTATTATTATTATTATTATTATTATTATTATTATTATTATTATTATTAAAATTATTATTATTATTATTATTATTAAAATTATTATTATTATTATTATTATTATTATTATTATTATTATTATTATTATTATTATTATTATTATTATTATTATTATTATTATTATTATTATTATTATTATTATTAGACTATAAACTATACAGATAAATACGGGATATTACGGGTTTACAGTCTTTGTCCAGAATCACTAACGTTTTCAATTAAAGTTTCAGTTGGATATTTAATATTTTGCTCATACCTAGCAAATCCTAAAAACCACAGTACACTAGCTATATGACTGCAACAACCAAGAGTGCGTGCTTCACTAAAGCAGGTGCAATAATGCCCAAAAATTATTTCATCTAATGCAATATTTGCTTCTGAATCGTGAATATATTCTAATTCTTATAAAACTGGGTTCATCAATTAGTTGATCTAACTGAAATGTATCATCGTTATCTCTTAAAACTTTGTCCTGAATATAAGATCTTGAAAGCTTCAATTGGTAAGTACCAAATGTATAGCTTCGTAGTTGATCCAAGGAAAGGCGTGGAATGTTTAAAACTTGTTGTGCATTTAATGCAATCCAATCAGCACGTCTCATGGTCAGATTTTCTACCTCGACCCTCGCTTGCATGACATTAGGTTCTCTTGCTTTTTCTAACATTCTTTGTGCTAAAGGAATACCAGCTCCTTGCATTCTGATCTATTTATAAGTGCTCCAGCAACTTTATAATACTTAGTAATATCCGCAAAATAAGCTTTTTCTATATTATGATCAAAGAATTTAAATATAGACTTTATATGCCCGTTTCTACTTTCTACAAACCATCTATTTTTGGTAATTAATCTAGCGTCATTTGCATCCTGCGTTGTTAATTGTCTTTGCCCTAGTAAAAGAAATGGAACCTTGCATGCTAATCCTAAATTATTCATATATGGGACTGCATCTCGATATCCCCGATCAAGCAGGGCAATATCATTTTCTTGAAACCAATTTATCATTTCTTGATGATTTCTTTCAAATTGATGAATAAGTATTTGGGCATCATTGTTTCGAGAATCTGCAAAATATGGCCCATGAATATCAAGTATAAACCCATCTGGTGCTACAATCAATATAGGTTTCACTAAATGATCATGCTTGTGAATACTGAAACTTTGACGCAACTCCTGAAAGTTGGTGCTTCTATCTACATAATGATATGTTCCATCTAAAATTACAATGGCAACCGGTATATGCGGATTTGGATTATATAAAGCATTAAGAAATTCTTTTACATGTTGTGCAATGTAATTTTCCCTAGTTATTGAATTAAAACCTATATAATTAGGTGCGAAATGCTCTGACAATGAACTTACAACAGTCTTCACAATTAAACTTACATATTGTCTACGAGAGTACCCAAATATAACTTTTAAAAATTCATCGGATATGCCTTGTCTTATTTTACATAAAAAACAGAAAAGATCTTTTTTTATATATATCGGAAACCGGTATCATTACGAGGAACTGGATGGCAATGTGCGGAAACTTCATTGAACCGTTCTTTTGTTAGAGAAGTGAAAGTGACATACTCTTGATCATCCGTCAAATTGAGATCTACAGTAGTTTTCCAAGGTTTAACTGCCTTTTCTCGCAACAACACTATAAAACGTTGTAATTCTCTTCCTTGCAATAAATATGACCTTTTAGTAAACCTTAAAACTTCTATAAGATGTCTTAAATGTATCCATTTTCATCTGTATGATGTCGGCATGTATATATTTGGAGGTATATAAATGTTTCTGCATACAAAGAAGTTTGTTCTTGCTTCTGCAGATAGTCGCAATAGGTTATTATTATTATTGCAAAAAATACAACGCCTGTCAGGAAGCGAAAACAAAACATTTAACTTTATAGAGTTTTCGTTATTTGCTATGCTATTTCTATTTCTTGCATTACAGAACGATTGCAGTTAAAGCATAATCTAGTCCTATCATTTATTTCAATAAATGGCCTCTCTAGTGCATTACGTCGTTTTATAGCTATTCTTCTTTGATCTTCATAATCATCTTCATCGATACGTACCGTAAAATTTCTAATAAACTCTTCCTAACAAATAAAGCAAAACAATCTATTTTGATTAGCCATGCTAAATAATTCAAAGATATATTTAATATAACTCAGATTCTTAATTTTTATTTCGATAACTTACTTTTACTAGGAACTAATAAAGGCTCTTGAGATTTTGTAATCAAAAGCTCACAAAATAATAATCTAAGTGCTTACATGGGGAAAAATACCAAACTCGTATGCAGAAGCTGTCAAAAGATAAACAATTTGTCAATTTGACAAAAAAAAACAGCCCCCTACTTAAAATGTACGTATATACTTAAGTTCAGGTTAAATTCCTCCCAAATATAAGCTACAAGTTATAAAAAAAATTTTTAATGTGTAATTAAATTTTTTTTTATACGAACTCAAACCATGAGATTCCTATATTTATATACCCCCAACATGCCGACATCATATAGATGAAAATGGATACATATTAAGACATCTTATTGAAGTTTTAAGGTTTACTGAAAGATGATATGTATTGCAAGGAAGAGAATTACAACGTTTTATAGTGTTGTTGAAACCTTGGAAAACTACTGTAGATCTGAATTTGATGGATGAAATAATGTTATAATTAAGTAAGTTATGCTAAAAAACATTTTACTGGTTTGAACGCCAATATCTCGAAAACAATGTGTTTTAGGAAAAAATTGTTTATAACATTTTTTGAGCAGTTTTAAAATATCTTTTATATAAGTGCTTAATTAATAACATACCATAATAATTAACTTAATTATAACCAAAAAAAAGCTAAAAATAGGAGTTTTACCCCATTCTTACCCCTTTACCCCCAATTATTTACCCCCAAAATCTAATCAGATCTTTGAAATTCGATAAGAAACGATATGCAAAAAACCACTTGTCGATATCTTTTTTAGAAATGGAGTTATCGAGTTTACAGACAGACAGAGACAGACACAGAGACAGACAGACGGACGAAATTTTTTTTTTACTAGTTTCGGCTCAGGACGGTTTAAAACGTCGATAAAGATGAAAAAACGTGGTCAAAGATTTTGACTTATTTGGCGAAGATTTCAAGACACTCTTAGTAGTACTAAGTGCCGGTGTAATTAGGTATACATAAGAATTAATACATAAGTATACATATGTAAACAGCATTTTACATATATATCTAAGTCCAAACCAATACATACGTTTATTTTGGTACAAAATACGTAAAATCGCGATTTTAAAATTTCGATTTTTGGAGCTACCACCTGCTGTATTATTTAAATAAAGGCACTTAGCGATTTTATGTACATGACAACTTTTATTCAGAACGACCTAAAGATTCTGTTCCTAGATTTTGAAAAGATTCTGTCGACAACAAATTTCCTAGGTATTTGGTGCGGGGTCCTTTAATCGGTAAACTAAAAAAATAGAACAATTAAAAAAATAACAGCTCTGTTCTAAGGAAATCACAAAAAATTGAGAAATTTCGCCCAATTTTTAAATATTTTTGATTATAGCTCCCACAAATGGGCAGGGCCGTTCGAAATATTTTATGGGCATATACCCTCACTATATAAGAATAAATAGCCATAACATTTTTATGATAAAATAAAAAGGAATATAGGAATCACTAAATATAATTTAGAAACCTCGAAAAATGCGAAATTTTGGTCAATTTTTAAATATTTTTGACCATAGCTCCTACAAATAAGCATGGTCGTTCACAATATTTTATGAGCATATAGTCACACTATATACAAGTAAATAACCAGAAAAAAAATATGAGACGGGGTATTTTGGGAAAATCACTAAATATAATTTAGAAACCTCGAAAAGTGCAAAATTTTGGCAAAATTTTACACATTTTTGACCATATATCCCACAAATTGATCGGGCCGTTCGTAATATTTTACGGGCATATACTCCCACTATATACGTGTAAATAGTCACAAAATTAAAAAAATCGAAGATGAGGTATTTTGGGGATAGCGTTTTTTATAATTTGTAGGTTATGTTTTGTGGTCCGCCATCTTGGTATAAACAGATTGATTGAAATATACTTTTTCTGTATTGAAATTTAATGTTCTTTCAAACGCCGTTTAAATGAAAATTTTATTTTTTACAGATATCGAGTTATTTCAGTTTTAGTGAGTCGTGTCTTCTGATTTTGAAAAAAATTTAAAAATGACCCACCCTAATATCTCTACAATCAGACATTTTTGAGAAAAATCCCCGTAATGTGGCCAATTTAATTTAATTTAATTTTATGGCCGTATGAAAAATTCGAGCTATTTTAGTTTTAGTAAGTCGTGTTTTCTGATTTTGATTTTTTTTTAAATGACCCACCCTAATATCTCTATAACCAGACATTTTTGAGAAAAATCCCAGTAACGTGGCCAATCTAACCTTATTTTATGGCCGTATGCAAAATTTGAGCCAAATCGGAGAGATTAAATTCGTGACCTGCGTTGATTTGAAAAAGAAAGCTCCACCTGTAATTTCGTGATTGAGGAACACGCTGATGGCGATGAACGAAAGTCGTCAAAATACTAGTTTTCTGCGTAGTCATTAGCTATATTATTCTTAATTAATTACAAGGTTTTCTTACCTAGTGTAAAACGGCAGGAATAGGTTTCATTATATAATAATTACTTGATATTAGCCCCGGTTCTATTTTATCCCCTTGACGTGGTCTGGAATGCTTGAAACCCGAAACGAAAAGACTTAGTTGAGTCGATCCTGCAACGACTTTTGCGGCGCTGCCAGTCTTTACCTAAGTGGAACTAATGCCACTTGTTAATATGGAGCCGATGCCACTATTCCGTCACAACTTCTGAGAACGAAATTCTAATGAGGGCCAGTTAAAAAATAATAAAAATAATAATAAATGTCTTTATCATATACAGGTGCATGATAAGAGGCGAAGTCCAAATGAGTTGCTCATCAAAAACACGATTCTGATGCGCAACCCCAAGCTCTTCCACTTAATCTAAGTAAAAATTTAATCTATATATAACTTATAAATAAAATAATAACAATAGGTAAAAAAATACTAATTTAATTTAATTACTATTTTAATTTAATTACTGATTTCTTGTTTCAAATTAGAGGACTTTTTAGTGAGAAACAAAAAAAAGTAAAAAAAATAAATAAATAACTAACACCTTGAGAAAAAAAATCAATAATTAATTTTGAGTAGTTTCTAGAAGTTCTCTAATAGACTTTTTGAAACTATTTTTGTTCAAACTAAAAAAAATTCTATATTTATTATAATTGACACTAATATTAAATGAAAAAGATCTTTGAAATCTTACAGTTAGATGTAAAGGAACTGTCAAAAGGTTGAGGTCTCTTAAGTTGGCACCATGAATGTTATGGCGTAAATTTAACTTTTCGTATAAATATGAGGGTGTTTGGTTATAAATAATGGAGTGATATAGGCACAGCGTCTGTAAAGTGACTCTATTTTGCATATTCAGCCAGTTAGCTTCTTTCAGTTTTTGTGAGAAATTTTCGAACCCCGTAGGTGTATCTTAAACAAGAATTTTGAAGTTTTTGTATCTTTTGTATATAATCCTTATCCAATGCGAATCCATAAATAGCCGAGCCATAAGTTAATTGAGATAAAACAAGTAAATTACAGAGCAACTTTTTAGTCGGGATATTAAGATACGATCTGTGAGGAAAGAGAGTTCGAAGTATTAAATATCCAGTTCGTAAGCGTTGATCAATATATAATTTATATCTAAAGCTATTATCTATATTAAGACCGAGATTTTTTGCACTGTCTTATTCTTATATTACAGTGTTCTTCAGTCTCAGTTTCATAATTTTCTTTTATACTATTGCAAGCCTTTTCAGTTCCAAAAAACCAATGCAACTGATTTAGAGAGATTAATTGATAAATTGTGATCAGTAGAAAATTTTAATATAGATCTCAAATCATCATTCATTTGTTTATTTGTTTAATACTTTCAGTTGCATCAGCTAGGTGAAACGAATAATAAAGCTGAGTACATCAACGTACATATGAACAAACATAATCCTAAAAGTATTTCCTCAGATTGCATGGTCAACGTTAGTAAGAACAATAAAATTGTTTTGCACTTCTAAAGTGTTTTCTTGCAGATTTTAGTTCTATTTAGATAAAATTTCTAATCTTTTCCGTTTCTGAGAAATACACTTCCGAAAATTAAAAAAAAAGAAATTATTATTGAAGCACCTACACAGGTTTTCTATAGCTTGGATTCAAGTTACATGGTTGCTATATAAAACCGTAAAGAAAAGTATCTGGTATTCATTTTCAGTGTTCTACTGAAGATTAGTTTTCAAAACATGTGTAATGGCGATCAGAGTTGATGTTTAGGCTATTTTGGGCAGTACCGTCAAATGAGTATATATGAAACGATTTTTGAGAAAATGAATAACTTTGGCAATTAAAAATATATTGTATTTTTTAGTACTTGTTAAAGTTGAGGTAAGGAATAAAATGTATTCAAAATAAATAATGTAATTAAAAAAAAAACACCCGACTGATTAACTAAAAAGTATAAAACAAGAATAAAATTAAAATTAAAATAAAATAAAGTTTTATAGTAACCGTCGCAGTTGGAGGCCTCCTCTGCCTTCATATTATTAAAACATTTGTACATTTAAATTGAATTTGAAGATTTGTATCATAATTATGATATTTAATTTTATTCATTAATTATAATTATTCAATTTTATCTTTGTTGGTATTATCACATAAAAAATCATAATAATGTATCATATATCGACTCAAATACTGTACTGCACAACTTAAATAATATAACTAAAGCCAACGAAATACCACTAAAAGGAAAATGGAGTTTACTAGGCACAATTGCTAATAAATTTATAAACGCCAAATGTGAAAAAATCCCGAAAAATATCACTGATCACAACGAACGAAACAACATACAAGAACAATGTCAGGAAAAATTCGGGGATCAAATCATAGCGGAAAACAAAAAGTAGTCAAAACTATGTTAACACCACTTCGACCCAAAAACAACACATTTCAAAAGAGCACAAGTACTAGTCCAGGTTTAAATTTTTTATACCCCAGGTTTTCCCAAGTAAGCCTACTGGAAACACTATAGAAGAACACAAACCGAAAAAAACAAACAAGACAAACAAACCAAAAAAACAACAGAACTTAAAAGTCGGACACATAAATATACAAAACCTAGGAAACAAAGTCCAAACGAAATGGAAATATTTACAGAAGAACATACAAGACATACTTTGCATAACAGAAACATGGATACTCTCACCCGACAGCTATGAATATATGATTATACAGGCGTACAACACATCACAAGTTTCTGGCGAAGCAAGCACAAACACGGAGGAAGTGCTGTTTATGTACTCAATAACCTATCGACCCAAGTGAAAGAAGTTAAACCAATCACGAACTACTTCATCGAGATGCACATTGAAGTCAGCGGTAAACTCTTATCAACTATGCCAAATAAATATTGTATAATATCATGTTATAGGCCCTGCGAAGGAGACATAGAAATATTTATCGAAAGCTTGTCATCACTACTGTCCTCTGTAACCCAAAATGTTTGTAAAAACATCATACTATGTGGAGATTTGAACATAAATAACATGAAATATAATTCTGACAACGACTTATTAATGGACCTACTTAATTTCTTTAAACTTCACAACCACTGTAATGGACCTACTAGGGTCTATACAAAGAAAAAAGGAACTTGTATATCTTTAATAGACTACATTATAACTACTATAGACAAGAACATGGTAAATTTAAAATCGTAAATCCAAATTTATCCTACCACCTTGAACAAATTATTCAAATTAACTATATTAGTATAAATCCGCCTGAAGAAAATGTAAGAACAACTAAAAAAAGACTACTAAACCCCAACAACGTAGCTAATCTTAAATAAAAACTAAAAAACGAACTATAGGAAGAAACGAATGATCCTAATATAGAAAAAGCATTTAATTACTTTCTCGAAAAATTTATGTTTCACTATGACTAACAATGCCCTGTTATCAATAAAAGTCCCAGCAAGACTAAACAAAAGTCAAAGTGGATAACACCGGAAATCAAGCAAATAAAAAAAGATTTAGATGTCCCTTTTGAAGAAATGAAAGAAACACACAACTGCAAAAGAAAAGACGTAGGTACAAAAGAAGAACCGAAGACTGTAAATACAAACAACCAAAATAACATAGAAAACATTATATTAACAAATACCGACATAAATGCATTTTATAAATCTAAGAAAAGGCTATACAGGCAAAAAATATCACAAGACAAGAAGAACTACAACATAAATATAATTAAAACATCTCACAACAAAACCAAAAGACTTCTTGCCAGTCAACAACGAGCTAGGACGCACCAAACCTCATAAAACCATAAAAATACAGCAAAATAAAGAAAATATATCAGATCCCAAGCAAGTTGCCGATGTATTTGGAAACCATTTTTCTACGGCCACAAAAAAAAACAAACAGAAAAACACTTTGGTAAAAATCCTTCCGGAAAATGCACAACAGGAGAGCGAGTTATTAATACAATGGTCTTTAAACCAATTAAGAAAATTGAATTAAAAAACATCATCCACAGTTTGAAAAATTTCAACTCAACTGGTGCTGATGAAGTTCACGTTAAAGTAATCAAAGATGTTTGTGACTCAATCCTAGACCCTCTTGTCACATTGATAAATAACTCCGTCCTCAATGGTATATTTTCGACAGCTCTAAAAATTGCAACAATTGTACCAGTATACAAAAAAAGGTGATACAAAAGATGTTGAAAATTATAGGCCGATATCCCTTTTAAGTATATTCTCCATAATTTTCGAACGTGCTTTGTATAACAGACTTTGAAAAATACAACATCTTATCGAACACGCAACATGGGTTTCGATCCGGGCGCTCAACGGAATCAGCCACCTAGATAAAATCAAATAATATTAGCTCTCTTCTTCGACCTCTCTTGAGCATTTGATACTATAGATCCCAAATTTGTAGAAGACAAACTATTTACGTTGGGAATCAGACACAACATTTTACAATGGATTATCTCATTTTTAACAGCAAGAAGATTAATGGTAAAAATCAATAGTACAACATCAGAAATATTCAAAATAGACCTAGGTGTACCCCAAGGTTCGGTATTGGCACCACTTATTTTCCTTCTGTTTATTAATGACCTTTGGCTATCCGAATTTATGATTAACTTTGAAGATAATAAGATAAGATTCCGCCGTCGGAGTTGCAAAAACAATACAAGAGCTACACATCAAAGTAAAAAACGTCATAGACAAAATGAATGACTGGTGTTATCAAAACAAGCTGATTCTAAATTAAAATAAATCAATATACGTCCACTTTATAACTCCATACCGAAAATAGTATCTAGCGACTACTCAAAAAGTGTTAAATTTTTAGAATCATTCATCCAGGATAGACTTACGTGGGTAAATCAAATCCAACACGTTTGTAAAAAACTCAACAGCGCCTATTTCGCATTACTTAAGCTTAAATCAAATGTCTGTGAAAACACCCTTCTTAGTACGTATTACGCGATGGAATATTCCCATATGTCATATAACATCCTACTCTGGGGCAGATCAACAGAACTACAATTTCTAAAAAGCCCAAAAAAGGATCATTAGACTCTTGTACAACATGAAACCGCTAGATTCCTGCAAACCCACTTTTATAAATAAAAAAATACTCACGGTGTGCTGTATCTACATATTAAAATGCACGACGTATGTGTTCAACAACTTAAGCCTATTCGATACCAAAAAGTCCAAACTCCACAAATCACGACAATTTAACAAGAAACAACGAAGACCTCAGAACACCACGTCACCATTCCGCACTTTATAAAAAATCGCCACACTATAACTGCCTTAAATTTTTTAACCATTTACCAGCAAATATTACCTGCCTTAAAACGTTAAACATCTTTAAACTAAAACTCAAAGAATTTCTATGGGAGAAGGCCTATAAGAAGATACACGAATTTCTTCATCCTAAATTGTTTTAAATAACTGAATGCTGCACACACACACACACACACACACACACACACACACACACACACACACACACACACACACACACACACACACACACACACACACACACACACACACACACACACACACACACACACACACACACACACACACACCACACACACACACACACACACACATAAGTTGTGGGGCCGTGTGCACAACACCGAGTTGTGGGGACATTCAGACTGAGCACGTGGGTATGTAGAGTAAACTGAGCTGATTCATAAGCTATTTGTAATATATCGATACCCTCCAAAAAACATGGCTTACACTCTTAAAAAAGTAGTGAGGACAGCCCATAAATATATTATTATAAACTATGTGTTTAGCTGTACTTATAATTATATCAAAATCCAAAATGGGTAACTGTGGCCCCGCAAGTAATGCAAATTTAGTTTTATGTATTAGGTGTCCCCAAAAATATGTAATTACCTCACTTATGTAAAAACTTTGCCTCACATTTATAGTAGAATAATATTATAATAGATTGTCAACATCACATTAGAGTGGCAAAAAAATATTTTTTTACACCGTGTTACCTAAAATGCAAACAACGTAAAAATTTTTCATTTGCAAATAATTAAAAAGAATGTCGTTACGTCTCTGCGTGTATGTCTGTATGCACTGTAAAAAAGAAAGACAAAGTTTCCACTTATTCATACCTATATTGGTACTGGATTTTAACTGTATCGATACCAGAATTTTGCTGTTGTTAGTAAAATTTGAACTAAAGTATGTGGAGGTGGGTCCTTTGCTGGCATTGGCTCGCGCTGCCTCACCTTCTCCCCACTTGCAGCTTCACCTAAGGTTGTAAGCTCTTCGCTTTATCGCAATCTGATCGAGACTTCGTAAACAATCTGTATACTATACTATACTATACTATACTATACTATACTATACTATACTATACTATACTATACTATACTATACTATACTATACTATACTATACTATACTATACTATACTATACTATACTATACTATACTATACTATACTATACTATACTATACTATACTATACTATACTATACTATACTATACTATACTATACTATACTATACTATACTATACTATACTATACTAGATTACATTACATCCAAAAAAAAATCCATTTTACGCGGAAGGGTGAAAAATGGAAAAATGGGATAAATTGGGCAGTGTGTTTTTCTTTATTTTTTTATTTCGGAAAAAAAGGGAAAAGGGAAAGTATTAGCAGTTTTTTTCATACAGCAATTTAATTCCAAGTATAAAAAAACTAGCATTGTTTTAAATTTGTTCATTAAAGTTGTCCTCACAATTATATGTATTAAAATTGGTCCCACAAGTATATTATTGTCAACAGGTGTGTATTCTAGATTTTCACGAATATATTTTTGATGTCCCCACAATTATATTATTGTCGATTAGTGTGTATAATTCATCTATAAATAGTAAAAATTTTCACATATTTCATCATAATCTAATTTTCTCTTGCTACTGACAAGCTAAAGAAAAGCATGGCTTAAATACGGCTTGTTGCTTTGCATTATTAAAAAAAGTGTAATAATAAACTTTTACTTTTGCCAACTGTTACTTTAACGCACTATATTTAATTTTATAATACATTTTAATTTTTTTTTAATTTAATAAAATTTATTTTTAACTAGTTTTTTAATAAATCCGTAAACATTTATAGAATAAGTACCATATTTTGCATAAAAAATAGAATAGCATAGCATAGCTTAGCATAGCACTGCACTGCACTGCACTGCACTGCATAGCATAGCATAGCATAGCATAGCATAGCATAGCATAGTATAATATAATATAATATAATATAATACAATATAACTAGCCTTAAAAGCCCCCAAATAGCAATTTTTAATTAAAAAAAAAGAAGGAATTTATCCCCTATTTGCTCCCCCTGCCGCACCCCAATGTTCACCAAAAACAATCCCGATCGATATATTTTGGTAAAATTTTTGTAAAAATTGGTTTATAAGTGTTTTTAAGGTAAAAAAACTAAATCTAATAACAAAAAATATTTTAACTCCACCCCCGGGGGATGAGAAGCTAATTACTTATAATTTTTTACAATATTTTCGTGAAAATTAGTATATAGGGGTTTTTGAGGTAGCTAAAATTGAATCTAATAACAAAAAAAAATAATTTTACCCCCGCAGGAGTAAGGGGGTAATTATTTTTTAAATTTTTACAATATTTTCGTGAAATTTGATATAAAAAGGTTCTTGAGGTAGCTTAAACTTAATCTAATAACAAAACAAAATTAACTCCACTCTCGCGGGGGTAAGGGGGTAGTTATTTTTAAATGTTTACAATATTTTCGTAAACGTTAATTTATAGGGGTTTTTGAGGTAGATAAAACTCAATCTGGTAACAATTTTTTTTAACTCTACCCTCGCGGAGGTAAGCGGGTAATTATTTTTAATTGTTTACAATATTTTCGTGAAAATTGGTATATAGGGGTTTTTTAGGTAGATAAAACTAAATTTAATAACAAAAAAAAATATCTACACCCCCGGGGGGTGAGAAGGTAATTATTTTTAAATGTTTACAATATTTTCGTGAAAATTGGTATATACAGGGTGTATTTGAAATAGCGTAGGAAATTTTAACAGGTGATTCTACATGATAAAATATGACAAAAAGTTTGAGATATGTTAACGAGGTTTTGCACGTGAATTAATCCTAATAAGGCCCATCTTTGTATGTAATTTTCACGTACTTAGTCCAAACGGTTAATCCTGCAGTATTACAACAAGAGTACCTTTTTTATGTATTTTGACCTAAGGAATCATATTTCAAAAATAAAATTGCAAAAAAGTTACACAGAAAAAAGTTTGGGACAAAAAATTGATAAGCCCCCCCCCCCCGTTTCGCACACCCCTGGTTGAAATAAGTACATGAAAATAACACACACAAACGGGCCTGGATAGGATTAGTTGACGTGCAAAACCTCGTTGATATATCTCAAAGGGTTCCTGAGTTATTAAATAAAAACCGATTTTTTTAGCCACTTGCAAAGGGGCGTAGCTCCCTTATGACGCATTTTTAGACATATGTTTATAGGAACTTTTTGTCATATTTTATGATGTAGAATCATCTGTTAAAATTTCCGACCCTATTTCAAATACACCGTGTAGAGGTTTTTGAGGTAATAAAACTAAATCTGATAACAAAAAAAATTTAATAATAATAATAATTTATAAATTTTTACAATATTTTCGTGGAAATTGGTATATAGAGGTTTTTGAGGTATCTAAAATTGAATCTGATAACAAACAAATTTTAACTTTACCCCCGCGGGAGTAAGGGGTAATTATTATTAAATTTGTACAATATTTTCGTGAAAATTGGTATAAAATGGTTCTTGAGGTAGCTAAAACTTAATCTAATAACAAAAAAAATTAACTTCACTCCCGCGGGGTGAGGGAGTAGGTATTTTTAAATGTTTACAGTATTTTCGTAAAAATTAATTTACCAATCAGTTTTAGCTACCTCAAAAACCCCCATATATTAATTTTTATGAAACTATTGTAAACATTTAAACATAATTACCCCCTCACTCCCGAGGGTGTGAGGTTAAACTTTTTTGTTATGATTCAATTTTAGGTAGGTACCTCAAAAATCCCTTTATACCAATTTTCACGAAAATATTGTAAAAATTTAAAAATAATTACCCCCTTATCCCCCGGGGATGAAGATAAATCATTTTTGTTATCATATTTAGTTTTAGCTACCTCAAAAACACCTATATATCAATTTTAACGAAAATATTGTAAACCTTTAAAAATAATTACACCCTCACACCCGCGGGGCGGTTTTTTTCTAAAAATCTGGCATTGGAGCGAACTTGGTTAATAGCAAAACCAAGTTTTTTAAGGAAAGTTATATATAAAAACATAAGGCAAGAACGCGTATGCTGGCAGAATATTGCTGGGCTCTTAGACATAAAACAAACGTAACCCAGTAAAGTAGGAAAATAAAAGGAGCTAAAAAATAAAATTGATTAATACAAACGTTCTTGACTTTTATTTTTAATATAGCTATACTTTTGTATTAAAATATAAATAGTGTAAGCGTTTTTTATGCAAATGAGGTATGTTTCGCAAAAAAAGTTATTTGTTCCCACCCTACAGTGTGATACAACTGTCCCCACAATAATAAATTTCCTTAAACCCTAAATATCTAAAACTGAAAAGAAACTATTAATTTCTTGAGATACTATATGTCCTTACAATTATATGAATAATAAGAAAAATAACACATCGGATTTTTAGTGGAGAAGTGGGGACATTACTTTTTTGGAATTTTTAACTTTATTATTCATAAATATTTTGCAAAAGTCTCCAAAACTTGTAGAAATAAATATCAGGAAAATTTTAATATAAGATATCTTCCTATAAATTAAACAACCAAGGATATATTGCCAAAAAAAGTTGTGGGGACGTGGGTATGTCCCCACAACTATTAATGTCCCCACAAGCCTGGTAAAAATCACACCAAAATCCCCACAACTATTAGGAGACACACACACACACACACACACACACACACACACACACACACACACACACACACACACACACACACACACACACACACACACACACACACACACACGAACACACAAACACACAAACACACAAACACACCAACACAAACACAACACAAATACACACACCAAAATACCATAGAACTGAAAAATTTCATACCTACAGTTTCACGCATATATCATTGTTTTTCTGAACACCGTGCCCCCTCTAGGTTGTTGCTCTCCACCAAAAAGGTATTATTTCAAGGAAAATTAACTCTGCGATACAATCAAAACTTTTTTTTATGAATTATAGTCATTCATGAGGGTCAAATGTTGTCCAAATTTTAAATCAATACATTTTATAATAAAAATGTTATACAAGAATTACAAGATGTGATGTTTTGGTAGCTTTATCTACGGCTTCTTCCAAAGCGTTTTTAAGTCAAGACGACAAGGCAAGAGTTTTTTAGGGATTATCACAGCAAACAAGCAAGCCCCGATTCTTTGTAGCGTTTTTACGGCTACAGGTTATATTTTAGGTTTTATTGTTTATTTAAATAATAACAAGCAGGGTAAATACTGTTATATCAGAACGTACTCCTCAGTTCCACTGTCGGAACATACACGGAGTGTTAAGTCTGACAAGGTCGGGATTACCAGTTTAAGATGTTTCTAATAAAATATCTCATTGAAATACTTCGTTATTAATTGAACCCTCAAACAACGAAACATGGTGACAGCGGTAAAAGCACGTATCTTCATAGTTATGTGAGAAAAACGACGAAAATGTGATGCAACATTCCTTTGGGAGCTCAGGGGAAAAAAGGTACAAAATCGAAATTTATCCTTATTTTTTTTTGACCTACCTTAATCTAGTCATTATGGAGGGTATTATCACGGTGTCCCCACCTGTTAAATTCAATTTCTCGTGGCCACAGTTGCGAAAATGGCTTGAAGGTTAAATGTCTGTGACTGGTATTCTCAATAAATCCGAAGAGGAGAAAATTAATGTATTCCTATACATATTGGGCGAGAAGTCCGAGGAAATATTGGTACAGTTTCAAACACAGCCAGTAACATATCAAGATTGCATGGAAGCCTTCAACAGGTATTTTGTTCCAAAGAAAAATGCCATCTTTGAAAGATTTAAGTTCAACTCAAGGATTCAACAGGCAGGTGAAACAGTTAATAACTTTATCACGGCTTTGCATGGGTTAGCAGAACATTGCGAGTATGGTCAACTGAAAGAACAGTTAATTAGAGACCGTATCGTAGTAGGTATGTCTGATAAAAAAATTAGCCAGTCACTGCAAATGAGAAGTGATCTCAAGCTAGAAGATGTCATTCTTGCACCTAGACAGGCAGAGATACAAGCTCAGCACACTGTTGCTGCGTAAAGAACAAAATGTCAATTTTGTGCATCAAAAAGTCCACTCGAGTAAGCCCAAATTGAATAGCAAGAAAGATTTTAGTCCAGCTGCGTCAGTTTCAGCTACAGAGAGAAAATGCTTGTTTTGCGGAAGTCAAAACCACACTAGAGACGTATGTCTAGCTAGAGATTCGAAATGTCGACATTGTGGAAAACAAGGCCACTGGAAAAAAGTGTGCAGGAAGAAGAAGAAACAGGTAAGGGTATCTCTACGATTACTCATGATGAGCAGCAGGAAGCATTTTCGAGCCAGAGTACGAGCCCCTTCATTGGATCTTTGGGAAAGACAAGGACTCTAAGTGGTATGTGTTTTTAAATATTGATAAAACTTTGTCTAATGTTAGGTTTCTAGTCGATTCTGGAGCTGATTTAGTTTTCATGCCACATGAGCTTTTAAATAACAGATTAAAGCGTTAAATTCAGCCTTGTGATAAAACTATATCAGGCCCAGGTGGTAAGAAACTGAAATTAGTAGGTAAAATTTTACCAAAACTGAACCGTCCAGGTCATAAGTCATATCAAGCCGAAATTTATATTATTGATAATTTAAAATGTCCCATTCTGGGAAGACCAGGGATAAAAAGTTTAGAAGTTCTCAATTTTAACATAAATTCTGTTACAAATTCTAATTTGTTAAATAGTAAATATGATTTGGAGAAAATTTCTAAAGATTTTCCAAATATTTTTAATGAAATTGGCACCTTTAAAAAAGAGGTAGAAATTAAATTAATACCTAATCCAGTGCCGTACGCAGTCAGTGCCTAGGGCAGTTTCTATTCCATTATTGGAAAAATTAAAAGCCGAAATTGACCGACTACTCAGACTATACTTTATTGCACCGGTTTCTGAACCTACACCCTTCGTTTCACCAATCGTGGTGGTGGAAAAAGGGAATGAGGTTCGACTCTGCGTAGATTACACCAAATTAAACAAAAATGTGCTCAGGGCGTATTTTCCTTTTCAGAAAATAGAAAACGCGTTTGGTCAAATGAAAAAAGCCAAGGTTATCTTAAAATTAGATACATTAAGTGGGTTTTATCAAATAATCTTGACAAAAAATTGTCAACTTTTGACAACTTTTATTTGTCCTTTCGGCAGATTCTATTTTAAAAGGCTTCCTTTCGGAATAAATATAGCGCCTGAATATTTTTCTTGTTATCTTGAGCAAGTTTTGGCTGGAATCGATGGGGTATTCCACCACATCGACGATATAGTAATTTTTGCGGAAACGGTAGAAGAACATGATCGGATTCTTGAGCAAGTTCTTTAAAGATTACACGAAGAAGGTATAACATTAAACAAATCTAAATGTATAATTGCAAGTGATACGGTTCCTTATCTAGGTCACATCATCTCAGATAAAGGCATTTTTTTTGTCCAGAAAGAGTAAATGCTATTTCTACATATCCAAGTCCTAAAAATAAGTCAGAATTATTAAGACTTCTGGGTATGATAATCTTTGTGGGTAAATTTATAAAAGATAAAGCTGAGATTCTCGAACCTTTAACATCCTTGTTAAAGAACGATGTAGAATTTATATGGGACACTCCTCAAGTTCAATCTTTTGAAAAAATCAAATCTCTTTTAAAAGAAGCTCCATGTTTAGCATATTATGATCCTTTAAAAAAAATAATAGCGCAGACGCATCTTGCTATGGTCTCGGTGCATGTCTTATTCAAATTAAGGGTACCGATCGGGATGTAGTAAGTTATGCTTCTAGAATGCTGAGTCAAACGGAGTCCAGGTACGCTAAGATCGAACGAGAGGCACTGGCATTGACTTGGGCAGCTGAAAAGTTTTCAGATTTTATTACGGGAATTTCTGTCATTTTAGAAACAGACCATAAACCGCTTATACAAATACTTCAGACCAAGTATCTGGATGAATTGTCACCTAAACTACAAATATTCCAAATGCGTCTCATGCGGTACAATTACGTAGTAAATTATACTCCGGGAAAAGAGCTAGTTGTAGCTGACGCTTTGTCCAGAAGTCCGGTTAGTATCCAAAAGCTAAGGAACTTTCTCAAGAATCCGATGCGTTTGTAAACTTTGTCATGAAGAATTTTCCAGTCAAAGGCCAATATCTGAAAAAGATTATCAACGAACAAAAACATGACGAAACATGTTCTGTTTTAATGAAATATACTTTAGAAGGTTGGCCCGAGAAAAATGATATCCCCTTAAATGAAATTCCGTATTTTCAATATAAAAATTATTTTTCTTTTGAACAAGAATTATTATTAAAAGGTATAAAGTCATACCTGCATCCTTGCAGAAAGAGGTGATAGAATTCATACATTCTGGTCATCAGGGAATAGTCAAATGTAGGGAACGTGCAAAATTGTCAAGCTGGTGGTTGGGTCTTTC
The DNA here is from genome assembly GCA_958510825.1 of Brachypterus glaber. Classification (NCBI taxonomy): domain Eukaryota; kingdom Metazoa; phylum Arthropoda; class Insecta; order Coleoptera; family Kateretidae; genus Brachypterus; species Brachypterus glaber. The sequence continues at coordinate 21,425,132 of OY294046.1, forward strand.
TACTCAAATAGAGAATTTGGTCAGAAACTGTCCGAATTGCATTGAGGAAAGGCAAAATATCAAAGAACCTTTCATAAAAGACCATATTGACCTTTTTAAATGTAAGTCCTGGTATTTAATTGTCACCGGCTATTATTCCAGATTTATAGAAATATTTAAATTAAATTCAATGACAGAATATGATATAATTTCAAAATTAAAAAACTTATTCGCACTTTTTGGAATACCAAAGATAGTTAGGTCGGATAACGGTCCCCAGTTTCAAGGGGGTTTTAAAAAGTTTGCTCTAGATTACAATTTTACACACATTACAAGTAGTCCATATTTTTCTCAGTCTAATGGCTGCGTTGAGGCTGCTGTGAAAATTGCAAAAAATTTAATAAAAAAGAATTTAGATATATCAAGTGCGCTACTGGCTTATAGAGTAACGCCACTGAATTGCGGTTTTAGTCCGGCAGAACTAATGTATAATCGGAAAATATGTTCTAATCTTCCTGTTTTTCCATCAAAATATTGTGAATTCGTAAACACTGAGTCCTTTAAAGAAAGGGAGAGTATAAATAAAAATAAACAATGTAAAAACTTTAATAGGAGACACAATGCTAAAGTTTTTCCCGATCTAAAAGTAGGTGATAGAGTATGGGTGATAGACCTGAGGGAGTATGGTATTATCACAGCTATTTCTGATGAACCACTTTCATATGTAGTTGAAACTTCTAGTAATACTTATCGGAGAAATAGATGGTTCTTAATAAGTGCCCGTTATGCTAAACAAGACAATAGTCCCTCATGTGCATCTCCATTACCAAATCTAGAAAATCCTAACCAACCTAATATCAACCGTGAAGTGACTGTTCAAGATGTAGTCAATACACTCCGAAGTGAAGTGATTGTGCAGGATGTAATCAATACACCCCCACGTCAAATAAGTGAAGTGCAATCAAGCGCGGACGTTGCTCAACATAGACCATTTACGCCGCAACCTAGAAATAGTAGTAGAATTAGGAAAAGACTAGGTTGGTTAAATGACTTTATTTAGGTTTAATTATTATTTAGCTATGTCTTGTTCTAATACTTAAAAAGGGGGATGTTATATCAGAACGTACTCCTCAGTTCCACTATTGGAACGTACCTGGAGTGTTAAGCCTGGCAAGGTTGGGATTACGTGACCGGGGGTCAACCGTCTATGGCGGTGTTTTGGTATCATTCTGTGTTCTACCAGTTTAAAATGTTTCTAATAAAATATCTCATTGAAATACTTCGTTATTAATTGAACCCTCAAACAACGAAACAAATACTCACTTTTATTGTCTATTTAAGTATACATACTCTATATAATATAGGAAACCTTCATTACACTTGGGTTGTTCTCCGATATAGAAATTACTTCACAATAAGTTGCTGTCAGGGTATTATTATTATAGCTTTTGTCCACACTAGTATCATCAAGTATTATTTATAACATCTCAAGTTATTCAATTGCTTGGTTTCTTATTGTTATTAATATTACATTGTGTACAGAAACCTTTGTTTATAATTGTTCTTCTAGAGGTCACATATTTTCTAACCTATTAAGGTTAGAAAATATGTTTAAAAACAGAGAAATATACTTTAATATATTGTTCTAATTATATAACTACTTTTGCTTGTTGTTTTAATTAATTATTATATGATATGATAATTATTAGTTTTACTTACAAAATAATGCAGAATACATGATTTTGTTTACAAGGCTTTGTTTTGTAGAAATGTCAAATTACAAATCGTGTACCTAGAGACATCTATGCAACAGAAGTTCAACTTTTTAAAATCTATAAATCGCTTTTAACGATTAAAACAATTAAAGAATTTCATTCTATTTGTTTATTCATAGTCAAATTGTTTATAAAATTCTATACAATATTGCTTATTTAAATTAGCAATTATAATTTGTTTTTTATAATTTCTAATTCGATGTAGCTAATTATATTCGATGCAGGATCCGATGGTTCGATGTTGTATATCGCTATCGCACTTATCGAATATCAAATATCGAATAAGTGGGTCATGTCCCATAATTCTTCACTTGCTGTGTCGATCTGAAAGTAACTAGTTCACACTGTTTAATCTATAAAAATCCATTATGTTTGGTGTTATAAGTACTTAATTTGTGCTCAACTATGTTTATTAAGGTGCGTAGAATCTTTTACAATAGTTATTGAAATTATTATTTTTTCTTAGATTTATGTAGATTCATCCAAGTCACCTGTGATTCCAAGAATGCAACATGCACATCACGTTATCAGTTGTTCTCAAGCTATGAGTTATGTTTGTTTTTACTATTACTCTTGGTCTATTTCGTTTCTTACGGAATTAATTGGTAATTCCGGTTTGTGTTATTTTTAGGCACTAAGGAATCACTTACCAATATGTTAATCTACCATGGTTTGGACCACTAAAACCACTTGCCGACCACTAAGGTTTCCACTTACCGATCACTAGGACCATGTGGACCACTTTCATTACTACTTTACTTTATGCTAAAGCCGTTAGCGCTATTTTAATTTACCATTCACTGCTTCGATAGAAGTTCTACTACTATATTTTAAATTTTACATAATACATATAATTTACATCATGAATACATTCATGAATAATAAAATGTGTTAAGCCTAATACATTTTTTCTAGGTTTGCCTGGATAAATTCAAAAAAATAAATTAACATAAACTTATTGCCCTTATAAATAGTAGTATACATGCAAAAGCTCGTCGCTCTAACTTAAACGATACTAGAGTTATTAATTAAAAACTTTTTATTACAATTTTAAAGGGCTGCAACTCCCTTAGGGCTCATTTGCGGACCAACCTTTATAGGAACTCTTTTTGATATTTTTGTTATTGTTATTGATCACCCTATATATCAGAATTTGTTTAGAAACAAAAAAAACTTAAAAAAAATAAATTAAACTGCTAAAAACCGAATTTATCTTTTAAAAACGCTAAAAAAATATATATATTATTTTTTCTGGATACCCTGTATATCCAATAAAAAAAATTATAGTGGTTTTTACGTGGGGACCTATTGGGCTACACGCAAAATATTTTATTTCGCTTAAAATGAAGCATTGTAGTGCATTTTCGTTTAGACTTTTTAAATATTTTGAGAGGTGATTTTACATAAAAAAATATAGAATGATGCTGAATCACCCCTTAAAATTCTTGTACTTGTTTCTAAATGACCATGTAAATGTGAAGTCAAAATATTTTTCGCCCTTTTAAATTACTTTTCGTATATATTTTTTGGGTGAATCTAATCTGCTGATTTGACTAAAAAGGTGCGGTCTCCCAAAGTGCAAGTCCGATCCGACTCATATTGCATATATAAGCTCTTTACGCTAATATTTACCTATGATATTAATTTCAACCCCCCATCCCCAAAACTGGTGGTATGGGGTTAAAAAAACTAAAAAAAAATGACTAAAAAGGTGCGGTCTCCCAAAGTACAAGTCCGATCCGACTCATATTGCATATATAAGGTCTATACGCTAAT
>OY294046.1:21428861-21516883 GCA_958510825.1 Brachypterus glaber
CATGCAGGTAGATGTTGAAACTTACAACAACATTTTTTCTTTAGGACATGGTAAGTTGTATCTAGGTTATAATTCCTGTAATGTTTATGATGCTATCGACGTTAAAAGATGTTCCAATTGTTGCAGTTTTCATCATTTTTCAAGCGATTTTAAAAGCTCTGATCCTTTCTGTCCTAAATGTTGGGATAAACACCTAATCAATGATTGTAAATCTACCTTACTTAACTACATAAACTGTCTTAATCACAACAAGGCCATATCCAATTTTTATTGACAGGGTAAATGAGATTAAGTCATCTTTGTTTTTTAAATAGCAACCACAAAATCTCTTAAATGGAGTAGTCAAGTCAAAAGAGATCCTGATTTACTATCAAAACGCTCGCAGTCTCGTAAATAAAACACATGCATTCCCTAATGGAGTTATTTCCAACGAGTTCCCCATAATATGTATCTCTGAATCCTAGACACAGGACTGGTTATTAAATAGCGAAATGTTTACTGAAAATTATTCTGTGTTTAGAGCCGATCGTAATCTAGTAGCACACAACAAGTCTCGTGGAGGCTGAGCTTTAATTGCTGGTCTAACAAATATGTTTTCCATGACTGAACTTGATTTCTCATGTATACGTACTGCTTTGTCCCTAATAGATATAGTAGGCGTTCAGTTTATCTATAAGCATTATATTTTCTATGTGTTTTCTTTATATATGCCTGATACAACTAAAGCTGCTCACTATGAAAGTCTATTTGATTGTTTGGAGTCATTGGATTGTCTAAATGAGGCTGACGTTTATTTTATAGGTAACTTTAACTTAACTGAATATTCAAGTAACACTACTACTCCAAAAACATTGGCTTTTAATAGATTTTGTAATTATTACGATTTATTTCAACAAAATTTTATTCTTAATGGCAACGAACGATTATTAGATCTTGTTTCTGCAAATAAAAGATGTAATACTTTTTATAATAAGCTTGACTCTATTTTTGAAAAATATGTGCCTAAGCTTATCAGTAAAACTAGTTCTTATCCTAAATGGATTACAAAAGACATCATTAAAGACATCATTAAAACATAAGTTTTGGAAAAAATATAAACAAACATTGGATCCATCTGCTTTTGAAAGTTTTCAGTTATTGAGGTGAAAAATTAAATTTAATATAAACGTTTCATAAAATTCATATCTTAAAAATGTGGAAAAATAACATTAAAAAACACCCAAATAGTTTTTGGTCATATGTTAATACTAAGAGAGGTTCGGATCCTATACCCAATTTACTCGTCTATGAAGAAACTGAACTAAAGGATCCTCAAAGTATAGTTAATGCTTTTGCGACATTTTTTCAAAAATCTTATGGGGCGAGCAGTTCTGTAAAAGACTTAAATTTTGAATCTAACAGTCATAATAATAATTACTTTAACATTATTCAAATTAAAGAGAGTGATGTCCTATGTGCTCTCAGAAGCTTAAAATCAAAATTTACTGCTGGTCCGGTTGGTATAACCTCATTTTTATTAAAAGACTGCGCTTCTGTTCTGTCAGTTCCTTTAACTGTTTTATTTAATTTAGCCCTTAACACTTGTAAGTTTCCAGATAAGTGGAAAATATTAAAAATAATTCCTATTTTTAAAAAGGATGCCAAGAAAAACGTGGAGAATTACCGCCCTATAACTTAATTCTCTAATTTTGCAAAAGCTTTTGAGATAGTCTTACACAAACTAATTTACGCTAATATATATCACTTATTATCTAAATATCAACATGGATTTTTAAGAGGAAAATCTACAATTACGAATCTCTCATGTATTCTTGAATACATTTTAAAGTTTTTAGACTATGGTGAGCAAATTGACGTGATATACACCCACTTCTCAAAAGCTTTTGACGTACTGGATCATATTATTCTTCTTAAGGCGATGTATGACATGGGATTCTTCATAGAATTAATAAACTTTTTCCACTCCTACCTGCTGGATAGATTACAATTTGTAGAGTGTCGTGATTTTAAATCTTGGTTATTCCTGGCAACACTAGGGGTGCCTTCAAAGGTCAATATTGGGCCCTTCACTCTTTCTTATATTTGTCAATACCATTTTTAATTTAATTGTTGTACCAGCACTTGCTTTCGCAGATGATGCAAAACTATATTACAGAATCAACAGTATTTTAGATTATCAATAACTTCAAAAAGCTCTAAATAACTTGGTTAAATGGTGCCAAGAAAATAAGTTACCCCTTAACGCTGCGAATGTAATGTTCTTTCATTCACCAGGAAAAATAAAACTTTGCAATTTAATTATAAAATTGGAGACACAACCTTAACCAGAGTTTCTGAAATCAGAGATTAAGGAGCTACGTTTGGTAGTAAATTAGACTAAAGTTCACATAGAAAAAACTATATCATCAGCATTTCGCAGTCTTGGCTTCGTCATTAGAAATAGCTATGGCTTTAAAGATAAATCTGCCTTATTCATACTTTTTAACTCATTGGTCTTGTCAAAGCTCGAATATCCTAGCCCAATTTGGAATCCTATATCCAAAGTGAAAGTATCGACAAAATTTTAAGAAAATTCTTAAAATTCGTTTGGAGTTTTAAAATTTTTGGTGTTTACCCAAATACAGGCATTAATAACCAACTTTTACTTGACAGATTTAATGTTACTAGTCTAAAAAACAGAAGAGCTTCCAACTCTGTTGTTTTTTTGTATAAAATAATTAATAACAAAATTGACTGTCCCGAACTTTTGAAAATGATAAATTTTCATATTCCTACAGCAAATACTCGTTACATGTTTGTTTAACCTCGTACTATTCTACTTAATTAAGCTTCCCCTAAGTCCAGGACTTGTGTGGGCTAGTAGTACAGGGAACCACCGGCTTATACTGACTTTCGAACCAGTTTCTAGGGAGTGTCCGTTTCACTTATCGCCTTCGCCAAATTTCAATTATTAATTAACTGAAAAAGGCAAATCGGCGCCAGTGAGAATCGAACTCACGGTAGTAGACTTGCTATGCATACGCGCTAGCCACTACGCTATGCCTCCCATTCATTTAATACTTTTTACCTTTTAAAACCTAGAACCAACTTACCCAAATTTTCACCCATATACTCAATGTGCAATAATTATCATGCTATTCAATCAGATGTAGATATATTTAACTACAGCCCCAGCCGTATTAAATTTACATTTCGCCAATTAGACCTGGATTAACTTTTTGTTTCTTTGTGTTCTTTGTATATTAATTAACCTTAGTGTAATTTACTTAAGAATTTTGTTTTGATGTGACTCATCCTAGAATTGGTTTTAAACTGTTGGATATAACTTAATTAAATAAATAAATTGTTGTTGTTGTAGTTGTTTTACTGTTTAACGTCATTTTTCGCTGCTATGGCCTAATTGACGGGACCGCCATCTTTACGTGCCCTCCGAAGCACGTTCCTCAACAGAACTCGCATCCACCCTGAAATGTGTTTCACCTGCAACCCACATTACAGTTAGTCATCGTAGTTCCATCTACCGACTATTTACACCACTATACATCCATGCTCTATGTGGGGCTCGAACCCACAACCCCAGGATCCGTAATCAAACGCACTAACTATTGCGCTACAGGGGTCGGCTATAAAATAAAATAAATAAAATAAATAAAATAAATAAAATAAATAAAATAAATAAAATAAATAAAATAAATAAAATAAATAAAATAAATAAAATAAATAAAATAAATAAAATAAATAAAATAAATAAAATAAATAAAATAAATAAAATAAATAAAATAAATAAAATAAATAAAATAAATAAAATAAATAAAATAAATAAAATAAATAAAATAAATAAAATAAATAAAATAAATAAAATAAATAAAATAAATAAAATAAATAAAATAAATAAAATAAATAAAATAAATAAAATAAATAAAATAAATAAAATAAATAAAATAAATAAAATAAATAAAATAAATAAAATAAATAAAATAAATAAAATAAATAAAATAAATAAAATAAATAAAATAAATAAAATAAATAAAATAAATAAAATAAATAAAATAAATAAAATAAATAAAATAAATAAAATAAATAAAATAAATAAAATAAATAAAATAAATAAAATAAATTAAATAAATAAAATAAATAAAATAAATAAAATAAATTAAATAAATAAAATAAATAAAATAAATAAAATAAATAAAATAAATAAAATAAATAAAATAAATAAAATAAATAAAATAAATAAAATAAATAAAATAATTAAAATAAATAAAATAAATAAAATAAATAAAATAAATTAAATAAATAAAATAAATAAAATAAATAAAATAAATAAAATAAATAAAATAAATAAAATAAATAAAATAAATAAAATAAATAAAATAAATAAAATAAATAAAATAAATAAAATAAATAAAATAAATAAAATAAATAAAATAAATAAAATAAATAAAATAAATAAAATAAATAAAATAAATAAAATAAATAAAATAAATAAAATAAATAAAATAAATAAAATAAATAAAATAAATAAAATAAATAAAATAAATAAAATAAATAAAATAAATAAAATAAATAAAATAAATAAAATAAATAAAATAAATAAAATAAATAAAATAAATAAAATAAATAAAATAAATAAAATAAATAAAATAAATAAAATAAATAAAATAAATAAAATAAATAAAATAAATAAAATAAATAAAATAAATAAAATAAATAAAATAAATAAAATAAATAAAATAAATAAAATAAATAAAATAAATAAAATAAATAAAATAAATAAAATAAATAAAATAAATAAAATAAATAAAATAAATAAAATAAATAAAATAAATAAAATAAATAAAATAAATAAAATAAATAAAATAAATAAAATAAATAAAATAAATAAAATAAATAAAATAAATATAATAAATAAAATAAATAAAATAAATAAAATAAATAAAATAAATAAAATAAATAAAATAAATAAAATAAATAAAATAAATAAAATAAATAAAATAAATAAAATAAATAAAATAAATAAAATAAATAAAATAAATAAAATAAATAAAATAAATAAAATAAATAAAATAAATAAAATAAATAAAATAAATAAAATAAATAAAATAAATAAAATAAATAAAATAAATAAAATAAATAAAATAAATAAAATAAATAAAATAAATAAAATAAATAAAATAAATAAAATAAATAAAATAAATAAAATAAATAAAATAAATAAAATAAATAAAATAAATAAAATAAATAAAATAAATAAAATAAATAAAATAAATAAAATAAATAAAATAAATAAAATAAATAAAATAAATAAAATAAATAAAATAAATAAAATAAATAAAATAAATAAAATAAATAAAATAAATAAAATAAATAAAATAAATAAAATAAATAAAATAAATAAAATAAATAAAATAAATAAAATAAATAAAATAAATAAAATAAATAAAATAAATAAAATAAATAAAATAAATAAAATAAATAAAATAAATAAAATAAATAAAATAAATAAAATAAATAAAATAAATAAAATAAATAAAATAAATAAAATAAATAAAATAAATAAAATAAATAAAATAAATAAAATAAATAAAATAAATAAAATAAATAAAATAAATAAAATAAATAAAATAAATAAAATAAATAAAATAAATAAAATAAATAAAATAAATAAAATAAATAAAATAAATAAAATAAATAAAATAAATAAAATAAATAAAATAAATAAAATAAATAAAATAAATAAAATAAATAAAATAAATAAAATAAATAAAATAAATAAAATAAATAAAATAAATAAAATAAATAAAATAAATAAAATAAATAAAATAAATAAAATAAATAAAATAAATAAAATAAATAAAATAAATAAAATAAATAAAATAAATAAAATAAATAAAATAAATAAAATAAATAAAATAAATAAAATAAATAAAATAAATAAAATAAATAAAATAAATAAAATAAATAAAATAAATAAAATAAATAAAATAAATAAAATAAATAAAATAAATAAAATAAATAAAATAAATAAAATAAATAAAATAAATAAAATAAATAAAATAAATAAAATAAATAAAATAAATAAAATAAATAAAATAAATAAAATAAATAAAATAAATAAAATAAATAAAATAAATAAAATAAATAAAATAAATAAAATAAATAAAATAAATAAAATAAATAAAATAAATAAAATAAATAAAATAAATAAAATAAATAAAATAAATAAAATAAATAAAATAAATAAAATAAATAAAATAAATAAAATAAATAAAATAAATAAAATAAATAAAATAAATAAAATAAATAAAATAAATAAAATAAATAAAATAAATAAAATAAATAAAATAAATAAAATAAATAAAATAAATAAAATAAATAAAATAAATAAAATAAATAAAATAAATAAAATAAATAAAATAAATAAAATAAATAAAATAAATAAAATAAATAAAATAAATAAAATAAATAAAATAAATAAAATAAATAAAATAAATAAAATAAATAAAATAAATAAAATAAATAAAATAAATAAAATAAATAAAATAAATAAAATAAATAAAATAAATAAAATAAATAAAATAAATAAAATAAATAAAATAAATAAAATAAATAAAATAAATAAAATAAAATAAATAAAATAAATAAAATAAATAAAATAAATAAAATAAATAAAATAAATAAAATAAATAAAATAAATAAAATAAATAAAATAAATAAAATAAATAAAATAAATAAAATAAATAAAATAAATAAAATAAATAAAATAAATAAAATAAATAAAATAAATAAAATAAATAAAATAAATAAAATAAATAAAATAAATAAAATAAATAAAATAAATAAAATAAATAAAATAAATAAAATAAATAAAATAAATAAAATAAATAAAATAAATAAAATAAATAAAATAAATAAAATAAATAAAATAAATAAAATAAATAAAATAAATAAAATAAATAAAATAAATAAAATAAATAAAATAAATAAAATAAATAAAATAAATAAAATAAATAAAATAAATAAAATAAATAAAATAAATAAAATAAATAAAATAAATAAAATAAATAAATATACGTCCTCACCTTGAGTTTTGAATACAAGTTTGGAACCCGTGGCGCGTTGGCGATATTGAGCTAATGGAAAAAGTGCAAAGAAGATTTTAAAAATTACCGAAGGTTCTTAAAAATGGCTCTGGTAGAAAAGGGCGCTGGTTTTAATAGCGTGTTTCAATACAGCGCGTCCTAAATAGCGCTTTTACAAAATAGAGCTTCTTAAAAAAGCGCGTGTCGAATCAGCGCGTGGTTTAAAAAGCGCGTGTTCAAACAGCGCGTGTTCAAACAGCGTTTGTCAAAATAGCGTGTCTCAGAATAGCGCGTCCTAAATAGCGCTTATCAAAATTAATCGTAAAAAACAGAGCGTGACAACCGTACGATGAATACATATAAAAGCGCTATTATAACCAGCATTTATTATTATGATTATAATCAGATCTGATTATTATTTCTACCAGAGTAATTTCCCAGCAGCATTATTTGTAATATTTAATTGAACAGTTAGAGATTCAGTAAAAATTAAGTCCAAACTCTCTTACTGTTTGCTTATGTACTTTGTTACCAAGGATTTTCAAAAATTATGACAATCAACAAAACCGCGTCAGTATATTGAAATTTGATTTTTGTTAAATGCAAAAATGAATAACAAGTCATTTTCACAAAAAAACAAAGAAATACTGATACATAATGGGTATAGATACCGAAAAGATAGAAGTCATGCTAATGGTACAACTTGGCATTGTACCGAGCCACGTTGTAAAGGACGCCTTATAGAATATGTGGAGAGTAAGAAGCCAACAACGGAGCACAATCATGCCCCAAATCCAGTTAAAAATGCTGTAATAAACCTGAAACAAAAAATTAAGGAACGTGCTAAATCTAGCGATGAAAAACCTAGATTACTAATACAGTCGACACTGCAACAAAGGACTGCAGCAGCTGGTACAAGTAATACCAATGATCATAGCAACGCGATTCCAAGCACCATTGATTTAAATGAATTTGCCGTTTCTCTATCAACTTATGACTCATTGCTACAAATATCTCACAGAGCAAGAAAATCGGAGGACCAACCAAAATTAAATTTTGTAAAAGAAATAGAAATTCTAGAAAAATACCTAAAATTACAAAAAAGGAGAAAATTTCTTAATTTTTGACTCCGGCAAGAAGGATGCGAACAGAATTTTAATATTTGGTACACAAAAAAGTATGTCTATATTAAACGAGTATACAAATTGGTCCATAGATGGGACTTTTAAAGTGGGTCCTCGTCTTTTTTCACAAGTAAATGTAAATGTTATTCACGCGCTTTTGGAAGGAGAAGCTATTCCAGTTATTTATACTTTTTTTGTGTAACAAAAATGAAGTTACTTATAAAACCATCTTTTTAAAATTGCTAGAAAATATGCCAACACTTCGACCAGTAAGCGTTATCGTCGATTTTGAGATTGCCGCAATCAATGCAATTAGCGTGGTATTTCCATCCGCTGAAGTTGTTGGGTGTTTCTTCCATTTAGCACAAAACTTGTGAAGAAGTATTCAAAGACTCGGTCTAGAAGAAAGATATACTAACAATAGTGATTTTAGAATGCAATGCAAATTGTTACTAGCGTTAGCTTATGTGCCAGTTAGAGATGTACAGTTCTCTTATGAAATTATAAAAGAAAATTTTGATGATGAAATGCAACCATTATTGCAATATTGGGAAGACAATTATGTTGGTAACAGAATTTATCAAATAATATAAGTATTTGGAATATGTTTGAAAGAGTAACAAATGATTTACCAAAAACTAACAATTCGTTGGAGGCCTGGCATAATGCTTTTCAAAATACATTAGATTGTCACCACCCTTCCATTTTCAAACTCATTGAGCAATAGAAAAAAGAACAAATTAACAGTAATATTAGAGTATGCCGATTTCAATCCGGAATAAGAAAATCTATAGCTCCTAACAATAAATATGTCATTCAAAAAAAGAGATTAGAGGCTATGATTCAACGTTATTCGTTTAGAATTGTAACTGATCATTTAAAAGCTGTTACATATAATCTTACTTTGTAAATTATTATTTATAATTTTTAATAATTTTAATCAATAATTATTTATTGTTATATTCAACTTATTATATTGTATTGATATATTTAAATTAAATTAAAATATGCTGGCTTTTTCAAAGGATAATAAGCACAGTTCAGAGTTTCAGTTCTTCAAAACAGCGTACGTCCCCTTCGACGTCAAATTGCCGGTTTATTTTGCCTATGATTTATATAGATATATAGTATCTATATGAACCTTTTTCAAATCATTTTGTGTAAATGGTTGTTTTGGCTAAATATTTTCTAAAATCTGACACTTCATATGTCAAACACGTACGTTACAAGTTGCACCTACGCGTAGTGGGACATTACGACTACCGTAAGTAATGCCGCCAATTTAACTTGGTTTCGAAACCGATTTATTTTGGTTTATAAGGAGTCGTTATGAACAACAGATTATAATGAAGCTAAAATTATTAGTTCATGCCTCAAACCGTGAACAATGAAATTTTTTATTTTGCTAGGAGTGGTGGCCCAGTGTACTGTGACCTATGGTCATTTGAACTTTAGTTCTGTTCCGTGACCGTATGGGATTTGTTCCTGCTGTTACAGTAGTAGCTACTGTATCATTACTCTTTGTCATTCGGTATGTAACCTCTGCTTGAGCTTTAACTCTGACCGGCGGCCATGGTCGTTTGAACTTTTAGTTCTGGTCTATAACCTCCCAAAACTTGTTTAGGACAATGGCCGATGGCCCGTGACTCATGGTCCTTGGAACTTTTAGTTCAGGTCCGTGACCTTTCTAAACCATGTTTAGGACTTTGACCCATGGCCCATGACTCTTGGTCGTTTGAACTTTTAGTTCAGGTCTGTGACCTTTCTAAACCATGTTTAGGACTTTGGCCCGTGGGCCATGACTCGTGGTCAGTAGTAGGACTACCGGGGGATAAACCCACTTTGGTAACCTGAGGAATTCTTCAGCTGAAGACATCAGCGAGTCCTGAAAAAAATCCTGAAAAAAAAAATTAAAAAAAAAAAAATTTTTTTCAGGATTTTTTTTTGTTCTTCGGTTGACGACAATGACCAGAGGGTGTCGCCACCTAGCGGTAGAAATGAGACCAAGGATCCGGACTGCCTAGCCAGACAAATAGGTTAAAATAAACAACTTGTTATTCAAATAATATTACCAAAGAACCTTGTTATCTGAAAAGGTCAAGATCGTATGCATATATATCAAATTATAATTTATAATTAAGGAGCTGTAGAAAATAATTTTTTAAAAAAGTCATAGCTGTTGCGGGTTTGAACCGCAGACCTATAGTTTGGTAGACGGATACGTTACGTACTGCGCCACAGAGCTTTCTGCGATACAAAATAATTTAGTTGAAAGCTTGGTATTATAAAATTATTTAATATAAACGAAGGAGCCCTGAAAAGTTTAAAATTATTGAAAGCAATGAGTGTCAAACCTAATCAGACTGTTAAGCCTAGCTTGTTAGCCTAAATTATGAGACCAAATTAGTAATAAATATTAAACATTGACTTTTGTAAACCAAACAAATACAGATACAAATATTCTTTAGAAGTACAAAGAGTCAATACCACGTTTTCGCTCAATAATTACCAATAGACCAAAATATCAAAGAAAGATTCCGTATTGTTTCCGTAATATCTATAAATTATAAATATATAGTTAATATATGGCGTCTTCACCAAATTCTGTTGAAATAGTAATTAAATAAAAATAATTTTAATTTGTTTCATAATTCAATAATTATTACATATTAAAAATTATTCTCAAACACATTTTGCAAAAAAGTTCTCAAAAAAGTTGAGTATACACAGAAAAAATGTTTTCTTAAATCAAGAATATTGTGATTCGTATATAACAATATTGTTGTATATTTGTATATACCACGGTACAATCAAATTACATATTTGTTTTAAAAACTATTGCAAAAAAGTATAATCACAAACATAAAAATGTTTGACGCTATTGCTTAAATATATTTTTTAGAATAGTTGTTTTAAGTGTGGTTTGTCAAGCGCGCCTAAATTATACAAAAAGTGTAATTACACACAGAGAAATATATCACATTTTTTGTGTTATACCTAATTACAGATTTTATCTTGTTTCAAAAGTTGGCAAACAGTATACACACAGAAAAATGTTTCTTAAGTCAAAAATATTGTTACATCACATTTGTTTTTTCTGTGTTATACCTAATTACATATTTTGTCTTGTTTCAAAAGTTAGCAAACAGTATACACACAGAAAAATGTTTCTTAACCCTTACCCTCCCGAGACTAAACTAATGATAATTTTTTGATTTAATAGGTATACTAATACATATAATAATTAACAATAATAAAACTACCAAAAATTAATTAAAATAACAAAATAAAAATAAAAAAATATATACATATATATAACTAAAATAAAAATAAAAATGACTAAATATCTTCCCCTTTCTCCCTAAAAGTACCCAAAACACTGACCGCATTACCCCTTTGTATTGCTACACTCAACCTTTCCCTAAAATACATGCCCTCATAAGGATTATGTGAAGTCTGATCCAGTTTATGGCAAACTTCGTTCAAAAGTTTTTTAGTGATAGGTCCAAAAGTACCAAATGTTTTCGATTTAATTGTGTTTTTTGCTATACCTAAAAAGAAGAAAAAAAGAATAAAAAATACATTTTTTTTTTTAGTTTCTGTTTCCTTTGAGTTTCAGGAGAACTGTATTATACCGAATTAAATTTGTATATTTGTTTGCATACATAAAAGTCTATAAAAGTATTTTGGATTAATATTACCTTAAAGAAACAATTAAGCAAAAAGTGTAATTACACACAGAGAAATGTTTCTTGAATCGAAAATATTGTTACATAACATTTTCTTTTTCTGTGTTATACCTAATTGCACATTTTATCTTGTTTCAAAAGTTAGCACAAAGTATACACACAGAAAAATATTTATTAAATCAAAAAAATTGTTATATACTCCAGTATTCTCAAACAGACTTTTTCTGTGTGCAGCAGTATTTTATTATTAATGTACTGAGAAAAAAATATTTTAATAATAATATAATTGTATTTCTTTGTGTATTTATCTTAATTTATTAATACACTGTGGTAAAACAATATTTTCACACTGTTCTTTAACTTTGGTTATGTTTACATTCTGTCAAATTACCCTAATTTAGGTGACCTTGACCATTTAGGGATATTTAATTAATAAGGAAATTAGGTTACCAATATATTTTGCTGGAACTACCTGTTCACCTGTTGTATGGTATCTTTGACATTCTAACCGATTCATACAGTTCTATTTTTATAACAGTCATCCTTAGGGATAAAATATTTATCTATTAATAAATATTATCCTGGTGATTAGGTAAGTCTTATTTAATTTATATTTTTATTAAATCCTAATTATTTATATTAGTTTTAGTTTGGAACTTATTTATGTTCATACATAACATCGGTCACCTAACTCTGGGTATTTTGAAATTGCTTCCTACAATAAATGAACTCTGATCTACATTACTGATTTTCTTATACGAAACCACGACCCCCATTTGAACTATACGGCGCCCGGCATTCCTTTTTTCCCAGTTCAACATATCTGGCACTCACCGTGAGGCATAGAGACGTACTGTAGATACGTCCAAAGCTAGGGTATAAAAGAAAACAGTGGTAGTATTAGAGTATACAGTGAAAACAAAATGCCTATCGACCATTCACCAACCAATGGCAAGACGAGAAGTGGAAATTCATACAGAGGTCCTCGTAGAGAGCAATCACTCGACTTCTTGGGTTTTGAAGGTGGTTCAGAAGCATTGGCTTCTGCATTACCAACAACTACTGCAGTATCAACAACTTCCAGCCATGTCACCAGAGTACAACCCGTACTTACTGCTGGGATGTCAACAACTTCACTACAAGAGCAGCCGCCACCATTATCACCACAGGTTACACAACACCAACAAAATAATCAAGGTATTTATATTCCAATTTCACATTCACCTTCAACAATGGCAACTTTACCATCCAATGCAAGTGGCGTTGGGCCACAGAGATTTGAGTATACTACAAGTACTGGGGCAGTCCCTAGAAGAAATTATTCAGGAGCTAGTAGTAATATAAGTTATAATTTACCTTATTATCATGTAGATTTGCCACATAGACCTCCTCCAGCTTATAGTAGCTTAAACGTAAACAACAATTTCCCTAGTTTACCTCCACAGGGTTATAACACAAATTCATATGTACAGGTACCACAAAATGCACAGCCCTGTATACCGGTACAAATCCCAAGTGCCGAAACACTTTCTAGCATTAAAAAATTGTTACCAGTGTTTTCTGAAAACGGTGAAATTCACCCTTGTGACTTTATAAATAGACTGGAAAAAACACTACAAAATTACAATATTCCATTTCATATGTTTTCACCAGAATTACCAGACCTATTTATCGGGCCTTCAAAGCACTGGATACAAGCACTATTATATAATTTTAATGATTTTAACGCATTTAAAAACAGTTTTATTGATAATTTTTGGGGATTTTCTCAACAAAACAAGGTTAAACTCCAACTTGATTTGGGAAAGTACAATAGAACTACCAGCTATTCGAACTACTTTTTGGGCCAAGTGTCAAAAGCTAGATTTTTAAACCCTCCATATTTAGAACGGGAACTTATAGCAATAATTAGTAGACACTTTCCTCCAACCATAAGTTGTTCTTTAATAGGAAGTAGATGTATAGCGGAAGTTTTAGAAAGGCTTCGTTTAGCGGATTCATTTGAAACGGTAAACATGAGACATTCTTCTTCTTCTTCTGCGCAACTTTCTTCGCAACCGGCAGTCGTTCCACATAGGAATTTCTCAAATAAAAATTTCAATAAAAATATTTCTCACATTCAAATCGATAATATCGATAACATTAGCGATAATATCGATAATTTAGAACAGAATGAGGGAAACTAATTTTTCCTAAACATATAAGCAGTGTATCTTTAGGTAACATTTCCACAACTGCAAAACATAACCTCACAAATTTTGTAAACAATCCCAAGAATGAGTTACAAAAATGTGATTTTAACCATCAACCAATTTTAAGTGATATAAGTCGAACCCCTGTAATTACCATCAACATAAATCACACCAACTATCCTTGCTTAGTTGACAGTGGTAGCGAGTGTTGTGCTTTTTCTACAGTGGTAGAAAATTCTGTCACATCCATGTCTATTCCTATGTTTCCAGTAAATGGTATTAGGGTTTCTGGAGCTTTTAGGAATAAAAACCGAAAAGTCACCCATCAGGCCCTAGTTTCATTTTCTTTAGAAGATGAGGTTTTTGATTTCGTGATGCTTTACATCCCAGACTTAGTCTTTCCAGTTATCCTGGGTTGTGATTTTCTAAGAACTTTTAAGGTAAGCATAAGTTTAGAACAAGAATGCATTTTTATAAAACATAATAATAAAGTATTAACCATCCCTGAAACTAAAACATTGCACACTTATACTGCCCTTGAAGATTCCCCTTTAACAAAAGTATGTGCTATATCAAAGTCCCCTCCTATTATGCAACCTGATCATTACTATCAAGTAAGTGATGAGGATATTGATGCTGTGGTTAGAGAGACTCCACTTTCTCCTGAACAAAAAGCTAAATTTAGACACTTACTTTGTAAGCATAAAAGTGTTTTTTCAGAAAAACCTGGTCTTACGTCTGAGTATGTCCATTCAATAACCCTTTTTGATTACACACCCTTTAATCAAAAGAGTTATCCCATTCCCATTGCACACAGGCCTGCTGTAGATGTAGATGTAGATTCAGCGTATGCTGGACTTCAACATAATTGAACGTACTTCTTCATCTGCTTTTAGCAGCCCCCTATGTACCGCGGTCCGCAAAAACGGAACGGTAAGAGTTTGCCTTGATGCAAGGAAGCTTAACAGTGTAATGGAACCCGATACAGAACTCCCAAACAAAATTCAAGAGCTTTTGCAAACTTTACCTCCTGAAGTTCGTACTATTTCGAGTTTGGACATGACCAATGGCTACTGGCAAGTTCAGCTAAGGCCTGAGGACAGAAAATATACTGGATTTCTATATAATGGTAAATCGTATCATTTTAAAGTACTCCCTTTTGGTCTAAAGACCGCAGTTAGTAGTTTCACTCGGGCTATGTCCGTTATTTTAGGTCCAGAATTTTCCGAATTCATCCGTATTTACATAGATGATGTCCTTGTACTGAGCTCTGGGGTAGATGCGCACCTGCAACACTTAGATAGTGTGCTATCCAGATTTGCACAAACCGGATTTACACTACGGTTAAATAAGTGTAAATTTTTTAGGAAGGAAATTCAATTTTTAGGCTACACCCTTTCTGAAAGTGGCCTTCAAAGTGATTCTTCCAGGGTATCTGCTATAGTCAACTACCCAGTTCCACAAAATGTAAAACAATTACAGGCGTGGCTAGGGTTGACCAACTATGACAGGGTATTCTGTGAAAATTATGCTACAGTGGCCGAGCCCCTATTTTCCCTCCTGAGAAAAAAAACTAAATGGACTTGGGGTCCTGCTCAAGCCCAAGCATTTAATAACCTGAAAGAGCTGATTAAACAAGAAGTACTTTTGTTTCATCCAATATTCTCCCTCCCTTTCTGGGTACAATGTGACATTTCTGATGTTGGCTTAGGTGCTCAGCTTTTTCAGATTGTTAATGGTCATAAAAAAGTAGTGGCATATGCCAGTAGAGTTCTTCTCCCCAGGGAGCGTGCCTATTGTTCCTCAGAAAAGGAGGCCCTCAGTGTAGTCTGGGCGCTCGAAAAATGGCGAGTTTTTTTAATCGGTCGTCATTTTTATTGCCTCAGCGACAACAGGGCATTAAGTTATCTTAATACCTGTCGTCTCCTCACACCTAGACTATCCCGTTGGTGCTTATCACTACAGGATTTTGATTTTACTATCAAGCATGTAGCCGGTAAAGACAATATTGTAGCCGATACTTTATCCAGGTATCCTAGTTCTAGGCTACCAACCCCTTATGATCGCTGCTTTAAAATATTAGGCCAAACCATACAGCTTGATAGTGTTTTCTGTAGAAATTTGAACTCCCTACCTGAAGACCAACGAAATGATCCCAAGCTTTTTCAAATTCGTGAAAAAGTCCAACAGGACCCAGAAGCTCACCCCAGATTTGTGATGCATGAAGATATACTTTACATCAGACAATCCGAAGGTGAGCCTTACCTACTTTGCGTTCCAAAAAATCGTATACCCGATTTTATTAGAGCCTATCATGCAGGCATGGGTCATTTTGGGGTTTTTAAGACCCATGCTGGAATTAAGCGAGAGGTATGGTGGCAAAATATGGCGCGAGATATTAAGCAAGAGCTAAAAGCATGCCAAATTTGCCAACTGGTAAAATCTGGTCCTTTGCCGAACCCACCGTTGAAAGCAATTATTCCAGAAGCTCCAGGAGAGCTTGTGGCACTCGATTTTTACGGGCCCTTGCCCCGATCACTTGGTTCCGTCGAATACATTTGCGTTGTACTCGACGTTTTTTCAAAATTTGTCACTCTTTACCCTCTGAAAAATGCAACTTGCAAAAATACGCTCAAAAAGCTTCAGGAGGATTATTTTATTAAATACTCAATCCCGAAAGCAATTTTGACGGACCACGGGACCCAATTCACGGCCGACCTTTGGTCCGCAACCCTCGAGCCTCTGGGCATAAAAGTCATAAAGTCTTCGGTGCGCCATCCGTGTAGTAATCCATCCGAACGTATAATGAAAGAGCTCTCTAGGCTCTTCCGAACATTTTGCCACGACCGACACACCAGGTGGGCCCTAGAAATTGATAAATTTGCGAATTTTCTCAATAACATAACGCACCTGTCCACCGGGTATTCCCCCAAAGAATTGCACCTGGGTGAATCCCCTGACTTACCACTTAGAGAAATATTAAATTTTCCGGTTGATACAAAAAACCTAGATAATCAGGTAAAATTATATTTTGCAAAGGAGAGTTTGTTAAGTAGTGCCTTACGTCGAAACGCACACACCCATTCTAGGAAATTAGCTACATTTCATGTAGGTGATAAGGTATTACTTAAGGCAAACCCTACTTCGTCTGCAATAGAGCGACGAATAAAAAAATGGATGCTCCTCTATGAGGGCCCATATAAAATAAAAAAGATCATTGATCTATCCACATATATTTTAAGTAATCCTGAAGATGAAAATGAAAGAGGAATGTTTCATGCATGCCATTTGAAAAAGTATAACCCGGAGTCTGAACTTTGAAACAAACCTTCTACCTTACTTTTATAATCTTTTCTGTTTTGAGTTTATCCCGTAAACAGTTTTTTTTAGTTAAAAAAAAAAAAAGCGTTAACGAGCTAAGGGGGGGTAGATGTGGTAAAACAATATTTTCATACTGTTCTTTAACTTTGGTTATGTTTACATTCTGTCAAATTACCCTAATTTAGGTGACCTTGACCATTTAGGGATATTTAATTAATAAGGAAATTAGGTTACCAATATATTTTGCTGGAACTACCTGTTCACCTGTTGTATGGTATCTTTGACATTCTAACCGATTCATACAGTTCTATTTTTATAACAGTCATCCTTAGGGATAAAATATTTATCTAATAATAAATATTATCCTGGTGATTAGGTAAGTCTTATTTAATTTATATTTTTATTAAATCCTAATTATTTATATTAGTTTTAGTTTGGAACTTATTTATGTTCATACATAACATCGGTCACCTAACTCTGGGTATTTTGAAATTGCTTCCTACAATAAATGAACTCTGATCTACATTACTGATTTTCTTATACGATACCACGACCCCCATTTGAACTATACGGCGCCCGGCATTCCTTTTTTCCCAGTTCAACATAACACCGTACAATTAAATTGCATATTTGTTTAGACTTTTTATATTATAACTAATTGTATATTTTATCTTGTTTCAAAAGTTAGCAAAAAGTATACACACGGAAAAATCTTTCTTAAATTAAAAAATTGTTATATACAACAGTATTCTCAAACAGACTTTTTCTGTGTGCAGCAGTATTTTATTATTAATGTACTGAGAAAAAAAATATTTTAATAATAATATAATTTTAATTCTTTGTGTTTATATTTATCTTAATTTCTTAATACACCGTACAATTAAATTGCATATTTGTTTAGACTTTTTATATTATAACTAATTGTATATTTTATTTTGTTTCAAAAGTTAGCAAAAAGTATACACACAGAAAAATCTTTCCTAAATTAAAAAATTGTTATATACAACAGTATTCTCAAACAGACTTTTTCTGTGTGCAGCAGTATTTTATTATTAATGTTCTAAGAAAAAAAAATTAATAATAATATAATTTTATTTCTTTGTGTTTATATTTATCTTAATTTCTTAATACACCGTACAATTAAATTGCATATTTGTTTCAAATTTAAAATACTATTGTTGCTATATTATAGCAAAAAAGCGAAAATATTTTACAAACACAGAAAAATAAAATCTTAAATCAAGAATATGCATTAACGGAGATTTTTATTTTAGTAATTATATACTTATAATTTAATACATTTTAACAAAAAAAATATCTTTAAAAACATTATTTAAGCTTACCTAAATTACTGGGGAAAATACCATATAATGAAATGCGTAGCATTACTTTGACTTTTGAGCCCAATTATGAAACAATTTTTATTAATTATATTTATTTTTATTCTCTGTGTGTGTTTTTAATTTTATCTCATTAATTATATTTTTTTATAAGTTAATAATTTTATTTCTCTGGGTGTTATTTAAATTTATCTTATTATTTTAAAATAAATTAATTTTAGCTATCTCAATGGTTTATACCTAAATTATGAAACAATTTAATCGTTTTAATATGCATATATTATAAATTATAATTTATAATTGTCTAGTCAGCACATCGTGTATATAATTAAATTTAATCTTATTATGTATAAATAACTATCAATAAAGGTTAAGTTAATCAATATCTTAGCAAAGCAATTATAAATTATTAGTTATTAATAATTGCAGATTATGTTTCAAAAAGTTGGCAAAAAGTATACACAAAGAAAAATGTTTCTTAATTATTTTATACAAATCACATTTTGTTTTTTTTTTGTATTATACCTAATTGAAGATTTTATTTTGTTTCAAAAGTTAGCAAAAAGTATAATTACACACAGAAAAATATTTCTTAAATCAAGAATATTGTTATTTCATATTTGTTTTTCTGTATTATACATAATTGCAAATTTTATTTTGTTTAATTACTGTGAGCAAAAAGTATAATTACACACAGAAAAATATTTCCTAAATTAAGAATATTGTTATACAGTATAAGCTCAATAATGTGAACATGCGTATATATGAACTATTAGGGTTTGAGAGCACAGAATTTTTTCTATTGACTTCTCTGTAACGTGAACATCATAAACTCTCTTTAACGTGAACAACCAGTTTTAACAAGTTTATACATATTTTTATGTAGTTGTTTCTCTTACTTAATAATCAGTAAATTTTCTAAGAAACCGTTTTTTAGAGTTGACTTTGGTTTGTTGTAAAATAGGTTAGACTAGAGTGGCTTAATGTGACCTTTTCTGTCAAAAATAAGACATAATTTAAAATCTAGAGAAATGACAAATCCACAAACATGTTTTTAACCGTTTCCTGATATACGAAAGTGCTGTGTTTGCCATTCCTCGCATATTATTAAACTTTTTTTGTTCTCCAGTTGAATTAATCATATTCTTTCTTCATTCTGTAATTACGAAATAGATAAATGGAACCCATTTTCTTCTGACTTATAGTAACATTTAATAAAACTTTTTTGAAAATGTGCGCACATGTAATTTGTGACATCTAGTGCCAAACCTACTAACAATTTTCACCAGATTTTATTGTCTCCACTCTGACACATTAAGGCTCTCTAGGTTAAACTATGCAAAAGGGTAGAAATCGAAAATTATTTAGGAACTTGACTTTTACTAATCTAGCTAAAAAGTATGAGTATGGTAAAATTAACAATTTGTTATATAAAAAATAAAAGCGTTAAAATACTTAATATTAATACTTTAAAACCAAGTAAAAAACAAACATTAAGAGCATCAGTGTTTTGAAAAATGGAAAGAAAATTTTACCAGTGTTTTCTTGTATAGCTAGAAAGAAATTTTAATAATTAAAATTTTATATTTTATCATACAATTTTTTAACTAGAATAAAGTTTGGCAAAATAAAAAAGATTTAATTAACTTAAATTTCTTGTCATACAAAGCTTGAAGTATAATATTCGTTTCACCTGCATGAAGTCACGTTAATTTGAACAGCCCCGGTTTTTTTTGTGTTCACAGCTTGTACTGTATAATATTCTCAGCCAACTTTTTTCTGTGTGCAGCAGTATTTTGTTATTAATTTATTGAGAAAAAAATCAATTTTGATTCTGATAATAATATTATAATTTAATAATTTTATTTGTGTTTAAAAGTTATTTTATCAATAATATTTAATAAGTTATTATTATAACATAAAATGATTTTAGCTATAATAAGGTCAGGTTTAAATACTTATCTTTACATGACCATAATTATAATTAGTATACACTGAAAAAATATAAAAACAATATATAGTAAAATAAAAAAAATATTTATTGTTGTAAAAATACCTTCAATATAAGACATGTATTTTTCTTATTTTCTTTAATGTTGTATGCTGTATTGAGAACCAAGCCTTAATTTGAACCAAAACTAATGGTCTTTTGTCTAAAAAGAACTAAAAAGGCAGTGATTTTTGCTTTTTTTTTAATTTAGTCTGTACGCATTAATCAATAAATTTGTATTACAAGGGTTATTCAAACAACAAGTCCAAACCTGTATTATTTTTTTTCATTTATTTCTGCCCCCAAAACTTATTTGTGTGTCTAGTAATTAAGCTTTTGGTTATTGTTTTTTGTACATTTTTTTAATTTTTTTATTAGAAAACTTTAAGAACTTGTTACCTAAAGATTAAAGAAATTTTCACAAGCTTAGTCTAAAATAAAATAACTTTATATCTTTTTAGACTAATAATCAAACTGTAATAGCAAAAATAAAGTTAAAATATTTAATTTCTTTCAAATACTTAAACACAAGTTAAAATTATTTAAATAAAATATTCCTGAAAAAAATTGTTGTAAAATTTATATTACACATTCAAATAGAGAACAAAGCATTTTTTTTGTTTTGTAAAAAAAGTATCAAAGTGTCACGTTTTTACAACAAAAATAATTTAACAGAAAATAAAAGAAAATTAGGTTTTGATCAAGGGGTTTGTACAAGTCAAAACATACATTTTCAGTAATAATATTTTAAATAACACATGGTTGAAATTAAAATAATCCTTAGAACAGTTTTTGAGAAAGTCGATTTTCAATTGTTTTTATATTTTTTTCAGTGTATGTTATTTTTTTTGGGATATTGATTAAATGATTTAATACTATGCATTAATGCACAATAAATCTTTTTATATCGAAATTGTTTATATAAATTATGCAAATTTTAAATTTTAAAATATAATAATAAGCTTCATTTACAGATTTATATTATGCACCTTAAATACAATCACAAACATATATAAATATATCTCATACTATGAGATAGGCTTACACAAGTCTTGTAGTCGTAATATAATTTACAGTTTTATAAGTTTCAATTTACATTTACAACGTAATACACCACTCAACAGGTAAGTTGGCATTATTATACCATAAAAGTATTAGGTTGAAAAGAAACGTTTTCTACTAGCTTTTGTTATCGAGTTGCAATTATTTTTATCTAAATTATATACAATACATAATAAGATTTTTTAATTATTTAGCTACCCTCGTATATTAGTAAAAAATATGCAAGTATCAAGTAAATAAACTAGCTCCTAAATTGAAATACTGTAATTTTATTTTTTGGCCTTTATCCAAGTTAAACAATATTTAAATTTGGCAATTCATAAAATATATTTAATGTTATCATTTCAAAAAATGTATATGGAGGTGAAATAAATTCTTGTTATATTTTAAAATTATACATTTTAATAGTAAAATAATTTAAAATTAAGCATTTTTTTTAATAACAAATATTTTACTATTATATATTTTTTTAGTAATAATGAAAATGACTTTGTTTCTCAAAAGCTAGTAAAAAATGTTTCTGTACACTTGTTGTTTTGTTTTGTCACAAAACGAGTAATTTATTTTAGGTGAATCACCTTGTATAATTTATTTTTAATTAATCAGATTGGGAAAGTAGTTTATGTAATAATATTATAATTATTAACACGGTATTTTTATATAAAGAGTGCGTTTTTTATTACTATGTTGTGTTTTTAGAGAAAATAACATTAAAATTAATTAACTTCAGGGCATTTGATATCACGATTTGATATTTATTTGAAAAAATTTCTTTAAATGATATCACCGGCTTAAAAGCACTAAGTCAATTTAGTTGATCAAACTACTTATTTTTTTAATTAACAAATGCAGCATTAATAATTCCAATTTGCATTAGTTCATTTTTCCAAAAATAATTATTACAAAATTTAAATTTAAATTTGTAGTCATGTTTTATGATTCTTTGCTTGTAAGCATACGATATATGGTTTATAGCTTGTCCTTGAATTACTAAAGGAGTTCATTAGTTGAGATAGATAAAAAAATTATAAAAACATGTCAAAAAAATTTATGTATTCTAATTTAATAAAAATCTATTAAAATCTCTATCTCTATCTAAGGCTGGTTTTCATCACAGACCAGTGTTTTTAATGGACTGTTTTCAATTTAATAATAAAATTATTTTTAAATACTGCAATAGCACGTTTCCTTTAATTTTTACGATTTTTTTAAATAGTTTACCCCTTTTAACTTTAATTTTTTTAATGGGATTTTAATAGGCTTTCCTAAGATTTTTTCTTATTTACAATTTTATTTTATTTTTTAAGTTATTTTAAAAAGATTTGCACAAAAATGAATTGATTTATACAACTATTTTTAAAATCAAATAATTTATTTTCCCCCTTTTAAACATATCATTTTTCGTTTCTTTTTTTCTAAAATTCTACTTTAAGTTTGAGATGAGAAACATGGGCTTAAAATTTTAAGCCTTAATATTAAACAAAAAACAGTGCTTTGTGTTACACTAACCAATTAATTTTAACCATTTTTTTTAAACTTTTTGTGTGTTTTTACGCACTTAGATCTTAATCTTTTTTTATATATTATATAATTTTCCAAAATCTCCAAAAGGCTTTTTAAATCCTTTGATACAGGCATCTTTAATGAAAAAATAAGTCTGTCCGTTGGATGTTAGCTGCAGTATTTTGATTAATAGACCTCGCAGGCTAGATTGATAATCATCATCATTCCTTTGACATTATTATTGTTTCTTACATTATAGTTTACAAAGCACTTAGATCTCAACTTTTTATATCAAATTTAAAACTTTCTATCAAAAAATGAAAAAAAAATGTTTTTGCTTTTGAAAATTTCAAAAATATGTTTCCCTAACATTATGTCAAACTATAAATATAAGGTGCAGCAAAAGCGTAACTGTTAATAATAATTAATCAATGTTAAAATGTTTTTAAGCAGTTCAGATCAGTTAAAAACAATCAGGTCAGTACAAAGCTCATAAAAAGCTCTTCAAAGCTAATACTAACTCATATTAGCTCATAAAAAGCTGTTTGAAAGCTCTTCAAAGCTCATACTAGCTCATAAAAAGCTGTTGGAAGCTCTTCAAAGCTCATACTAGCTCATACTAGCTCATAAAAAGCTGTTTAAAAGCTATTTAAAAAGCTCATATTAGCTCATACTAGCTCATAAAAAGCTGTTTAAGAGCTATTTGAAAGCTCTTCAAAGCTCATACTAGCTCATAAAAAGCTGTTTAAAAAGCTCATATTAACTCATACTAGCTCATAAAAAGCTGTTTAAGGGCTGTTTGAAAGCTCTTCAAAGCTCATACTAGCCGTTTAAAAGCTGTTTAAAAAGCTCATACTAGCGCAACTAGCTCATCAATAACTCAAAAAAGCTGTAAAAGCTCATAAAACCTTATAATAGCTCATCAATATCTCTTCAAAAACCTTTAAAACACATCTAGACCCATGATGGATGAATCAGAAAAAGAACTAAAAAAATTCAATTGCAAAGCGTAGAATTATCATAATAAGCTTGATTTAATTAAACTGATCAAGAAAAAGTTTCCTCTGCAACAAATTTATGTTTTAAAATTAAAGATTAAAATTTGAGGAATAAATTTATAGATAAAAAGAAAATTACAAAATAAATTAAAAACGTATTTATTGTTATAGATTACTTCATTAATAATTTGTTGTGACAAAAAAAAAATATTCTTCGTTTTCCCTTATTGATCTTATTTTCTATCTTTATCTCTCAAAGAAGGTTGTAAAGCCATTTTTGTACTAGGGTCTACAGTTCGTTATTATTAGAAACAAGCCCCATTATTTTTGCTTTTTCAGTTCCAATAATACCACAATTTCTTCTCCACGGAAATTTATCAAATTGGAGTTTTGATCGAGTATAGTTAGTGTTATCTTTTTTATTTGTTTTTGATTTGTAACAGGTAAATAAATAAGATTTCTAGGCTCTATATTTATACTATAACCTGGGTCTACTCCAGGTGCAAACTGGTACAAAGTGTGTGAGGTTTTGCTATTATAGTATGAACCTGAAACAATATCACATTCTATACGAATTGTTACCACTTTAACAATATTTACAGGTAAATCTGATTCATGTAGTTTATTAGGTTCTAAAACTCTTGCTGAAAAACCAAGTTATTTTTATATACTATCAGTGTGATTAAAGTTTATTTCATAAATACTCTCAATTTGGGACTTTAGGGTATTGTTATTAGGGGTTAAACTGATTTTATTTTGCAAATCGGTTGAAGAAAGTTGTTTTTGCAGATATTTTTCAATGTGAGCTACTTCGTAAGCCCCCGTTGGTATAGAAATAATATGTTCCTTCTTTTTCTTTGTTTTATTTTCATCAGTATTGTTTTCAACTTCTGTGTAGTAAAATTTATTGTTTTTCCCCTCCTCAATATTAGGGATAGAGTTGTAGGTATAAAACCCAATCAGTGCCAAGGAATACTGATAATCAGGGTCAAGTTCTATTGGAGGGTAATATTCTTGTGACAAGAGACTTGTATATCCTGACAGGGTGAATGTCAGAGACATGATTATAAATTGAGAGCTCTAGATAAGATTCAGATAAGATTAAGATAAGATTAAGATAAGATTCAGATAAGATTCAGATAAGATTAAGAATAATTTGTGGTTATAACCTAAATCCTTAAAACGACACTGATTTTTAGTTAAATAAAAAATGACAAAAAATTACATTTAGTGTTTTAACAGTACAACATTAGTGAATTTTTTTTTTAAATGCTGTTTATTATCATCTTCTTATAACTATTACTTTCACCGAGGAAAGACTTTCTTTAGTAAAAAAATTTGACTGGCTGTCTGGAAAATTTGTGACCAAGATAACGCTTTAAGCTACATATATTTTATACCATAGGTCTAGTTTTAGGCTGCCAATTTTTTTTAAAAAACTATAAAAAAATATAAATAAAATTCAAAAAATCTAAAAAATTTCAACTTTTTTTTTGTGCAGCATTCACAATAAAATTGATATTTTTTTCCAGTATATGCAAAGGAGAAGATTTCAGCTAGTTATTCGGTTCAGTCACTCACTGTTGCTGTTATTAAAAATATTTAAAATGGATAAGGTTGAAATTATTAAAAACTTTACAAAGGAAGTTAAAAGTTTAATCTTCAATATAGAACAATAGAATTTAAAATAAAAACAGTACCAGCTGACAAAGAACCAGTATTATGAATGAAAGAAGCAGTTAATGAAATTATTAGAAAAGGAACTGAGGAGGTTAGTCCTACTGATCAAATTGGATTCAACTTTTACTCAAAGGACTTTAAACATAGTGAGGGTTGGCTTCGTTTGCAAGAAGCATCAAAGGTTACTTTTAATGATATTTGGGGTATGATCTCAAAAAGCTCAGGAATAAGCACTGATACATTTTGTTTGGTTGTTACCTCTGTTAAGATACCTATTAAAAAGTGAAAAGAGAAAGGACACGCTCCTACCTTAAAATAAATTTTTACTATATTTTTAAACTTTTTTTTGCTATAAGATCTTTATCTGAAAACTTTTTGTCAGTCAAAACAGCCCCTTAATTTAGAAAGATATGTTAAATATTAATAGTAAAAAATATGTTACAATAATACATTTTTTAGACTATTGATATAACTGATTTGAACGTTTATTTTTTAAGATTAAACTACTGTATACTGAATATACTCCAAACAATTTACGTATATTACATGATTGCATATTACATGATTCTATATAAAGCACTTAGTAATTCAATAAAAAAATTACTTTAATTGATTTGTATGTTTATATGTTTATTTTATATACTTAATTATATTTTTATATATTACGTTATTTATATATATATTTTGTTAAAAAGTAAAATTTTAAAATATAAAAAATTGTACATCTATTTATCCTTTATACCAAAAATTATGAGAGCTGTTGAGAATATACCATTGAATTCGAAGCATTACATTCTAAATTACTTAAAATAATAAAATGTTTTTAAGTAAATACTAGTTTACAAAACCTTTTTTGGAGGCTTCCATATCTTCTAGTTAAGCCTTAAATTGAAATTTTAAATTAGCTCTGTTTTCGAGATAACAGCCGTTTAATAAATATACATATAAAAATTTAAAACAACTTTTTTTGTATCTGCTTTCTGTATTTTGACAAATACATTCACAATTTTCGATCTTCCCTGTAAACGACACCTTATCTGTTATGGCTGTAAAGTAATACTTTCCACCTTTTGTGAATTTTTTTATAAAAACATTTTTTTTTCTAAAATAAGGAAAGAGATATAAAATAATAAAGTTTAAATGATTGATATTTGCAATAGGCTTAGTTTCCTTGATTTTTCTTGAAGATTTTGAGTTGATCGGATTGTTCTTCCTTGACTTATCATGCGAACAAGAATATATAACATACAGACTGACAGACTTTTCTCTAGATTTTAAATTATGTCTTATTTTTGACAGAAAAGGTCACATTAAGCCACTCTAGTCTAACCTATTTTACAACAAACCAAAGTCAACTCTTGTAATATATTCGAATTATATTTATATTTAGTTGGTACTAGTTTTTTGTACGTATTCTTGGTACATGCGTACTATATATATATATCGTTTTCAATATGGAATAAACCTTTAATTAGAACACTTCGTTTTATTCATTTTAAGTAATTCATATTAATTACTAATTTCTATACTCAGTATATTATAAATCTGGCGACGATGGAAAACTTAATCGGAAATTTAAAAGAGTTTCATCACAATGTAAACGATTTTAGTGTCTTTAAAGTGAAAATTGAACAGTTCTTCTATGCAAATAAAATTGAAGAAAAAAAGCGGAAACGCGCCATTTTGTTAAATGTGCTGCACGATGAAACTTATATTTTACTAAGAAACCTGTGTGTGCCGACATCACCAGATGAAAAGGATTATGATAATCTAATTCAAAAATTAGAAAGACATTGCAAACCAGTGCAATCATATTTTGTGGCTAGGATGAAATTTTACAATGCAGAAAGGGGTGAGTCCGAAACAGTTGCTGAATGGTTAGCTAGATTGAAAAGTTTAGCTTCCGGATGTGCGTTTTCTACAGAATTAGAAACCGTTATGAGGGACATATTTGTTCGCGGAATTGGATCCGGAGCCATATTTCATCGGCTGATGGAAGAAGACGCCACGGCTGCCACCTCAACGCTCATGCGCATGTTTGAGTTAGCGCAAAATAAAGAAGCCGCGATATTTGAAAAGGCCAGATCTCCATCCATTAAAATAAAATCGGAACCTATTCTGCGCATCAATCCCACCAACTCCAGTGGAAAGTACTCCCACCAAGAATCAGGTGCGCGAGTTGTCAAAAAGTGTGAAGTGTGCGGAAGAAAAAACCATTATTCGTCACAATGCCGCACCCAAGGACATTTAGCCACAGTATGTAAACAAAAACAAAAAAACTTTAAACAAAATAAACATCGTTCTTATCAAAACAATAAAAAGTCACATTACATTTCAGAGCCGGGTTTTGAATATGAAACGGACAATTTATTCTCTTTAGAATCCATAAATTTAATTAATACCGATTCGGAATTAAAACCTATGTATATTAAAGTTTTAGCTGAAAATATCCCTATGCAATTTGAAATCGATACAGGTGCTAAACATAATGTTATTTCAGAGAAATTATATTTTCGTCATTTTAAAAATATTTCTTTAACAGAAAATGATTTAATTTTGCAAGATTATGTCGGTCATACATTTAAACCTGTCGGAAAAATTAAATTAAATATTTTATATCAAAATAAAAGTTATGTTTTAGACACGTATGTTATTAAAAATGGTGGTGCTCCACTGTTGGGTAGAATGGGCTTTAAGCTATTAAACTTAGGTATTGCAAATATAAATAAATCGGAAACTTCATCAGGTGTTATGGAATCAAATTATTCCGAGTCAAGGCTGAGTACCCTAATGGAGAAATATAAGGACCTTTTTGATGGAAAGTTGGGAACCTTTACTAAGGGCAAAATTTCTTTAAAATTAAAAGAGGGTACGGTTCCAAAATTTTTTAAACCGCGACCAATTCCCTTTTCACTAAAAGATAGAGTGGAAAAGGAGTTGGATAGGTTGGTAAAGTTGGGAATCCTTGAACCTGTTGAATTTTCTGAGTGGGGGACCCCAATTGTCCCTGTGTTAAAGCCTGTTTCAGGTCATAACATGGACAAAAATCTAGGCGCAGTTAGAATATGCGGTGATTACAAAATTACGGTCAATCCGGTCCTGGAAAATGTACCTCTCCCTCTTCCTCGTTTGGAATACTTATTTAATAGATTAAAAGGGGGTAAAAAATTTAGTAAAATAGACCTCAGTAATGCTTATACACAAGTTTTATTAGACGAAGATTCTAAAAAAATTGTGTGTATATCCACCCACAAGGGGGTGTTTATTTATACACGTCTTCCCTATGGCATAAAATCCGCTCCGGGAAAATTCCAGCAATATATGGAACAAATGTTTATAGAAATAGAGGGGGTTGCCGTTTTTATTGATGACATAGTCATCACCGGCAATAATGATGATCAGCATTTTAATCGCTTAGAACTTGTTTTTAATAAACTAAAAGAAGCGGGGTTAAAAGTTAAGAAGGAAAAGTGTTCTTTTTTACAAGACTCTTTAACCTATCTCGGTCATAAAATTGACAAAACCGGTATCCATACGAGTGAAGAGAGAGTAAAAGCAATAAAAAACGTTCCTTATCCGACTAATGTAACTGAAGTTAAAAGTTTTTTAGGAATGGCAAATTTTTATTCAAAATTTATACCGCAAGCTGCAACCCTAATGAACCCCTTGTATTGTCTTTTAAAGAAAAATGCAAAATTTACTTTCGATAATAAATGCAAAAATAGTTTTAATGAAGTAAAAAAAGTTTTAGCGTCTGCTCCTGTCTTAACGCATTATGATGTAGATCTACCCCTTAAACTAACTGTGGATGCGAGTTCAGTAGGGGTTGGTGCAATAATTTCACATATTTTTCCCGATAAATCGGAAAAACCCATTGCATACGCATCTCAAGTTTTAAATGTTCATCAAAAAAATTACTCACAACTGGATAAAGAGGCTTTTTCAATTATTTTTGGTGTAAAAAAATTTAACCAGTATTTATATTTACGAAAATTTATTTTGCATTGCGATAATAAATCGTTAGTTTCGATTTTGGGTCCGAAAAAGGGAATCCCAATAATGGCTGCAAGTCGTTTGCAGCGGTGGTCTCAATTTTTATTACAGTACGATTATGAAATTATTTTTGTGAGATCAGAAAAAAATGAGGCCGATGCACTCTCTAGATTACCCCTTAACGAAACTAGTGAGTTAGAATCGGATGTATCTTATTTAAATTTAATTTCTGACTAAATAAATTTACCTTTGGATGTAAATAAAATTAAGCAAGAATCAAAAAATGATTTAATTTTAAATAAAGTCATTAAGTATATATCTTTGGGTTGGCCAAATGATATACAAGACGAACATTTAAAACCATACGCTATCCGCAAACACGAACTTTCTTTAGAAAAGGGCTGTGTTATGTGGGGGTATAGAGTGATCATACCTTCAAAATTTCGTAATTTAATTTTAACATGCCTTCATGCTAATCTCCTGGGCATGGTGAAATTAAAATCATATGCAAGATCATATGTTTGGTGGCCTAAACTGGATGCCGAAATTGAAAGTATTGTAAAACAAATGTGAAAATTGCCAAAAACATTCAAATTTACCGGCAAACAGTATCTTAAGACCATGGGCCTACCCGGAACGACCCTGGACTAGGTTACACATTGATTACATGGGTCCGTTTAAAAATTATAATTTTTTGGTAATAGTAGATGCACACAGTAAATGGATCGAATATTTTAAATTAAAAAGTATCACATCTTCCAATACAATCGATAAGCTAAGAGAGCTCTTTTGCCGTTTTGGCTTACCGATTGAGATGGTATCTGATAACGGTCGATCTTTTTCTTCCGAGGAATTTTCTTCATTTATGGAAAGTAATGGAATTATCCATACTTTAAGTCCGCCATATCATCCCCGTTCAAATGGTTTGGCGGAAAACGGGGTAAAGTTATTAAAAAATTGTCTAATTAAAAATAAAGACATTTTAAACGACAATAACATGTGCAATATTTTAAATAGATTTTTATTTTAATATAGAAATACTCCTCACATTACAACAAACGAATCTCCCGCAAAATTAATGTTGGGTAGACCACTGCGGTGTAATTTAGATTTGTTTAACCCGCTGGCAAATAATATGGTGCATAAAAAACAGAAAATTCAACAGGAAAATTTTAAGGGAAATAGAAAAATTATTTTTCAGTTAGGTGACTCGGTTAGGGCTTGTGATTACACTAATAATACCTGGTGTCGTGCAAAAATTGTTGAGAGAATTTCAGAATTAATTTATATAGTTCAAACATTAAATGGCCTAAGGTGGAAAAGACATCTAGACCAATTATTGCCCGACAATGAAGCAGCGCCGGTAACGCAAAAAACTTCGAGCGCAAAAAGTGTAGTTAGATGTGAATTGCGACCTCGAGCAAATATACAAAAACCTAAAACACTAAGTTATGAATGACTCATTCAAATAAATATGATTTTTTGTAAAATTTGTAAATAAAATAAAATTCAATAAAAACAATAACACAAAAAAAAATGTATAGGTATATTTGTACATATTTATTTTTAGGATTATTATAGTAAATATAATTATAAATATTATTAACATTAATTGTTATACATTGTACCGTAATTAATACGTTCACTGCCAACGGCTAGTTTTGACAGCGGAGCAATGGGTATGGGCAAGGGAAAAATAGAAAGAATTGATTAATGTTGTTAGGGGCGCCAGTTACTTTAGCTTTTACTCCTTTAGGTAAGTAACAACCTAGTGTAAATACTTAAGCTTTTCAGTTTGAGAAAATATAACCCCTAAATAAAATAAGATAATTCATTTGAGAAATTTATTATAAATAAACTTAATGAAAGCACATCAAGTAATGTATTAATATATATAAAAAATATGTGTAATTATATTAAGATATAATTAAAGAAATCTTAATAAAAATTACTAAATTCAGAAATCATTCGACTTAAATGTATAAAGAAAACATGAAGTTCAGCAAGCACCAAGAAATGTATGTAAACAACAATCATTTCTTGCAGTGTATAAAAGTCATGCTTAAATTAGAAATCATTTAATCAAAAGTATGATATTTAATAATTAATAAATGAGATTAAATGTTTTAAAAAAAATAAGTACCTAAAAATGAACAAAAGCCAGAAGGGCATATAGTATTAATCAATACTATATCAGATCTGATAAAGTTTACAGTTATAAGAATATTGAAATAAAAGAATTTAAAAATATGAAATATTGCTTTCAAAAGTTTTCAGAATGAGTACTTAGCTGGTTTCTGCAAAATCCATGAGGTATGAATTCCATCGTCTCCATCTGTGCAAGTCTCCCCTATGCTGATGAATTCATTTCTCAAATGAAAGAAAAAAAAATATAGGCTGTCCCATCTACTTTGGAAAAATTATCTTCCAGGATAAAATGTACGATTGAAAATGTTGTCCGGGATTAAATATGCTTTTGAAAATTATGTCCAATATAAAATTGTCTGCTAGACGGTCATATAGAATTTATCTATGCCGAAAAATACAGAACCATGTTCCAACAGAACATCACTCCATGCGGAGAACTTGTATATCAAATATACCAAAATAAACTTCAACTTAAATTAATGTAATTCCATATTAATGGTATAGAAATGGTGAGTAATTAATGGTAATTAATTAATGTAGTAATAATGGTGCTAAAACAATAATTATATCTCAGAAATATTCTAAGAAACAGAAAAACTTAACTTACGTGTCATTCTAAGTCTTCGATGTCCATCGAAACGTTATAAATGCGTAATTGTAGAAAATAACAGTTATAATATCTTCCGCATTGTTTAAATATTCATTTTTACTAACTTTAAATAAAAATACATGAAGGATTACTTCGATGATTACAGAAAATAAACACTCGTCAAAATGAGACCACCATTGTACAGAGTTGCTTCAAGAAGGAGGAAAATCGACCTTATCAACCGGTATGAACCCTTCAGGTAAATAAAATCCTATTTCTGAACTATTAGCGACATCTATGCAAGTCATTATCAACTACAGTTTTACCGTATAGGATTCCTAATAAAGGTAACTGAAACGACACCAAAAATAATAACTAATTAAAAGA
This sequence comes from Brachypterus glaber, assembly GCA_958510825.1. Lineage (NCBI taxonomy): Eukaryota > Metazoa > Arthropoda > Insecta > Coleoptera > Kateretidae > Brachypterus > Brachypterus glaber. The sequence goes on from OY294046.1 coordinate 21,461,960, forward strand.
ATGTTTCCTAATAAATCCGTATTAGTGATATCTAACCTCAAAATATTACTCTAAGAAACAAATATAAACAATACTTATTGTTTATCAGCAAAACTAATAAAAATACGAACAGAATACTAAGTGTCCTGTGAACTAAGTATAAACAAAATACTGAATCTAAGTGAGCAGTTCCAGCAAACTATTTTCAACAAATTCTGGATTATCCCGAAGCAATAAGCATATGAAACTTTCCAGGAGAGACAAGCTACAAATGAAAGCCAGTGAAATCCAACCCTCAATAGACTCTGAAACATATAAAAACCAGGTAAGTCCATAGACAAATGCACTATAGAGAAATAAGTCATATGATTCTTTATTATTAAAAATCATATTCTAATTATGTTTTCTTTATGTTATTTTCAGGTAGAACTATGGAATAGAGACTCATATGGTTAGAATTCAGTTCCTGCTACAAAATAGTCCCAGATACAAAATAGTTCTGTACGTACGTAACTATTTATATACAAAATAAACATAAATTATAACGTAAGTAAACGAATAGTTTAATTAACCCTTGCTATATTACAAAGTGACGATTTATATCGTTACACATGCCCCCTCCAAAAATAATAAAAATATTTAATATACAAAAAATATTTTTATACCAAACTCTATAACTATTTAACTTAAATAGCTAAAATATATACTATATTTTATTTAATAAATCAACAAAAAATACAATACTTTATGTAAATCATTTGAAATACTACTTGATAATTAACAATAGCTAAGCTTGATAACTACGTGTATCATCCGCCTACTCTTATGTAGAACATAATTTTGGGACTTTATCGGTGTGTGTCATAAACAGGTAATTGTCATAATCAGGTAATTGTCATAATCAGGTAATTGTCATAATTAATTTTGTTTTTCTTTTTAGCTAAGTTTTATCAAGATAAAAAAATAGAAATAAGACTTGACTGTGTGCACCAGAATTCTCTTCTACAAAAAATATATTTATATATTTTTTTTACTACTATATACAAAAGTTTTGGGTACCCTTTAAATATTTTCAATACATTGATATTTTTTTAAATATCATTCCGAATGATACTAAGAAAATATTCTTATTTAATCAAATCTAGCCAACTGAAATGTCACTATTCGATCCAAAATATTTCTTTAGATCTTTAACATGCCAGTCGCCTCTATGACCATCTGCATTTTCCAAAATATACACTAATTTTGACTTTTTCGCAACAACTTTGCAAAGTATGTACTTTGGAGCAAGTTTTGCAGCAAAACTTTTACTAGCATCTGAGAGTACTTTGTTTCGTCTCCAAACTTTTTCACCTATATCAAAATTTACTTCACGCTTGCGAAAATCATAAGTACGCTTATTACGTTCATAAGCTTCATGTAAATATTTCTTTACATCAATAAAAATCTCTTTAAGATTTCCCAAGTCTTGGCTATACGAGTCTCTGTCACAAGGTTCTAATTTAACACCATCAGTTGATGTCATTTTGCCATAATAAGTTCCTGTGATAGGTACATTCCTCCCAAAATTAAGAAATGCCGGCGTATACCCCGTAACTTCATTTACAGACGTTCGTAAAGCTAGACCTATTTTTGCTAAATTTTTACACCATTCTTTTTGATTATCTTTTATATATGATCTTATAGCAGTAGAAATTGTGCGATGTTGCCTTTCCGTCGGATTATTTTGACTATGGTAAAGTGCATTAAACCAAATTTTCTGTACATTATATTCATCTGCTAATTTTTTAAAAACTTTACCAGCAAATTGTTTTCCATTATCGACAATTAAAAATTGACAGACTCCGTAAACTAAAAAAACTTCATTCTCAATGAATTTACATATTGCATTTGCAGTAGCTTCCCTTAAAGGATGTAATAATGTATACTTTGTAAACCAGTCTGACACAACTAAAAGATAACAAAAACCTTTAGAACTTCTGGGAAATGGTCCCTGCAAATCACATGAAATAACTTGCCACGGATAATTTACTTCTTTTTCACGACCCATCAATCCAAAACGTGCAGAATTACTAACTTTTTGTGATTGACAAATATTACAACATCTTACATATTTTAAAATATCTTTACGCATATGTTTCTGAAATTCTATGAAAAGTTTTAAAAAATCCCATATGAGAAGCTAATACATCGTCATGACATTCTTTTAGAACTTGTTTACGACATTTTTGAGGCACTAACAATTTCCACTCTATAATATTACTTTTTACTTTTGTCTTGGTCGGTATGAACTTATAAATATTATCATCAATAACTTTAAATTGCGGATATGAATCTGGACTCTTACCAATTTTTTCCCTCAACTGAATATAATATTTATCACTATTATAATCATTTACATTAAAATTAATTAAATTTACATCTGGAAAAATTGATTTTTCTGGTTCTATTCTATCAAAAGCTCTGGATAACCCATCAGCTACTACATTTAATTTACCTCTACGATATACAATATCCATATCATATTGCTGTAATTTTAATGACCATCTAGCCAAGCGACCAGAGGGATCTTTCATATTACTCAAATATTTTAATGAAGAATGATCTGTAATTACTGTGAATTTAACACCTTCAATATATGGTCTAAACCTATCTATAGCAAACAAAACAGCTAAACATTCCTTTTCACCTACAGAATATTTTATTTCACTACGTGTTAAAGCTCTACTAGCATAAGCTATTACTTTTTCTTGACCATCTTGCGTTTGTGTTAATATGGAACCGAGGCCAACTAAAGAAGCATCACATTGTATAACAAATGGTAAAGAAAAATTGGGACTTGCTAAAGCCGGAGCATTTATTAAAGATTCCTTCAACAATAAAAAAGCTTTTTCTGCATCAGTATTCCAACTAATGGCTTGTTTTTTACCTTTGCCCTTTAAAAGTGAATTTAATGGACTAACAATTGTTGAAAAATTCCTAACAAATCTACGATACCACGAAGCTACACCTAAAAATCGTTTTATTTCTGTACTATTTGTTGGTCTAGGATAGTTTATTATTGCTTCTACTTTTTGCGGATCGGTTCTTAAACCAAAATTATCAATTACAAAACCTAAATACTTAAGTGATTTTCTAAAAAAATTACTTTTTTCAAAATTTATTGTAAGATTAGCAGATTTTAATTTTTCATGTACTATTTGAAGTAATTTAATATGTTCCTCAAAAGTTTTTGATACTATTATAATGTCATCAATATAAACAAATATATTTGGATAAAAGGAGAAAGGAAAAAGTTTATCCATTAATCTTTGCTGACTTTGTGTTCCATTTTTGAGTCCATAACACATTACATTAAATTCAAATAGTCCCCTACCAGGTCCGGAAAATGCAGTTTTTTCTTTAGCAGTTTTTGTAAGTGGAATCTGCCAAAAAGCATTTTTTAAATCTATACTTGATATATATTTTGCATCGCCTAATAAACTTAAAATGGAGTCTATCCTTGGTAAAGGATGTGAATCACCTTTTGTAATAGAATTTAATTTACGTCCATCAAAACAAAAACGGTATGTACCATTAGCTTTTTTTACTAATAAAACTGGTGAATTAAAATCAGAATAAGATGGTGAAACTATATCATCTTTTAACATTTTATCTAACTCTTTATGTAAAATTTCTATTAAATAAGGTGACAAAGGATATTGACGCATTTTAAAAGGTTTATTATTTCCTGTATCTATATCATGTTCTATTAAATTTGTTCTACCTATTTTTTCGCTATATAATTCTTTAAATAAACTAACAAATTTATCTGCTATCTTTTTCTGTTCGTCTGTCAAGTCACATAAGCCTACTGAATTATCTTTATTTATATCCTGACTATCACTGTTATTACTGATCACATTCAAATTATTAATTTTATTATTCCAAGATTCATCAGAAAAATACAGAGTCATAGAAAGCAATTGTAAAAAATTCACACCAAAAATAAAATTTGTTTCCAAAGAAGGAACAACCAAGACTTGTAAAATCTTAACTTCATTATCTACTTTAATAGCTAAATAAACAACACCAGTTACTAACTGTTTAGATTTATCAGCTGTAGTAACATGCGGTATAAGACATTTATCAATTTTTAAATTAAATTTTTCTAAAATTTTAATCGCGTGACCACCAGCCACTGAACAATTTGCACCTGTATCAATCAAAGCCGTTATATTTTTATCAAAAATATTTACTTTAATATATGGACGGTTATCTCTAGGTAATTTAATAAAAGAATTTTTATTAATTACAGACAAACTATACGGTTTATAAAAATTTTTAACTTTATCCAACCAATCTTTCCATTCATTCAAATAAAATCGTTTATTTGTTTCTGTTACACTTGATTTTTGTAAAGAATTGATATTATTTTTATTATAATAAATGTTTTTACAAAAAGTAGTTTTGTTATCCTTTTTTACCTGACTGTCATTATTATTTTTAGCCTTTTTATTAAGTGAATGCCGACTAAAATCATCCACTTTCCTATTTAGTTTTTTGTACAGGAAGGGCAATTTTTAAAAACTACATCTTTATATCCACATTTATAACAAAACTTTGTTCTTTTAGCTAAACATTTGCTAAAAATATGATTTGGTTGGTTACAGTTATAACAAATTACTTGTCTACTTTTATTATTACTACTATTACTACTATTCTGTGTATTATTAAAGCTTTGATTGGTACTTTGACTAATTTGAGAAACTTGACTACTATTACATACTGAACTTTGACGAGTAGAGGAAGATGGGGTAAGTTTGGACACTGTGGTATTATGACTACAATTACATTTACTACTAAAATTTTGATTTATATCCGAACTTAGGACATTTACTTTATTAACTGCTTTATTTTTTGCCACACTTTTACCTGCTATGCTCTTTTGTTTTAATTGATAAGCTTCATCTATTCTTTTACAACTGTCCTTTAAATCTTCTAAATCATTTATTTCTATAAGTGATAATGGTGTAAAATAATGTGGTAATATTCTTTCTCTAATCGTCTTAAGTCTAGTATATAAACTTGCAGCATGAATTAAACGTTTAAACAAGGTTTCCATAGCACCTATAAAAATTGCGATAGATTCATCGGGATTTTGATATCTAGAACGGATATCATCCCATGTTCTATCATCTATGTTAGCTGGAAGAAAATCTTTTTTTAATGCTTGAATTATTTGAGACCATGAATTTAAATTATCTTTAATTGAGAGAAACCATGACAATGCTGGTTCTTTGAATAAGTCATATGCAGATTTAAATAACATTTCGTCTGTAACATTTCTACTTATTTTCATATATTCAACTTGCTCAATAAAATTTAAAACATTAGACTTTCCATCAAAATTAATATTCCATTTATAAACTGGTACTGATTTTAAATAATCATTATCTTTTTTACTAGAAACATTAGGACTAAACTGTGTACTATTATGTAATGAAATATTATTATTTACTTGAGTAAGATCTGAATTTTTACCAGATTTTTCATAAAGATCTAAAATATCTGCTTCTATTTCTAAACAAGTTGCTTTAGTTATTTCTAAAAATTGAATACGTCTAACTTTATTTTCTTCTACTTCAGGAAAACGTTGCAGACGATTTGTTACATGTACTAAATAAGTTTTTAATTTTCTTAAATCAGCTAAACTATAATCACCATGATATTCTACAATTTCTGAAGATATACTATCTAAAATTCTATTAATATTTTCCACTTCACTGTTAAAATTAAAAGTCGGATCTACATATTTTACTTTAGGATCTTCCCTAGCTATGGCTCTACCTAAAACTTTAATTCTAGATGCTCTATTATTTTTTGCTGTTAAATGTCTTATACGAAGTTCATAATTTACCATTTCTGCAGTCAAAAATCTAATTTCCATTTTATCTAAATCGTCCATTTTGAATATTTATTTTTCAAAATTTAAATTCAATTTACTCAAAATATTTATTTTATAATAAAATATTTATACTGTACCACAAATTATTTTTTTTTTTTGTGTACACTGCTCAACAAAGTTTTTGCATACTTTGGAAAATTTCCCAAATATGTCAAAAAAAATACTAAATTATTATTTATCTCAATTGGACAAATTAATAATTATAAATAGTCTCCAAAACTACAAAATTAGCTAATATTTATTCATATCCTTCGCATTTCTATTGAATAAAAGATAATTTTTAGAAAAACTGAACCCACGCCAAAATTTCTCTATTCCATGTTATTCCATAAAATTCAGAAAAAACATAAAAAACACATATCTGATATATCTTATCATATTAACTCTAGTTTGACTTAATTTTCAACAAAAAATATTTTATTCAACAGTTATATGTAGTTTTTCTCAAAATGAACTTTAAGTTACACTGAAAAAAATAAGCTTTAGATTTTTATAAAAAATACACTGAGAAAAATGGAGTAAAATTAAAAAAACAAGTGTTCTATCTATCCAAATACCACGTTCTTGGGTGCCAATATTAGTGTACCGTAATTAATACGTTCACTGCCAACGGCTAGTTTTGACAGCGGAGCAATGGGTATGGGCAAGGGAAAAATAGAAAGAATTGATTAATGTTGTTAGGGGCGCCAGTTACTTTAGCTTTTACTCCTTTAGGTAAGTAACAACCTAGTGTAAATACTTAAGCTTTTCAGTTTGAGAAAATATAACCCCTAAATAAAATAAGATAATTCATTTGAGAAATTTATTATAAATAAACTTAATGAAAGCACATCAAGTAATGTATTAATATATATAAAAAATATGTGAAATTATATTAAGATATAATTAAAGAAATCTTAATAAAAATTACTAAATTCAGAAATCATTCGACTTAAATGTATAAAGAAAACATGAAGTTCAGCAAGCACCAAGAAATGTATGTAAACAACAATCATTTCTTGCAGTGTATAAAAGTCATGCTTAAATTAGAAATCATTTAATCAAAAGTATGATATTTAATAATTAATAAATGAGATTAAATGTTTTAAAAAAAATAAGTACCTAAAAATGAACAAAAGCCAGAAGGGCATATAGTATTAATCAATACTATATCAGATCTGATAAAGTTTACAGTTATAAGAATATTGAAATAAAAGAATTTAAAAATATGAAATATTGCTTTCAAAGGTTTTCAGAATGAGTACTTAGCTGGTTTCTGCAAAATCCATGAGGTATGAATTCCATCGTCTCCATCTGTGCAAGTCTCCCCTATGCTGATGAATTCATTTCTCAAATGAAAGAAAAAAAAATATAGGCTGTCCCATCTACTTTGGAAAAATTATCTTCCAGGATAAAATGTACGATTGAAAATGTTGTCCGGGATTAAATATGCTTTTGAAAATTATGTCCAATATAAAATTGTCTGCTAGACGGTCATATAGAATTTATCTATGCCGAAAAATACAGAACCATGTTCCAACAGAACATCACTCCATGCGGAGAACTTGTATATCAAATATACCAAAATAAACTTCAACTTAAATTAATGTAATTCCATATTAATGGTATAGAAATGGTGAGTAATTAATGGTAATTAATTAATGTAGTAATAATGGTGCTAAAACAATAATTATATCTCAGAAATATTCTAAGAAACAGAAAAACTTAACTTACGTGTCATTCTAAGTCTTCGATGTCCATCGAAACGTTATAAATGCGTAATTGTAGAAAATAACAGTTATAATATCTTCCGCATTGTTTAAATATTCATTTTCACTAACTTTAAATAAAAATACATGAAGGATTACTTCGATGATTACAGAAAATAAACACTCGTCAAAATGAGACCACCATTGTACAGAGTTGCTTCAAGAAGGAGGAAAATCGACCTTATCAACCGGTATGAACCCTTCAGGTAAATAAAATCCTATTTCTGAACTATTAGCGACATCTATGCAAGTCATTATCAACTACAGTTTTACCGTATAGGATTCCTAATAAAGGTAACTGAAACGACACCAAAAATAATAACTAATTAAAAGAATGTTTCCTAATAAATCCGTATTAGTGATATCTAACCTCAAAATATTACTCTAAGAAACAAATATAAACAATACTTATTGTTTATCAGCAAAACTAATAAAAATACGAACAGAATACTAAGTGTCCTGTGAACTAAGTATAAACAAAATACTGAATCTAAGTGAGCAGTTCCAGCAAACTATTTTCAACAAATTCTGGATTATCCCGAAGCAATAAGCATATGAAACTTTCCAGGAGAGACAAGCTACAAATGAAAGCCAGTGAAATCCAACCCTCAATAGACTCTGAAACATATAAAAACCAGGTAAGTCCATAGACAAATGCACTATAGAGAAATAAGTCATATGATTCTTTATTATTAAAAATCATATTCTAATTATGTTTTCTTTATGTTATTTTCAGGTAGAACTATGGAATAGAGACTCATATGGTTAGAATTCAGTTCCTGCTACAAAATAGTCCCAGATACAAAATAGTTCTGTACGTACGTAACTATTTATATACAAAATAAACATAAATTATAACGTAAGTAAACGAATAGTTTAATTAACCCTTGCTATATTACAAAGTGACGATTTATATCGTTACAACATAATTTAAGGGGAGAAAAATGTAATATATTCGAATTATATTTATATTTAGTTGGTACTAGTTTTTTGTACGTATTCTTGGTACATGCGTACTATATGTATATATCGTTTTCAGTATGGAATAAACCTTTAATTAGAACACTTCGTTTTATTCATTTTAAGTAATTCATATTAATTACTAATTTCTATACTCAGTATATTATAACTCTAAAAAACGGTTTCTTAGAAAATTTACTGATTATTAAGTAAGAGAAACAACTACATAAAAATATGTATAAACTTGTTAAAACTGGTTGTTCACGTTAAAGAGAGTTTATGATGTTCACGTTACAGAGAAGTCAATAGAAAAAATTCTGTGCTCCCAAACCCTAATAGTTAATATATACGCATGTTCACATTATTGAGCTTATACTGTATAACAATATTCTTAATTTAGGAAATATTTTTCTGTGTGTAATACTTTTTGCTCACAGTAATTAAACAAAATAAAATTTGCAATTATGTATAATACAGAAAAACAAATGAGAAATAACAATATTCTTGATTTAAGAAATATTTTTCTGTGTGTAATTATACTTTTTGCTAACTTTTGAAACAAAATAAAATCTTCAATTAGGTATAATACAAAAAAAAAACAAAATGTGATTTGTATAAAATAATTAAGAAACATTTTTCTTTGTGTATACTTTTTGCCAACTTTTTGAAACATAATCTGCAATTATTAATAACTAATAATTTATAATTGCTTTGCTAAGATATTGATAAACTTAACCTTTATTGATAGTATTGTAATTTTTTATATTTCGTATTTTGACATACCATATATACTGTAAGTATCTTTATTGGTGAATAAATTATTATTATTATTATTATTATTATTATTATAGTTATTTATACATAATAAGATTAAATTTAATTATATACACGATGTGCTGACTAGACAATTATAAATTATAATTTATAATATATGCATATTAAAACGATTAAATTTTGATAATAAAAATTGTTTCATAATTTAGGTATAAACCATTGAGATAGCTAAAATTAATTTATTTTAAAATAATAAGATAAATTTAAATAACACCCAGAGAAATAAAATTATTAACTTATAAAAAAATATAATTAATGAGATAAAATTAAAAACACACACAGAGAATAAAAATAAATATAATTAATAAAAATTGTTTCATAATTGGGCTCAAAAGTCAAAGTAATGCTACGCATTTCATTATATGGTATTTTCCCCAGTAATTTAGGTAAGCTTAAATAATGTTTTTAAAGATATTTTTTGTGTTAAAATGTATTAAATTATAAGTATATAATTACTAAAATAAAAATCTCCGTTAATGCATATTCTTGATTTAAGATTTTATTTTTCTGTGTTTGTAAAATATTTTCGCTTTTTTGCTATAATATAGCAACAATAGTATTTTAAATTTGAAACAAATATGCAATTTAATTGTACGGTGTATTAAGAAATTAAGATAAATATAAACACAAAGAAATAAAATTATATTATTATTAATTTTTTTTTCTTAGAACATTAATAATAAAATACTGCTGCACACAGAAAAAGTCTGTTTGAGAATACTGTTGTATATAATAATTTTTTAATTTAAGAAAGATTTTTCCGTGTGTATACTATTTGCTAACTTTTGAAACAAGATAAAATATACAATTAGTTATAATATAAAAAGTCTAAACAAATATGCAATTTAATTGTACGGTGTATTAAGAAATTAAGATAAATATAAACACAAAGAAATAAAATTATATTATTATTAAAAAAAATTTTTCTTAGAACATTAATAATAAAATACTGCTGCACACAGAAAAAGTCTGTTTGAGAATACTGTTGTATATAACAATTTTTTAATTTAAGAAAGATTTTTCCGTGTGTATACTTTTTGCTAACTTTTGAAACAAGATAAAATATACAATTAGTTATAATATAAAAAGTCTAAACAAATATGCAATTTAATTGTACGGTGTATTAATAAATTAAGATAAATACACAAAGAAATACAATTATATTATTAAAATATTTTTTTCTCAGTACATTAATAATAAAATACTGCTGCACACAGAAAAAGTCTGTTTGAGAATACTGGAGTATATAACAATTTTTTTGATTTAATAAATATTTTTCTCTGTGTATACTTTGTGCTAACTTTTGAAACAAGATAAAATGTGCAATTAGGTATAACACAGAAAAAGAAAATGTTATATAACAACATTTTCGATTTAAGAAACATTTCTCTGTGTGTAATTACACTTTTTGCTTAATTGTTTCTTTAAGGTAATATTAATCCAAAATACTTTTATAGACTTTTATGTATGCAAACAAATATACAAATTTAATTCGGTATAATACAGCTCTCCTGAAACTCAAAGGAAACAGAAACTAAAAAAAAAATGTATTTTTTATTCTTTTTTTCTTGTTTTTAGGTATAGCAAAAAACACAATTAAATCGAAAAATTGTCATTAGTTTAGTCTCGGGAGGGTAAGGGTTAATAAAAATTTTTCTGTGTAGTATAACTTTTGAAACAAGACAAAATATGTAATTAGGTATAACACAGAAAAAACAAATGTGATGTAACAATATTTTTGATTTAAGAAACATTTTTCTGTGTGTATACTGTTTGCCAACTTTTGAAACAAGATAAAATCTGTAATTAGGTATAACACAAAAAATGTGATATATTTTTGATTTAAGAAACATTTCTCTGTGTGTAATTACACTTTTTGTATAATTTAGGCGCGCTTGACAAATCACACTTAAAACAACTATTCTAAAAAATATATTTAAGCAATAGCGTCAAACATTTTTATGTTTGTGATTATACTTTTTTGCAATAGTTTTTAAAACAAATATGTAATTTGATTGTACCGTGGTATATACAAATATACAACAATATTGTTATATACGAATCACCATATTCTTGATTTAAGAAAACATTTTTTCTGTGTATACTCAACTTTTTTGAGAACTTTTTTGCAAAATGTGTTTGAGAATAATTTTTAATATGTAATAATTATTAAATTATGAAACAAATTAAAATTGTTTTTATTTAATTACTATTTCAACAGAATTTGGTGAAGACGCCATATATTAACTATATATTTATAATTTATAGATATTACGGAAACAATACGGAATCTTTCTTTGATATTTTGGTCTATTGGTAATTATTGAGCGAAAACGTGGTATTGACTCTTTGTACTTCTAAAGAATATTTGTATCTGTATTTGTTTGGTTTACAAAAGTCAATGTTTAATATTTATTACTAATTTGGTCTCATAATTTAGGCTAACAAGCTAGGCTTAACAGTCTGATTAGGTTTGACACTCATTGCTTTTAATAATTTTAAACTTTTCAGGGCTCCTTGGTTTATATTAAATAATTTTATAATACCAAGCTTTCAACTAAATTATTTTGTATCGCAGAGAGCTCTGTGGCTCAGTACGTAACGTATCCGTCTACCAAACTATAGGTCTGCGGTTCAAACCCGCAACAGCTGAGACTTTTTTAAAAAATTATTTTCTACAGCTCCCTAATTATAAATTATAATTTAATATATGCATACGATCTTGACCTTTTCAGATAACAAGGTTCTTTGGTAATATTATTTGAATAACAAGTTGTTTATTTTAACCGATTTGTCTGGCTAGGCAGTCCGGATCCTTGGTCTCATTTCTACCGCTAGGTGGCGACACCCTCTGGTCATTGTCGTCAACCGAAGAACCAAACGAAAAATTTTTTTTTTCAGTATTTTTTTCAGGACTCGCTGATGTCTTCAGCTGAAGAATTCCTCAGGTTACCAAAGTGGGTTTATCCCCCGGTAGTCCTACTACTGTGGTCGTTTGAACTTTTAGTTCAGGTCTGTGACCTCTCTAAACCAGGTTTAGGACTTTGGCCCATGCCCCATGACTCGTGGTCGTTTGAACTTTTAGTTCAGGTCTGTGATCCCTCTAAACCATGTTTAGGACTTTGGCTCATAACTTGTGGTCGTTTGAAATTTTAGTTCAAGTCTGTGACCTCTCTAAACCATGTTTACGACTTTGGCCCGTGGCCCATGACTCGTGGTCGTTTAAACTTTTAGTCAGTTCAGGTCTGTGACCTCTCCGAAATTTATTTCGGTACTACACTAGGAATCTAGTTTGTTTAAATACATCTCCACTAAACGTGTTAGGTATTTAAGATCTAATGCTGAATTAACTAGCCAATAATTAAATATATCATTTGTAACCTAACACCTGCTTAGTAAAGCCCATAAAGTACGAATATCTTTAATTTTATAAACATTGTATGTAAATTTTATTCGAACATTGTTTATTAAAAATAACATCATTATGTAAGTAAAGTGATTTCAGTTCATTCTTTATATATATATATATATAGATATATATATATATATATATATATATATATATATAACATGACCGGAGTCATGCTACTCAGCAATTTATTGTTCATAGTATATTACGTATATTGTTTTATAATCATAGTTTACCTATGCAGTATTTTTTTACTTTCTTTGTATCAATCTGTAATCATTATTTTAACTGACTTTGACTGTCTACTAGGCTTAGATAACTTAAAGAAATTAAACGCGATTGTCGACCTGCATAATGATGTATTAATTACACCATCACGCAAAATTAAAATATACTACCTTGAGTTATCTAAGGGGGCCGACAGCATAGTCGTTCCTGCCAAGACAGAACAAATTATTAAAATAAAAATTAAAAATGTTAAAAATGGTGACGTAATAATTCCTCACATGAAAGCTGGTAATCTAGAAATAATAGAAAGCGTAGCCAGTGTAAAAGATTTTTCTACTTATTATAGTATTGTTAACCCTACAGATAGGGACATTTCTGCTAAAATAAACCCAATAACTGTGCAAAGGTTCGACGAATACGAATACCACACAGCTTATAATTTTAATAATATTAATACATATTGCGATAACTCGCCAATTGATCTGTCAAAAATTAAAATAAATCACATGAATGCGTAGGAAAAACAAGCAATTTTAGGTCTTTTAAATGAGTACCCTGATATTTTTCATTCAGAAGGAAAACCTTTAACTTTTACACATAAAATTAAACATAAAATAATTACCAAAGATGAAGTACCAGTGTACACAAAGTCCTATCGTTTTCCAAATGTCCATAAACAAGAGGTAAATTAACAAATAAAAAAAATGTTGGAACAAACAATTATAAGACCCTCTTATAGCCCGTGGAGTTCGCCAATTTGGGTGGTCCCCAAGAAAAGTGCCCCTTTTGCCGAACGCAAATGGCGCATAGTAGTTGACTATCGGAAATTAAACGAAAAAACTATTGATGACCGATACCCATTGCCGAACCTTACGGACTTATTGGACAAGTTGGGGCGTTGTTTATACTTTAGTATTATGAATTTAGCGAGTGGTTATTACCAGCTGGAAATGGCTGGGGAGGATATTCAAAAAACTGCTTTCAGCACAGAAAATGGTCACTATGAATTCCTGCGCATGCCTTTTGGCCTTAAAACAGTCCCAGCTACTTTTCAGAGGGTTATGGACAACCTGTTAAGGGGTATATTAAATAAAAAATGCTGCGTATTTCTTGACAATATCATTTGTTTTAGTACAAGTTTAAAAGAACATATAAATAATCTTAAAGAGATTTTTGATAGATTCGATCTGCTAACCTTAAATTACAATTTGATAAATGAGAATTTTTGCAAAAGGAAGTAGCGTTTTTAGGTCATATAGGACACCCCAGGGCGTTAAACCTAATCCCGAAAAAATTAAAGCTGTTCAGAACTATCCTATTCCTAAAACTACCCGACAAATTAAGGGTTTTTTGGGACTATTGGGTTATTATCGCAAGTTCATAAAAGATTTTGCGAAAATAACTAAACCAATGACCATCTGTCTGAAAAAGAATAACAAAATTATTATTAAGGACTCCGAATATGTAAAATGTTTTAACCATTGTAAAAATTTGTTGATTAACCATCCTATACTACAGTATCCAGATTTTAATCAACCCTTTATTTTAACTTGTGATTCTTCTAGTTTTGCCTTAGGATCAGTATTATCGCAGGGAAAAATAGGGTCTGATTTACCAGTAGCCTACGCAAGTCGCACCCTTAATGAATCAGAATGTAACCTAAGTACAATCGTTTGGGCTGTTAAATACTTTAGGCCTTACTTATATGGCCAAAAATTCACAATAGTATCTGACCATAAACCTTTGCAGTGGTTGTTCTCCCTTAAATCTCCCTTAAAGAACCTAACTCCAAATTATGTAGGTGGTGGTTGTACTTAGAACAGTATGATTATGAAATCATTTATAAAAAACGTGTCCTTAATAGTAATGGAGATGCCTTGTCACGAATTGTAATAAACCCAGAAACCGATATGCCCAAAAATCCCGACCAACTACAAAATCCCACAAACAAAACCCCAGAAAATCAAAAAATCGTTAACGCCACTGACTTAACATATGCTCAAGTTTTAAGTAATAATTACAATAAAAATACTATACCTAATTCACCTCTACAAAATAGTATAAAGTCACGTACGAATTTCAAAGATAAGGAAGTATCAAATTACGATGACAATATACGCGAATCAATTCCCAAATATGAAATAAATTTAAATGAACTCTCAGAGGCCTTTAATAAAAACGAAACTCTTCGTCAAATAATTTATAATAACCTTAATATAATTAATAATAATGTAAAAATAATCGACAATGATTTATTTGATTGTGACGAGTATGTATCTCTCGCTCATTGCGTCTCTCAGTGTTTTAGCATGAAAAAAGGAATTGCACGTAAATTCAGCGAAAAATTTAATTGCGTAAACACACTAAAAGCACAAAACAAACCTGTAGGTGAAGTTTCATATTTAAAACTTCCTACAAGAAATATTTACTATTTAATTACCAAAAAGATATTTAGGGAAAAACCCACCTACACTACTATAATTTCCGCCTTGATAAGCCTTAAAAGGTTATGTTTAGAGCTACAAGATTTTACTGTAGCTATGCCAAAAATTGGATCCGGCCTAGATAACCTAAAATGGGATATCATATTTAATTTAATTAAAATTATATTTAAAAACTCAAAAATTAAAATACTTATTTACAATATTGACCCACCCCAAAAAGTTAAAATTAACGTTACTAACCACAAAAATAATAAAAGTGCTATTTCCAGCTTTATAAATGAATTCTGCGAAGAGTTGACAAATGACAAACGTGACATCACGGACAATATTAATGAACCCTTACTAGGTTATATGCAAAAGTTTAACGACAGCTTTTCCGCGAATAAAGACTCGGACAATATGTCTATAATTGTTGAAACAGGAGACTTTGACTTAGAGCTGCAAGAAAATATTAAACAAGCGTAACAACCTACAGAAACCGATCTTAATATAGTACACTCTAACGCGGAAGACCCAATTATTGGTGTCCCAATAGTAACTTGCCCAGTCAACTATGGCAAAAATCAAATTATTTTTTCACTAGTAGAATTTGCCCCTGCAACCCCCTCAATTGTTATCCTTTACAGAACAAAACAAAGAATGCGTGTTCAACTGTCAAAAAATAATTTTGAACAAGATGTAATAAAAATTATGAAAGAATATATCGCCCCAAAAATTAAGTATTATGTATTTTTCGAGGATCCAATCTATGTACAATTTTGTGCCGTATTACAAACCTATTTTAAAAATGGACAAATTAATTTAATCAGGTGTACAAAGTTCCTTACAGACGTAATAGGGGAGGAAGAAATAAAAGAAATTATAAAAAATTATCACGAGGGAAAAACGAACCACCGGGGAATAGAAGAAACCGAAAAACGAATAAAAGAGTCCTATTATTTTCCAAATCAACGCCGTGTGATTCAAACATACATAAATAACTGTGAAATTTGCCAACTTACGAAATATGATAGAAACCCCCTAAACTTAAAATTTAACTTAACACCGACAGCGACTAGACCATTCCAAATTTTACACATGGACAGTATCACCCTAGAAAAAACTAAGTTCCTTAAAATAATCGACACCTTCTCAAAATATAGCCAAGCATATAAACTAAGTGCCGCTTCAAGCAAAGAAGTAGTAAATAATCTCATAAAATACTTTACGCGCCATTCCATCCCTGAGCAAATCGCATCGGACAATGGTGGTGAGTTTAATAGCGGTAAAAAGAGTTAATAGAACTCCATAAAATCAAAATTCACTGTTTAAGTTCGCAACACCCCGATTCAAATTCTCCAGTAGAAAGATTTCACTCCACCCTAATCGAGCACATAAGGTTACTTAATAACCAAAATATTTTTAAGAGCGAGCCAATTGAAATAAAAGTAAATTATGCAATATTGGCCTATAATAATACAATACATAGCACTACAAAATTAAAACCTACAGAAATAGTCACAGGACACTTAGGCACAGATTCACCCTTTAACTTAGAATTAAACAAACAATTATTGAATAACTATATATTTAACCACAAAGAAAAAACAAAAATTTTATATCAAAAAATTAACGAGAACGCACAAAAGACTAAAGAAAAAATTATTAACAAATTAAATGGAAACGTGAAGATATTCCCAAAAGTATACCCGAAAAAGTATTTGTAAAAAATAAACAAAAACAATCAAAAACAAAAAATAAATTTAAAAAAGAAAAAATTAAAAATACAAATTGGAAATTAAAAACAGCAAAAATTGACCCAACCCATTTTAATACAATAGATAAAATTCGCCTTTCGAATATAAAAAGCCCTAGAAAAAACAGTAACTCAAAAACTCAACAAGATTTATCTATTTCAGGTTGCTCACATGGGGACGGGCAGCGGATATCCGCAACATAACAAAAAATCTTGGTATACTCCCTATAAATTTGGGCCCTGCAAAATTGCAGCGTACTGACCATATTTTTGTCCACTACTGCGAATTAGAACCACTTTACGACCAGTTCAAAAAACTTAACTTAGATTTACTTAAGATTAATAAAACTTTTTATAGTAGAGAATTAGATAATTATAAGAAAATTATTAACTATACACAGGGAAAAATTTATGAAAAAATTAATCATATTAACTTAGGGTTTAATGAAAGTTTCACAAGAAACAAAAGGGGCCTTATTAATGGTTTTGGAACAATAATTAAGGGCATAACCGGAAATTTAGATGCAAATGACGGTGAAAAAATGTACAAAATTTTAACCGATATTCGCAAGAAAAACGATAACTTCCAGTCACAATTAAATCTACAGTACTCTTTTAATAAAAAACTTATATAAAATTTTAATGATACTCTACAAGAAATACAGCATAATGAAAATATTTTGAAAAATAAAATTTTGCAATTAAATAACCTAATGAATGAAAAAGTTCAGAGCCAAATTTTTATGTTGTTTGCACAAGACCTACATAACAAAATTTTAATTATATATAACACAATTTAAAGTATTCTAACGGTATCGAAAATTCGATAACATTTTGCAAGTTGAAAACAATGCACCCTAGTATAATAAAAACAGACGAATTATTTTTCGAAATTAGAAAAATCGCCGAACACTATAAAAACCAAGTCCCAGTGGAGTTAAAGTACGAAAACATTTTGGAACTTGAAAGCATTATTCAAATTAACTGTCAAATTGAACCTACAAGAATAACATATTTCCTATCCCTCCCAATAAATTACGAAACCGATTTTGAATTATACCTCCTCATACCAATCCCTACCCTGTTCAAATCAGAGTTTGTGACTATAACTCCAAAAACTAAATATTTATTAAAGTCAAAAAATAATGAATTTGTACCATTTGTAAAAAGGGCAAAAGGTTTCAATGCGCAAACTACCTCCAAGCAAGTCAGGATATGACTTACGAGAAGAATATAATCCTACAGGAAAACTCACACTCATGCTCGTATATAAAACTTCAAATTACCGGGAAACACATGGAAGCCATCCCGGAAATTAACCAGTTTCTTCCCAACGAAGAAAAACTTCACATAAAATACGACGAAGAAAGCGAAACCAAGTCACTTCGGGGAATTTACCTCATCAAAGAAGAAAACTGCGAAATTTTCTTTAATCAAAACAAGCTATTTTTCAAAGAAAAATCATCTGGAAAGCCTGCCCTGGTAAATAACTTAAACTTTGCAATAGAGGACCGTCAAATCCAAAATTTAAAAATTAAACTAAAAACGCTAAAACTAAACGAAATTTCGGAAAATGCAGTTATACCAATGGGGGAAAATCAACAGAATATTTTCACCCCAAGCATCATGACCATTTCACTCTACGTGGCAATCGTCATGGCGTCAACATATTTCGGACTAAAAGTCATCAGAAGCCGAATGCAGGAGAAAAAGAGGGAACCCATTCCACAAGAAGAGGAACTTCAACCACTCCCCCCGGAAGGAACCTCAACCTCCCAAGGGATGCTTCATTTTAAGGAGGGAGGAGTTACATGACCGGAGTCAGGCTACTCAGCAATTTATTGTTTATAGTATATTACGTATATTGTTTTATAAACATAGTTTACCTATGCAGTGTTTTACTTTCTTTGTATCAATCTGTAATCATTATTTTAACTAGTAACATATCAATATAAATTTGTAATTAAATAAAATTCTTATAATAACTAAAAAATAACTTTTTAAAAACACCTTACGGCAAAGCTGTAACGTAATTTATATATACACATATATACATATACACATACATATATATGTAAGTTACATTGCCCTTAAGGCATTGCACTCTTTATATGGAACTGCTTATTTTGCTTAATTTCCATTTATTGTTTAGATTCCAAGTAAATGTTAACAAATCATATTCTATTTCAATTCCTTTTTATTGTAATTATATTTTAGTCAGTCTAGAATCGAATTTTGAACAATAAAGTAATAACACAAATTATATCCTGTATTTTAAATTGTTAGAATAAACTTTTTAAAAAGACACGGAACGTACATCCTGAGCGTGTGAGCGAAGATCTTCAAGACTCATGAGGTGGACCACAATTTTACTGTAAGTACTTATGTCATTTAGTAAATAAAGGCTAAATTTGCAAGAAAACTCATATAGTTCAAATTCTGATTCGGACTCAAACCCCGACTTAGACATCACGATAACTCATAACTCCAATTTTAACCCAATTTCCACCTTAATTAACTTTAATCTACAAACAATGGCATATCCCGTTTTAAAACAGGAATATTTAAGCATGATTCCTGATTTTTATGGGGAGTCTGAGTTACTCCCCCGATTTATCTAAATTTCTGAAAAGCTCGTTGTAAAATTTTATACTACTACGCATGTTGGCGACTTCCAAAATGAATATTTGATGTCGAGCATCCTTTCAAAAATCAAGGGAGATGCTGCCCTTACAAGTACATATAGCGATAAAAGGGATGTTTATAGTTTGGGTCTAGAAATGTAAGATCTGAGGAAATCATTTAACGAAACTATTCGATTTTTATCACAAAACTATTATTCTTTTAAACCTGCAAATATCCTATTTAAATTTACACCACGCTAGATACAATAAAAGTTTTTCAAATAGGCAAATACCGCAAACTCAAAGATTTTTACAGTTAACAAACCCACCGCACAATTCACAAACTTCAAGGCCTAATTTTTCAAGTAATTCTAATAATAATTTTTCAAATAATTCTGGCAGAAAATTTTCAAATAATTTTGGTAGAAATTTTTCCCAAAATTTTCAAAGTCAACCTTGGCCTAGTACGAGAAAAGTAGATGTCTTTAAACCAAGCCTCAATCAAGTACTTTCCAAACCTACCCCTATGAGTGCTTTAACTAGAAGCACAAACAAACAAATCTAGGCAAAATACCCCCCAAAATAGGATTTTTTCGAACCTATGGATTTAAATAATCTAAGCTTGGAACCAACAATCGAATTTCCCTCTAAAAGTATTAAAAATCAAGCTGAAAATGATTTTTTAGAACTAAACGCCTCGGGAAATTCCAATTAAATAGTTTAACAGATGATAAAAGTGTGTTATCGTATATCATATTTCCAGAGAATCATTTAAAAGTTCTCTTAGATAACGGTAGCACAAGATCATTTGTTAGACCATAGATAGCTTTTAAATATTTTAAAAATAATATTATAAATTACCCCTTTTTAATTTCAAGCGCACATGGAAAATCTCTGGAAAAGTACAGTACACAGATTTCATGTTCCATTTTTAATAATTCAAATGAAAAATTAAAATTTCATTTATTTGATTTTCACAAAAATTTAGACAATTTAAAAAAATTAAACGCCGTGATCAACTTACAAAACGACGTATTAATCACACCTCTACGTAAAATATAAAACCATTACCACAGTCTCTGCGATTCTACGAATTGTATAGTAGTAGAACCAGAACAGAACAGAACAAATTATTAATGTTAACATATAAAATGTTAAAGAAGGCGACGTCCTTATTCCTTATAAAAATTTTAATGGTTTAGAAATGCCAGAATGTTCCACTAAAGTAAAAAATTTTGTTGCACGATGTAGTATAGTCAATCGTACGGGAACCCCTATTAAACTTAATATAAACAAAGCTTTAACTGGGGATTCCATCAAATAGAAATGGCTGAAGATGACATTCAAAAGACCGCTTTCAATACAGAAAATGGACACTATGAGTTCCTGCGCATGCCCTTTGGTTTAAAATCGGCACCAGCGACCCTACAACGGGCCTTAGACAATATTACGCGGAATTTTGAAAATTTTTTTTTTAGTTTACCTAGATGATATTATTATTTAAAGCACTAGCTTGCAAGAGCACCTAGATCACATAGGACAAGTCTTCGAAAAACTATGTAGCGCGAATTTTAAGCTACAAATGGACAAATACGAATTTTTGAAAGAAAGAAGTTGCTTTTCTGGGATATATTGTAACCCCAGAACGAGCGAAACCTAACCCTGATAAAATTAGAGCTATACAAAAATACCCAATCCCCAAAACTCCGAAACAAATTAAAGGCTTTTTAGGATTATTAGGTTATTACAGGAAATTTATTAAGGATTTTGCAAAAATAACTAAACCATTTACTCAGTGTCTAAGAAAAGTCAATAAAATTAAATTTAAAGATTCCGATTACATTAATTGTTTTAACATATGCAAAAATTTACTAATTAACGAACCCATCTTACAGTATCCGGACTTTACTCAAAATTTTATCGTAACTTGCGACGCATCAAATTTCACAATTGGAGCCTGTATTTCGAAAGGTAAAATTGGCTCCGATCTACCTATAGCTTATGCCAACAGGATACTAAATGTCTCTGAAACAAATTTAAGCACGATCCAAAAAGAACTTTTGGCTTGTGTGTGGGCAGTTAAATACTTCCGGCCCTATTTGTATGACAGACGCTTCCAGATAGTTACGGACCATAAACCACTCCAGTGGTTTGAGCCAGACTCAAAACTTACTTGTTGGCGCTTGAAACTCGAAGAGTATAATTACGAAAAGGTTGCCAAAATACAGTCGCTGACGGACTATCTAGAATAGAAATTAATAACCTAAATACATATTCAAAACTCATAAACGAAAACCCCACTATTAACCAAATAATTAACCTTAAATTAAAAATTGAAAACCATGACGTAAAAATAAAAATGGAAAATTATTTAATTGCAACGAAAAAATATCCTTGGCACATTGCGTCTCAAAATTTCTTACCATGAGTAAAGGTATCGCGCAAGAATTAAAAAAAAAAATAGCTGCGTCGATACTCAAAATAAAAATTTAGGAGACCTTAGATTTCCAAGCAGAAACATTTATTATCTTATAAAGAAAAATAAATTTTGGGATAAACCCTCGTATCTTACTATTACTATGGCACTAATAAATTTAAGAATATTATGTTTAAAATTAAATGATTACGCAATTTCTATGCCAAAAATAGCATGCGGATTAGACCTCCTAGACTGGGAAATTGTGTATAATATCATAAAACTCGTTTTCAGAAATACCAAATTAAATTTTTTATTTATGACATTAACTTGCCTATAACAGAAGTAAACGTCATAACTGAAAATCCTAAGCCAAACCCAAAAATTAAAATTTTAAGCAATATCATAATAAAAAATAAAAGGGACGACTCTAACACAAATTGTATCCTGTATTTTAAATTGTTAGAATAAACTTTTTAAAAAGACAAAGTACGGAAAGTAAACTATAATTATATACATATACAGTGTATATTATACACATATAGTATTATTACAATGGCAATATTGTTATTTTCATCCTCGTTGCCACTGTAGGATTTTGGATAGCTCGGGTTACAATAAAACACAGATTACTCTTTACTGCTCAACTAACTACACTACCGTGCTATGAAAGACCCGCGTATCTCCATTTGTAGCATACCAGCGTTTTCAAAATATTACACCGAGTAGACGTGAAAACGTTGCTATGCGTCAAATGGAGATACGCGGGTCTTTCATAGGACGGCAGTACACAAGACTGACTCACTGCAGTCAAATTTATTCATTTGGTACAATCTTATGTAATCGCTTCGCTCTTTATTGGTTCAACTTGATTCAACTTACAATAGTTCATCTTCTTTAAAACACACTGTATTATGTATAATTATATTTGACTGAATAACAATAACTGCCCGAATATTACTCAGTACTGATCAAATATCGTTAACTGACAAAATACTATCTCTAAGTTAGAGACTCCAACTAACTCTAACTAACTGATTATCGCTTACTGCCAAAATATTACTAATTACTCACTGACTACATCTTAGTCATAACTAAATTCTGAAAGAATATCTTTCGTGAAATGTCCAATCTTTTTATATGTTAACATTGGGATCAGGCAAGGGGGACAAAGGGGGAAAATACTAATATTTTTTGCGATAACTGCCTTATTATTGATCGTAGAATAACATTTCTTATGCAAATAAAAATTGTTTTTTTTTCCACTAAAATTTCAATTATTTTTGTTGTAGGATAAAAATTGTTATCTTTCGATCAATAATAAGCCAGTTATCGCCAAAAATATTAGTATTTTACCCCTTTTCCTCTCTTGCTGTTCTCTAATGTTAACCATATTTGACGTCAGACAAACTTTGAAGGTCCTAAATCGTTTAGTAAAAGAATTTTTTAAATCGGACCTTTCCTTTAGAATAAGGGTTATATGTAAACAGAGGACAGACTGATATTTTTTTAACACCCACTTTTTTCACATTTTCTCGACGTTTCATGTCTTTTAAGCCCGAATTTTTTTTTTTATTTTTCGGTCCACTTCGCCCATAAAATAATAACGCGCTAGAAAAAAACATACCCCCTTTGGGGTTACAGATAAGCATTTTTGTAATATAGTAATTATAAATAATGATTTTATTATTATATCTAAAATATATACTAAAGTTTAAGTATGCAATATGTACGTACATATTTTTCTAATTTATTATAATATGTACGTACATATTATAATAAATTAGAAAAAAGTAAAAAAAAAAACGTTTGGCCTAGACAATTATTTTTATATTTGCCTAAATTACTTCTTTAGGTGTGTTTAAACAACTTATGAAAAAAAAACCAGGGGTCGGAAACAAAAAGTTAAAATTTGCAGAAAACCACCGTGATTAGTATACAAAAATTCAGAGTTTTGTCCATTTATTTTTATTCCAGGCCCACTGTGCTCTCCTCGACAAACATGATTCCTTGTTTAATAAGATAATTCTATTGCATTTTTTTTAGTTTTGCTGGGTAAAAGAAGACATGTTTAAATCAAACATGCTTTGCTGCTACTTTATTTGGTTGTTTATTGTTGCGTGTCAAATTACAATTACAAATTTGTAAGTACCTTGCATATATTCAACCTAACAATTTAGTTATGTCACAAGACTAACTAAAATATCCAAAACACATTCCGTGCGGTCCAAAAGTCACCCCCCCCCTTAACTTGAGAACGAGTTGAGATATCGACTTAAAATTTGGAACTCTTAAATAAGACAACTTAAACTATCTTTTTGTATAAATTTGATAGTTTTAACTCCTAAAATGTGGGCAGGGGGCATGTGGGAACATTTTTTTTTATGGAAAGGGGAGTCTTGTGATACAACGTTTTAGAGCTTATAAAAATCTCTATTCGACCATACATTTTTAATTTATTTAGACATTTTTTTGGGGGTTTAAAATAGTGTTGAAAATGGGTATTTTTGTCAAAATTTCTTTAAAAAAATTAATTAAAACAATTTTTGAAAAATTAATTATTTCAAGTTGTAAAAACCTAAATTATAATTTTAAACTAATTTTAATGGAACCAAAAAAATCTTTAAAAATATAATTTAAAAATATATGGTTAAATAGAGAATTTCATAATATTTAAAATGATGTATCACACGATCCCCCTTCCATTTAAAAAAATGTCCCTGCCCACATTTTAGGAGCTGAAAATGCCAAATATATGCAAAAAGATGGTTATTTTTATAAGTTCCAAATTTGAAGCCGATATATAAACTAGTTCAAAAGTCAAGAGGGGGGACGGAGAAGGGGTGACTTTTGGACCGCACTGTAATATGTCTCGTTTGTCACAATGTTGAAAACTTCGTCTCGTGATGTTTCCCGAGTAGTCCGAGGAATAAGAGCGAAATAACGGCAAAATACTTCAGTTTGTGATACCACTGGCGGTTTTCCATCGTGTTTCTTATCTTTTAATCTGAAATATCTCGGTAAATAATAACTCGATTTTATCGCTCTTGGTCTCATTTTAAACACACTTTATTGTTTTTTAAAATAATATATAAAAGATTTATTAAAGTTTTTTAAATATAGTAGTATACGAAGAAATATATAAAAAATGGAAAATTAATTTTACCTAAATCTTCGATTTTTGAAAATTTGTGTAAAAAAATATAAGAGACACCCGTTTGAAATAATTTTTAGAGTATGTTATACACATAAATGACTTTATAAATCGGTCTGGAGACAATCTGTCAAATAGACAGGACAAAATTTATTACGTCATCAAGACACCGGATTTAAAAAAAAAAAATCACATTTTCTAACTACTTGCCCGATTTCATTATTCTTGGTCTCATTTTAATTATCTACTATTTTTCTACAAAATGTTTTTTATAAGTTTAGACTTGTCTTTTTTGGATACATCAGTAGTTGTTATTTAATGAAGAAGTGTTTCAGGAAAAGTTGAAAACGATAAATTCTAAAACAAGGGTAGTACTTTAATTTTAAATGTTTTAGTAGGGTAGTAAAAAATCCAAAGCAGGTATACATTTAAAATTTTAAGACGGTTTTTAACACATATTAGACACTTTAAATCCAACGGGAGACAAGCTGCCAAATGCACAAAAAGTTATGACGTCACCAAAATGACACTTTTCATACCTAAACAATTAAGTATTCTTTAATATCTCCGAAAGTTTTCAACATATTTTAAAGATTTTGGTCTTATTTGATTGGTAAATTATTTCTTTATAAATAAGTGTTTTAAGTTGAATAGAGACTTTCCCGTATATAGCATTTGTAGGATTTTGGATAGCTCAGGTTACAATAAAACACAGATTAATCGTTACTGCTCGGCTAACTACACAAGACTGACTCACTGCAATCAAGTTTATTCTTTTGGTACAATCTTATATAATCGCTTCGCTCTTTATATAATTTTAATACACTACATCTCTCCTTTGTTTTTTTAGATTTATTTTTTTTTTATAACAATTTATAACCTTAAAATGCACACAATACTAGCACCAGCCTAGAATATCTAACTTGTTCTAAATTACAATTACTTATGACTACTTATGACTACTTAAGACTACTTATGACTACTTATGACTAACTTATGACTTATGGCTAAATTATGTATAAAGTAAATGATTTTATAATCACTTTGCCTGTCTAGATATTTAGTTTGTTTCGACTGAGGTACAAAGTCACAGTTACTTTTAAAATTATGCATTTATAACAAAACGAGATTGTTATAAATATAATTTCTTTGTAATAATATAGTTACTGATTTTGAATATTTTAGACAATTTTTTATTTAGAACTTTTCTGTAGTTGATCTATCACATACTTCCCATTTCCCATTTCCCTTTTTCTTTTTTAACATAACATCCCAAGGTGGACACAATTTCTTTTCTTTAATCTTATTCCTAATATATGTGAAAACGTTTCTGTTAATGTTGATTGGTTTGCCTATATTTCTGACAAGAAAGATTTTATTTCCGTCTATTGTTTTGGGTGTTTGAAGGAAGAAGTGAACTGTTTTCAGATTACAGGAGGAACGTATATGAACTGGTTTACTATTAGCGTGAATATCGATAAGGACGTTTTGAACTAATGGAATATTAATATGATACGTATTCCGGACCTATTTTTTTGAATACGCAAAGCTATGGAGGTGACTTTACCTAGTAAATTATTGGTGACATTTTTTATGACGTAAAATTTAGTGGTTTCATTTTATTGTTTGCTATAACTTTAGATTCGAAAGAATGGTTAATGGTATTTTGCTACCATAAGCCATCAAGATTTTATAAGGCTATTTTCCATGTTTGCTTTTGCTCCCCGAATCTATTAGCATTTTAGCTTCTACTACGCCTAATAAACAAGTTATAGTTTCATCCTTATCTATGTAGAAAACGTAGTCGACCTTATTTTCTGAGTTAGACTATTCTCCTATAGTATGAATACCGGACCCACTAAACATGAAACATAGAAACCACCTTTATACAATATTTTATTTAAATAGCATGACATACATTTAAAAACATTTTTAAATGTTGCATTTAAATAAGCCAGTAAACATGGATTTGTTACATTTAAAAAATATTGTATTAATGTTGCATTTAAATAAGATAATTTGCATTGTTTGTTACTTATAAAACGTTAACGCAACCTTGTATTTGTATATGCATTAAGATGTTGTTAATATAAACGTGTTATTGTATTGCAATATTAGAAACACTTTAAAATGACTTAACATTTATTGCATATTTTCTTGGCACGATTTCCTTGGCGTGATGCTATAGGTGGTGCCAGATATTGTTTCCTACCACTAAAATACTTGTAAACACTATAAGGTCTTTTAAGACATAATGTACGTTATAGTAACGGAAAAACAAAGTTTATAACCAGTTTAAAAAGTCCAAACCGGTTGCTGAAGTTACCTCAGACCGGTCCTCGGTTAAAACTCGAAAGCAAAACCGGTTTGGACCAGACAATATATTTAAGTTACAATATGAAGATATTTACGAAACATTATTAAAAGTATCGTGGCAATATTTACCTGAGGTTGTGATTTATTAAAATGGTATTATTTTAATGTAATCTTAAGGTTGTGAGTTACATAAACATTTGTTTTTTTTTGTAAAATTCGTAATGTAGTACAGGGGGACATTTGCGGACGTGACAACATTATTTTTATTTAGATTTAAACGTTACCGGATAACCTTTTATTGTAGATGTAAAGTTTTGAAACATACATAGCATACCATTTATTACAGGTTTGGAATATACAGAAATATGCGATGTTTTACGTAGAACGTTCTTAGGAGGTTTTAAGACATTCAATGGATACCGTTTAAATCATACAAAAGCTTCTATGATCATTCTAAAAAATCTTGCAAAATATGCCCAGCATCTTCTTATAATTTGCAAAACTATCTAACCCAATTTATGATCTGTCAAATCTAAAGTAGTCAATATCCAGAACAGTGACAAGTGTAATAATGACACTGTGTGGAACAAAACGATGTCTTAAACTATTATATAATAGATAACATTTAAAATTCAGGAATATTAACATTTTCCTGCATTAATTTGTTTGTATACAGGTACATACCTTTCTATGCTTACAATACAATCTTACATAGCCTACAAACACTAGACTTAATAAAATCACTAATCACTAGACTTAGATCTATAATTCTAATCCAATAATACACGATGGGAATCACCAAAACAATAAATGTATAATTTTTTATGGGCCACTATAGAATTACAACTCAAACATGTCCAAAATGTATTGCAGAACAGCGGCAAATTCAAATACCTTCTATCAGAACATTCTTAGAATATGCATAGCATAATTTCTAAGAACATTCTTAACAGAAATTTCTTAGAATATGCATTGGAAGAATGATATGAGAAACTTTTAAGGATATTTCATGCATAAATTATGCATTTTAAGCGCAAGTTTTAAGCATAATCATAGCATATCTAAAAGTTTATTCTAAGAATATTCCCAATAGAATAATTAGAGAGTATTCTAAGATCATCGGTGCTATTTGGGGTATTCCTACACATGTGCATAAACGTAAACCTAAATCCACACATATTCCCTGATAACAGATCCTTTAAAGAAGGAAACCTGTTAATTTTAATGTTTTATCCACTAGATTTTTATAGTGTTCTTAATAAAAGGCATAATTGTGGGAATAATAGCGTATGCAACTCGTCGCTTACCTTTTCCAATATACTTTTTATTATTTTTTCCTCGTAAACATATGTACTCTCGTACACCAAAATTAGGTTCGAAAACTCGTTGCGTAATTTATCATTAATATACGGTTGCCTTTTATCACACTCTATGGTTTTATAATAAACTAACGCTTATGAAAGGTAGTATAATAAAAGCAGAAAATTTAATATTTTGTTCCTTAAAGTATTTCAGTATAAATATAATTTTATATGTTTTTAAAAGAACTAAGTTTTTGCGTTATTGTAGGCGAAATATTCTTCATATTTAAACCTTACTTTAGGTCGTATTTTGATGAATATATAATTCTTTATATATTATTACAAAATTATAATAAATTATTATAAATTAGATTTAACTTTTATTCAACTTCATATAATGACAATCAATAATAAATTACCATAGAAACATATTCATATAGATAATTGAGTAGGTACATTTCAACACTTCCCCGTAATCAGTTATCTATGATCTTCTTTATTCCTAGCTGACTTAAAAACATATAGTGTTTACTACTTCCAAGAGGTTTTGTTAAAACGTCTGCAACCATGTTATCTGTTGATTTATAAACAACTTCAATTATACCATTTTTAACAACTTCACGAACAAAATGATGCCTTACATCTATGTATTTTGTTCTTTTGTGATGTTCTGAGTTATTTATTATCTTTTGAGCACATTGACTATCATTAAAAATTTTAATTTTTTCTTCTTTGTCAAAAACTTCTCCCAATAATTCCTTACAAACAAAACTTCTTTTACAATTTCACTTATAGCTAGATATTCAGCTTCTGTGCTAGAAAGAGCTATGTTTTTTTGTTTTGTAGATTTCCAACTTACAGCACAATTTCCTAATTTTAATATGTATCCAGTATACGATCTTCTATCTGTGATATCACTTGCCCAGTCCGAATCCACAAATCCTTCAATAGATTTTCCTGTTTTTTCAAAAGTTAGTCCATGATTTATAGTAGCAGATAAGTATCTTAAAACTCTTTTTGCTGCTATCCAGTGTGTATCATCATAACAAGTATTAAATTGACTTAGATAACTTGCTGCATATGCAATATCTGGACGAGTACACACAGCTAGGTACATTAATCTACCTATTAACTGCTGATATGGATAAACATTCTCTTTATTTCCATTATTTTTCTCCAATTTAATGTTAACTTCTACTGTTCAAGTAAAGTTTTAATGTATTTACTTTGGGATAATGTAATCGCACCTCCTTTTTTATCTCGTATTACTTTTATTCCTAAACAACTTTTAACAGGATCAAGATACTTCACATCAAAAACTTGCTCCAATGAATTGATGAAATTAGATTTTTCTTCTTCGTTGTTACTTATTATAAAGAAATCATCAACATAAAGGGCAATAATAAGTATAGTATTTTTAAATTTCTTTATGTATACGCAAGTTCACATTTACTTTGACAAAAATTCATAGTTATTAACTCACTATGTATTTTTGTATTCCATGCCCTACTTGCTTGTTTTAATCCATAAATACTTTTTTTAAGTAAACATACTTTGTTTCCAGTATTAATTTCGAATCCAGATGGCTGTTCCATATGAATTGTTTCATTTAATTCACCATTCAAGAAAGCAGTTGTTACATCTACATGATCAATTTCCATATTATTTTCATTAGCTATTGCAAAAAACAATCTCATGGTTGAATGTCTAACAACTGGAGAAAATGTTTCCTCAAAATCTACACCATATTTTTGACTATAACCTCGTGCAACAAGACGAGCCTTAAATCTTTCAAATTTACCTGAAGCGTCTTTCTTTATTTTAAAAATCCATTTACATTTTACTATATTTTGACCTTCTGGGCGATCCACCAATTCCCATACTTCATTTTTTAATAATGAATCATATTCTTCGTTCATTGCTCTTTCCCAGTCCATTCTATATGGGCTTTTTAATGCTTCTTGGTAATTTCTTGGTTCATCTGTTAAATAATCATCGATAAATGCTTTATAAGAGACCTGAAAATCATTCATCCAACTTGATTTTCTTTTATAACGAATCAATTTTTCATTATTTTCAATTTCTTTATCATTATTTTTCTTAGTTTCATCTGAATTTTCCAAATTACTTATTTCATTTATTTGTGTTGTATTCTCTAAAATATTTTCAGCATTATTTATACTAGTTTCATCAAATTGTTCTGTATTTTCTTCAATATTTTCTGCATTATAATTTTCTGATTCTTTAATTGAATTATTCATATCATGTTCTATTATATTTGTTTTAATCCCAGTTTCGATTGTATTTATTTTACCTTCATCATTTTGTGCACTAAATTTCATAATTTCAAAGTTATTAACATTAGTTATGTCTAAATTTTCTTTTTCTTCATAAAAATTTTCATTTTCAATAATAATTACATCTCTTGCATTATATACTTCTTAAATTTAGAATCTAGTTTCTTTCGTTTTTCTTTGGGAATATGAGTGTACGCCACACATCCAAAAACCCTTAATTGACTTAAATCAATTTTTGTACCTGTCCATAGTTCTTCTGGTGTTGCATTGCTAATGAAAACTGTGGGGCATCTATTTTTAAGATATATTGCTGTATTAATTGCTTCTCCCCAATAGCGAATGTCTAATTTTGAAACTTGCAATATGCATCTAGTTTTTTCTACTAATGTTCTATTAAGTCTCTCTGAAACTCCATTTTGCTCCGGTGTAAATGGTACTGTTGTTTCATGTATAATTCCACACTGCTTAAAGAAGTTTTCAAAATTGTTATTACAATATTCTGTCCCATTATCTGTTCTGACCTTCTTTATTTTTAAATTGCATTGATTTTCTAATAGAGTTTTAAACTCTTTAAATGTCTCGAAGAATTTATCTTTTGATTTTAATAAATAACCAAAACTTTTACGAGAAAAATCATTTGTAAATGTTAGTAAATAACGTGCTCCACCAAAAGTTCTTTGAGACATACAGCCTGTTCCAGAACTCGCGTACCAAAATTTGAGGGTATATTAAAAACTCTCTGGAAAATATGAAAAAAATTTAAAAAAAAATCCATCTTCAATACTAATTAAAAAGGAAGCTATTTAATCTGACCAATCCTGTTGCTGATGTTAAATTACCTAAAAAATAGTTTTTCCCTACTTATTAGTAACTATGGTTGCATTTTAATGGTTGACTCGTCCATTGTTTAAGACTTTAGAATCTTTTTAGGTTATTATATTTTGACAAAATATTCTATTTTTATAGGGTCACTCCATCCGGCGGTGGTTTTATGATACCCGTCTTAGACGGCAGCAACAAACTGCCGCTGCAACTCCATTCAGCGCGCTGAATGTAGCGTTTTTTTTATTAGAAACTCAGATCTTTTAATTGATTTACTGGCTATAAATTCTTAATACAAATTAATAAAATAAAAATACAATAACTAAATTTTATTTATTTATTTCAAAGTAATGAACATAGGAAAAATTTTTATCGGTGTTCCGAAAAGAGAACATTCTAGCTAGAATGTAATTTTAAGATTGGTGCAGAGGGCAAGGAATTTTGGAAGTTTAAACCCAAACAGAAAAGTGGTTGGAGACACTTCGCGAAATGCAAAAACTGTTGATAATAAAGAAGCTGTCATTTAGACTTTTGAAGAATAATCTGGAACAAGCATTAGTATCGTGGCAAGAAATCTTGATATGTCTGTCCTGTGTTTAATGAACTCTAAAAGATGAAGAAACGCATTATTTTTAGCAAACTCGCGTTCAATGTATGAAGCATGCTAAAGAATATGTTCAAAATGACCTCCACCAACTTGAACACATAAAGCAGCTCTTTTTAACAGACTTCTCCTGGCATTAATAATCATATTTGGAGTTACTGACTCAAGCGCTTCATGTATTCGGTCTCCTAGTTCTTCTACAGTGTCTGGTATATTTCGATACACTAAATTTTTTACATGGCCCCATAAAAAGAAGTCCATTGGAGTGAGATCAGGGGATCTAGGAGGCCACCTTCTGGGATCCCCACGGCCAAGCCAACTGTTTGGAAAACTGATGTCGAGTTGGCTTCTTGCCGTTTATGAGAAATGCACTGGACAGCCATCATGTTGAAACCAGATGTTATCCACATTTGCCAACCTTTGAAGTGGGATGTCATCAATAAGATTTTCCACTTCATCCCTTAAGAAGTTAGTGTAGGTTTCGCCATTCAATCTGCCAGGAAACTCATGGGGTCCAACCTAAAAACAAATATTTTAAGCATTTTATGGTGGTTTATTTCTCAAAATAACTTACTATAGCATCTCCCAATATTCCGGCCCAAATATTCAAGGAAAACCTTCGTTGGGGATTTCCTTGCCTGAAGGCATTTGGATTTTCCTGTCCCCAAACATGAAAATTCCTTGAATTAAAAAAACCATCTCTTTGAAACCCAGACTCATCCGTAAAAAGAATGCTTTTTACAAAGTTTTCATTTTCTTGATGTTTCTGCAACAGCCATGTGCAAAATTCGACTCGTAAAGGACAGTCCTCCGGTGTCAAGCATTTTACTCGAGTGTAATGAAAGGGATGCATTTTTTCATCTTTTAGAATTCGTTGAACAGAGGTCTTAGACATATCAAGATTTCTAGCCACGATACTAAGGCTTGTTTCAGGTTCTTCTTCAAAAGCCTGAATGACAACTTCTTCATTATCAACAGTTCTTGCAGTTCGCGGAGCGCCTCCAATCTCTTTTTTGTTTGGAGTTAAATTTCCAGAATTTCTTGCCCTTTGCACCAATCTTAAAATAACATTTCTGCTAGGATGTTCTCTATTGGGAAAACGAATAGAATATTCTACAGATGTAGCTGAAGCACTCCGGCCACACTCGCCATATAATATTAGCATTTCGCAATACTCTTCTGAAGTAAACATCATGAAAGTTTTGATATTTTTTTATGACATTAATAAATATTTATGTCACATTAAGCACCATGTCAACCTACAGAATATGTACCTGCAATAATTAAATTTGCTTCCATAGCTACAAATTCAACCTTTAATGGTAATTTATAATCAGCAACAGTATTGGTTTCTTATTTTTGAATTGAACGAAGATGGATTTTTTTTGAAATTTTTTTCATATTTTCCAGAGGGTTTTTAATATACCCTCAAATTTCGGTACGCGAGTTCTGGAACAGGCTGTAGGTCCACACAAATCTGAATGAATTAATTCTAGTTTTTGTTGTGCTCTATTTGATTCTCCTTTTGGGAATTTATTTCTTGACTGTTTTCCTTTGATACAGGGAACACAATTTTTGACATTGACATTTTCTTCATATGATATACCTGTAGCTAGATTATTCTTAAGTATGTGCATATTTTTATAACTTAAGTGACCAAGTCTTCTATGCCATAAATCTTGAGTATTTTCTGCAGTATTCATAGCAAGATGTTTATTTTCCATATCATTTATTTCGTTGTTTATGTTTAATTTATATATTCCAGAAATATTTCTTCCTATTACTTCACTTTCTCCCACTATTTTGCATTCATTTTCTTTATAAATAGAACTTTTTTCCTTGTCAAATATAATAATTAAGCCTTTTTCTGCCATTTTTCCTACTGACAATAAATTTGTTGTAATATTTGGTACATACATAACATCCTTAACAGTTTTTCAGAATCTTTGCTTATTGTAAGTTTAATGTCACCAACTCCATGACTCATTAACTTTTCATTGTTTGCTACCAGAATGTCTTTAGACTCCATATAATTAAAATCAAAAAACAAATCTCTTCTTTTAGACATATGACTTGTACATCCAGAATCTATATATCATTCATTGTCCTTAAAATTTAAACTTGAGAAAGCTGTAGTTAATAATGATTCTTTTGGATTATTTTGATTCATTTTCTTTAACCTAAAGCAGTTAAATTTACTATGGCCTTCCTTTTTACAATATGTACAATAACTTGGCCTAAATGAAACTTTTTGGTTTCTAGTAAGTAAAGCTGAATCATCTTTTGTACTTGACTCAGATCTTCTAAAGTCTTCCTGTAACAGTCTGCTTTTAACCATTTGACTTGAGATCTTTAAGTTTGTTGCCTCAATTCCCGTGACTAGAGGATCAAATTCTGTTGGTAAACCTCCTAACATTAACATTCTAACTTCTTCGTCATCTACTACATGGTCTATATCTGCCAATTGTTGGACTAAATTTGTTAAACCATTAATATAGTCATTCATTGAATTAAAATCTTCATACTTGATTCTTAATAATCTTCTTAAAAGACTTAATCTTCTACACAACCCTTTATTTTCAAATGCAGTTTGTAAGTTTGTCCACGCTTCTCTTGCTGTACCTGCATTCCTTACATAATTATAACATGAAGGCTGTACATTTAAACAAATTTTGGTTAATGCCAATTGATCTTTTGGATGATCATTTTCTACACTATTTACAGAATTTCATAAGCCATCCATTATTAAAGCCATTTTCATCATGAATTTCCAATTATTATAATTTGAAATACCTTCTAGTTTATCTATATTTGTTGAAGTGCTACTTTTCATTATAATTGGGACTGAAGAACTTGACGAAGCCATTATGAGGGCTGTATTACTTGTTGGAGTTACTGTTTCAGTAGATGTCATTTTTGACTGAAGTTTAAAAAATTATAATGTTTGTATTTAAATACCTTATGCAAAAGTGCTGGCGTCCATAACCTGATGAATATATAATTCTTTGTATATTATTACAAAATTATAATAAATTATTATAAATTACATTTAACTTTTATTCAACTTCATATAATGACAATCAATAATAAATTACCATAGAAACATATTCATATAGATAATTGAATAGGTACATTTCAACATATTTTGTTTGGGGACTCCTACGCACATAATATGTTATACCTATATGCACTGATGTCATATTATGTGCCATACGTACTTACACATACTCACACACACACTTATATTTACATACACATGAAGGGATGTTGGTACATCTATTATATAATCAACATAAATATTTTTTCTAAATTGTCTGCCCCAAGATTACCTATCCTCCCTCTTCCTAAAACTGCCAGACCTTCTGATGAAGTTCATAACATCTGACCAGGCTAGGAGGCTCATCTCTTCCTTCGCTAGTGTTACCACTCCAAAAACGTCTTGTCTAAGCCCGCCCAGAGCCTCACACTCCCCTATGAAGTGGTAGGGCGTTTCCTCGTCCATCCCACACCCAGGGCAGGTCGGATCGTTTACCGTCCGCATGAGGCTTAGGTGTCGCATAAGCCCACAGTGGCCAGTAAGGAGGCTTATGGTTGCTCGGCCCCTTCCTAGTAGCCAGACCGACCTAGCTTTGCTTGGCCTGGTCAGGAATTCCTTTGCCTGGCTGCAAGCGCTAAGCTCGGTCCAGTGTTCCTTAAGCTGACTTTCCACCCAAGCGTTGAGGGCAGTCTTCACTTGTTTCCTTGTGATACCAAGAATTCAGGACCCAGGCAGGGCTTTCCGGCACCCAGTCTGGCGAGTTCATCCGCCCTCTCGTTGCCTGGAATACCGCAGTGACCTGGTACCCACACAAGGTGACCAGGTCACTGCGGTATACGACTACTGTAAGTAATGCCGCCAATTGAACTTGGTTTCGAAACCGATTTACTTTGGTTTATAACGAGTCGTTATTAAGGACAGATTATAATGAAGCTAAAATTATTAGTTCAGGCCTCAAACCGTGAACCTTGAAAGTTTTTCTTTTGCTAGGAATGGTGGCCCAGTGTACTGTGACCTATGGTCATTTGAACTTTAGTTCTGGTCCGTGACCGTATGGGATTTGTTTTTGCTGTTACAGTAGTAACTACTGTTGCTATTCGTGGTCATTCGGACTTTTAGTTCAGTATGTAACCTCTGCTTGAGCTTTAACCCTGACCGGTGGCCATGGTCGTTTGAACTTTTAGTTCTGGTCTATGACCTCCCAAAACTTGTTTAGGACAATGGCCGATGGCCCATGACTCATGGTCCTTTGAACTTTTAGTTCAGGTCCGTGACCTCTCTAAACCATGATTAGGACTTTGGCCCATGGCCCATGACTCGTGGTCGTTTGAACTTTTAGTTCAGGTCTGTGACCTCTCTAAACCATGTTTAGGACTTTGGCCCATGGCCCATGACTCGTGGTCGTTTGAACTTTTAGTTCAGATCTGTGACCTCTCTAAACCATGTTTAGGACTTTGGCCCATGGCCCATGACTCGTGGTCGTTTGAACTTTTAGTTCAGATCTGTGACCTCTCTAAACCATGTTTAGGACTTTGGCCAGTGGCCATAACTCGTGGTCGTTTGAACTTTTAGTTCAGGTCTGTGACCTCCCTAAACCATGTTTAGGACTTTGACCCGTGGCCCATGACTCCTGGTCGTTTGAACTTTTAGTTCAGGTCTATAACCTCTCTAAACCATGTTTAGGACTTTGGCCAGTGGCCCATGACTCGTGGTCCTTTGAACTTTTAGTTCAGGTCTGTGACCTCTCTAAACCATGTTTAGGACTTTGGCCAGTGGCCCATGACTCGTGGTCGTTTGAACTTTTAGTTCAGGTCTGTGACCTCCCTAAACCATGTTTAGGACTTTGGCCAGTGGCCCATGACTCGTGGTCGTTTGAACTTTTAGTTCAGGTCTGTGACCTCTCTAAACCATGTTTAGGACTTTGGCCAGTGGCCCATGACTCGTGGTCGTTTGAACTTTTAGTTCAGGTCTGTGACCTCTCCGAATCTTATTTCGGTACTACGCTAGGAATCTAGTTAGTTTAAATACATCTCTACTAAACGTGTTAGGTATTTACGTTCTAATGCTGAATTAACTAGCCAACAATTAAATATATCATATGTAACCTAACACCTGCTTAGTAAAGCCCATAAAGTACGAATATCTTTAATTTCATAAACATTCTATGTAAATTTTTTTCGAACATTGTTTATTTAAAATAACATAATTATGTAGGTAAAGTGATTTCAATTCATTCTTACACATATATAAATATACACATACATACACACACACACATATACACACACATACATATACACATATAGTACTGTGATATGTACTTACTGTGAAATGAGCCAATATTACAATTGTAATATTGTTATTTTCATCCTCGTTGCCACTGTAGGATTTTGGATAGCTCAGGTTACAATAAAATACAGATTAATCTTTACTGCTCGGCTAACTACACAAGACTGACTCACTGCAATCAAGTTTATTCTTTTGGTACAATCTTATATAATCGCTTCGCTCTTTATTTAATTTCAATACACTACAGCATTTATTGAGGAAATATCATAAAAATGGTAAAAATGATACACATAAATGACTCTATATGTAAAGTTGTTAAAGTCAAAGTGATTGACTGAAATTTTATACTCATTTTATATTTACTATTTTATTCAAGAAATTAACCACTAATATTATTAAGAAGATTTTATATATTTTTTGCAAGTTTTTATTTATGTTATACATTGGAGACGGGAATGGAATTATAGTATATCATAGTTTTTTTTTCAAGATTTATTTTTTTTTACATTTATATGAGTGTCAAGAGATGAGGAGGACGATAAATTTTTGGTAGGATATCCAAGAAATGCAACCCCTTTATTCATTAAAAGATTTAATATTAATAGTCAAGATCGAAAAGAAGCTTAATCTTCAAAGGATACGCAAGTATATTCCACACAGAAAGTTTTAAATGTAGAAGTAATTGAATCATCCGTGTTATCTACTTCTTACAATGATACCTGTAAAAATTTGGATTCTACTTTAGAAAACGTAAAATCTTCACAATGTTCACTATGTCCAAAATCTTTTCAAAACGATAGGGCACTTAAAATTCATATATCCCGAAGCCACGTAGTACAAGCCAATCGAAATTCTGTTAAAAAGTTAGTAGATATCTAGATAAAGCAAACTTAAAAATTAATAAGAATACTAGAAACGTCATCTTCACAAGAAACTTCATCATCACAAGAAACTGCATCATTACAAAAAACTGAAAAGGAATCGAAAAATAAATTAACGAAAGAGGTAGGGAATTGGAAAAATTATTTTTTTGAATACGAAAATTCTGACGATTTTGATAAAAACAAATTTGATGAGTCTGTTACAAAGTTTTCCAAATTTCTTTTTGAATCTAACCAAAAGCTTCCTGGCCCTCAACATCCTGCCACTAAATTCTATCGTTTACGCCGTAGAAAGCAAAACTCCAATCATTCTGCAAAACAGGCTTGTTCATCTCAGCACCCCTTACAGAAATTCCAAAATCACTGACCACTCAAATTGATATTATGATTAGAAGAAGTGCCAAATCCATAATCGGTTTACCAGCTTCTAGCTCAACAGAGATGTTTTATGCACCGAGAAACTTAAGGGGTCTTGCTTTATTACGAATTGAGTGGGAAAAATATCTGGAACACTTTTCAATTTCTTATAAATTAAATCAATTAGAAGAGTTTTTGACTGTGACAAAGAAATTGAGTATTTTCGTTTGAGCCTTCAGTTGAAGGTAATAAAACAAAGACCATGAGATTGGAGCTACGTAAGAAATCGTTTGAAAATTGGTCCAGTAATGCATATTAAGGTGTTGGATAAATCACTTTAAAACCTATACTGCTTCAAATAAATTTATATACGATACAAACAATTTATCATCATCTGAATGGACAGCAGCAATTAAACTTAATTCTAACTATGCAAATCTTCGAGGTGTTCCTGGAGTTAACATTGGTAGTGACCGCCTTTGCCGTAAATGCGGTAAAGAGAATGAAACCCCTTCACATGTGTTTGGTAACTGCAGCTTCAATAACAATAAGATTATTGCTAGACATGACAAAGTAAAACATAAAATAACAAGTATTCTTCGAGAAGAGAAGTTTATATGCTTTGAAGAGGTCCATGCAGTTGACAATCTTGGTTCAAATCGATTTTCGGATATAATTGCTTTTCATCCATCTATAAATAAAGCATTTATAATAGATCCCACAGTAAGATATGAAACAAATGATACCGATCAAGATCAAAAAATCAAAAATGAGAAAAAAGCTATTTATGAAGCATGCATTAAATATTATGAGAATCAATTTTTGGAGAGATTTGGAAAACGAGAATGGGAAGTATTTGGTTTATGATTTGGTTCAAGGAGTTCATTAGGAGAAAGCTGTTTGGAATTTTTTAGTTTAATGAACTTAGATAAAAAAAATTTGATTGAAATTTCGGAACAAATTTTAATTGACACAATTAATATATTTAAGCTTGGTTTGGTAACCCAACAATAATATTAGATAGTAGATGGCTGGATTAGGGTTATTTATAATAAAAAACGTTTTTTTACTAAAACTGCCCCCCCCCCGCCTGTATCTGTCAACAATCCGAAATTTCCAGTATACGTTTGTATAGCACTGGTACACGACTTGAAATTTCTTATCTACGTGTTTGTTTACTTTCTTGTATTTCGAATACCCATTATGTATTATATATTTAATATTTCAATCCTTTATTGTTATATTTTAACGAAGAAAACGTAACTTACTGTAAGTACCATATTTTTTACCTTTTTATTGCTTATACTGATGATAATTCCACGTTAATATAAATATTTGTTCTTATACGAGGTTTTATTAAATTAAACCGTATTTTAAATGTTTTTATTTCTATGTTTAGATTATAATGCATAGTTTAATATAATTAATCAATGCCTTTTTTGTCTGCAAAACAATTTTAAACATTTTTTTATTACATATAAAAAAAATCATATTTTATTATTTTATTAACCAATTTTTAAACTTATATTGTTTTCTTTCTGGCTCTTTGAATTGTTAAAAAAGTTATAACATAATTGTTACATTTCTTGTAGTGTGCCTTTTGAAGAAGTTGGAATAAAGCCAACGAAACGTCGGCAGTTTTAGTAAAAAAAACGTTTTTTATTATAAATAACCCTAATCCAGCCATCTACTATCTACAATTAATATAATTCATACCCATATTTATTGTTAAATTGTTAATTTTTAATAGATTAGTATGCTGTGTATTTAAGCAAGCTGCAGAGGGCAGGCAGCACGACTTATTATTAATAAAGTTCATTCTCTCCGTCTGGAGACAATCTGTCAAATAGACAGGACAAAATTTATTACGTCATCAAGACACCGGATTAAAAAAAAATCACATTTTCTAACTACTTGCCCGATTTCATTATTCTTGGTCTCATTTTAATCATCTACTATTTTTCTACAAAA
Organism: Brachypterus glaber; assembly: GCA_958510825.1. Classification (NCBI taxonomy): domain Eukaryota; kingdom Metazoa; phylum Arthropoda; class Insecta; order Coleoptera; family Kateretidae; genus Brachypterus; species Brachypterus glaber. The sequence continues at coordinate 21,503,313 of OY294046.1, forward strand.
TGTTTTTTATAAGTTTAGACTTGTCTTTTTTGGATACATCAGTAGTTGTTATTTAATGAAGAAATGTTTCAGGAAAAGTTGAAAACGATAAATTTTAAAACAAGGATAGGAAGTCCAAAGCAGGTACACATTTAAAATTTTAAGACGGTTTTTAACACATATTAGAAACTTTAAATCCACCTGGAGATAAGCTGTCAAATGCACAAAAAGTTATGACGTCACCAAAATGACACTTTTCATACCTAAAAAATTAAGTATTCTTTAATATCTCCGAAAATTTTCAACATATTTTAAAGATTTTGGTCTTATTTGATTGGTAAATTATTTCTTTATAAATAAGTGTTTTAAGTAGAATCGAGACTTTCCCGTATATAGCATTTATTGAGGAAATATCATAAAAATGGAAAAAAATATTTTATTTTTTGACTAAAAAAAAGTTTTGACAAAAAATGTTTGGACTTTGAAAAAAAATATTTTGGTAATAAGAAAAGCTGATTTGGGTGATGGAAAGGGGGCAAAAGGGCATCAAACTGCAAATGACTAAGGGAGTAAAGCCTAAACCATAGGTCCTATGGAAAAAAATAACTGGAAATGTTCAGAATTGGAAAAAAAATATTTTGATTAAAAAAACACATTGTTATTGTCCAAAGCGGGCAAAAGGGCTTAAAACTGCAAATCACTAAGGGAGTAGAGCCTAAACCATAAGTCCTATTAAAAAAATTACAACAAATTTTTAGAACTGGATAAAAAATTATTTTGACAAAAAGAAAAACTGATTGGAGTGGTGCAAAGGGGACAAAAGGGCATAAAACTGCAAATAACTAAGGCAGTATAGCCTAAACCATAAACCCTATTAAAAAAAAAGGTTTTTACAAAAATAAATTAAACTGGATTAGAAATTATTTTAATATTTTTTGATAAACTTTTTTTTTATAGGACTTATGGTTTAGGCTCTACTCACTTAGTCACTTAACATTTTATACCCTTTTGCCCCCTCTGTAAGACTCCAATCAGTATTTATTTTTATTAAGAGAATTGTTTATCCGATTCCAAACATTTTTTGTACAATTTTTTTTAATACTACTTATGGCTTTGCAGTTTTATGCCCTTTTACTCCCTTTGCACCACTACAATCAGTTTCTCTTTTTGTCAAAATAATTTTTGATCCAGTTCTAAACATTTTTTGTAAAAACTTTTTTTTAATAGGACTTATGGTTTAGGCTCTACTACCTTAGTCATTTGCAGTTGTATGCCCTTTTGTCCCCTTTGGATCACTCCAATCAGTTTTAATTTTTGTCAAAATAATTTTTTATCCAATTTTGAACATTTCATCTTATTTTTTTTTAATGTGATTTATGGTTTAGGCTTTACTACCTTAGTAATTTGAAGTTTTATGCCCTTTTGCCCCCTTTCCACCACCCAAATCAGTTTTTATTTTTATCAAAAATTTTATTCTTTCAAATTACAAACATTTTTTGTGAAAACTTTTTTTTAGTCAAAAAATTATTTCCTCAATTAATGCTATATACGGGAAAGCCTCGATTCAACTTTAAAGCAATAATTTACCAATCGAATAAGACCAAAATCTTTAAAATATGTTAAAAACTTCGGGAGATATCAAAGAATATTTGATTTTTTAGGTATGAAAAGTGCCATTTTGGTGACGTCATAATTTTGTTTTTGTGCATTTGACTGCTTGTCTCCAGGTGGATTTAAAGTTTATAATATGTGATAAAAAAAAATCTTAAAATTTTAAAAGTGTACCTGCTTTGGCTACCCTTGTTTTAGAATTTAATGTTTTCAACTTTTCCTGAAACAACTAATCCAAAAAAGGCAAGTCTAAACTTATAGAACACGTTTTGTAGAAAAATAGTAGATGATTAAAATGAGACAAAGAACAATAAAATCGGGCAAGTAGTTTTTGAGATATTTAAAGTTAGAAAATGTAACTTTTTTAAAAAATCCGGTGTCTTGATAAGGTCATAAATTTATGTAAATTTGACAGATTGTCTCCCTACGGATTTATAGAGTCATTTATGTGTATACGGTGTATACTATACACTCAGAAATTACATATTTCTTTTTTAAAATAATGTGTATAGTATAATATATTTTGTATAAAACACGTGTTTAATATTTAGTGATACTATGTAACATTTTTGAATAACCTGAAGTTTTGTAATGAGATGTTTTATACAAGAGCCAAGCAGTTTAAGCGGCTTTGTAACAAATCCTTTGTTTCTTGTGGGTTATAAATGCAAAGTGAAGATAAAACAAGTGTTTTGTTTTTAATTTAAAATGGAAATAACTACGGGTAAGTAATGTATTTATTATAATGTACTTATTTAACATATAAGCGAATATTCCTGTATCTTATATGGCTCGTAAGGCTATACATTGTACAGTATTGTATTTACTTTTTACATTTTTCTGCAAATTGCGTATTTTCATTTAGATCTGAAAATATGATTTCTGATTAAATTAAACTAAATGAAATTTAAAATTGATAGAAAGAAAGTTTGACAGAAGTTCCTAACCTAACATTTTTGGTTTGAATTTTTGTTTTTGAGGGGATTACTTTCAAATGCAATCTTCCACTTACATTATTTGATTTTTCCTAATGATTTTAAGTGGATCGGATTATTTGTTCTTGAGTTATCGTGTCCACAAAAAAAAGTGACATCAGACAGAGAGATGGATTGACATTTTCAAAGTTTTTAATTTTTTCATGAAACCGATTTGTATCAAAGAATTTTTTGTCTAGGGCGTTTTTTGGCGATTTTGGGAAATTTAAAACAACCGTATAATACTATTTTTTTTTAGAAAAAATAATAATGATAAACTTTATTTGCGGATATAGAAGAAGATATACAATGGTTGAAAACAAACATTCAACCAATTTATAAAGTACAGAAATTGTGGAAAAAATACTAGGGTATAGACTTCATTCAGCCAAAGAAATATCCCTTAACGATTACATCACAACGTATCCAGCTCTTTGGAAGCAGACTTGGCTCCTATTGGTAGTAACACAATATAAAAGTAAATATTATTCAATTAATAACAATAAACATTTTTTAGCTGGAACAAGACTTCGATCTTATTTATTTACAAAGCGACCAGATAGAATGACCAGCTATGTTCATGAACCAGTTTAATAAATTATAAAATGAAAAAGAAAAACTGCAAAATTACTAAATCTTGTTTGCATAACTTATATATTACCAGAAACAAAAGGTGAGTATAAAAATATATGTAAGTACATTTCCAACATTAAGTTATTTGAGTTTTCCAGAATATATTCTGTATTATAACGGTTCTTTTGATCCGTTATTATTAATTGATAAGTTTAAAAGTATTTTGATACAACTTTGAGGTTATAGGTTGTGTTTTTATTTTTGTTACCTTAAAAATGTGTTCTATAATGGGGTTTTTCTATGAAACTTCAAGTAAACCTTTATTATACTGAAACCCCTTGGTTATTGTAGGGTTGTTTCCAAAACTGGTAATAATTTGAATTATTATGTTATAGTAGGAACAATAATTAACACCTCAGCACATAGGACTACGGTCTACGGCTTTGTTGCCAAGTTTAATTAGTAGTTGTCAGTATAATTTATAATAATCTTAGTTGTTCTTATACATTTCAATTAATTTAACATAAAAATTTTCTTATTAATGATAAAAAGGAATTTTATGTTGTGTAATTGTTGTTAATCAGCTTAAATGATTAACAATGTTTTAATGTTTATTGCTTTTGTAAGGATAAAAAGTTGATATGACAATGTTGTAATTTTCTTTTGTGCGTTTGCGCAGAAGTGTCCTCGTATCAAGCCGTGTCGGCAGAGAAATGATTTCTTCCTTTTAATTACTATAATTCAAGCTGAAAACACCTCTATTTACATCAAAGGTATTTAAACACGTTTTTCTTTAAAACTTTTATCTTATATTTTTTATTCATTATTTTAGGCCAACTAACTAGCTTAACTAAACTAACCTAACCAACTTAAATTAACTATTCAACATTTTTAACTTCAACAATTTAACCTATTTTTGGTATAAATGGCCATCACGTGCTGCATTTATAATTACCTGGACAATCAGTCAGGTGAAACAACCCTACCATTCTTGAATTTATAATAAACTTGGAGAAACAGTCAAGTGAAACAATTCTTCAATTTTTGGAAACAACTTTGCATATTTTTGCACATATTTGGAGTAAATTTGGGGAATCTATTTTTGTAGTCATTTTTGGACAATTCTTCAGGAATCCAGTAAATATTGGGATTTTGGCTGCATCATAGACCAATAAATAATTTCACATCTGTTTTAAATGGTATTTCTATAATTTTAATATTGTTACAGAAAGAAAATATATTTAATCTGTAATAACATTTCATTCAATTTTGAATTTCTTAACTTTTTATTCATTTTGTTAACTTTTCAATAATATTTGATAGGCATTTTTTTTTTAAATTTGTGCAACATTGTAAATTAAACCATGTTCTTAATACATATAATATGTTAACTTTACCAAAGTTGTTTAAATCACCTATTTTTACCATATTTTCAGGCCAAACGTAATATAATTATTGTTATTAAAAGTTTATTTTAATTAAAGTACTCTATTTAGATTTAACTAAACAAAAGAGTCAACCTGACAGAGCTAGCCAGGGGTGTATTGCTCCGAGTGTCTTAAGATGTTCTCTACGAGTTCAACACCAGACTACGAAGGGGGCTATAGACTTGAGGTACTTTAGGGGTAATATAATTGGCGCCCAACGTGTTAAACTCATATAAAATTTTAGTTAGAGGTGTTCTTGCCTCATTTTTTTGCTTTTACTCTCCTTAGGAGGGAATAATTTTTGAATTTTTTGTAAAATTTTTAAATTCGATTTGGAAAATATTTTAAGTATGGCGCCTACATAAGATCAATTTTTAAAATTTAGTAGCAATGATTATTTTACAAGTTGGCTTTTGATGTAGAAGGAGAGAGATAGAAAAAGGGTGATTATTTTATTAATTTTTTTAATTTTTAAAATAATTATAAGCTTGAAATATATTTTCGTTCTGACAGTTAGTTTTTAGATATAAGTTTTGTTTTCAAGCTGCTAGAGTTTGGTTTTTATGCTTGACATTTTTAGCTTTATTGGTATAGAAATTTAAAACACCATTCCGTGTGGTATTAATCAAAATATTATTTATTTATTCTAGAACAATGGTTTCGAAAAGCAATTTGTATAAAATAATTGAGGGTTTATATAAATTGAAATATTGTGTTGCTTGCTTTTATTAGTAACAAATATTTTTTTCTGGAGCTTTCTTTGGCAGGTATCTTTGATTAAAACTCTTTAGTTTATTGTGTTTGAATTTGTGTCAATGGGGTAAAAAAATTTAATTTAGTTTTAAGTTTTGGTTTTTCTTGGGACCCAGTCGAATATACATATACAGGGAACTTTTATGATGATTCGTATATATTAACTCGAGCTTGTATAATATGATTACTAATTTGTTGCAATTATAATTTTTTTTTGCATCATGTCGGACGCTAATTAGGTCCCCAAAAGGCTTTGAGTAGAGTGTAGTTCGCGGGTTTTAGCAGGGCTTAAAGCTAGCCACTTTATATACTTATAATTTTATTATATATTATATATCTATGGGTGGGATTTATGCTCGGTAATTCATAACTGTTGGAGCAAGATCTTTGGATTTTGTTTGTGACTGTCTGTGTGTAAAACTACATGTATGTACTCGTATATGTAGTTATGAGATAAATAAGATATTTTCGCAAAAGCTTTGTGTAGGGGTATATTCATGGTGTTTTTATGTATATATTTTTGGAAAGAGGACCCATATAGAGGTATTTAGTGGAAGTATTTTTTTGAAAAAGATGGCTTTATACGTGGGTATATTGCTGGTTTCTTTTTTATGTATATATTTTTGGAAAAAGGGAAACTGGTATATGCTTAGGTCGAGGTAGTTTTTTTTCAAAAAAAAGGGAAATAATTTTGATTTTGTGTATACTTGCTTTTTTATGTAAATATTTTGAGAAAAAAGTATTTGTATGCCTAAATCGAAATATTTTTATTCTCATGTGTTTTAAGTGTTTTGTCACTATTAAAAAATATTTTTTTATAGTTACTTATTTAATAAATCAAGTTGAAAACATTTTGGCTAGTTTTTTGGCGATTACCTAGGGTGGAAATATTTTCAAAATAACATTTTTTACATTTATTAGTTAAATTTCAAATTATAAGGGAAAATTGTATTTTTCCAATTTATTTTTGGAAGGATATTTTGGTTTATTTCTCTGGTTTGTTTGATAAAGACGACTTGTACTTTCAACTCGTTTTTTTTGGTTGTGATTTTTAGATTTTTTTATTGAAATGATTTTTTTCCAACCCGATTTTTGTAAAATAGTCAAATTGTTTTCAGTTGTTTAGGAAAAATAAAGCTACATTTTTTGGAAATGTACTGCTTTGGAAAATGTAACTTTTCCACAAAAGAAAGTGTATACTTTCATTTTTTTTATTAAAAAATAGTGACCTAATTAAATTAATTTGAGTTAAAATTATTTGCGATATCTTGTTTAGTTCTTTTGCCTTTTATTTAGTTTCGATTATTGATTTTTTCTTGGGAAAAAATGAAAAAGTTTTGTACAGGGTGGTACTGGGATTGGTATTGTTGACCTGGACATGTGTTAATTATTTTGTTGTTTTTGGACATAGAGTTCTTTTGTGCATAACTTATTTTGTGAAGAAAAATTTAAAAAAATATATTTGCTTTAGTTTTGTGTTTTTGGCCTGAACATTTTTTATTTGTTAGGGTGGTTTAAATAAGCGATATTGTTATCCTATTTTTATTGCTTTTTAAACTTAGAGCATTTTTTGAGTATAAAAGTTTTTGGCAAAAAGTGAACTTTTTGTGAGGGTTGCTCAAATATTTTTGTATCTTTAGCCACGACAGTTTGTTTTATATGTTAGGGCTGACTATACATAAGCACGGTGCACTTCTGAGGGGTGTTTTCCAAACTTGCGGCGAACTTTAGTATTTCTTTATATTCTTGTTATTTATGTAGTAACCAACCAATTATTTGTCTATATCTCAGCTATTTCTAATTATAACAAAAATATAAATTTTCTACAAAAAAAGTAAATACCATTTTTTTATATCTTTTGCCGTTTTGTCACAATACCTGATTAAAGTCTGATGTAAAACAAAAAAGTATAAATGCATCTTTCTATTTATAAGAATTATCTAGGGAGGCTTATTTTACTGTGAAACGTCAAATTACCTTAAAACACATTATTTCTTTTAATTAAGGTGGCTTCTAGTAAAATTTGAAAACTGACGTAAAGTTGTTTATTTTTTTATAATTGTTTTCAATGTTAAGATTTAATGTATTTTTGTAAAAAAGAAGTTTTTTAAATAAAAATGAATTTAGATAATCATGAAACTAATCGAAAATTATTGTGCGTTGTTTGCTTTACAAAAATCAAAACCATTAAGCCAATTCCAAGTACATTATTTTGTAAAAAGTAATTTTGATGTCCGTAAATAATTATTATATTTTAGTTTTTAAAGTAAAAAAGTTAAAAATTTACTTAATTACTTTTTTTATGCATAGGTAATAAATTTTTATTTATTTATTAATAAATTTATTTATTTAGTGGCAGGTTTTTATGCAACAGTGTCATAGAGAGCCCCAAAAAACATGCTTTTGGACATTTGGACATCATCATAACCTATTTTTTTTATTAGTAACCAAAATAATGTACTTGGAACTGGTTTAATGTTTTTGATTATTGTAAAACAAACAGTGTACAATATTTTTTTATTTGTTTCATGATTATCTAAATTAATTTTTATTTAAAAAACTACTTTCTTACAAAAATACATTAAATCTTAACATTGAAAACTATCTATCATAAAAAATAATAAACGTCAGTTTTAAAATTTTTCCACAAGACACCTTGATTAAAAGAAATAATGTGTTTAAATGCAATTTGACATTTTACAGTAAAATAAGCCTTCCTAGATAATTTTTAATAAATATAAAAATGAATTTATACTTTTTTGTTTTACTTCAAAATTTAGTCACGTATTGTGAGAAAACGGCAAAAGATATAAAAAAAATGTATCTACTTTTTTTGTAGATTATTAAGCAGTCTTTATTTTATTTTTAATAATATTTTTATTATAATTAGAAATATCTGAGATATAGCCAAATAATTAAATAGGTGCAGATTTTTATAAAATCTGAATTAAAAAAAAACTAACCGATAGATTTTTTTAATTTTGCTCTTGATTCTTGAGTTAGTTACTACATAAATAACAAGAATATAAAGAAAAACTAAAGTTCGCCGCAAGTTCGGAAAACACCCCTCAGAAGTGCACCGTGAAGCGCATTAATTAAACAGTAGGTTTTTAGTATGTTTATTTTTTTTTTTGATGCACAGCTTTTTCATATATAATGTTCGTTGTAATTTTGCCTTGGGGTTTGCAATAAATTAAACTAAACATTGTTTTGCAATATTTTGAAAGAAAGACACGAAGGGGTTAAACAAGCTTAGAATAAAATAAATAAAATATTGTTCATTGTTGGTATATTATTTGTAGTAACAAATGCGTAGGTTCTTATCTTAATTTTTTATCACTGTTGTTTAATTTTTTATAAAATTAATTTCAGTTTTTTATTCAAGACAAAACATTTTTAATACATTTAGGTAAACATAATTTTTGTATTTTAATATTTCAGATAATTTATACATTTTGGAGTTTGACTAGTTCTATAAAATTGTTTTCTTGCAACATAGACTGTTTAATTTTATTATAGTGAACAGAGGTTTAGATACACACTAATTTGTTTATAATAGTGAGTGTTTTCTGAATTCATGTGTTTTATGAGGATTGTTTTGTAGTTAAAAAAAAGATGGAAATTATTTTTTTCAAAAAAAAAAAAAATTGCAAAAATTTTTTTTTCAAACAAAAAAAAAATCTCAAAAAAAAAAAAGTTTTTATTTCAATTCTTTTTAAGGAGCTTTAGGTAAAAAGATTGAAACTTTAAAGTTTAAATCTTGATAATTTTGTTATACTCCAGGATGTATTCATTTTGGTTTGGACTGTTTGTCTATAATTTTTAATTTATAATTTTGTAATTTTTAATCTCCCTGAAGAAGAGTACACAATAATACTCGAAACGTTGGAAGAAATATAGTTTTTTAAATTTAAATTTTTGCTATATACTGTTCTATTAAGAAGATTTCACATATAATTTATAAAATGTATCGTTAAAAAGAAACTTTCTCCTTTAGTTTATAATTTGGTTGATGAAAATAACAAAAACCTTGGAGATTGGCATATTCAAATTTTAAAACCTACCAATGTAGTGTTGGAGGATTATACTGGATTGTTTTGATCATATTTTTTTGTATTTTACTACTTAACATATTTTTTTCTTTTTACCAGGAAAAGGGGTATATAACGGTTCTTTTGATAAGTTTAAAAGTATTTTGATTCAATTTTGAGGTTATAGCTTGTGTTTTGATTTTTGTTACCTTAAAAATGTGTTCCATAATGGGGTTTTTCTGTGAAACTTTAAGTAAACCTTTATTATACTGAAACCCCTTGGTTATTGTAGGGTTGATTCCAAAATTGGTAATAATTTGAATTATTATGTTATAGTAGGTACAATAATTAACACCTCAGTACATTAGGACTACGGTCTACGGCTTTGTTTAATTAGTAATTGTCAGTATAATTTATAATAATCTTAGTTGTTCTTATACATTTCAATTAATTTAATTTTTTGATCATATTTTTTTGTATTTTACTACTTAACATATTTTTTTCTTTTTACCAGGAAAAGGGGTATATAACGGTTCTTTTGATAAGTTTAAAAGTATTTTGATTCAATTTTGAGGTTATAGCTTGTGTTTTGATTTTTGTTACCTTAAAAATGTGTTCCATAATGGGGTTTTTCTGTGAAACTTTAAGTAAACCTTTATTATACTGAAACCCCTTGGTTATTGTAGGGTTGTTTCCAAAACTGGTAATAATTTGAATTATTATGTTATAGTAGGAACAATAATTAACACCTCAGCACATTAGGACTACGGTCTACGGCTTTGTTGCCAAGTTTAATTAGTAGTTGTCAGTATAATTTATAATAATCTTAGTTGTTCTTATACATTTCAAGTAATTTAACAAAAAAATTTCTTATTAATGATAAAAAGGAATTTTATGTTGTGTAATTGTTGTTAATCAGCTTAAATGATTAACAATGTTTTAATGTTTATTGCTTTTGTAAGGATAAATATGAATTGATATGACAATGTTGTAATTTTCTTTTGTGCGTTTGCGCAGAAGTATCCTCGTATCAAGCCGTGTCGGCAGATAAATGATTTCTTCCTTTTAATTACTATAATTCAAGCTGAAAACACCTCTATTTACATCAAAGGTATTTAAACACGCTTTTCTTTAAAACTTTTATCTTATATTTTTCATTCATTATTTTAGGCCAACTAACTAGCTCAACTAGCTTAACTAAACTAAACTAACCAACTTAAATTAACTATTCAACATTTTTAACTTCAGCAATTTAACCTATTTTTGGTATAAACAAAATGGCCATCACGTGCTGAATTTATAATTACCTGGACAATCAGTCAGGTGAAACAATCCTACCATTCTTGAATTTATAATAAACTTGGAAAAACAGTCAAGTGAAACTTGAAACAATCTGCAATTTTTGGAAGCAACTTTGCATATTATTGCACATATTTGGAGTAAATTTGGGGAATCTATTTTTGGAGTCATTTTTGGAGAATTCTTTAGGAATCCAGTAAATATTGGGACTTTGGCTGCATCATAGACCAATAAATAATTTCACATCTGTTTTAAAAGGTATTTCTTTAATTTTAATATTGTTATAGAAAGAAAATATATTTAATCTGTAATAACATTTCATTCAATTTTGAATTTCTTAACTTTTCATTCATTTTGTTAACTTTTCAATAATATTTGATACGCATTTTTTTTTAATTTGTGCAACATTTTAAATTAAACCATGTTACCAAAGTTGTTTAAATCACCTATTATTTCTCATCTTTTCAGGCCGTAATATAATTATTGTTATTAAAAGTTTACTTTATTTTACTTAAAGAAGTTTATTTAGATTTAACTAAACAAAAGAGTCAACCTGAGAGAGCTAGCTAGGGGTGTATTGCTCCGAGTGTCTTAAGATGTTCTCTACGAGTTCAACACCAGACTAAGAAGGGGGCTATATAATTGAGGTACTTTAGGGGTAATAGTATAATTTCATAATAAGTTATGTGAAATAAAATTTTACCCAACATATTATGTAAAAAATTATGTGAAATAAAATTTAGCAGAACATATTCTGTAACAATAATTGTGAAATAAAACTTTACGGAACATATTTTGTAAATATTGGTGTAAAATAAAATTTTACTGGAATTTTACAGAACATAACCTAACATTTGCACTAGTCTTACCTACGTTATGTTCTGTGAATAAATCCCGCCAAAAATTATATAATATATTATGTGAAAATACATAATATATTATGTGAAACTTTAAAATTACATAAGTTATGTAAAGATACATTATATATTATGTAAATTTTAAAAATATAGCAATAAGTTATGTGAAATTATACATAACTTATTGTGTGATTTTGTGTATTACTTTGAGGGTGCCGAGTGTGTTCTTTACCCTACAACCTAGAAAGACGCGGGCAGGCGATTAAAAAATAAACTACTCGGAACTGGTCACTCAACCCTAATAATTATTTTTATTTTCAGAAAACATAGAGATTTTGTCATATTTGCTATTCCCTCTTCTCTTTCAAAAATATTAAAAGGAACAAAGAATTTTTTTCATCAACAATAAAGGAAATTATGAATTAATTTCTTTTTCATCTAGAGGTGTTACGTAATACTAATAACGTTTCCTAAAAGGCAGTAAAGTAAGTAAATATACAGTGCGGTTCAAAAGTCAACCCTCCCCTCTTAACTTTTGAACTAGTTGAGATATCGACTTCAAACTTAGAACTCTTAAATAAGTCAACTTAAGCTATCTAGTAGCATATATTTTATACTTTCAGCTCTTAAAATGTGGGCAGGGGGCATGGGGGAACATTTTTTTAAATGAAAAGTGGGTCGTGTGATTATCATTTTAAAGCTTATAAAATTCGCTATTTAATCATATATTTTTAACAAATTTAAGGTTCGCGATTTTTTAAGTTTTTTTTTTTGTAAATTTTTATTTATGTCAATTAAAATTAGTTTAAAAGTATAATTTACTTTTTTCATCATGAAATTAGGCATTTTTAAAAAAAAAATTGTTTTTTTAGAGAAATTTTGACAAAAATACCCATTTACAACCCTATTTTAAACCCAAAAAAAAGGTTTTAAGAAATTAAAAAATATCAGTTAAATGTAGAATTTTATAAGCTTTAAAATAATGTATCACACGACCCACCTTTCCATTTAAAAAAAAATTCCCCATGGCCCCCTGCCCACATTTTAAAAGCTGAAAGTATCAAATGCTAAAAAGATATTTTAAGTTATCTTATTTAAGAGTTCTAAAGTTGAAGTCGATATCTCAACTCGTTCAAAAGTTAAGAGAGAGGGTGACTTTTGGACCGCTCTGTATACAGTAATATAGGTTAATATTTACTGTTTTTAGTATATATCTTATTTAAATGTTTATGTTTTATGTTCTTTTAATAAAAAGTTTTAATATTATGATTTTATTTGAAATATGTACCTTTTTGATAAAAATCATATATGCATAGATGCATATAATAATATATATATAATATATGTTTTAACAGACAATTATCTAAGTCGCCGACTTGAAAAGTTTGTTAAATGAATATGAAAATTAAAAAAAAGACATTTTGATTTTATTTGGAATAGATTGTTTTAATTTTTATGCTTCTGAATATGTTTCTAATCCTTCCTGAACATCCTCTACAGCATTGAAAATTAAAATAAAAATATCCCCAATAAACAGCAGAATTTATTTTTTTTAAGTTTTTCTTTATTGTAACTATTTCTTTCGCACCCTTTTTTAAATGGCTGACTTTAATTTAGTTTTATACAGGGTGTTCGATAGGGAGTATGACAAACTTGGCAGGGTGATAGATTAGGTCATTTCCAAATATATCCAAGTTCAAAAAACATAAAAAAAAACTAAAATAAAAAATCAAAACAAAAATATGTGTCCAAGTACAAAAAAAAATAAAATATTTTTTTAATTTTGATTTTTTAATTTAGTTTTATTTTTATTTTATTTTTTTTTTTACTTGGATATATGTATTTGAAAATGACCTAATCTATCACCCTGCCAAGTTTGTCATACTCTCTACCAAATACCGTGTATACTTATTTAAATAACTCAAAGATACAAATAATGCATTACTAAAATACAAAAAAAAAATGATTTACATACATGAATTTATTTGCTAAATAATTTCGTGTTTCGATGGTAATACTACTAAAAAAGAACTAACCATACAAACAAGCTAAGTTAGTTATACCATG
>OY294046.1:21517083-21552696 GCA_958510825.1 Brachypterus glaber
CAAACACATTTATATTCAAGATTTTTTTATCTAGGATGTTTTCTGATAATTTAATGAAAATCAAAACTACCGTATTTTACTCTTATAGTGCATGCGCTCTGTAAAGAGTATAAAAACGAGATTGTGGCTGATCGGCTATTTAATTTTTATTTAATTTTTTTATTTTTTTATTGAATTTTTGTCAGTGTAAATACTAATTTCAGGGGACTGGCAGTCTACATATGCCTAGGCATAACAACAATCATCCTAACTTGTGCAACGCTCCTAGTAATGGCCGAAGAATTCGAGATTCTTCCCAAACCATTAAAATCCTTGTCAAAAGGTTTAGCTTTAGAAGACTACAGAAAGCGAAGGACTGCTTTTATATGTGTACTGATAATAATAATGTCATTTGTGAGCTCAATTTGTTTGGCTGTGTTTAGTGACAAAGAATTAAGAAGCATTTCAAACTCCACAGCAAGTCCTTTGGTCATTTGTTATTCTTCTGTCGAAAAAAGAGAAAATACTATAATTTTGAATATTTCCCTCATAGCAAATGTAAATCATAACGTTACTATAAATATAAACAGAAATCTTGCAAACTGCTCTGAAAAATGTATGAGACAGATTATCGAAAACAATAACATATATAAAATTTTAAAGGAAAGTAACTCATCTAAAAATGATAAAACTCTAAACCTAATAAATGAAAAAATATTTAAACTGCACCAAAGCATATCTAGAATAGAACACGATTTAAATAAATCTGATAGAAACTACGAATTAAATAGATCAAAACGAAGTATTTTAAACAAAGCAAATAGTCCTACAGATACTGAAAATTATGCAAGAAGCATTTTTAAACCTGATGAAGATAAAATTTGTTTGCACCCAGAGTATATCGTCTTTACTTGGGTGCTTTGTTTGATTGCTTTAGCCACAGCTTTAAAGCTTTATTATCTTATTAAGTTAATGTTAGCTGTGGGAATGGTTGGGATATATACAATTTTCATAATGGTAGCGTGTCATAAGACGTTTAACAATATACCAACGAATGAAGTTAACGAGTAAGTATTTAATATTATCTGAGGTTAAAAATTTAAAATTCTTAAAAATTAGTGTAATATTTTAACATTTGTACACCATAAACGATTTTTATTCATTATTACCCCCAGCTTTCTTTTATTATTTATTATAAATATATTATGTCTTATTTTATGGTAAAACTGAGAAAAGAAATGACGATGCTTGCCTATTAAGGGTTGTGTACTGCTGTGCTTTCTTAAAAAATAATTATTTTAATTAAGCTCTGCATTATTATAAATATACCCTTTGAGACATATGGTTTGTTTACCTTAATAAACCTAGTTACCGCTAGATATAATCTTTTATCTAGAAACTATAACTCTGAAATCTTTAGAGGTTGTTTAGTAAATATTCAATTTTTTTCATCGTTCTTCTTCAGCAGGGGTGAAAATTAAATGAAACTAACATTTAAAATATAATAGGATTTATTTTACCGGGGTCACAATTCTTACAATATCAAACAGACCGAACATTTAGATTTTACAATGTAAAGATTAGACTTTCTTTTTAACAATAGGGTTTATCTTAGCAGGTATCATATTTAACACCATTACTTATTCGTTAAGTACACTCTTTCCAAAAAAATTTAAGCTTTTTACTTACGAATTAAACTTCTTGGAATTTTAGCTTGCATCTTGTTTTGACAGTCACCACTTTCAATTTAAATTATTTCTTTATTTTTTAAACTGTGTTAACATTAACATTAAATTTTAAACTCGTAAATTTAACTTCATAGCTATTGGCCAAATATAATTTGTGCTTAAAAACTAGGCGACACAGAGATAGGCCCTTTTAATGCTTGTAAAATAAAATCTATTCTTAAAAATTCTATTACTCTTTTGAAAAAACAATATTTTCATTACTCATTACTAGTCTTATCCCCAAGAAATATATATACACGGTGTCCCACGGTAAACAAATCAGTCAAACTGTGGCGTTATTAACAAAGATATCAACATGAAACTTTTACCAGTCAATATGGACCTAATTATCTTCAATTGACCCAAAACAAAAGTTATCCTATCTTTTTTTGTTTTGAGCTAGAGCTCCACACATGCACTTTTAAAAGCATAACAATACTTTCAAATGCCAAAATTAAAAAAAGTAACAATTTTTCTTTATCATATGATAGTTTTTTTCACTAAAAACAATAATTTTCGATTTAAATTCTTAATTTTATAAAACCTTAAAAAAGGGCAATTGCATAATGGAATGACCCCGCTATGGCAAAAGAGTAGGATGCCTTGAAATTAAATTTTTTAAATAAGTCGTAGATGATGACAATAAATGTCAAATTTGATTTTACATTATAAACAAAAAAATAACAAAGCAAGATTTTTATAAAACCAAGTTTTGAATGCCAAAATGATAACTTTAGAAGTAAAGAAAGAAATTATTTTAACTTATGGAGAATGTGCTCGAAATTTAAGAGAAACAACGAGAAGAATAGTAGAAAAGTTCCCCGATGATAGTATTAGTTACTTTAGCGTACGAAGAATTGTTAATTTATTTTTGGATACTGGAGGAGTGAGGGACATAAAAAAAGTTTGCGAAAGTCCAGTAACCAAAGATCCTGAAACTATAACTATAATTCAAGAAGCAGTTATCAATGATCCCCACGTCTACAAGGATAATCGCAAGGGAACATCATTTATCACGTACATCAGTTAGTAGGGTTATTAGAAATTCTAAATTACATCCGTATAAATTATGTCTTAATCAAGAGTTACATGG
This sequence comes from Brachypterus glaber, assembly GCA_958510825.1. Taxonomy (NCBI): domain Eukaryota; kingdom Metazoa; phylum Arthropoda; class Insecta; order Coleoptera; family Kateretidae; genus Brachypterus; species Brachypterus glaber. The sequence continues at coordinate 21,519,883 of OY294046.1, forward strand.
GAGGGATTTTGAAAATAGGGTTCGATTTTGTGATGAACTTTTGGAATTAACAGGGGATGACGAGGACTTTTCTACCAAAATTTTGTTTAGTGACGAATCTACATTTAAAAGCAATGGAGTTGTCAACAGGCATAACATGCATTATTGGTCTGTTGAAAATCCGCATTGGGTTAGGCATGTTGACAACCAGCGGATTTGGTCTTTAAATGTTTGGGGAGGGGTACTGGGGGATTCGGTTATTGGACCTTACTTTTTTAATGGGCATCTAAATGGGAATATGTACCTAAATTTTTTGCGTGATGAATTACCGGAACTTTTAGAAGACGTACCACTAAATTTGCGAAATGACATAATTTTTATGCAGGATGGGGCTCTAGCTCATTTTTTTCATGAGGTGAGGACTTTTTTGGATGAGACTTATAATACATGGATAGGTCGTGGTGGTCAAATTGCCTGGCCAGCAAGATCACCCAATTTAACCCCGTGTGATTTTTTTTTTTGTGGGGATTTGTAAAGGACAGGGTTTACCGACAAGCTCCCACCACTCCTGAAAATATGCGTCAAAGAATCGTTGAAGCATTTAACGAAATAACACCGGTAATGCTTCAACGAGTCAGACATAATTTTGAAAGTAGGCTTTTTATGTGTATTCAGGAGGATGAGAGAACTTTTGAACATTTACGAAACGACTATGACTAACTACTTTACAAAAAGACAGATAGATACACAGACAGACTCAGACATCTAAACAAAATTAAATTGCTTTATCGTGTTAAAAATTCTTATGTAGACGATGTGGGGAAGAGGATCAATGCAGATACATATTAACTTGCTGCTTGATTTGAATCCATTTGAATCGTGGAAGACTCGCAAAGAATTAGAATTATTTGCTAATAATAGATTTTGTGAAATGGCATTTATATTCCCATGATTCTCTGTTAGATGCGTAATTTTGACCTTTTTTCATCAGAACTCGAGTGATTTGGGAAAACCTAAGGACTAATGGATTTATTTGAAATATTGTACAAACCAATTCTAATAACACTGAAAATATTCTAGAAAGGCGTAATATTTTGTAGATGTATGGAATTTGACACAATGATGAGTTAATTTAGCTCAGCGGTCAATGCCATCGATATAGCCTGACACTGATCTAATGATCGTGAGTTCAAACCTCACTGGCGCCGATTGCCTTTTTCAGTTAATTAATAATTGAAATTTGGCAAAGGCGTACTCCCTAGATATATTGGTTCGAAAGTCAATTAAAGCCGGTGGTTCCCTCTACTACTAGCCCACACAAGTCCTGGACTTAGGGGATGCTTAATTAAGTAGAATAGTACGAGGTTAAAAACAAACATAAACATAAACATAATTAATTCAAATATCATAAATACGTCTTGCGTTTCGCATATTAATAAATAATATTAATAATAACAATCAATTTGATATTTTAACTTATGAGAATTATTCTTAGTATCATTTAACTTTTAATTCCAACCAAAATGTACGTAATTAATTACATAACAATAAATTAATTGACTAAATTGCCCATAATATGACAGTTTTTTTCCTTTGTTCTTCTGTATTTGGTCTAATTTTGGTCTGGTTTGGTTCAAAAAAAAACAAAACAAACGACTAAGAACAAAAGCACGAAGTAGGACTAGATGAAGTGACCCTAATATGCAGGGCCGGACAGAGCCAGCCCGGGCCCCGGTGCAACTTTTTACTCGGGCCCCCATTTTTTCAAAACATAATTGTCCCATGCAGGCCTGCAGCTAAGGCACTGAGGGCCGAAGCGGCGCCCCCATTCATTAACTAAGCGCCGCAGTCGAAAATTTTTCCAAATTATATTAATTTCTGAATGTTTTATTTTCATAGTTCAGCAAGCTTAAGTATATAAAAAATAATAAAGTCTTAGCGCTGCAGGCGAAATTTTTTTCAATTTTGATAGGCGTTTTCTCAAATGACCTGAAATTTTCATAATATAGTCTTTATATACTAGCTTAAGTTATAACATAAAAATCAAAAAAATTGCGCTTTGCTAACACACCAAAAGAGGGCGTTTATCCCAAAAAACCGTGTTTGTTCAAATACTTTTGATAATTTTGGCTTAATTAAATGATCTTTATTTTGATTTTTTTAATTTTAAAATCGGTTAAGTAACAGAAAAGTTATGATAAAAAGAAAATTAATAAAATTAACAAAATTAAGTTCCTAAATATTTTTCTTATTGTATAAGTAGTTTACAGTAAAATCTGGTTTAGAAAAGTATTGAAACAATAAACAATCATCATTTTGCATAAATTAATTTGAAAAAATCAATTTTATTGTTTTAACTAAAAGTTAAATGTTGACTTTAAATATAGGTATTATCCAAATTAACCAAATACATGTATATGCGCGTATACGTGTGAAAATCGTTTTAAATGTGGCTAACGTCATTTTTAGGCTGAAATTAAAAAATGTATTCAAAATCAACTAATCAGTTTTTGCAATTTCTTAAAAAAAAGATATCCATGGATCGTGAAATGACAGGTTTGTGTTTTCTTACTAGAATTTTCTACAGTATAAAATTTTAGAAATAACTGTAATATGATTGGACAGAAATAAACACGTGGTCAGAAATATTGTTAAATGATTGGTTGATAACACAGGTTAAAAAAGCATATAATAACAAAATTCTTATCAAATGCAATAAAGATGATGTGGAAAAAATTACAAAGGAAATAAATGCAAAAGCAGGTGACAAACTTAACATTACCGTGGCTAAAAAATATTTTCCTAAATTAATAATTTACAATACAGAAAAAACTGATATTGAGGATGATCAGCTTGCAGCTGATATAAAAAAACAAAATTATATTTCGGACGAAAATCACTTTAAAATATTTCGCAAAATTGATTATGCAAGTGGCACTAATTTAGTTATTGAATTAGAACCTAGTCTATTTTTAAAATTAAAAGAAAAAAGTATTTCAGTAGGTTGGAAAAAATGTCGTACGGCTGAATATTTTCAAATACGTAGATGTTACAAATGTTCGGGTCTGATTTGGGTAACATTGACACATTTTTTTCCAACTTAGATGAGGCTTTGCACCTTATTTGTAAAATTAAATTTGATAAATTAGTCCTCTGTGGAGATTTAAATATAGATTTAAGCTGTGATTATTATTATTATTATTATTATTATAAAGATTATAAAGGCAAAGGGCATGCCCTATCAAGCCTAATTGTAGTACAATAAATTGAGTAAAAAAAAAAAGAAAAAAAATGAATATAACAAATGTGAAAGGGAGATAAAAACTACATAAAAAAGGTCACGTCAAGTTAAAAATCCAAAATAAAAAGAAAAAAGAATAGATATTGTGGTTTAACTTATAACGTTCCAAAATGAATCCAGCCTGTTCTTAAACGTATTCTAATGAAAAAACTAAGCTATTAGACATATTAAACTCTTATAATATTTATCCTGTTTCTAATGAAAAAACTAGAATTTGTAAAACTAAATCTAGTGCTATTGATTATATTTGCACTAACTTCAACAACAGTATACTTGTAAAAGAAATTAATCACAATGGCCTGTCTGACCATTCTTCACAAAAAATAGCTTTTAGTGTAGATAAGCAAGAATATGAAAACTTTACAGGTAGATCTTTCTCTCAAAAAAATATAAAACATTTTTTACATAAACTTAAGAATGAGGCTTGGGAAAATATACTTGATCCTAGTATAAATCCTAATGAAAAATTTAATAATTTTTTAGCCACTCTAACTAATAATTTTGAGTATTGCTTTCCATTTATTTCTACTAACAAAAAGATTTCTTTGAATAGGGATTGGATTACATTAGGTATTAGAACCTCTTCTAAAACATTAAAAAATTTATTTGAAATGCATAAAAAAGGCTTTGGTACACTTGAATATTACAAAAAATACAAGTGCGTTTATAAAAGAGTTATACGGGGGGTAAAGAAAATGTCAATTGATTCTGTTATTCTTAGCTCTACGAATAAAACCAAAGCTGTCTGGAAGGTCATTAATGCGAAGGTAAAAAATAAAAACATAAGTAAAAATAAAACTTTTATAATAAATAATGTAGAGACAACTGACAAAACAAAAATATCCAATAGTTTTAATGATTTTTTTATCAGTCTTCCAAAAAATATTTCAAATGAAACAAAAAATAAATCTAGTGCTAATTACAAAAATATTAATACAAATAAAAAGAAAAATGTACAGAATTCAATTTTTTTGCATCCAGTCACTGAAACAGAAATTCTTGATATAATAAAATCTTTAAAAAATTCTAATGCCTGTGGAATAGATAACTTTCCAGTTTCTTTAATTAAACAATGTTCTAGCGAGTTGGTAAAACCTCTCTCTTATCTCATAAATCTCTGTTTAACTGAAGGCTATTTTCCTAATATTTTAAAAATATCAAAAATTGTATGTCTGCATAAAAAGGGAGATCCTAAACTATTAAGCAATTATAGACCCATTTCACTACTCTCAGTATTTTCAAAGATTTTGGAAAAAGTTATATTTAAAAGAATTATAAAGTTTTTAAATGTTAACAATATACTTAGTAATAATCAACATGGGTTTCGGGAAAATAAGTCTACTGTAACAGCTTTATGTGAAATTCTAAATTATATTTATAAAAACATTAATGACAAAAACTTGTTTATTGCTCTTTTCATTGACTTATCAAAGGCTTTTGATTGCGTGGACCATGAGGTATTATTGCGGAAACTTGAGTCATATGGTTTACGTGGGAAATGTTATGATTTGTTAAAATCCTATTTGCAAAATAGAAAGCAGTTCGTTGACTTTTTTGGTGTTTTCTCTGAGCAACTAGATATTGATATAGGTGTTCCACAAGGGAGCGTTTTAGGCCCCCTTCTGTTTTTATTATATTGTAATGATATTGATTTAATTTTAGATATTTTTTATTGCGCGTTTGCAGATGATATAACATTAATTGCATCTAGTCTTATTCAAGATTTGCTCAGAGAAAAAATATCAGGGAATTTACAGAATGCTTCTATATATTTTGCAAAAAATGGTTTAGTATTAAATCAAGACAAAACAGTTTCAATGCAATTTTATCCTTATGAAGCCTACTACAAAGAAAGTCCTTTGATACAGTTAAATGGCAAGCGTATTAAACAAGTTACGTCAACAAAATTGCTGGGTGTTTATGTTGATATGTCCCTTAACTGGAAAGAACATGTAGATTACGTCTGTAAAAAATGTTCTAGTAACTGTTTTGCACTAAAAAGACTTCAAAAAATCTGCAGTAAAGATATTGTACGTACGTATTACATGTCAAATTTTCTTTCTATAGTCAGATACGCAATCATTTTATGGGGAAATGCAACTACAGCAGATAGGGTTTTTATTATGCAAAAAAGAGCAATACGTTGTATGTTTGGTTTGAAATATAGAGATACCTGTAAAGAAACTTTTATAAATGAAAAACTGTTAACTTTCCCATCTCTGTATATTTAATATAAATTCTATAAAAACATTACTTTTAGCAAACGCGTTTTATTCAGTGGAAGAGTTTTTGTTACATAAATTTAATCCGATAAACAGTAAATTGTAACGTATTTAATAATTATTTCTTTTGTTGCATTTTTTTTATTTTATATTTCACATTTACGCATTCTAATTTGTATAAGTAAGTACATAATGTATTTATTTATTTCTTTATTTGACATGTCCTATATCATGTATATGATCGATTGGAATTAATAAATGATTATTATTATTATTAAAAACGATAAAAAATAATCACTGAGATTATCACTAAAATTTAAGAAGTCTAGTACATTAATTCTTAAAAATAGGTGTAAAGGGTGAATTTAAATGATTTTCACACGTATGCGCGCATATACATGTATTTGGTTAATTTGGATAATATCTATATTTAAAGTCAACATTTAACTTTTAGTTAGAACGATAATAAAAAAAAAATTCAAATTAATTTATGCAAAATGATGTTTTTTTATTGTTCCAATACTTTTCTAAACCAGATTATACTCTAAACTATTTATACCATAAGAAAAATATATTAGTAACTTAATGTTGTTAATTTTATTAATTTTCTTTTTATCATAAATTTTCTGTTACTTAACCGATTTTAAAATTAAAAAAATCAGAATAAGATCATTTAATTTTCTTTAATTTTTGTAGTAAGAAATTTTTAGAAAATATTAACCGTTAAGCCAAAATTATCAAAAGTATTTGAAAAAACACGGTTTTTTGGGATAAACGCCCTCTTTTGGTGTGTTAGCAAAGCGCAATTTTTTGATTTTTATGTTATAACTTAAGCTAGTATATAAAGACTATATTATGAAAATTTCAGGTCATTTGAGAAAACGCCTAATTTTTTGCTACATAATTTCCAGATTTTCCCGTTTTTTCCCCATAAAAAAGTGGGGAAAGCGATTATTTTTATTTTTGGATTTTTTACTAACATTCGACCCTTAATTAGGAATTTTTAAGGTAGCGAGCATTTTAGTTAAAATCACTTCGAGCCCACCCTGGATAGGTGCCAAAACTTGCACCCTCGTGAGGGAGTGGTAAATATACTCCAATATATATATATTTTTTTTTGGGATATTAACCCATCAAAATGAGCTTTATTCTCTACGAGCAGCAAAAAATTCCACCTTTTTTGTTTTGAAACACCCTAATACACATATATACATTTAAGTGTAAAATCCTGAACCAACTAAAAAATCAAAAAAATTAAATAATTATGTTAATAATTTTAGGTATTCGCATAGCAGGAGTTTCGTTTATTATGTTATTATATGTATGTACGTTTAAGTATACAATCCTGAACCAACTAAAAAAAAATACCAAATTAAATAATAATGTAAATAATTTTAAATATTTACTTTAAAAAAGTAGGTTTACAATTGTTTGGTTATAATATACACATATATACATAAAACTGTACAATCCTGAACCACCTAAAATATGAAAAAATTACTAATTATTACAAAACACGCATTAAACAGCAAATAAACATTGGCAACGTTGCAGTGGTTCAGGTTTGGACTTTGGACAAAAATGTATATAACTGTATATTTTGGTTCAGGATGGCATGAAACAAGTATTGGTTCAGAATTGTATCTTTTATGTGCAAAATATGACGAGATACAAAATTTTATCTATCCCTGGTTTTCGTGTATATATGTCATTTTACATCTTAAAATATCATTTACTGCTTTTATAAGCAATGTATATATATATATATATATACTTACTAACCCTACAAAGTGGCCCCCGGAAACCAGTTGTCTTTGTGGCTCCCCGGTGTATCTTTTGAAAGTAGATGTTCATTGTACTTATGGCCCCCTCGAGTGGTATTGTAATTAAGGCCCCCATCTGTATATAAATATTTAAATATTATCATTGTGGCCCCCTGCAACGTTACCAAGATGCGTTTTTAATATGCGTTTTTAATATATACATTCGTGTATAAAACCAGTTGTAATTGTGGCCCCCGTTGATGTTTATAGTAATTATGGCCCCCATTATTGTAATTTATATTATAAATTACCTTCCTAATTTTGTTAAATTTTTTTTAACCCATTAAATAAATAGTTTTCGGTTTAAACAGAAAATTTTCCGGCGAGAATAGAATTAAATGTTTTATTAATTAGTTTTGTACATTCAGTAAGTAAAAAAAAACACAAAAATCTGTACTGCACTATTTTTGAAGTTTGTTTGTTTCGAAAAAAAAAAAACTTTTATGAATTTGTAAAAATTTTCGCCCGCTGGCTTGGCTTTTTACATTTTTTTTTTCGCGTTTGTAAAACTTAAGCATGAAATTTATAAAATTTTTCGCCCGCGGCGATAGGGCTTTTTTGATTTTTTATGTAATTTTAAATTATAAAAATCTTCTAAAGCTAAAATAGGGTTACTTGGTTTTCGCAAAAAGAAAACAAAAAATATACTACCCTACAAAGTGGTCCCCGGAAACCAGTTGTCTTTGTGGCCCCCCGGTGTATCTTTTGAAAGTAGATGTTCATTGTAATTATGGCCCCCTCGAGAAGTATTGTCCTTAAGGCCCACATTTTTAATATATACATTCGTGTATTAAACCAGTTGTAACTGTGGCCCCCGTTGATGTTTATAGTAATTATGGCCCCCATTATTATAATTTATATCACAAATTAACTTCTTGTTTTTGTTAATTTTTTTTAAATTAAGTAAATAGTTTTCGGTTTATACAGGAAATTTTCCTGTGAGAATAGAATTAAATGTTTTATTGATTATTTTTGTACATTCACTAAGTAAAAAAACACACAAAAATCTGTAATGCACATAAGTAAAAAAAAACACACAAAAATCTGTAGTAATGCACAATTTTTGTTTTATTTTTTTTAATCTTTTTTTTTAATTTTCGTTTTTCAAAAAAAAAACATTTTAATATATACATTCGTGTATTAAACCAGCTGTAATTGTGGCCCCCGTTGATATTTATAATAATTATGGCCCCCATTATTGTAATTTATATCATAAATTAACTTCTTGTTTTTATTATTTTTTTTTTTTAAATTAAATAAATAGTTTTAAGCTTATACAGGAAAGTTTCGGGCGAGAATAGAGTTAAATGTTTTATTGATTAGTTTTGTACATTCAGTAATTTAAAAAAACACACACACAAAAATCCGTACTGCACTGTTTTGAAAGTTTGTTTTACTTTTTTGTATCTTTTTTTTTAATTTTGGTTTTTCGAAAAAAAAAACCTTTTAAGAATTTATAAAAAATTTTGCCCTCGGGCTTGGCTTTTTACATTTTTTGTCCGCGGCGATAGGGCTTTCTTGATTTTTTATGAAATTTTAAATTATAAAAATCTAAAGCTAAGGTCACTTGGTTTTCACAAAAATAAAAAAAAATATTTTTTTTATTTATTTTTTTTATTTTAAAGTTACCTACTCGGATTAGCTGAAAACTTGGTACTCGGGGGTTTTGGGGTCGCTGATTACTAATCTGGTGCCAGTTTTCCAAAATTCAAAATAGCGGATCCGGAGATCATTTGAGGGGCATAATTTAAAATTTCATAATTTCTTTTACGAATTTCATAGTCTATTTTAATTTTAAAAGTGTTACAATCTTTTGTTTTATTGAAATGCAAGAAGGCTCTAGGGCCGCAGGCGAAAATTTTTACAATTTTTACGTCTAAGTAAAATAATTTAAATAAAAAATGAAAGCCCTAGGTTTGGACTTTTGAAATAGCATCGAAAATTTTAAGGGGTAATTCTACATCATAAAATATGACAAAAAGTTTATATAAACAAAAATGCTTCGTAAGGGAGTTAGGACCCTTTAAAAGTGGCAAAAAAATTCAGTATATATTTAATAACTCAGAAACCCTTTGAGATATGGTACCTAGGTTTTGAATGTAAACTAATATTAATAAGGCCCATCTTTGTATATTATTTTCATGTACTTGTATTAACCAGGGACGTGTGAAACAAGGGTCCTTATCACTTTTTTGTCCAAAACTTTTTTCCGTGCAACTTTTTTGTAATTTTATTATTAAAATTTGTTTCCTTAGGCCAAAACACATAAAAAAGGTACTTCTGTTGTGATACTGTACCCTAATGAAACAAACTAGTAGAAACTAGTTAAAACTCGTAAAACCTTTACAAGTTTTTATTAGGCGTTAACGAGTAAATGTCTTTACTAATAAAAATTCTACGAGTTTGAGCGAGAAAATTCATTTAACGCGTTTCTACGAGTATTTTAACTATATTTTTCACTATTTTTATACTTTTTTTACAATTATTTACTAGTTTTCTACGAGGAAATTTATTTACTTGTTTTAGCGAGTATTAATACACTTTCATTTTACGAGTTTTTGCTAGTTTTGTACAAGGAACTTTTTTTACTCGTCCCAACGAGTAATATTAGATTTTATTTTTACGAATATTTACTAGTTTTCTACGAGGAAAAGTATTTACTTGTTTTAGCGAGTATTAATACACTTTCATTTTACGAGTTTTTAATAATTTTCTACGAGATAATGTTTTTACTCGTCCCAGCGAGTAATATTAGATTTTATTTTTACGAGTATTTACTAGTTTTCTACAAGGAAAAGTATTTACTTGTTTTAGCGAGTATTAATACACATTCATTTTACTAGGTTTTACTAGTTTTCTACGAGGAAATGTTTTTACGCGTCCCAGCGAGTAATATTAGATTTTATTTTTATGAGTATTTACTAGTTTTCTACGACAAAATTTATTTACTTGTTTCGGTGAGTATTAATAGACTTTCATTTTACAAGTTTTTACTAGTTTTCTACAAGGAAATTTTTTACTCGTCCCAGCGAGCAATATTAGATTTTATTTTTACGAGTATTTACTAGTTTTCTACGAGGAAACGTATTTACTTGTTTTAGCGAGTATTAATACACATTCATTTTACTAGGTTTTACTAGTTTTCTACGAGGAAATATTTTTATGCGTCCCAGCGAGTAATATTAGATTTTATTTTTATGAGTATTTACTAGTTTTCTACAAGGAAATTTATTTACTTGTTTCGCCGAGTATTAATACACTTTCATTTTACTACTTTTTAATAGTTTTCTACAAGGAAATTTTTTTACTCGTCCCAGCGAGCAATATTAGATTTTATTTTTACGAGTATTTACTAGTTTTCTACGAGGAAATTTAATTACTTGTTTCACCGAGTATTAATACACTTTCATTTTACGAGTTTTTAATAGTTTTCTACAAGGAAATTTTTTTACTCGTCCCAGCGAGCTATATTAGATTTTATTTTTACGAGTATTTACTAGTTTTCTACGAGGAAATTTATTTACTTGTTTCAGAGAGTATTAATACTCTTTCATTTTACGAGTTTTTACTAGTTTTCTACGAGGAAATTTTTTTACTTGTCCCAGCGAGTAGTCTTAGATTTTATTTTTACGAGTATTTAATAATTTTCTACGAGGAAATTTATTTACTTGTTTCAGAGAGTATTAATACACTTTCATTTTACGAGTTTTTACTAATTTTCTACGAGCAAATTTTTTTACTCGTCCCAGCGAGCAATATTAGATTTTATTTTTAATAGTATTTACTAGTTTTCTACAAGGAAATTTATTTACTTGTTTCAGTGAGTATTAATACACTTTCATTTTACTAGTTTTTACTAGTTTTCTACGAGGAAATTTTTTTACTCGTCCTAGAGAGTAATATTAGATTTTATTTTTACGAGTATTTAATAGTTTTCTACGAGGAAATTTATTTCCTTGTTTAAGCGAGTATTTATACACTTTAATTTTACGAGTTTTTACTAGTTTTCTACGGGTAAATACTAGTTAATTTTCATTGGAATTTCCTCATAAAATACTCGTAGAAACTTTTACTAGTTTACTTTTTACTAGTTTTATACGAGGAAATTTTTTTACTCGTCCCAGCTAGTAATATTAGATTTTATTTTTACGAGTATTTACTAGTTTTCTACGATGAAATTTATTTACTTGTTTCACCAAGTATTAATACACTTTCATTTTACGAGTTTTTACCAGTTTTCTACAAGGAATTTTTTTTACTCGTCCCAGCGAGCAATATTAGATTTTATTTTTACGAGTATTTACTAGTTTTCTACGAGGAAATTTATTTACTTGTTTCAGAGAGTATTAATATACTTTCATTTTACGAGTTTTTACTAGTTTTGTACAAGGAATTTTTTTTACTCGTCCCAGCGAGTAATATTAGATTTTATTTTTACTAGTATTTACTAGTTTTCTACGATGAAATTTATTTACTTGTTTCACCGAGTATTAATACACTTTCATTTTACAAGTTTTTACTAGTTTTCTACAAGGAATTTTTTTTACTCGTCCCAGCGAGCAATATTAAATTTTATTTTTACGAGTATTTACTAGTTTTCTACGAGGAATTTTATTTACTTGTTTTAGAGAGTATTAATACACTTTCATTTTACGAGTTTTTGCTAGTTTTGTACAAGGAACTTTTTTTACTCGTCCCAACGAGCAATATTAGATTTTATTTTTACGAATATTTACTAGTTTTCTACGAGGAAAAGTATTTACTTGTTTTAGCGAGTATTAATACACTTTCATTTTACGAGTTTTTAATAATTTTCTACGAGATAATGTTTTTACTCGTCCCAGCGAGTAATATTAGATTTTATTTTTACGAGTATTTACTAGTTTTCTACAAGGAAAAGTATTTACTTGTTTTAGCGAGTATTAATACACATTCATTTTACTAGGTTTTACTAGTTTTCTACGAGGAAATGTTTTTACGCGTCCCAGCGAGTAATATTAGATTTTATTTTTATGAGTATTTACTAGTTTTCTACGAGAAAATTTATTTACTTGTTTCGGTGAGTATTAATAGACTTTCATTTTACAAGTTTTTACTAGTTTTCTACAAGGAAATTTTTTACTCGTCCCAGCGAGCAATATTAGATTTTATTTTTACGAGTATTTACTAGTTTTCTACGAGGAAACGTATTTACTTGTTTTAGCGAGTATTAATACACATTCATTTTACTAGGTTTTACTAGTTTTCTACGAGGAAATATTTTTATGCGTCCCAGTGAGTAATATTAGATTTTATTTTTATGAGTATTTACCAGTTTTCTACAAGGAAATTTATTTACTTGTTTCACCGAGTATTAATACACTTTCATTTTACTAGTTTTTAATAGTTTTCTACAAGGAAATTTTTTTACTCGTCCCAGCGAGCAATATTAGATTTTATTTTTACGAGTATTTACTAGTTTTCTACGAGGAAATTTATTTACTTGTTTCACCGAGTATTAATACACTTTCATTTTAGGAGTTTTTAATAGTTTTCTACAAGGAAATTTTTTTACTCGTCCCAGCGAGCTATATTAGATTTTATTTTTACGAGTATTTACTAGTTTTCTACGAGGAAATTTATTTACTTGTTTCAGAGAGTATTAATACTCTTTCATTTTACGAGTTTTTACTAGTTTTCTACGAGGAAATTTTTTTACTTGTCCCAGGGAGTAGTATTAGATTTTATTTTTACGAGTATTTAATAATTTTTAATACACTTTCATTTTACGAGTTTTTACTAATTTTCTACGAGCAAATTTTTTTACTCGTCCCAGCGAGCAATATTAGATTTTATTTTTACTAGTATTTACTAGTTTTCTACTAGGAAATTTATTTACTTGTTTCAGTGAGTATTAATACACTTTCATTTTACGAGTTTTTACTAGTTTTCTACGAGGAGATTTTTTTACTCGTCCTAGAGAGTAATATTAGATTTTATTTTTACGAGTATTTAATAGTTTTCTACGAGGAAATTTATTTCCTTGTTTTAGCGAGTATTTATACACTTTAATTTCACGAGTTTTTACTAGTTTTCTACGGGTAAATACTAGTTAATTTTCATTGGAATTTCCTCATAAAATACTCGTAGAAACTTTTACTAGTTTACCTTTTACTAGTTTTATACGAGAAAATTTTTTTACTCGTCCCAGCTAGTAATATTAGATTTTATTTTTACGAGTATTTACTAGTTTTCTACGATGAAATTTATTTACTTGTTTCACCGAGTATTAATACACTTTCATTTTACGAGTTTTAACCAGTTTTCTTCAAGGAATTTTTTTTACTCGTCCCAGCGAGCAATATTAGATTTTATTTTTAGGAGTATTTACTAGTTTTCTACGAGGAAATTTATTTACTTGTTTCAGAGATTCTAGACTACGATCATGAAATACACAACACTCACAAAAAGATCAAAAACGTCCTCAACCAGTAATGGTACCCACTAATACAGGACAGATGCATTCCCAGCATCAGTGAGATAGTCTCACTCCTCCCGCACATCCCTCCTCTCCCTATCACATCCCTCCCCATCCCCCTCCCCCCACTCCACAGCGCCAAATTATGACAGATGCAACTCGCATCAGTGAGCAGAGTCTCACTCCCCCCAAATTATGACAGATGCAACTCGCATCAGTGAGCATAGACTCACTGCCCCAACTCTCAATTCAGATTAAATATTTTTTTAGATAAATGAGCCATAGGCTGCGCCTGTCTCTTAAAGACCCAAACAAACTATTGATGATGATGTTTCAGAGAGTATTAATATACTTTCATTTTACGAGTTTTTACTAGTTTTGTACAAGGAATTTTTTTTACTCGTCCCAGCGAGCAATATTAGATTTTATTTTTACTAGTATTTCCTAGTTTTCTAGGATGAAATTTATTTACTTGTTTCACCGAGTATTAATACACTTTCATTTTACAAGTTTTTACTAGTTTTCTACAAGGATTTTTTTTTACTCGTCCCAGCGAGCAATATTAGATTTTATTTTTACGAGTATTTACTAGTTTTCTACGAGGAAATTTATTTACTTGTTTCAGAGAGTATTAATACACTTTCATTTTACGAGTTTTTACTAGTTTTCTACAAGGAATTTTTTTTACTCGTCCCAGCGAGCAATATTAGATTTTATTTTTACGAGTATTTACTAGTTTTCTACGAGGAAATTTATTTACTTGTTTCACCGAGTATTAATACACTTTCATTTTATGAGTTTTTACTAGTTTTCTACAAGGAAATTTTTTTACTCGTCCCAGCGAGCAATATTAGACTTTATTTTTACGAGTTTTCTACCAGGAAATTTATTTACTTGTTTCACCGAGTATTAATACTCTTTCATTTTACGAGTTTTTACTAGTTTTCTACAAGGACATTTTTTACTCGTCCCATCGAGCAATATTAGATTTTATTTTTACGAGTATTTACTAGTTTTCTACGAGGAAATTTATTTACTTGTTTCACCGAGTATTAATACACTTTCATTTTACGAGTTTTTACTAGTTTTCTACAAGGAAATGTTTTTACTCGTCCCAGCGAGCAATATTAGACTTTATTTTTACGAGTTTTCTACGAGGAAATTTATTTACTTGTTTCACCGAGTATTAATACTCTTTCATTTCACGAGTTTTTACTAGTTTTCTACGAGGAAATTTTTTTACTCGTCCCAGCAAGTAATATTAGATTTTATTTTTACGAGTATTTACTAGTTTCCTACGAGGAAATTTATTTACTTGTTTCAGAGAGTATTAATACACTTTCATTTTACGAGTTTTTACTAGTTTTGTACAAGGAATTTTTTTTACTCGTCCCAGCGAGTAATATTAGATTTTATTTTTACTAGTATTTAATAGTTTTCTACGATGAAATTTATTTACTTGTTTCACCGAGTATTAATACACTTTCATTTTACGAGTTTTTACTAGTTTTCTACAAGGAAATTTTTTTACTCGTCCCAGCGAGCAATATTAGATTTTATATTTACGAGTATTTACTAGTTTTCTACGAGGAAATTTATTTACTTGTTTCAGAGAGTATTAATACTCTTTTATTTTACGAGTTTTTACTAGTTTTCTACGAGGAAATTTTTTTACTCGTCCCAGCAAGTAATATTAGATTTTATTTTTACGAGTATTTACTAGTTTCCTACGAGGAAATTTATTTACTTGTTTCAGAGAGTATTAATACACTTTCATTTTAAGAGTTTTTACTAATTTTCTACGAGCAAATTTTTTTACTCGTCCCAGCTAGTAATATTTGATTTTATTTTTACGAGTATTTACTAGTTTTCTACGAGGAAATTTATTTACTTGTTTCACCGAGTATTAATACACTTTCATTTTACGAGTTTTTACTAGTTTCCTACGAGGAAATTTTTTACTCGTCCCAGCGAGCAATATTAGATTTTATTTTTACGAGTATTTACTAGTTTTCTACGAGGAAATTTATTTACTTGTTTCACCGAGTATTAATACACTTTCATTTTACGAGTTTTTACTAGTTTTCTACAAGGAAATATTTTTAATATTCCCAGCGAGCAATATTAGATTTTATTTTTACTAGTTTTCTACGAGGAAATTTTTTTACTAGTCCTAGAGAGTAATATTAGATTTTATTCTTACGAGTATTTAATAGTTTTCTACGAGGAAATTTATTTCCTTGTTTTAGCGAGTATTTATACACTTAAATTTTACGAGTTTTTACTAGTTTTCTACGGGTAAATACTAGTAAATTTTCATTAGAATTTCCTCACAAAATACTGGTAGAAACTTGTAAAAACTAAGTTTTTTTACTCGCTGAAAGCTCGTTAATCCTTGTAGAAAAATACTCGTTCAATATTAGTACCAGTATATACTGGTAAATTTTCATTGGAATTTCCTCAGAAAATACTCGTAGAAACTTGTACAAATCTACGGTTTTTTGGTCGCTGAAAACTCGTTAATACTTGTAGAAAAATACTCGTTCAATACTGGTAAATACTAGTAAATTTTTATGGGAATTTCCTCATAAAATACTCGTAGAAACTTGTAAAAATCTACGGTTTTTTACTCGCTGAAAACTCGTTAATACTCGTAGAAAAATACTCGTTCGATACTGGTAAATACTCGTAAATTTTCATTGGATTTTACTCATAAAATATTTACCCCCTCAGCCCCGTGGGGTGGGGTTGGATTTTTTTTATTATCATGTTCAATTTCAGAAACCTCAAAAACCCCTATATAGCAATTTTCAAATTTTTGGGAAAAATTACTGTATTTACTCCATTTGTCCCCCTTGCCCGCCCCAATGTTTAAAAATTTTTGCACGAATATAAGGCTTTCTGAAACTTTCAGAATGCGAAAGCAAAACTACGTTTTTTTACTCGCTGAAAACTCGTTAATCCTTCTAGAAAAATACTCATTAAATACTGGTAAATACTAGTAAATTTTCATTGGAATTTCCTCATAAAACACTCGTAGAAACTTGTAAAAACTACGGTTTTTTACTCGCTCAAAACTCGTTAATACTCGTAGAAAAATACTCGTTCAATACTGGTAAATACTAGTAAATTTTCATGGGAATTTCCTCATAAAATACTCGTAGAAACTTGTAAATTTTCATTGGATTTTCCTCATAAAATATTTACCCCCTCAGCCCCGTGGGGTGGGGTTGGATTTTTTTTATTATCATGTTCAATTTCAGCAACCTCAAAAACCCCTATATAGCAATTTTCAAATTTTTGGGAAAAATTACTGTATTTACTCCATTTGTCCCCCTTGCCCACCCCAATGTTTAAAAATTTTTGCACGAATATAAGGCTTTCCGAAACTTTCAGAATGCGAAAGCAAAACTACGTTTTTTTACTCGCTGAAAACTCGTTAATCCTTGTAGAAAAATACTCGTTAAATACTGGTAAATACTACTAAACTTTCATGGGAATTTCCTCATAAAATACTCGTAAAAATCTAGGTTTTTTTGAAAATATTTTTACGAGTTTGAGCGAGTTTCTACTAGTTTTTTACTCGCTGAAAACTAGTTAATACTGTTTCACTAAACTCGCTAAAACTCGTTAAAAATTTACTACGGTTTTTTACTCGCTGAAAACTCGTTAATCCTTGTAGAAAAAATACTCTTTCAATACTGGTAAATACTAGTAAATTTTCATGGGAATTTCCTCATAAAATACTCGTAGAATCTTGTAAAAATCTAGGATTTTTTCAAAATATTTTTACGAGTTTGAGCGAGTTTCTACTAGTTTTTTACTCGCTGAAAACTAGTTAATACTGTTTCACTAAACTAACTAAAACTCGTAAAATATTTACTACGGTTTTTTACTCGCTGAAAACTCGTTAATCCTTGTAGAAAAATACTCGTTCAATACTGGTAAATACTAGTAAATTTTCATGGAAATTTCCTCATAAAATAATCGTAGAAACTTGTAAAAATCTACGGTTTTTTACTCGCTGAAAACTCGTTAATACTCGTAGAAAAATACTCGTTCGATACTTGTAAATAGTCGTTAATTTTCATTGGATTTTCCTCATAAAGTATTTACCCCTTCAGCCCCGTGGGGTGGGGTTAAAATTTTTTTATTATCATGTTCAATTTCAGCAACCTCAAAAACCCCTATATAGCAATTTTTAAATAAATAAAAAAACGAAATATTACTGTATTTACTCCCTTGCCTACCCCAATGTTTAGAAATTTTTGCACTAATATAAGGCTTTCCGAAACTTTCAGAATGGGAAAGCAAAACTACGTTTTTTTACTCGCTGAAAACTCGTTAATCCTTGTAGAAAAATACTCGTTAAATACTGGTAAATACTAATGAATTTTCATTGGAATTTCCTCATAAAACACTCGTAGAAACTTGTAAAAACTACTGTTTTTTACTCGCTGAAAACTCGTTAATCCTTGTAGAAAAATACTCGTTTAATACTAGTAAATACTAGTAAATTTTCATGGGAATTTCCTCATAAAATACTCGTAGAAACTTGTAAAAATCTACGGTTTTTTACTCGCTGAAAACTCGTTAATACTCGTAGAAAAATACTCGTTCGATACTGGTAAATAGTCGTAAATTTTCATTGAATTTCCCTCATAAAATATTTACCCCCTTAGCCCCGTGTGGTGGGGTTAGAATTTTTTTATTATCATGTTCAATTTCAGCAACCTCAAAAACCCCTATATAGCAATTTTCAAATTTTTGGGAAAAATTACTTTATTTACCCCATTTGCCCCCCTGGCCCACCCCAATGTTTGAAAATTTTTGCACGAATATAAGGCTTTCCGAAACTTTCAAAATGGGAAAGCAAAACTACGTTTTTTTACTCGCTGAAAACTCGTTAATCCTTGTAGAAAAATACTCGTTAAATACTGGTAAATACTAATGAATTTTCATTGGAATTTCCTCATAAAACAATCGTAGAAACATGTAAAAACTACGGTTTTTACTCGCTGAAAACTCGTTAATCCTTGTAGAAAAATACTCGTTCAATACTAGTAAATACTAGTAAATTTTCATGGGAATTTCCTCATAAAATACTCGTAGAAACTTGTAAAAACTACGGTTTTTTACTAGCTGAAAACTCGTTAATACTCGTAGAAAAATACTCGTTCGATACTGGTAAATAGTCGTAAATTTTCATTGAATTTCCCTCATAAAATATTTACCCCCTCAGCCCCGTGGGGTGGGGTTAGAATTTTTTTATTATCATGTTCAATTTCAGCAACCTCAAAAACCCCTATATAGCAATTTTCAAATTTTTGGGAAAAATTACTTTATTTACCCCCATTTGCCCCCCTGGCCCACCCCAATTTTTGAAAATTTTCGCGCGAATATAAGGCTTTCCGAAACTTTCAAAATGGGAAAGCAAAACTACGTTTTTTTACTCGCTGAACACTCGTTAATCCTTGTAGAAAAATACTCGTTAAATACTGGTAAATACTAGTAAATTTTCATGGGAATTTCCTCATAAAATACTCGTAGAAACTTGTAAAAATCTAGGTTTTTTTGAAAATATTTTTACGAGTTTGAGCGAGTTTCTACTAGTTTTTTACTCGCTGAAAACTAGTTAATACTGTTTCACTAAACTCGCTAAAACTCGTAAAATATTTTTACGAGTTTGAGCGAGTTTTCTACTAGTTTGTTTCGCTAGAGTAGGATTAACGGTCTCGAGAAAAATACATTTGAAGGTGAAATTTCACGCTTCGAAGACGAACAATTAAATACTTAAATGTTAAAAACCAAAATTTTAATGATGCAGGGTTATTCTATATCAAAAACTAAGAAAAAAGTTTCTATACATGTAGGTCGAAAATTCCCTTTTAAAGCTACTATGGCCCTTTAAAAATGGTGCTCCTTTAGGACTGATTTTTGAAAGTACCTGTATATAAGATTTTTTCTTAGTTTTTGATGTACATTCACCTTGAATCATTAAAATTTTGAGCATATAATTTTTCGTCCTCGGAGCGTGAAATTTCACCTTTAAATTAATTTTTGTCGAAAATGGTTAATCCTACAGTATCACAACAAGGGTACCTTTTTTTATGTATTTTGACCTAAGGAATCATATTAAGATAAGTTCACATTCAAAACATCGTTGCTATATCTCAAAGGGTTCCTGAGTTATTAAATAAAAACCAATTTTTTTTGCCACTTTCAAAGGGGCCTAACTCCCTTACGCAGAATTTTTGGACTTCTCTTCATAGGAACTTTTTGTCATATTTTCTCATGTAGAATCAGATGTTATTTCAAACACACCGTGTATGGTTAAATTCAGAATAAAATTTACTTTCATCTTTACAAAAATGTTGGGTTATATTTGAAAAACAGAAGTTGGGGTGGTTTCAAGGAGGTGGGTAAGCAAGAGAAGGTTTTGGATTTGTCAATAAAAAATTTTCTGACTCACATTTAAGGCTATATTTTGCAAAAAAATTATATATTTTTAAATAACGGAGATAAAGCTTGTCAAGAACCTGGTGGGACACCCGGTATTCTTGTCCTTTATTAAATATTGAATATTTTTCTCGCTTTAAAAAACACGTTTTTATAAATAATTATTATAATGCATAAAATACCAACGTTCCGCCCTTTTATGTAAGTGATTTTTCAGTTCAATTTAAATATAAAATATAAATACCGTGTAGTCCAAAAGTTATCCACCCCCTCTTAGCTTTTGAACCAGATAAGATATCGACTTCAAGTTTGAAACACTTATAAAACAATCCAAACTATTTTTTGCATATATTTATTGTTTTTAGTTCTTAAAATGTTGATATATGCTTTTAAAGCTTATACAATTATCTATATATTTTTTAATTTATTAAATCTATTTTCTAATCATCGTACAGAGTGATATTGGTAGACTGACATTTTCGGGCTTACGGCCCCCTATTTTTTTTTTGTTTTAAACTTTTTTTGAAGGTTTTAATTTGGTTGTTTCCTTTTTTGTAAATTTTTATTTATATCAATTAAAATTATTTTTAAAAGAAAATTTACATTTTTGCAACATAAAATAACTTGTTTTTCATACATTCTTCAATTTTTTAAAGAAATTTTGACGAAAATACCCAATATAACCTAATTTTGAACCAAAAAAAAAAATTAAAATAAAAAAATATTGTTAAATAGATAATTTCATAAGCTTCAAAATGATGTATCCCACGACCACCCCCCTTTCTATTTAAAATTCCCTCCCATGCCCCTGCCCACATTTTAAGGGTCCATTCGAATAAAAAAAACTTCTAGTCCTAGATATGGAACAAAAAATAAAACATGTATTTGTAAGTTAAACCCGGTTCCGATTGGTTAAAATGCAATTTTTGGTATTTGTAAGGCTTTTTTTGATCCGAAAATTCTCGGTTGAGAATAAATATATCAATATCGGATTTTCATCATTGTTTACATAAAGAGTTGCTTGAGTGGCTAACGTCACCCTTTTTTCGATTTTTTTTTTTTTAATATAATTTATTTGACTTTGAAAATTAGGAAGTTTTACATAATTTCAATCATAAAAAAGCAAGTCCTTAAAGCAAAAAAATTAAAAAAAGGACGACGTTAGCCACTGAAGAAACTCTAACTGTACAATAAAAAAACCTCATCTTGATATTTTTAATTATAACTGAGAATTTTCGGATCAAAATGTGGTCTGCAAAGACAAAATATGTGACTCATAATATAACGAATACATATAAATTTTTATTTTCGAATGGACCCTTAAAAACTAAAAATATTAAATATATTTACATGGATAGTTTAAGTTGTTTAAGAATTCAAAATTTTAAGTCGATAACTCAACTGGTTCAAAAGTTAAGAGGGGTGGGCACTGTTGAACCTATCCGAGCATTCTTTTACATCTACGCTATTATCACCAAAAACCTCCATGTCAAGTTATATACAGATGGGGGCCTTAAGGACAATTCCTCTCGAGGAGGCGATAATTACAATGAACATCTACTTTCAAAAGCTACACCGGGGGCCACAAAGACAACTGGATTCCGGGGCCACTATATATGTATATATATATATAGATCTGAGGTGCATTAACATTGGGGAAGAAATAATTTATTATTTTACATTTGCTTGTACAATGTTGCCAGATTTCGGGGGCCATAAGGCTATTTAACATAAAGATACAGTTGGGGGCCACAGCTACACTTCATATCTATAAAATTATATACATATGTTATTGAAGCCACCTGGTGGCCAATCAACTGAACTACTTTTAAAAATTTCATTTTTTACTTATAGCTAGCTTAATATAAGTCCAAATGACTTCTTTTAAAAAACAGTAGATGGCTATTACCTTCAGCTACTATTAAAAAAATATGGGGGCCACATTGTTAGTCTAATCTCGTCGGAAATCACGATTTTATGGTGAAACACTATGGCCCCCGAAATCGGGGGCCACAGTGTAAAAGTGGAAGCCACAAGAACAATCGGTATGCATTTTGGGGGTGTATATGACAAATCACACATCTATATATATATATATATATATATATATATATATATATATATATATATATATATATATATATATATATATATATACACGGTGTCCCACGGTAGACAAATCAGTCAAATTGTGGCGTTATTATCAAAGCTATTAAAATATATTTTTTACCAGTCAATATAGACCTAGTTACCTTCAATTTACGCCAGAAAAAAGTGTTGTACTTTTTTCTGTTTTTAGGCTAGAGCAACAAACAGAATTTTTTTTAGCATAATAACATTTTTTAACGTCAAAATTTAAAAAAATAATATAATTTCTTTATCACATGAGAGTTTTTTTTACTAAAAACAATAGTTTTCTATTTAAATTTTTAATTTTAGAAAACGGTAAAAAATGGTAAGTGCTTTATGGAATGACCCCGCTAATGTAAAAGAGAGGATGCTATGAAAATAAATGTTTGCAAATATGACGTTCACGATTAAAATAAATGTCAAATCTAATGTTATAAATTAGATTTTTACTTAGACTTAGTAAGGACCTTGTGGACTAGGGTATTTTATACTACAGAGTGTATTACTTAATTACTAATAAATTTTGATTTTTTGCGCTCAATCAAATTTTTTAATTGGTATGATTGGATTAATCTTAGATTAATCTTAGCAGTTTTTTTACAAAGTCAAGTCTATATCATAATGAAAGTATTGGTTAAGCAAGTTATTATAAAACCTATTGGACAACTTATGATAAAACATGTTTTATAATTATGAGATTTTGAAAAACATAATTAATTAGCTTGTAAAGAACCCCCTTCCCTCGCAGTTGCATGAAGTTGCAGCTGGTTCATACTAGCAGGGCCGGATTCAGGGGGGTGCAGCTTACCCGGGGCCCGGGCTCGAAGGGGGCCCGGCGACAGAAGTTTTTAATAAACAGTTTATTTATTTATACTCCCCCAGATCGATAAGGCGTCAAAATGAGCAAATAAGTAGATCTCGTTCCAAATGGGCAATAGAAAAAATTTCGCCTTTTTAGATTTTTGTAAAAAATAATAGTGCACTGTTACTAGTGTTTTAAAATTTGTAAAAAAAATCGCCCGCGGCGCTAGGGCTAATTTACCTACGTATTTTTTTAGTTCAAGCTTGCAAAAGCTTAAAATTTGTAAAAAAATTGCCTGCGGCGCCAGAGCTATCAAAATTGAAAAAAATAGACCAAATACAGAAGAACAAAGGAAAAAACTGTCATATTATGGGCAATTTAGTCAATTAATTTATTGTTATGTAATTAATTACGTACATTTTGGTTCGAATTAAAAGTTAAATACTAAGAATAATTCTCATAAGTTAAAATATCAAATTGATTGTTATTATTAATATTATTTATTAATATGCGAAACGCAAGACGTATTTATGATATTTGAATTAATTTACTCATCATTGTGTCAAATTCCATACATCTACAAAATATTACGCCTTTCTAGAATATTTGCAGTGTTATTAGAATTGTTTTGTACAATATTTCAAATAAATCCATGTTAGTCCTTAGGGTTTCCCAAATCACTCCAGTTCTGATGAAAAAAGGTCAAAATTACGCATCTAACTTCAGAGAATCATGTAATTTAGAATTTTTAATAACCCTACTAACTGATGTGCGTGATAGATGATGTTCCCTTGCGATTATCCTTGTAGACGTGTGGGGATCATTGATAACTGCTTCTTGAATTATAGTTATAGTTTCAGGATCTTTGGTTACTGGACTTTCGTAAACTTTTTTTATGTCCCTCACTCCTCCAGTATCCAAAAATAAATTAACAATTCTTCGTACGCTAAAGTAACTAATACTATCATCGGGGAACTTTTCTACTATTCTTCTCGTTGTTTCTCTTAAATTTCGAGCACATTCTCCATAAGTTAAAATAATTTCTTTCTTTACTTCTAAAGTTATCATTTTGGCATTTAAAACTTGGTTTTATAAAAATCTTGCTTTGTTAATTTTTTGATTATAACGTAAAATCAAATTTGACATTTATTGTCACCATATACGACTTATTTACACGGGCCAATAAACCTAATTTGTCTTTTAATAACTGAATTTGGAGATGAAATAGCCATTTTTAACCTATTTTTTAAAATTTATCTATGTAAAAGACACCTGCGATGCACAGAATCAGCATAAAATGTTTTTAAATTTCGTTTAAAACTTTGTTCAACATATAAAAATTTTGTGTTAATATAGCGTGTAAGATCTACTTCCGTAGAGTCATAATAACTATAACGAAGAAAAACCTTTTTTAAGCTTATCAGCTACCATA
Organism: Brachypterus glaber; assembly: GCA_958510825.1. Lineage (NCBI taxonomy): Eukaryota > Metazoa > Arthropoda > Insecta > Coleoptera > Kateretidae > Brachypterus > Brachypterus glaber. The sequence goes on from OY294046.1 coordinate 21,544,488, forward strand.
ATTAGACGGGGGTACGTAAATTAGTAAAAACCACAATTTGTTTCATTTCCTAATAACTTGATAGCAAAAATCAGCTCATTTTTTTCTACGACTACGTATTTATTAACCAGTCCGCCCCCAAATTTTTATCTTCACACGTATCTTTTGCAGTAAATTCCCAAAAAGATTCACCAAATTAACTATCCATACAATAATGTTCATTGTAAGTACAAACGAGTCCATTTTGTAATTATATTTCATTAGACTTTAATTTGGCTATAGCTGTGTACTCTTGTAACGTTATTTTTACGGACGCTGTGACTACAACATTTTTCCATGACTTTCCATATTTATTAAAATTAGCTCCTTGACAATTACCTTTATCATCTAAATTTTTCGCTAGCTCCAAAGAAGTTGAAATTGTCGAATTAATTTTTAAACGTGAAATAATTTGATCATGAATACCATATTCCTTAAATCGGTGCATCATACTACAATTATCTTCGCCAGTTTGTTCAACATACGCCAGAGTTCCTCCTTCCACAGCACTAATATGTGAATGCATTCCACAATAAAAAATTTGTCTTGTAATCTCGACTAAACATGTTCTTACTTAAACTTTTTCAAATCTAGCTTTTTCTAAAATTACGACATCGTTCATATCACTGTTATAGCCTGTATCGATTACAGGGCATGGTGCAACGCTTCGCAAAGAAATTGCGGTTATGTTGGTTACTTCGTTTTTGCAATCATATGCAATAAAAGCGTTCGTATGTACTCGGATAACCATATCCATAAAAACATAAGCCCTGCAATAAAACAGGAGCTATAATTAAATTCTATCTGGTTAAATCCACCGGTCCTCGGGACCCTAAATTATAATTATTTTCTCTAATTTGCGGTTCATTAATAGGCGGTGGTATATTTGGAATTACCTGTTCCTGTATTTGAGGGAGTTCATTCACAGGATTTATATTTTTGAAATATTTAACTTGATTCCTTTTCTTAACTTTTTCTTTTCACGATTTTCCGATAAAAGTTTTTTCTTTTTACTTTCCATATCCTGCTTGTCCATTTCTACCTCTTTCTCTTCACTTTTATCCAAATTGTCCAATACCCTATTATCTCCTCTATAAACTTTTAACCGATTAACGTGGACAATTTGTTCTTTTTTACCCTTTACCGGTTTTATTTTGTAATTTACGTCCCCCAATTTTTCAATAATTCAATAGGGACCACGCCATTTAGGGTAAAATTTACGTGCTATTTTATTACGTTTTATAGCAGATACATCCAAATAAACTTTGTCACCTAACTTAAAAACTCTGGTTTTAGCGCTTTTATTAGCAAAATTATGTTGCATTTCTACACTTTGTTTTAAACATTTAGCTGCTTGTGTATGTGCAATTTTCATACTCATTAACATTTCTTGGCAATAATTATCATCCAAATCATATCTTACTCTATCTGGTTTAGTTGGATAATGTTGAGGTAAACACATATCACGCCCATACATCAAGAAAAACGGAGTTTCTTGTGTTGAACTATGAATTTGATTACGGTAAGCCATCAAAGCAAAACGCACCATCTTGTCCCAATCTCTTTTCTGTTCAGATATAAAATGGGAGATCATTGTTTAAATGTTTTGTGGAAACGTTCTACCACGCCATTTGATTTAGGATGGAAGGCAGTAGTATGTAATTTGTTAATTTTTAATATATTGCAAATTTCTACAAATAAATTTGACATAAAATTAGAACCTCTGTCTATTAAAATTTTGTCCGGTATACCATGTCTTGTAATTATATGATTGACAAAAGCTTCTGCTACAGTTTCTGCAGTAATATCTTTTTAAGGAATCGCTTCTGGATATCTTGTTAAATGATCTATACACGTGAATAAATATTTGGACCCTTGGATGTTCTATTAGGCGGACCCACACAATCGAGAGATGTTCGCCCAAAAACCTACGCTACGTGATACACATGTTTCGACATATTTTTTAACATCTTTATGCATTGTGTCCCGAAAATACCCCTTTTTTAAAAGAGCTAATATACCTTTTTGACCTGCATGGCAATAAATTAAACTTGAATGAGAAAGCCATAATAAATCATATATTAACTTTGAAGGTACATAAACTTTATCTTGCCTATCATTATTATCTCTGTAATCTATACTGTAATTTTTTATGTATAAATTGCTAAAGCCTCACGTTTAATTGTAAAGTATCTTTGTTCTACAGGGCTTAGTGTTCTACTTGCATAAAATACAGGGTGTTCAACACCGTTATAAGACTGGCATAAAATCCCGCCAATGCAAACCTGAGAAGCATCGGTAATTAATATCAGGATATTTTATTAAAAATGCACGTATTTCTTTTATTGTATTAGGTCTAGGGTAACGCTTAATTATGTCAATTTTTTCGCTTTCAGGTTCAACACCATTTTTACTAATTACATGCCCTTAACTTCAGGTTGTAAAAACTACATTTTGTTGGCTTACATTTTAAATTGCTTTCCCGAGTTTTAATAAAAACTTTTTCTAGCCGCTTAAGATGTTCATTAACATCATCACTAGAAAATACAATTAAATCGTCTTTCATAAAATACACGATTCATTAACCGCTGATATGTAGCTCCACTGTTCTTAAATCTACATAAGCAAAAATTCTAAATGCCTAGTAGGAGTAGAACTTTTCTCCCTATCTCTTTCATCCAGTTGAACTTGGTTTGGACCAAACCATGAACTAAATCCATAGTGGAAAAAAGTTTTGAGCCTGACAGTTGATCTATTGTCTCTTGCAAATTTAGCAAAGGAAAATAAACAGATTTTGTAATTTTATTTTAATCACGGTAATCTATACACAATCTAAATTCAGGTTTTTCCCCCGGATGTAATTTTCTTCAACTAAAATAACCGGAAATGACCATGGGCTATTAGATTCTTGCACAATACCATTTTTTACTAATTCATCAATTTGTTGTTCTAAAATATGTTTTCTTTGATACGGAACACGATATGGTTACTTTGAAATTGGATGGACATTTTTAGTTATAATCCGATACTTAACTAGATTTGTACATGTTAATTTTTCACTAGGTGCTTTAAAAACGTCAATATATTTCAAAATTAAATATTTTAACTTATGATCATGCTCATTTTGCGGATTATTTAATTTAAGTTGTTCTAAAATTAAATTTTCATCCTCCTTAGTAATTACTCCAACTCCTAACTCCAGGTCTGGACACTCCTCCTCATCTGCCTCGAAGATACCTTTAAAAACTAAATTTGGGTTTACTATTTATATTCATTGTTCGTACGGGAATTAATTGATTATTATGACAAATACTTCTACATACAAAAATACCGTATGTTATTAAATCATTTCCTTCAACGACTATACTTTTACTTTTAATATTTTCATAGCCTTTATTAATAGTGTAAATTACAATTTCGCTCCTTGCTGGTATCTCCACATCACCAATAACTCTAATCACGTTTTTCTCCTCATTACTTTGACTTTGACTTTTACTTTTCTCTTGAACGCGTTCTTCTAAAACTAACTTTTCATTACTTTCCACTAATTTTTCCATTTTTTTCTCAATAGGCCTATTAATCTCATTAACTTTTCTTGTTCTTCTTCTTTTTCGACTTTTTACTATACTTCTTTTACTTTCTCCTTTTCGAAGATTTTATTATTTAAATTAAGGTCCGGACTACTATCCGAAATGTTATTAATAATAATTTTACTTACTAACTCGGAATCTGGATCCTTGATTCCTTGAAAACAACTTTGCGGGGTTACTGTGCTTTCAGCTTTAAAATTATCAAATTTGTCGCTTAATTTTTTAATATTCTCTTCGAGTACTAAAATTTGCTTTTTTATTACCTCTAACTCGTCCTCTTGCTCTAATTGTAACATATGTATCATTTTTCTTCTTTCTTCGTACATTTTAATATATTCATTTTCAATAATAAGCGTGCCATTTTCCCAATTTATAATTACTTTATGTTTTTGCATAAAATCTGCCCCTAATATAACATCTGTATTTAACTTTACATGTGCTACTCTAAATTCATGGAAAAATACCTTTTTATTAATTAAAATAGGTAAAATTACACTACCTAAACAAGGTATATAATTTTCCTGCACATCCCTTAAATTAATATCTATATTTCTTAAATCGAAGCCCCTCGCAATCTCAGGCTTAATTAGTGTAACAATTGATCCTGAATCTAATAATGACGACATATACTGCCCTCCTACACTAATACAAACTACCGTGAGGGGTTCCTTTACCTGAGAAAAATTGTATCTGTTTTTACATCTCTGCAGCTGGACGCGGGGGCGTCGCGGCAGCTGCGGCAGCTGCTTGACCGTTTAACTGCACCCTACAGTACCTTGCAATATGACCGTTTTTCTTACATTTATAATATTGCATTTTACTACGACTACAATCTTTTGTATGATGGTTATTCTTTTTACAATAATAGCAATAGACTCTGTACCTGCAGTATCTTGCAAAATGGCCAAGTTTATTACATTTAAAACATTTCATCTCTTTTCTTGGCTGTTCTTCGATTTTACAGCATTCTTTACCTTTAGTTAATCTCTCTATTGTTTCTTACCTATTAGCGAATAAAATTGCCTTATCAATTGTTTTAGGATCAGCGGGCATTATCCTTTGTTTAATTGGCATCAAAAGTCCGGACAAAAATGTAGCTAATTTTTCTTTAAAACATAATTTTTACGAACTAAAAAATCACGGCAACTCTTGTCAAAGCGGTGTTTACAGGTAGCAAAATTATGAATTAATTCCGATACCGATCTTTCAATTGAGTAATGTTGAATTAATAACTTACTAAAATTATTCCATATTTTTTCGTTTTTTAAATTTTCGTCTACCGTTACTAATTGTGTAGCTTGACCCTTTAATTTTAACTTGGAAATAGCAATTTTTTGTTCGTCCGTCCAATCTCCCAATTTTATCATTAGCGGTTCCATCAAAACTAGGCACATCGTCAATTTTTGTGTTAATTGACGCCACTGGATTTGTATTAGCATATTTACCCCGTTAGTTTCGTTCGTTTCAATGTTAGCCTGATTTTATGTTATATTATCACCCTGCGGAATATCAGCTGGGTCTGGCATTAATATATTTAAAATATTTTGTTCGTTATCTCCAAAAGAATCAACATATAAATCACTTAAATCTGTTGAAGAATCGCTATCATTTGTGATTTCAGGTTCTCTATTACTTATAACCTTAACATTTTAACATAATAAAAAGACAAAATAGGGATAAATTGTAAAACAAAACAAAAAAAAATCAACTCTGTCCCAAAATATTATTCTATCATAACCAATGGTTTGGTATAGTAGCCTATAAATTTTACACAAAACCGAATTTCCACAATTCTGACACCAGTTGTACTGCTGTTCTTTATTAAAAAATAATTATTTTATTTAAGCTCTGCATTATTACATACATACATTATAAAATATTCAGGTTCGTCGGTTCTGTGATCAGCTTTTATAGAATAACCTTAATTTAAAATCTTTTAGGGGAAAGCATTTTAAAGCCCTTAAATTGATTTTTAGTATTATTGGTTCTGGTCAATAAATATACCCTTTGAGACATAGGGTTTGTTTACCTTAATAAACCTCGTTACGGCTAGATATAATCTTTTATGTAAAAACTATAACTCTGAAATCTTTACAGGTTGTTAAGTAAATATTCAATTCTTTAATCGTTCTTAGCAGCAGGGGTGAAAATTAAGTGAAACTAACATTTAAAATATAATAGGATTTATTTTACCGGCGTCACAATTCATACAATGTAAAGATAAGACTTTCTTTTTAACATTAGACAAGGGTTTATCTTAGCAGGTATGATATTTAACATCATTACTTATTCGTTAAGTACACTCTTTCCAAAACAATTTAAGCTAGGGTACTTACGAATTTTACTTCTTGGAATTTCAGCTTGCATCTTGTTTTGACAGTCACTACTTTCAATTTAAATTATTTCTTTATTTTTTAAATCTTGTTAATTTTCATAACACTAAATTTTCAGATATCAGTCCGATCTCTAACTGAATGAATCTAACTAACTATCAAAATGAAATGAAGCTGTATTTATAGGAGGTTTGTAATGCAGCCATTAATAAAATCTATAAATCTTAAAATCTAACAATTAATTAAAAACTATAAATGTCAAAAAAAATATAAATATTATCTAGACTTTAAGGAGCCTATTTTTATTTCTAGCAATAACTAATGTAAAATATCACACAAGTTACCACCTAGTATTTTAATATCTATTATCTGAAATAAACATGGTACCAAAACTGAATCATTAATGTCATCATATAGACAATTTATGATCCAATCAAGTACTATTCCCTATTTTACAAAAACACATAAAATTAACAATGTCACATAAATTAACATCCCTCTGTTATCTTTCAGACAGCAGACAATATTTACAATGTCAGCCATCATTGCTAGCAAAACCACCTGATTTCAAACACCAATCACAAAAGTGCCAGCTTCTAAATTTAACTTCATAGCTATTGGCCAAATATAATTTGTGCTTAAAAACTAGGCGACACAAAGATAGGCCGTAGCCAATAATAATACTTGTAAAATAAAATCTATTCTTTAAAATTCTATTACTCTTTTGAAAAAAAACAATATTTTCAGCATTTAGGATTTTTTAGTTATTACTTGTTTTTTAAACAAATTAATTAAATTCCACTCATTACAGTTGCGTACCAATTTTTATGATTTTTGTTTTATTTTGTATCTATATATATTTTGGTCCTGAATCCAAATCTGCCAGGATTTTTTTGAAGTAGTACCATTTTTATGACATGGGCCCTAAAATTTTAAAATGGTTTGAAATAAAAAATAAAAAAAAAATTGATTTTATTTATTTTTTTTACTTTTAGTACTTGAAGAATATCTTTCTTTAAATATTTAAACATTATATGCAAAATGGACCAATTTAGATAGGGTGTGGCGTAACTGGCATCATAAACAAACAAAATAATCAGGAACTAATACCGAAGAGAAAGGAATACTAACCCCCAGATATTAAGTCCCATAGGTCGTCTATGGTGTGCAGACGGCTGTTTAGGATCGGGAGGGAGGGGAAGAGGAGAAAAGGGATGAGAGGGGGAGTGAAACTATCTAAGTTTGAGTTGCATCAGTCAGGAATTGGTGGGAACCATTACTGGTCGAGAAAAATTTTAATCTTTTTGTGATTGGTGATGTATTCGTGATCGTAATCTAGAAAATTTGAAATGGGGAGGTTTGAGTGTTCTAAGTTGCTTTGGATAAAAGACTTACTGTATCGGATGATTTCCGTTTCTAGGAGGGGCATGTCGAGATCTCTGGGAATTTGGGTGTTCATCATGAACCAGGGAGCATCGAGGCATATTCTGAGTACCTTTTTTTGGAAGGCCTGAAGTTTAGCTGAAAGCGTTTTGTTAAGGGTGATTTTATTCCAGGCTGGAGTTCCATAGAGGAGTACTGGCTTTAGGATTTGGTTGTAGAGTAGGACTTTGTTTTTTAATGGAAAGGGGGCCTTTTTTACCTATTATGAGGTAAAGTTTGGCAAGACGGCAGTTGGCTGTTTGAAGGGTGTTTTTGACGTTAATCTCTTGATCATTTACCTGAATGGTTTGTGGTAGGGGCTTTCTATTCCTAGAGATTAAGATGCTTTTTATTTTATTCGCGTTTCCTTTAATTTTCCATTTGTAAAACCATTTGGTTAGGGCAGCTTTAACTAGGACGCCGGTGTCGTCGGAGAAGAGGGCTATGTGAGTAGCCGCTGTTTTTGGGATATCTGCAGTGGAATGGTTGTACAGAAGGAGGATAGTGAGGTAACGGCAGCTTCGATGGGACGTGTGCCGGACTTGGAGACTCCTATTTTGATTTGAAAGGTTCTGCTTTCGAGAAAGGAGGCTAGCAATTTTATGAATCCTAGGGGTAGGCCGAGAATATAGAGTTTCGCTACCTTTGTACTAAACTCTGTCGAAGGTTTTAGCGATATCCAGGAGGATCAGTCTAGCGTATTCACGCCTGTTTAGTCCATCAGTTACTGTGTCTACCAGCCGAGCCATCTGAAGGACTGTAGAGTAGGATGGAGTGAATTTTTTTTTTTTGAGAAATCGAGATTGTATCTTCATCCTCCCCAAATGACCCCAACGTGGAAAAACA
>OY294046.1:21552896-21633624 GCA_958510825.1 Brachypterus glaber
GTAATAGTAATAGTAATAGTAATAGTAATAGTAATAGTAATAGTAATAGTAATAGTAATAGTAATAGTAATAGTAATAGTAATAGTAATAGTAATAGTAATAGTAATAGTAATAGTAATAGTAATAGTAATAGTAATAGTAATAGTAATAGTAATAGTAATAGTAATAGTAATAGTAATAGTAATAGTAATAGTAATAGTAATAGTAATAGTAATAGTAATAGTAATAGTAATAGTAATAGTAATAGTAATAGTAATAGTAATAGTAATAGTAATAGTAATAGTAATAGTAATAGTAATAGTAATAGTAATAGTAATAGTAATAGTAATAGTAATAGTAATAGTAATAGTAATAGTAATAGTAATAGTAATAGTAATAGTAATAGTAATAGTAATAGTAATAGTAATAGTAATAGTAATAGTAATAGTAATAGTAATAGTAATAGTAATAGTAATAGTAATAGTAATAGTAATAGTAATAGTAATAGTAATAGTAATAGTAATAGTAATAGTAATAGTAATAGTAATAGTAATAGTAATAGTAATAGTAATAGTAATAGTAATAGTAATAGTAATAATAATAATAATAATAATAATAATAATAATAATAATAATAATAATAATAATAATAATAATAATAATAATAATAATAATAATAATAATAATAATAATAATAATAATAATAATAATAAAGAAGTTTATTTATGATAACAACGTTACATAAAATAGAGTTAGCTCAGCTCTTCCTAGGTACCGGTCGTTACTAGAATATACTAGAATAATAAGAAGTCCGGCCCCCAGAAAGTCTGATCTTCCGCTAATCCAAAAAATAATAAAAATACGTGAAAGTTACATAAATTACAACTAGTTTCTAACTAAATTTATAAAGAATAATATATAATGGATAGTTAGATATCAAGATATTACTAACTATTAAAAAGAAGTTGTCTTTGGTTTGTTTTAAACTTGTTTAACGAAAGTGACCTAATTTCATAATCCAGTCCATTGCAGAATTGCACAAAATTATAATAAAAAGAGCGTTCATAAATAGCAGAGTAATAACGAGGTAGAGACAAGGTATTCTTTCTTCGAATATTTACACTATGAATATCACCCCTAAAACAAATCTTATCAGTAAGATAGCTTGGAGAATTTGCATTTATGACTTTGTGAAACAAGCAACGACAGTGAAGTTTTCGTCTTTGCTCCATATTAAGCCAATTTAGTTCCTTAATTTTTTGTGATATAAGGTTGTGTTCTCGATTGTATTTTCTTATTCCAAAAATAAATCTTATGCAACCGTTTTGTATCTTTTGAATTCTGTCCCTATCAGCAGTATCTATACAATAATTGTACAGTATAACAGTAATTAAACTAACTTAGAACCAGAGATTCGCATAAAGTTGCTTTAAGAGTATTGTCCATCATATGGCGGTTATTGTATAATATTTTCATGCTACAATAGGCTTTTCTAATCATGTCGTTAACCTGCGTCTTGAATCGTAAGCTGTAGTCAATAACAACACCTAAATTTCTTGCTTCATCCGCTCTTGGAATTGGGATATTATTTATATGTACGTTAAAATTTTGTAAACTGTTTACAGCCAATTTTCTACCAATAATAATAAGTTTCGACTTATTTGGGTTTAAAAAAAGAGAGTGATCCCTAGCCAAACGGGTGAGGTCTTCATTCATATGTAAGCTTGCTAGGTTGGCACTATCTGGACTAAAAGATAAATATAGCTGCTTGTCATCAGCATAAAAGTGTTTTTTGCATATAAGAATATAGGTAAAAAAAATTACAGTGTATATTTTGTAAAGTAAGGGTCCCAATATGGATCCTTGTGACAACACTGCAGCTATTTCAGATAGCAAATCTTTAATGCTGATCCTTTGGATTCTTTGGCTAAGGTATGACTGAAACATTTCGACCGCTTCCGGTGAAAGACCAATGCATTTTAAAATAATATTATTTTTGATAAATATTCTAATTAACTTTAATTCAGATTAAATTTTTGTATTATACGCTGGTTATTGGAAGAGAAAATATTAAAATCCACAATTTAGCCGTATGAGCTAAAGTTATGATAGAATAAATTCCTTGAAAGAGGGGCTAGGGGGGCAAGAAAATATTTTATAATAACAGGAATGGGAAACAAGTATTTCGTAAAATTAATACAAAATTAAACTAAATAATTTTTACCCCTTAAACAACCCTAATAACCCCCTTACCCTCCAAAGGGGTTTGATACAAAATTTAAATTAAGTTTTATGGCAACAATAATATATGTGAAAAAATTCAAGTCAATCGATTAAACCGTTTGGAAGTTATGAAAAAAAACGTTAATTAGCAGTGAGGTCGAGTACCCTGTTTTTCCATGTTTGGGCCGTTTGGGGAGAATGGAGATTTCTCGATTTCTCAAAAAAAAATTCACTCCACCCTACTCCACAGTCCTTCAGATGGCTCGGCTGGTAGACACAGTAAGTGATGGACTAAACAGGCGTGAATACGCTGGACTGATCCTCCTGGATATCGCTAAAGCCCTCGACAGAGTTTAGCACAAAGGTAGCGAAACTCTATATTCTCGACCTACCCCTAGGCATCATAAAATTGCTAGCCTCCTTTCTCGAAAGCAGAACCTTTCAAATCAAAATAGGAGTCTCCAAGTCCGGCACACGTCCCATCGAAGCTGCCGTTTCCTCACTATCATTCTGTACAACCATTTCACTGCAGATATCCCAAAAACAGCGGCTACTCACATAGCACTCTTCTCCGACGACACCGGCGTCCTAGTTAAAGCTAAGAATTTCCAGCGTATCCACAACGTCGAACGGATAACCTAACCAAATGGTTTTACAAATGGAAAATCAAAGGAAACGCCAATAAAACAAAAGGCATCCTAATATCTTGGAATAGAAAGCCCCTACCCCAAACCATTCAGGTAAATGATCATTAACGTCAAAAACACCCTCCAAACAGCCAACTGCCGTCTTGCCAAACTTTACCCCATAATAGGTAAAAAAGGCCCCCTTTCCATTAAAAAACAAACTCCTACTCTACAACCAAATCCTAAAGCCAGTACTTCTCTACGGAACTCCAGCCTGGAATAAAATCACCCTTAACAAAACGCTTTCAGCTAAACTTCAGGCCTTCCAAAAAAAGGTACTCAGAATATGCCTCGATGCTCCCTGGTTCATGATGAACACCCAAATTCCCAGAGATCTCGACATGCCCCTCCTAGAAACGGAAATTATCCGATAGAGCAAGTCTTTTATCCAAAGTACCTTAGGACACTCAAACCTCCATTTCAAATTTTCTAGATTACGATCACGAATACATTACCAATCACAAAAAGATTAAAATTTTTCTCGACCAGTAATGGTTCCCACCAATACCTGACTGATGCAACTCAAGCTTAGCTAGTTTCACTCCCCCTCTCATCCCTTTTCTCCTCCTCCCCTCCCTCCCGATCCTAAACAGCCGTCTGCACACCAAAGACGACCTATGGGACTTAAAATCTGGGGATTAGCATTCCTTTCTCTTCGGTATTAGTTCCTGATTATTTTGTTTGCTTATGATACCAGTTACGCCACACCCTAAATTGGTCCATTTTGAATATAACGTTTAAATATTTAAAGAAAGATATTCTTCAAGTACTAAAAGTAAAAAAAAATAAAAAAAAAATTATTTTTTTATTTCAAACCATTTTAAAATTTTAGGACCCATGTCTTAATAATGGTACTACTTGAAAAACAAATCTTAGCAGATTTGGATTTAGGACCAAAATATATATAGATACGAAATAAAACAAAAATCATAAAAATTGGTACTCAACTGTAATGAGTGGAATTTAATTCATTTGTTTAAAAAAAAGTAATAACTTAAAAATCCTAAATGCTGAAAATATTGTTTTTTTCAAAAGAGTAATAGAATTTTAAAGAATAGATTTTATTTTACAAGTATTATTATTGGCTAAGGCTTATCTTTGTGTCGCCTAGTTTTTAAGCACAAATTATATTTGGCCAATAGCTATGAAGTTAAATTTACAAGCTGGTTGGTACTTTAGTGATTGGTGTTCGAAAGCAGGTGGTTTTGCTAGCTATGATGGCTGACATTGTAAATATTGTCTGCTGTCTGAAAGATAACATAGGGATCTTAATTTATGTGACATTGTTAATTTTATGTGTTTTTGTAAAATAGGGAATAGTACTTGATTGGATCATAAATTGTCTATATGATGACATTAACGATTCAGTTTTGGTACCATGTTTATTTCAGATAATAGATATTAAAATACTAGGTCGTAACTTGTGTGATATTTTACATTAGTTATTGCTAGAAATAAAAATAGGCGCCTTAAAGTCCAGATAATATTTATATTTTTTTTTTACATTTATAGTTTTTAATTAATTGTTAGATTTTAAGATTTATAGTTTTTTATTAATAGCTGCATTACAAACCTCCTATAAATAAAGCTGCATTTCATTTTGATAGTTATTATGATACCAGTTACGCCACACCCTAAATTGGTCCATTTTGAATATAACGTTTAAATATTTAAAGAAAGATATTCTTCAAGTACTAAAAGTAAAAAAAAATAAAAAAAAAATTATTTTTTTATTTCAAACCATTTTAAAATTTTAGGACCCATGTCTTAATAATGGTACTACTTGAAAAACAAATCTTAGCAGATTTGGATTTAGGACCAAAATATATATAGATACGAAATAAAACAAAAATCATAAAAATTGGTACTCAACTGTAATGAGTGGAATTTAATTCATTTGTTTAAAAAAAAGTAATAACTTAAAAATCCTAAATGCTGAAAATATTGTTTTTTTCAAAAGAGTAATAGAATTTTAAAGAATAGATTTTATTTTACAAGTATTATTATTGGCTAAGGCTTATCTTTGTGTCGCCTAGTTTTTAAGCACAAATTATATTTGGCCAATAGCTATGAAGTTAAATTTACAAGCTGGTTGGTACTTTAGTGATTGGTGTTCGAAAGCAGGTGGTTTTGCTAGCTATGATGGCTGACATTGTAAATATTGTCTGCTGTCTGAAAGATAACATAGGGATCTTAATTTATGTGACATTGTTAATTTTATGTGTTTTTGTAAAATAGGGAATAGTACTTGATTGGATCATAAATTGTCTATATGATGACATTAACGATTCAGTTTTGGTACCATGTTTATTTCAGATAATAGATATTAAAATACTAGGTCGTAACTTGTGTGATATTTTACATTAGTTATTGCTAGAAATAAAAATAGGCGCCTTAAAGTCCAGATAATATTTATATTTTTTTTTTTACATTTATAGTTTTTAATTAATTGTTAGATTTTAAGATTTATAGTTTTTTATTAATAGCTGCATTACAAACCTCCTATAAATAAAGCTGCATTTCATTTTGATAGTTAGTTAGATTCATTCAGTTAGAGATCAGATTGAAATCTGAAAATTTAGTGTTATGAAAATTAACACGGTTTAAAAAATAAAGAATTAATTTAAATTGAAAGTAGTGACTGTCAAAACAAGATGCAAGCTGAAATTCCAAGAAGTTTAATTAAGTACCCTAGCTTAAATTGTTTTGGAAAGAGTGTACTTAACGAATAAGTAATAATGCTAAATATCATACCTGCTAAGATAAACCCTTGTCTAATGTTAAAAAGAAAGTCTTTTTGCATTGTATGAATTGTGACGCCGGTAAAATAAATCCTATTATATTTTAAATGTTAGTTTCACTTCATTTTCACCCCTGTTGCTAAGAACGATTAAAGAATTGAATATTTACTAAACAACCTGTAAAGATTTCAAGGTTATAGTTTCTAGATAAAACATTATATCTAGCCATAACGAGGTTTATTAAGGTAAACAAACCCTATGTCTCAAAGGGTATATTTATTGACCAGAACCTAAAAATCAATTTAAGGGCTTTAAAATGCTTTCTCATAAAAGATTTTAAATTAACGTTATTCTATCAAAGCTGATCACAGAACTGAAGAACATGAATATTTTATAATGTATGTATGTAATAATGCAGAGCTTAATTAAAATAATTATTTTTTAATAAAGCACAGCAGTACAGCCAGAATTGTGGAAATTGGGTTTTGTGTAAAATTTATAGGCTACTATACCAAACCATTTGTTATTTTGATTTTTTTTTTGTTTCGCAATTTATCTCTATTTTGTCTTTTATTTATGTTAAAATGTTAAGGTTATAAGTAATAGAGAACCTAAAATTACAAATGATACCGATTCTTCAACAGATTTAAGCGATTTATATGTTGATTCTTTCGGAGGTAACGAACAAAATATTTTAAATATATAATTGCCAGACCCAGCTAATATTCCCCAGGGTGATAATATCACAGAAAATCAGGCTAACATTAAACTGAACGAAACTAACGGGGTAAATATGGCTAATACAAATCCAGTGGCGTCAATTAATACAAATATTGACTATGTGCCTAGTTTTAATGGAACCGGTAATGGTAAAATAGGGAGGTTGGACGGACGAACAAAAAATTGCTATTTTCAAGTTAAAATTAAAGGGTCAAGCTAAACAATTAGTAACGGTAGACGAAAATTTAAAAAACGAAAAAATATGGAATAATTTTAGTAAGTTATTAATTCGACATTACTCAATTGAACGATCGGTATCGGAATTAATTCATAATTTTGCTACCTGTAAACACCGCTTTGACAAGAGTTGCCGTGATTATTTAGTTCGTTTAAGGTTGGTCGCTGGCGAAACGTTAACATATGGCGCCGATGCTGGTAAAAATTATGTTCTTAAAGAAAAATTAGAGTCCGACATATTAGCAACATTTTTGTCCGGACTTTTGATGCAAATTAAACAAAGGATAATGCCCGCTGATCGTAAAACAATTTTATTCGCTAATAGGGAAGAAACAATAGAGCGATTAACTAAAAGTAAAGAATGCCGTAGAATCGAAGAACAGCCAAGAAAAGAGATGAAATGTTTTAAATGTAATTGCTATTATTGTAATGCAATTTTATAGGACTTTTTTAAGTTCACATTGTAGAAAATTGGATAAAAAAAGAAAACTTGCTGAAAGTTATGTCCTTCCTCCACGTAAAAACAAAGCTATGGAACCTGATTTAGCTTATGTACATTTCGAACCTTCTTCGTCAAATGTTGGTAGTAGTAGTGGTAGAAAAACCTTGGTCTGTTTTAATTGTAATAAACCTGGTCGTCTCTCAAAAGGTTGTTTGGAAAAACTTAAGATGCATTGCTATAAGTGTAAATTGGATGGATATACCATCAAAACTTGCCCAAATTGCAATAATTCAAAAAACGAAAATTGAGTCTGAATAGTCGTACAGTAGACTCAAAAGCATCCCAAAATACGACCAACAGTCATGATAAAAATAAGATTTTGTTAGATTATATATTTTCACATGTTAATGGTGATGAAGGTGTTTTTGTATAACTTGTATTTTTATGGTCTTTTAGACTCTGGAGCAAATAGTTGGAAAAATGGAAAGCCCTCCAGGAGTATGGTGTTAGACTAGACAAGTGTGATAGTTCTGTAGCAAATGTAGCAAACGGTAATACTTGTAATGTGATTGGTAGTGTAAATATTCCTCTACGTTTGCTTGATCGTAGAAAAGTTTTTAAGTTACTGGTTGTTCCTGACCTGCATCATCCCTTGATTTTGGGAATTGATTTTTGGAAAATAATGGATATTGTCCCAAATTTAAACAAGGATATTTGGCAGTTTTCTGTATGTGAAATTAATTTCTCATTACTGATTTCTTGTTACTGGTGTTGATGATCTTAGTGTGGATGAGAGAGAACGTCTTAGTGGTTTGGATGTCGAAAAATTCAGGAATATGGTTAAATCTATTGGAAAAACTGATTTGTTTGAACATGAAATTGTTGTTAACGATAGCACTCTCATAAAGCAACGTTATTATCTTGTTAGTCCACATGCACAAAAAGATATTGATGAGGAACTTGATAAGCTTTTAAAAGCAGATATTATTAAACCTTCTAATGCAGCTTGGTCCTCACCAATAATTATGGTGCCTAAGAAGGACGGTGGTAAACGTATGGTTGTGGACTATCGTAAGCTAAATGCGATGACCAAAAAAGATGCTTACCCCCTCCAATTTATTTCTTCAATCTTAGATCGTTTTAAAGGAGCCAGGTATTTAAGTTCACTTGACATTAAATCTGCCTTTCATCAGGTCCATTTAAAGAAAAACAGCAGAGAATACACAGCTTTTACAGTTCCTCGACGAGGTCTTTTTCAGTATAAAAGATTATCAAACTAAATTAAATTGTTTGATATTTACAAATTTAAAAGATCTATATAAAACATTTTACTATTCCTTAAAACGACTTTTGTTTGATTAACGCAGTCGTCCCTCCGAAGTGACTGATCGATTTCGTGCTTTTTAGCACTCTTTAGAGCCACATATCGGTAGTAGGGACAACTACGAAAATCAAATCCTTTCCATATATCTCTATATAGAGTTTAAAAATCGTTATAAGGAAAAGCAAAAACAGCTAGCGACATCTACTGCGTTAATCAAACAAAAGTCGTTTTAAGGAATAGTAAAATGTTTTATATAAAAGATTACCATTTGGATTGTCAAATAGTCCAGCTACTTGGCAACGCCTGATAGATAAAGTTCTGGGCTCTGATTTGAAAGATTATTGTTTTGTATATATGGATGATATTATCATCATTAGTTCTAGTTTTGACAAACATCTTCGTATTTTGAACATTGTCCTAGATCGTCTACTAAAAGCTGGTTTAACAGTATCTCGAGGAAAATGTCAATTTTGTCGTTCAGAACTTAAATACTTAGGTTACATAATCGAAAAACGTGGTTTAAGGGTAGACCCCGGTAAAGTCCAAGCCATTATGGATATCCCAATTCCTAAAAATGCGGGTGATATTAGATGATTTATCGGAATGGCTAGTTGGTATAGGAGATTCGTTCCTAATTTTTCTACTAGTACTGCACCACTGACAATTTTGTTAAAGAAAAATTGTAAATGGTTTTGATCTGAGGTATGTGATAGTGCATTTAGAAAAATTCAGGAATATTTAGTCTCAGCTCCTATTCTAGATTGTCCCGATTTTTCAAAACCAAGTCCAAACCAATGCGATGCGAGTGATTTTGGACTTGGTTCTGTATTGTCGCAGACATATCCTGATGGTGAACGTGTAATTTGCTATAATAGTCGTTCCCTCACTAAGCAGGAATGGTCAGATACTACGACTGAAAAAGAATGTCTGGCTATTTTGTGGAGTTTGGAAAAATTAAGGAAGTATATTGAAGGTCATCCTGAGGTTATTGTTGTTACAGATCATCATTCGTTAATTTGGTTTAGTAATTTAAAGAATTCTTGTGGTAGGTTGAATAGATGGGCTGTTAAAATGCAGCAATATAATGTCCGAATTGTTCATAGGAAGGGAAGGGATCGTGTAGTACCAGATTGTTTGTCTCGAAGTGTTCCTGTTGTAGATTCTGTTTCTTTTGATATCATAAATAGTAATACCACAGATAAATGGTATTTAAAAATGTTGAACAATATTAGTAAACATCCACAAAAATATTCGAATTGGCGAATTGAAGATAAAATACTTTATAAATACGTCAAAAGTGATGTTCCGGAGCTTTTCAGCGAAGTTGACTGTTGAAAAATAGTAGTTCCTAGAGAAAATAGGATTAAAACTATTAAGTCAGTTCATTAAGTTCCAACTACTGGACATCCTGGTATATATAAAACTACCAAAAATGTTTTGGAAAGGTATTATTGGCCTAAATTAAGGTCCGATGTTTACAGTTGTGTTAAAAATTGTATGTCGATCAAAGTAGAAGAGAAGAAAACGCCTGGTCTAATGGGTTCTCGACGGAATGTAGACAAGCCTTTTCAACTTATTTCTACGGATCTAATTGGTCCCTTGCCACGTTCTAAAAATGGTTTTAAGTATATATTGGTCATTACTGATTACTTCAGTAAGTTTGTTTTAACTTTTCCTTTAAGGTCTGCGACTGCTAAGTCTGTTTGTAGGCATATGGAAAACGATGTATTCTTATTGTTTAATTTACCCCAGTATATTATTTGTGACAATGGAGTACAATACAAAGGTAAAGAGTTTCAAAATCTTTGTGAAAAGTATGGCTCTTTAATAGTCTTTATCGCCCCCAAAATAATCCTACCGAACGTGTTAATAGAGTCGTTAAAATTAGAATTTATAATTTAGAATAATTAGAATAATTTATTTAATTAAATGATATTAACAAAATACATAAACAGATGCTTATGGCGTATGTTAAAAGTGACCATAGGCTTTGGTATGAATAACTAAGTCCTGTTACTTGTGCAATAAGAACTTTGGTTTCTGAGGTCACAGGATTTACCCCGTTTCATATCGTCTTCGGTAGAGAACATTTTATTAGTGGTAAACATTAAAAAACTTCTAAAGAAAATACGGATATAGATTATGATAAGGAATCAGAAATTAGGAAATTAGGTTTTACAAAGTTATTTGATATGGTTAAGATAAAGCTTGGTAAAGCTTTTCAACATAGGAAGCATGCTTATGATTTGAGGAGAAGAGACGCTAATTTTAATGTTGGAGATGTAGTTTACCGAAGAAATTTTGCTTTGTCTTCAGCTGTCAATAATTTTACGGCTAGTCTTGCTCCGAAATATCTAGGTCCTTTTGTAGTTAAAAAGCGTGCTGGCTATTTTTCTTACGAGTTAGAAGATCCTAATGATAAAAGTCATAAGGGTATTAGGCATATCAAGGATTTAAAACTCGGTTCTTGCGAACCTTCTTCGTAGGAAGGGAAGGGTTGTAATGGTTCATTTTTCTCCCTGTAATTTTGTCTCAAAAATATATTAATTATTATTATTTTGTTGGCAGCAGTATTTTGTTGGCAGCAGTATTTATTTTATAAAGGTAAGCTTTACGCCATCTGTTGTACGGTAGATATTCAAATTATCGATAATTGAATCAATCGTAAATCAATAACTAGCGCGACGTTCGATATATTCATGCGCAAATTGCGCTCCTTTTTCATCGTCCCGTTCCTGAAAAACGCTGAAGGTGCAAGTTCGTTTGGAAAGTGGTGAGAATTTTTAAATATTCTAAACTCTGGTTAATTTCGATGATTATCGGATTTTTATTCCATAAAACTGTAAAACTGGATTGTGTTATATAGTTGTTGTAATTTTAGAACACACATATCCTTTTCCATTGTGGGATTTTTGACTAAACGTAAGTTGCAACTTTTCATAGTTAAAATGGCGTTGTCTTCATCAAATTTTTCATATTTTTAGGAATCCGCCCTGCAGTATTCATTTTGTGAAGCAACCGAATTGTTTTAAGGAAAACCCTCTTATGCTTGAGGTAAAAATACACTGGATTAAAATAAAATAATTTTTTATTAAAGATAAAATTTTTTTTTTAGGGTTTTTGATTATAGTTCTAGTCTTGGTTTCGGTTTTCGATTTCGTTTTTGGTTTTATATATTGATTACTGTTATTTCGATCGTAACTCCTTCGCTGTAGCTTGGTTTTACGCATTGATTATATACATTGTCTGCACAAACCGTGCATTGAAGTTCATCCTGTTATCCTATAAACGCGTCTGGAAGACATCTCCGCCCCCGTGTGATGAGACAACTAGTAAGTATTTAGATGAAAAACTGAATTATTCCAATTTTTAACTCGCAACGAAAATTACTATATTAAATAAAACGATAAATAATTTGTCATCAATATTTGGTATTTAATTAACAAACAATTGACATTAAGTTGTATAAAACTTGCAAACATATTATGTATATGATCTTAATATTTTTATTTTTATTGAACTTGTACGCCGAATATGAGCTCATAAGCGGAGATAGTGGTTGTTCAAAAATATTGAAATCGTAAATTATGAATTAAGAAACATTTTTCAATTTATTAATCTTAGTTACATACAAGAATTCACTTAAAGTTTGTATCATATTGAGATCAAAATATTAAATTTAAAATTTCGAGCATTCGCTTGTTTTATTTCGTTTACTTGATTGTACAGGGTGATTTACAAATACAGTTCTTGGTTATTGTCTTGATCAAGTGGCGCTCAAGGATGAATATACTTGTGAGAACTTCAACTGTCAAAATGACTGTCATTGTTTTTGTCAATAACTAAAAATACAAATAAAATGTTTTTTTTTCATGGATTTAAAATAATATTGAAATTAATTTACATCATTTAAATGTCTACTTGTTGATGGAATTGGATGCACATCACTTCAGCCGATATTTCTTGAAAATGTTGAAATTTTTGGATTTGGCACATGTCAAGATTTAAAGTAGATTATTTCTAAAATGTTTGAATTCCGTGCGGCTTTTTTATTTGTACAGATGGTGTCTAAATTGCAAGTACTGTATTATATTTCGAGATTTTTTTTCATATAATGGAGAAGAGTAGCTTAGTAGTGAGGAGTATCTATTCAAAATTGTTGTATTCAAACAGTCGACTAAGGTATAAAACACCTTTTATAGGTCCCAGAAAGACTACAAATAAATAAATATATTTATGCAAATAAATATATGTGTATATTACTCTTTTTTTTATGTAATATTGTATGTCCTATCAAATGAACGAGACTCTACACGAAAGGCTTAATAAACCCTACCCCGAAAAATAAATATTTATCTGAGCTAAGCTGGTCTAATAACGTTTATCTAGTTTTCTAATATTTTATAACATCGCCATAAAAATAGTAAATAAATACTTTGGCCTATTTAACGTTATTAGTTTATGACGTCACTTTTGTTGCCGTTATAATTCATTACATATGTAGCCTTCTGCTGTATCCCATCCGCTGCATTCAGAATGTGCCCATCTAGTTCAAATTGTACATCTATACCACATTTCGTTGTTTTTTCCGTAGTCATAACATATCAGGCATCTGTCTTCATCTATATCTTCATTTTCATTGTCATCACATGTAAATTTAACATCAGAATCTGAAGAACTTGAGACAAATACTTTTCTTTTAAATGTTTCACGTCTTTTCTTATGGTATTTTATTTCTGGTTCCTTATTTTCTTTCTCATTCATATTTATTTTTTATCGTTTTTTCTCATTTACTTCTATTTTTATTGATTTTTCTTTCTTTCTTTTCTCATTTCCTTATTTCTTTTTATCTTTATCTTCCTTTTTTTTCTCTTTTACTTCTAATTCTTGTTTCATTGGGGTGGATATAATTATCTTAGCATGCTGCTTTTGTCTTGTTTTTTGTTTTTTTACTGACTGTTTAGGTACCGGTACTCTTTAAATGGTACCAGTTGAGAATAGGTATAAGGTTCTACCATAGGCTCGCTATTTGTAGCTATCGTAGAATGGTTAGAAGGCCCAGGAGTAGCTTTGTTACTTACTGCAATCATAGACTGGTCAGCACGAGTTTTATTAAATACTGGTGTCAGAGATAAGTCATTATTATTACCTTACATAATAACAGGATTTTTGTTTAAAGCAACAGATGGTAAATAGTCTTGATCAGTAAATACGTTGAGATAATCGGATAAATACCCACAGTTTTAAAACCATTTTAGCCTTTACTGATAGTCGCTACTTTGGAATAGGCTTTATTAAATAATGCAGCAACATTATATTGTGTGATACTTTGCATTAAATGGCTTTTCATAAACAAATTGCATTCATGACGATATTCGTTTTTGAGTGGCCCATTTTATCTGGGTGGCTATTTCGGTTTCTTGTTCCTTGGTAAAAACAGGCTTTCTGCTCATTTCAGGCAACTGCATGTTATTATTTTTTATTCTCTCCTGTAATGTTGAAAAGGGAATTTTATATTGTTTCGCTGCATTTCTCATAGAAGTTCCATTTCGAATCGCTTCCTACACCTGTTGAAGGTCTTTCTCTGTCCACATCGCTTTTTGCGTGGTTCTTTTTCTGTTTCTTGCCATCTGCAACAAATAACCATAAAAGTATGCATTTAGGTTAATTTGGGCAAAGCCGGTCACTTAACCGGGATTTCCTCAAGTTACCAAAATTAATTTTTGGTGTTTTTATAAGTTAAATATTGATTTATTTAATTGTTTTTATATGTAAACCCAAAGCTAAATAGTTAAAGTTTAAGCAATAATCATAAATTTATATTTATAATTTAAATTATAGGGCCTACCTCTTATTTCGTAAGCGAAGAATTTTACATCAGATTTTCATAAAACGCAACGACACTCGTCTTTCGAAACTGGCGCGAACTAACTTTTGGACTAGTAAGCGGTTCTTGAGTGGGACAAGGCATGCGCAGACTATAACATTATATTTACAGTTGCTCTAGTTAAGGGTAAGGGTACTTTTTCTGTTAAACCGGAAATGAAAAAAAAAATGCATTATAAGATATAAATCAAAATATGGTCTTATAGAAACCCTGTAAATTTTATTCCTTTATCTTTAAGAATAAAAAAGTTATAGGGGCGAGCCACCTTTGAAAAACACCAGGGGATCAATTCTGAACGCAGATGTGATAAACCGTCGAAATGATATTATCATGTCACGCTTTTTTTACACAATTTAATATTTCGGTATTCACGAATTTCACGAATTTAGTTCGTTGCTAAGAGTTTTGGCTAATCAAAACCTTACAGTTGTTGTTATAAATGCATTTAAATTTAATTGGAATGAAAACGAGGAAAATTTATAATTTTTTTTATGAAATTACGTGGAGGCTCGTCGTTTTGGTTTTCAGTGTTTTGGAGATCTCCTTTGACCAGTGTGGCCTCCAACAATTCATTTAACCTCTTGTGTACTGAATTATTAAATTCTGATAATAAAAAATATTTTTTCGTAAAAATAAGCTAAAAATAGGAAGTTAAGTCAATACTAATGTATATTATGTTTAAATTCTTATTTCGTACAAAAATGGTATATATCATATTTGTAATAATAGGTCATACCTAATAATTCAATTTATTTTATCATTTATTTTTAAACAGTAGTATAATATAAAAAAAGGAAATATATTACGGCAGCACTATTTACCTATTTTACGCATGTTTCATAAAAATTATAATTGATGGAATTGGTTGTGCCTTAAAATCCTGTAACATATATTGGCCAAAACTGAACTATTTAATATATTTTCTTATTTAATTTGGTTTGTTACAAATTTGATACTCTAATAGACAAGAGGTTAAATCCATTTTTAATAAAAATCTTCTTCTGTAGCAGAGAAGTGATATGAACATACGTCTGGTCCTCGGTGATATGGAAGTATCAGAATACCGCTTTCAATGATTTTTGCTGAATTTAGCTGAAGTGAGATGATATTATCATATCATCTAAATGAGAATCGCTACCCTGGTATACAAAATTATTCAAAAATAAGATCAAGAAATTTAAGAGGTGATTCTACGTTAAAAAATTTAAAAAAAGTTCCTATAAAGGTTGGTCCGGAAATGAGTCATAAGAGAGTTGACCCTCCTAAGGGTACATCTAATAAGTCGTTTTTATTTAATATTTCTGGAATCCTATAAACACACTAACGAATTTTTGCACATGCCTTAATATTGATAAAGGCTATCATTTCATATAATTTTTATTCGATAATTTTAACCAGGGATTAGCAAAATGGGGGGGGGGGGTGATATAACGTTTTTGCCCCCAAACTTCTTTATCTATAGATTTTTTACATTTTCTTAATAATATAATAATCTGTTATTAAAAATACATAAAAAATAAATCATTTACGTAACATTGTAGGGCCAACTGTTTTCGAGAAAATTGCAATTAAAGAGGAAATTTCACGTTCTGAGCATCAAAAATAGGAACTATAAAATGCACCAATAAGAATTTTCATACTGTAGGGTGATTCTAAATTAAAAACTGTAAAAAGCTCGTATACATCTAGGTTCGTAAATTAGTTTTTAGAGTACTACGTCCTCTTAAAAAATAACACTTTTTAGGGGCCGTAGTTTCATTAAAAGGTATTTGTGGATATTTGGGTATAAAAACTTTTTTTCATAGTTTTTGACGTAGAATCGCCCTGCAGTTTTTAAGTTTTTAATTGTGCATTTTTTAGTTAATATTTTTTATGCTTGGAGCGTTAAATTACCTCTTTAATTGCGATTTTCTCAAAAACGGTTGTCCTTACGGTGTTACATAAAAATTAACTTTTTTATGTATTTTTAATTAAAGATTAATATTTTGTTAAGAATATGTCAAAAAATCTACAGATAAAAAAGTTTGGGGCAAAAAAGTGACCATCCCCCCATTTTGCAAGTTATATTGCTTCTTTTGGGGTGGCCACTCTCACAAATTTAAATTTTGTTAAAAACACTTTTTTGCCAAAAAAAAAATAAAAAGGTTATAACCTATACTAACGTTAGTATGGTATCCAAAGTTTGACATAAAATTAAATAAAATCACGATTTTTAATTTTTACTTCCCCCAAATCTTGCGTTAGTAAAAAAATTTCGATTTTTTTGCTTTATTTTACGTTTCTGGATGTTTTATATCCAAAAAATATGATTTCAGTAAAAAAAATTCTGTCGGTCGGTATGTGTGTGTGTCCGGGAAACATGTGCCCACTATAACTCAAGAACGCTTCGGGATAAAGACTGACCACAGGTTAATTATCCAAAGTTCTAGCCTGAGATTCTTTTTCAATTTAATTTTCGTTTTACGAAAAAAGAAACTTTTTTTGACAAAAAAAAAAACAGTTTTTTTTATCTGCAGCCAAAGGGTTAAACCAAAATATTTATTTATTTTTTACAGCACTTTAAAAATATTACTTTTTCGAAAATATTGAGTCTCTTTTTCTCAGAGCTAGCCAATTATAAAAATCTGAAATTTTCACACGTAAGAGCTCTATATGTTAACATTCCAGAAAAAAAATCAAGAATGTGTTTTGCCTTAAATTAAAATTATATCAAAAAATATATCACCGAAATTTAACATTTTATTTTTGAATATATACTTTTTTAAGAATATTATCTTCTTATGTATCATAAAAAGGGCAAACAAAATAATAAAAACAACATAAAAGAGAAAAAAAAAGTATTAAACAACCTAATTTTAAGATATTTTTACGTAGTATGGGTATGGTTAACCGAAAAATAGCTGAAAATTTTATGATGAAGATTTGAAGCTGCCCGAATCTTGTACTGATTTAAATTTAATGTAGTAGAAATAAACACTCTCTTGTATAAAATACCTTTTATAAAGGTCCCTGTGACGAGTATAAAGGAATAAATAAATAAAAAAGAGTATTAATTATACACAAGAAATATAAAAAAACAAAAAAACATTATTTGAATTTTAAACCATTCATTTTTAAAATTAGTTAGCATTGAGAAATTGTGGAGGCCCAAATATTGAATTATTTGGTAAAGGTAATATTTTTAAAGCAGTTTAAAAAAAATATTAGTAAATATTTTAGTTTAGAACTTTAACAGTATACAGTAAATATAGCTCTATCAAACTTTGGATACAATCACCTATTCCCTAAAATTAGGCTATTTATTTTTTTTTTTATGTTAATTTTTATTTTTTTTTTTGCTTTTTTATAATACATAAGAAGATAATATTTTTAAAAAAGTACATATTCAAAAATTAGATTAATAAATTTCGGTGATATATTTTTTGATATGGTTTTAATTTTAGGAAAAACACATTCTTGATTTTTTTTTCTGCATATAAAAATTTCAGATTTTTGAAATTGCTCTGAGAAATAGAGGCTCAAACTAGGGTATTTTCGTTTGGACTTTGGCTGTAAAAAAATTATAAATAAATATTTTGGTTTAAAACTTTTACAGTATATAGTACTTATATATCCCTTTATATAAAATAAATTGAACCCTTATGTCAGCCCTAATATTAATTTTTTTTGGGAAAAAGTGTTTTTGACAAAATAGTTAGCTTATTATTCCATCAATCTATTTTATAATCATAGTACAGAGTGATATTGGTAGACTGACAGTTTCGGGCTGCTGGCACTCTTCAGTACTGTAACGATATATATATAGCAAGGGTTAATTAAACTATTCGTTTACTTACGTTATAATTTATGTTTATTTTGTATATAAATAGTTACGTACGTACAGAACTATTTTGTATCTGGGACTATTTTGTAGCAGGAACTGAATTCTAACCATATGAGTCTCTATTCCATAGTTCTACCTGAAAATAACATAAAGAAAACATAATTAGAATATGATTTTTAATAATAAAGAATCATATGACTTATTTCTCTATAGTGCATTTGTCTATGGACTTACCTGGTTTTTATATGTTTCAGAGTCTATTGAGGGTTGGATTTCACTGGCTTTCATCTGTAGCTTGTTTCTCCTGGAAAGTTTCGTATGATTATTCCTTCGGGATAATCCAGAATTTGTTGAAAATAGTTTGCTGGAACTGCTCACTTAGATTCAGTATTTTGTTTATACTTAGTTCACAGGACACTTAGTATTCTGTTCGTATTTTTATTAGTTTTGCTGATAAACAATAAGTATTGTTTATATTTGTTTCTTAGAGTAATATTTTGAGGTTAGATATCACTAATACGGATTTATTAGGAAATATTCTTTTTGGTTATTATCTTTGATGTAGTTTTCGTTACCTTTATTAGGAATCCTATACGGTAAAACTGTAGTTGATAATGACTTGCATAGATGTCGCTAATAGTTCAGAAATAGGATTTTATTTACCTGAAGGGTTCATACCGGTTGATAAGGTCGATTTTCGCTCCTTCTTGATGCAACTCTGTACAATGGTGGTGTCATTTTGACGAGTGTTTATTTTCTGTAATCATCGAAGTAATCCTTCATGTATTTTTATTTAAAGTTAGTGAAAATGAATATTTAAACAATGCGGAAGATATTATAACTGTTATTTTCTACAATTACGCATTTATAACGTTTCGATGGACATCGAAGACTTAGAATGACACGTAAGTTAAGTTTTTCTGTTTCTTAGAATATTTTTGAGATATAATTATTGTTTTAGCACCATTATTACTACATTAATTAATTACCATTAATTACTCACCATTTCTATACCATTAATATGGAATTACATTAATTTAAGTTGAAGTTTATTTTGGTATATTTGATATACAAGTTCTCCGCATGGAGTGATGTTCTGTTGGAACATGGTTCTGTATTTTTCGGCATAGATAAATTCTATATGACCGTCTAGCAGACAATTTTATATTGGACATAATTTTCAAAAGCATATTTAATCCCGGACAACATTTTCAATCGTACATTTTATCCTGGAAGATAATTTTTCCAAAGTAGATGGGACAGCCTATATTTTTTTTTCTTTCATTTGAGAAATGAATTCATCAGCATAGGGGAGACTTGTACAGATGGAGACGATGGAATTCATACCTCATGGATTTTGCAGAAACCAGCTAAGTACTCATTCTGAAAACTTTTGAAAGCAATATTTCATATTTAAAATTCTTTTATTTCAATATTCTTATAACTGTAAACTTTATCAGATCTGATATAGTATTGTTTAATACTATATGCCCTTCTGGCTTTTGTTCATTTTTAGGTACTTATTTTTTTTAAAACATTTAATCTCATTTATTAATTATTAAATATCATACTTTTGATTAAATGATTTCTAATTTAAGCATGACTTTTATACACTGCAAGAAATGATTGTTGTTTACATACATTTCTTGGTGCTTGCTGAACTTCATGTTTTCTTTATACATTTAAGTCGAATGATTTCTGAATTTAGTAATTTTTATTAAGATTTCTTTAATTATATCTTAATATAATTACACATAATACATTACTTGATGTGCTTTCATTAAGTTTATTTATAATAAATTTCTCAAATGAATTATCTTATTTTATTTAGGGGTTATATTTTCTCAAACTGAAAAGCTTAAGTATTTACACTAGGTTGTTACTTACCTAAAGGAGTAAAAGCTAAAGTAACTGGCGCCCCTAACAACATTAATCAATTCTTTCTATTTTTCCCTTGCCCATACCCATTGCTCCGCTGTCAAAACTAGCCGTTGGCAGTGAACGTATTAATTACGGTACACTAATATTTAAGTTTATTTATAATAAATTTCTTAAATGAATTATCTTATTTTATTTAGAGGTTATATTTTCTCAAACTGAAAAGCTTAAGTATTTACACTAGGTTGTTACTTACCTAAAGGAGTAAAAGCTAAAGTAACTGGCGCCCCTAACAACATTAATCAATTCTTTCTATTTTTCCCTTGCCCATACCCATTGCTCCGCTGTCAAAACTAGCCGTTGGCAGTGAACGTATTAATTACGGTACAGTACCAAGAGTCAACTCTGCATGCTGATTAAGTAAACGTTTTTAGACTTTATTCGCAAAAGGAATATAGATATTAGATTGATGTAGACTTATGTGCCATCTATTGCTAGATGTAGACTCATGTCTCAAGCACATAGTACCACTAACGAGTGGTTAGACGTAAAATTAGTACGGTCAGAAATTTTTAATTTTAAACAAAATTATATAAATATTAATTTATTATTCCATCAATCTATTTTATAATCATTGTGCAGAGTTGACTCTTTGTACTTAAGAGGGAGGGCCAGCAGCCCGAATAATAAGGTAAGCTATAATCATTCAAGATCTTTTTTAACTTTGATAAACTCCTTTGGTCTTAAACATCTGACTATACAAGAATCACAGCAACTTCGCGAAAATGTATAGACAATATATTTACGAACATTAAACCATTCGATGCAAGGTATATAAACTATCAAATATCTGATCATTTAGGTCAAAAATTAGGTTTTACTGTGATAAATAAAGAACATTTCCAAACTCAAAGGGATTATAGAGAAGAAAACAAAATAAAATTTGTAAATATGCTTAGTGAGCAAGACTGGTTATCCGTGTATTCATGTGTAGAGTCTGATGTAATTAGTCAATTTAGGAATTTTATTAATAGTTTTATACCTATTTTTAATCA
Source organism: Brachypterus glaber (assembly GCA_958510825.1). Taxonomy (NCBI): domain Eukaryota; kingdom Metazoa; phylum Arthropoda; class Insecta; order Coleoptera; family Kateretidae; genus Brachypterus; species Brachypterus glaber. The sequence continues at coordinate 21,573,891 of OY294046.1, forward strand.
GTGTTTTACAAAATATCAGTGTATGAAAAAAGCAAATAATATAAAATATGATTCACAAGAGATCAAAGACTGTAAATCAAGGTTAGACATATTATTTACTTTAAAAAATATAGATAATAGATATACAAATGAGTATAATATAACCAAAAAAAGCTATAATCAATTAGTTTTAAGTTTTAGAAAAAATGTTTATTCTAGTCAAATTAATAATTCACAAAATAAAAACAAAACTGTATGGAATGTCATAAGGGATATAAAGGGGGACAAGAAGAATAAAAATGCCCAAATACCGGGTAATCCAACAAATGTTGCAAATAACATAAACACATTTTTTACAAACACTGCTCAGAATATTATAAACAATTTAGAGCATGTTAATTTTACTTGTGATATCCAAAATAACGTAAAGTCAATGTTTTTAAGTCCGGTTTTAAACTTTGAAATTTTAGATATTAGAAGAAAACTCAAAAACAAATGGAGCAGTGGCCTTGACGAGGTCCCTGTACCCATACTTAAAATCTGTGCCTCTGAAATATGTGAATCACTGGCTTACATAGTAAACAACTCACTAGTCCACGGTGTATCTCCTGAAAATTTAAAAGTCGCTTTAGTAAAACCAATGCACAAAAAAGGAGATCCAAGCCTTATTGAAAGTTACAGACCAATAAGCCTTTTATCATCATTTTCAAAAATTTTCGAAACTGCTATAGCTACGAGGATTTTAAATTTCTTTGAAATAAATAACCTCTTTAACAATAGTCAACATGGCTACATGAGAAACAGGTCAATAAACACTGCTGTGCATGCCTTCAAGCATAGTATACTTTTGGGCTTTGAAAACTTACAATATATACTGGGGCTTTTTTTAGATCTGACAAAAGCTTATGAATCAATAAATCACAGTATTTTGTTAGAAAAGCTTAAGAAGTATGGTGTGAGGGGGGCTGCGCAGGAGTGGTTTAAATCATACCTAGAAAATAGATCTCAAAAGGTGACTATTGTTAAAGATGGTATTAGTTATTTCCGACCTATATTGATAGTATAGGAATAGCCCAAGGTACTGTGATTGGCCCAGTAATTTTTATAATTTTTATGAATGACATTATTCGCCCTTATTTAAATTTAAATGGTTGCTTGGTAAATTTTGCCTACGATACTAATTCACTGATGAAAGCAAAAAAAATTCAAGAACTGCTGGACTTAATTGAAAAATGTGTCAAAAATATTTTACAGTGGCTTTTAAAAAACAAACTTCTTTTAAACAAAGAAAAAACTAGTGTGATTATATTTAAAACCTTAAGATCCAACTTTGTAACTCCAGAAATAATACCATTTGACAATATGTTTTTAGATACAGCAAAAACCACAAAATTTTTAGGCCTATATATAGATGAAAATTTAACTTGAAAAAAAGTGCAAAAAAGCACTCTACAAAAAAATTTTTAGAGCAACAAGTATCGCGAAATCCTAATGAGTACCGTGAAGAAAAAATTTTCGAATTTTTTTTGGTCCACGGACTTTTTCGACTAAACCACTGTATGGATCGGATAGGTTGTTTATCCAGATTTAATTTGTTTGGACTTTTTGATAAAACCATTTCTCGCTGAGCTATCGGACTTTGATCCATATCATTTTGTCTTGGATCATCAATATCTCAGTGTCCCACAGAGAATTAAGGTTTCCATCGTTTTTTTTTTAAGTTTCCATTCTTAACATTATTTTGAAAAATCTTGAAAAAATGGACTTTTGGAGTTTTTTTTGTAAAATCACGAGCTGAATTAAGAATATTGCTAAAACTACTAATGTTAAGTGTGCCTTTTACAGCTCAATATACCCACAAAAACTCTTCAAAGTTTCAATTCGATCCATCCAGCCGGTTTTTTATTTCATTCGATAAAATTTTTGAAAAAAAAAAGCTTCAAGTTTCTTTCTCTTAAAAGCTGATAATCTCTAAAAAATCGGAACAAAAATCTCTCGACTTTTTTCACAATTTTATCGCTACCAGCGTTTAAAGTTAAGACAAAAAAAATTAAAAATCAAAAAAAAAATTTTTGAATGTTTTTCAAACATTTTTTTTTATTCACTTCAGGAAATTTACGCTACTGCATTCCGTGATTTTTGTTTTAATTTTGAATTTTTTTTTTGGTCGAGATAAAAGTGTGAAAAAAGTAGAGAGAATTTTTTTTCCGTTTTTTAGAGATTATCGGCATTTAAGAGAAAAGCGTGATCCTTTAATTTTTTCAAAAATTCAATCGAATGAAACAAAAAAACGGCTGGATGGATCGAATTGAAACTTTTAAGGGCTTTTGTGGGTATATTGAGCTGTAAAAGGCATACTTAACATTCGTCGTTTTTGCAATATTCTTAATTCAGCGCGTGATTTTCCAAAAAACCTCCAAAAGCCCATTTTTTCACGATTTTTCAAAATCATGTTAAGAATGGATAATTTTTTTAAAAAGAAAACGATGGCCAAACCTTGTAGAGAATTTATTCAAGTTTCTGAAACCCATCTTCAATTCTCTGTGGCTCCATTGGTTGCTGAGATATCGATGATCCAAGACAAAATAATCCATTTCCATTCAAAGTCCGATAGCTCAGCGAGAAATGGTCGTATCAAAGCTTACAAAAAAACAAATTAAGCTGGATAAACAACCTATGAGTAATTCCACGTCAACTAGCCCCTCGTTCCCGAACTCATCTCTTCGATTTTGCTGAAATTTTGCATGTCCCCATAACTTAGTGTTTATATATCCCAATTAATGGTCATTTTTTGCCTTTTTCAAAATCGGAAATAACCATGTAATAAATTCGTAATAACTTAACTTCTATTGAAGATGTAGAATTTAATCGTATTGATTTGTAAAGAGAATCAAATTATGGTCTAGAAAACCCATTTTTACCCATTCTGACAGTTCCAAGATGGCGGACCGCCATGCCAATTCGGGGCAGTTTACATTTTGTATCCCCAAAAAAGCTTATCTTCTATTTTTTTTATTTTTTCACTATTTACTCGTATTTAGTGTTCGTATGTCCCTATAAGATATTTCGACTCAAATGACATATTTGTAGGAGATATGACCCATAATGTGCGACCATACCCTAATTTTTTTTCATTTTTAACTACAAAAAATGAGCTCTGTGAATTTGATGAAACTAAATCCATTGCACAATATTATTAATTTGATTACTTATTTAATGAAAAGGTTCTTCAATAACAATATACATGGATGTACCAAAAATATAGGAGCACCATATACAGGGTGTCCCAGAATATTTTCAAAATCTATTAAGGGTAATCAGGTCTCGTCAAAATAATGCCACAAGTTCATATAAAATTTTTGGCTACGGCCCCCCCTACTCTGAGATATTTGCCCCCCAAGATTAAATAGAAAATTTATTTTTTTGGATGACTTTTATACTTTTTAATATTGGTTGACAATTTTTTTTGAGTTTTTAAAAAAAATTAATGCGCATTGAACGCTTTTAACAGAAGTTTTAAAAGTTATCAGAAAAGCCAGGGGCGGACTTCCGTTATGGTTCTAAACTCCTAAATTTTTTTAGGGGTAAAAATTTTAAACTTTTAATTACTTTTTTACATTCTGTGAGCAATTTTGATCAAAAAAGCACTCTACACAAAATTTGATAAAATGAAGTGTTTCCGAGAAAAAGGCACTTTTTTAATGCAAAAGGCAGGAGGACCGTAAATATTATTTTTATATTATTTCAAAAATAGTATAAATTATTTTAAAAATGTTTGTATCTTATGAAAATGAAATAAAAAGTTCATAGGAAATTTTCGACTAGGTCCCCCTCCTTTGCGATATTTGCCCCTTAGATGAAAAATAAAAATCAAATTTTTTGGACAACTTTTTAAATATTTGTAATGATTTGTTTTAAGGTTATTTTAGAAACTTTAAATGCATCGAATTATTTTAAAAGACATTTGAAAAGTTATCAGAAAAGTCAGGAGCGGACTTTTGCTATCTTTTTTAAGGTTACTAGCCCACACAAGTCCTGGACTTAGGGGATGCTTAATTAAGTAGAATAGTACGAGGTTAAAAACAAACATACAAAACAAACATACAAAACAAACATACACTTTTGATTACTTTTTTTATATTCTCTAATGTTTTTTTACTGTCCTACGCCTTTTTCTAAAAAACGCTTTATTTTATCGAATTTTTGCGTAGAGTATTTGGATCAAAATTGCTCATATAATGTAAAAAAAAAGTTAACTAAAGTCTGAAATTAATAACCCTAAAAAACTTTGGGGTTGGGAACCATAGCGAAAGTCCGCCCCTGACTTTGGTGATAACTTTTCAAAAGTCTGTTAATTTGATGCATAGTTTCTAAAATAACCTTGAAAAAATCCTTACAAAATATTAAAAAAGTTGTATTTTTATTTTTTATCTAAGGGGCGAATATCTCAAAGTCCTAGTCAAAAATTGCATATGGACTTTTTATTTCATTTTGATGAGATACAAACACTTTTAAAATTTTTGAAAAAATTTAAAAATATTTTTTTACGGTCCTCCTTAGGATTAAAAATGTGACTTTGTCTCGGAAACGCTTCATCTTATCGAATTTTGTGTAGAGTACTTTTTTGATCAAAATTACTCACATAATGTAAAAAAAGTAATCAAATGTCTAAAATTTGTAACCCTATAAAACTTAGGGGTTTGCAACCATAACGGTAGTTATGACCCCTGACTTTTCTGATAATTACGGAACTTCTGTAAAAATCATTCGATACGCATTAATTTTCTTAAACAACTCAAAAAAACTTGTCTATAAATATGAAAAAGTAAAAAAGTTATTCAAAAAAAAAATAATTTTTCTATTTCATCTTGGGGGGAAAATATCTCAGAGTAGGGGGGCGTAGTCGAAAATATTATATGAACTTGTGGCATTATTTTGAAAGAGATCTAATTACCCTTAAGAGATTTTGGAAATATTCTGGGCCACCCTGTACAGGGTGCTCCTATATTTTTGGTACACAATGTATATTGTTATTGAAACCCTTTTCATTATATAAGTAATCAAATTGTCATTTGAGTCGAAATATTTTATAGGGACATACTACCACGAGTAAATATTAAAAAATAAAAAAAATCGAAGATAAGCTATTTTGGGGATACAAAATATAAACTTCCCCGAATTTGCATGGCGGTCCACCATCTTGGAAATGTCAGAATGAGTAAAAAAAACGGGTTTTCTAGACCATAATTTGATTCTCTTTACAAATCAATATAAATAAAGTCTATATCTGCAATAGAAGTTAAGCTATTACGAATTTATTACATGGTTGTTTTTCGATTTTAAAATAAGCAAAAAATTACCCAACCTAATATCTCGGCAACCAACGATTTTTTTGCTAAACGCCATTAATGGGGTTATACAAACACTAAGATATGGGGACATGCAAAATTTCAACAAAATCGGAGAGATGAGTTCCGGATCGAGGGGCTAGTTGACGTGGACGATTCATAGAGTGGTTTAGTCAGAAAATTTTTTTCAAAGTCCGTGGACCAGAAAAAAAATAATTATTTGGAACATTTTTTCTTCACGATGCTCATTACGATTGCGCGATACTTGTTGCTCGAATTTTTTGTCCCAAAATCTCAAAACTAGAGACTTCAAGCTTCAAATTGCTTTTTTCATGACTCCGATAAGTCTATTTTTCACAAAGATACAGCCATTTGAAAAATCGCTAAAAATTTGGAATTTTTTTATCCCTTAATTTTTTCCACTAGTCTAGTTAGTCTAATAGTTGCTTAAAAAAACTGGCCTTTGTTCCATATTACTTTCTCATTTAACAACCAAAAAATATCAAGTTTCTCAACATGCAAAAATCAGAAAAATTCAAATTTGGAAGAGTAATAAATTAAATAAGTAATTAAAAGGATTTATTTTTCTCTGCTCTCTTTATAAATATAAATTATACGTCTTAAACATGCTACAAGATGGTTAATTGATTTGTGATTTGTGTTTGTTATTATAATGCACTGACGGTATATCCAATTTAAATGGGCCAATCTAAAAGACAATATGGAAAGAAATAATGCAACTTAAATATTTATTAAAATATAATATCTGGTACCTTAGCCACACATTTTTTTGTTTGTATTTATTGAATAGAAATAAGCATTTTAAACGATTAAAAATATAATTTTAGCAAATTAATACCGTTGTCAGCTCAGATGATTATTTTACTCTACGTATTTTTCTTAATGGTGGCATATCATGCTAGATTAGTGGAAGTCATATCTAGACTAGACTTTTTATGGAAGCTGCAAGCTGAGAGAGAGCTAAATGACATGGAAGAGACAAGAAAAATAAATACGCAATTACTGAAAAATATACTCCCGGATCATGTAGCTGAACATTTCTTATCTGGAGATTGGAATTCCGAGGTATTTATTAAGCAAAGAAGCCTTAAGAATAAACAAACCATGTAGATAGTTAATGCTTTCTTTGTATAGTACAGTAGACCTATAGGCCTAGGTAAAAAACAACAAAAACAAAATTCGGACGACGAAAAAAATTTATTTATTTTTTCAAAAGGGAAAATAAAAAAAAAATTATTTTCAAAAATATTCTTTTTTGAAAAAAACGAGTTCTTAAAAATTTTTTTTGTTGAGAGATCAAAATTAAAAAAGAAATAAAAAAAAACCTCTTATTGACTTGGGGCAGTCAGGTTTTTTTTTTGGTTTTAAATTAGCTGGCACCTAAATCAATAGAAACATATATTTTACGTAAAAAAAAATATTTATTTTTTATGAAAAATCAAAATTATCAGAATTTGGCGACACCTATCGGCGTAAGTAGTTGCAGAAATTTTTAAGTTGAACGAAAATCTAAATTTTTGCATATGGGTATTTTTGATACCGCTGATTTCAATTATGATAATGAAATAGCTGAAAAAAAAAATTTCGACGCCACTGGGGTGGTTAATTTTTTTATTTTTTCTTTTCGATTTCGTTCAAATTTGGTATACAGGCTCTTTTTAGGAATATTAACTTAGACCAACGGTTACAACACCAAAAATTAAAATGGCCGAGCCAATATGGCGTATAGGTTTTTAGAATGTTGTCATAATTAAGCGACATTAAGGCTATAAAGTAGTCCGTCATCGATTTTAAGAAAAGGACTAAACCTAAAACACTTAAGATGACAAAGCTTAAATGTAAGTTAAAAATACAGTTTTATATCCATTTTAGTTAAAAAAATTATTTAAAGGTCGTCAAAATTCCGTAAATTGTATTTTATTGTCCAGGTTTAGGATATATCCTATATTAGCCTTAGTTATTTCCTAAATTAAAATAAATTAAAGATAAGGTGGTTTTAAGTATGCAAAAAGGTAATTGAAACCCAAAAATCAAAAAGAAATAATTTAATTTATGTTCCAAATAAAACGCTATAAAAATTATTTATATCTCCAAATTTTATTAGATAAATAATTATAATTTATAAATTATGTATTTCACCGATTTTCATCAGTATTGCCATCATCATCTTCATCATCAGTATTAATAATAAAACCGGGTTCTGTTATTAATACTAATGATGAAGATGATGAGAACAGTTCTGATAAAAGTTGGTGACATACATAATAAATAAATTATAATTATTTATTTAATAAAATTTGGCCATTTAAATAATTTTTATAGCGTTTTATTTCGAAGAGAAATGTTATTTTTTCTTTTTTTCTAAAAACGGCAAAAATTGGCAACTTTTTTTATATAGTTTATTACTACTATAATTGAAGATGAAAATGTATAAGATATTAGGTCTCGCAAAGGATGGCAATTTTTGAAATTTAAGATTTTACAATTTTATTTAAATTTTTAGGTTTCAATTACTTTTTGCATACTTAAAACCACCTTATCTTTAATTTATTTTAATTTGGAAAATTGCTAAGACTAATATAAGATATTTCCTATACCTGGAAAATAAAATTCAATTCACGGAATTCTGGCCACCTTGAAATGGACATTTTAACTAAAATTGATATAAAACTGTATTTTTAATTGAAAATAAAGTTTAGTGCCTTATAGGCGGCAAACTTTAAAAAACTATAAAGAAATTGCACTGCAAAAGAATTTTCACAATCAATGAAAAAATCCCTATCAAAATGTCATATAGCTACTATTTCACGCTTTTTTGCGATCATCAGTGAGCATACCTTGGTATGGTGGCTTTCGCACCGACTAGTCCCGACTGTTGAAAATTTAAAATACTTATTAAAAATAAGTATATCTGTATCGAGAGCGTACAAATTGGTAGCGCCATCTAATTTTTGCACAAAAGTACTACACATTAGATGTTGGCAGACCTGTAATCTGATAAGAATTATCTATATCTAGATACACAGGTGGACAAATTTTTTTGTCTCGAAGCCAGCACCTAGTACCGACACGGCAAATCAAATTATAACTGAAAATAAAGTTTAGTGCCTTTTAGGCGCAAACTATTAAAATCTATAAAGAAATTTCACTGCTCTACTACAGAATTTCCACAATCAATGAGAAAATCCCTACCAAAATGTCATATAGCTGCTATTTCACGCTTTTTTTCGATCATTAGCATAAATTGACAAAAAAAAAATTGTCCGCCTGTGTATCTAGATATAGATCATCCTTATCAGATTACAGGTCTGCCAACATCTAATGTGTAGTACTTTTGTGCAAACATTAGATGGCATTTTGGTCGGGATCAATCAATGAAAAAATCCCTATCAAAATGTCATATAGCTACTATTTCACGCTTTTTTGCGATCATCAGTGAGCATACCTTGGTATGGTGGCTTTCGCACCGACTAGTCCCGACTGTTGAAAATTTAAAATACTTATTAAAAATAAGTATATCTGTATCGAGAGCGTACAAATTGGTAGCGCCATCTAATTTTTGCACAAAAGTACTACACATTAGATGTTGGCAGACCTGTAATCTGATAAGAATTATCTATATCTAGATACACAGGTGGACAAATTTTTTTGTCTCGAAGCCAGCACCTAGTACCGACACGGCAAATCAAATTATAACTGAAAATAAAGTTTAGTGCCTTTTAGGCGCAAACTATTAAAATCTATAAAGAAATTTCACTGCTCTACTACAGAATTTCCACAATCAATGAGAAAATCCCTACCAAAATGTCATATAGCTGCTATTTCACGCTTTTTTTCGATCATTAGCATAAATTGACAAAAAAAAAATTGTCCGCCTGTGTATCTAGATATAGATCATCCTTATCAGATTACAGGTCTGCCAACATCTAATGTGTAGTACTTTTGTGCAAACATTAGATGGCATTTTGGTCGGGATTTTCTCATTGATTGTGAAAATTCTGTAGTAAAGCAGTGCAATTTATAAATTTATTTATGTATTTTTAACTTTAATATAAGCTTTGTCATCTTAAGTGTTTTAAGTTTAGTCCTTTCCTTAAAATCGATTACCTTGGACTACTTTATAGCCTTAATTTCTCCTATTTATGACAACATTCTAAAAACCGATACGCCATATTGGCTCCGCCATTCTGTTTTTTGGTATTTTAACCATTGGTTAATATCCCTAAAAAAAAGCCTGTATACCAAATTTGAACAAAATCGAAAATAAAAAATGAACCACCCTTTTTTTTTCAGCTTTTTCACTATCATATTCGAAATGAGCAGTATCAAAAATACTTGTATGCAAAAATTTAGATTTTCGTCCATCTCTTTTTTTCAGCACTCTGCTCAGTGGGACAGAAATAAAAAAAATTGAGTAAACTTTTAAAACTCTGGCATTGTGGAGAAAATAAAATCAAAACCTTTAGTATTTTTTTGTAAAAACGTAATTTTTAGGTACGTCCCACGGGACAATAAGAGGTCAAAGAAAAAATTTAAAATACATTTTAACATTTTTGATGAAAAAACTTTTTGCAAAAAAAATATGAACCGACTTCTGACTCTAAAAAGTAAAAAAATTTAAAAAAAATACAAAAAAAATATGAACCGACATTTGTTTCTAAAAAGTAAAAAATAAAAAAAAATTAAGTCGGTGCCAATTTCACAGCAAACAATTTAACAACATTAATAATTGTTATTATTTAATTTAGGGAGTGGTGAAATTGGCACCGGCTTATTTTTTATTCTTTACTTTTTAGAGACATAGAAGTCGGTTCATTGTTTTTGCGAAAAGTTTTTTTTAGTATTTAAGTTAAAAATAGTAATTCAGTGCTGTCAATCCTTTGGTAACTACCCGGTCTTTGGGTAGGTAATTGGAACTGATTCAGCTAACATAAAAAATTGGGTAATTTGTAATAATTTGTTTTTTATTTTTTGATCATTTAAATACATCGGGCAAAATGTACTTAAGAGCAGATTTATTTTAATTTCTTTGTCCTGTGGCTCTTTCAGACCTCTTTTTTATGCTCAACTTTAAACTTGGAGAATATTTTCTATGTAATAATCTACAGGTTTTCTTTAATTCCGGTAATTTGGGACTCATTGTCGGGTAATTTAGTCTTTTTAATAGGGATAACTAAGCATTTTCTCTCTTTCTCAGATACCTTTATATGTTATGGAGTTATGGATTGATTTGATTCATTTTTTTTTGGTTAAAATGTTTTTTTAGACTAAGTTTTAATTAAATACTAAAAATTATAATTATTGTTGTTAAATTGTTTGCTGTGAAATTGGCACCGACTTCAATTTTTCTTATTTTTTACTTTTTGGAGACAAAAGTCGCTTCATATTTTTTTTGTATTTTTTTTTATTTTTTTACTTTTTAGAGTCAGAAGTCGGTTCATATTTTTTTTGCAAAAAGTTTTTATTTTTTACTTTTTAGAGTCATTTAATTTTTTTCCAAAAACGTTTTATTTGAATCTTAAGTCGAAATCTTGAAAATTATATAAAATTATTAAGTAAATTAGATTGGTCCTACTTAATTGGACCTTTATTGTCAAAATACCAACTGGTTCTATAATTATATAGTTTATCCGAAGTTACACGATTTATTCCCATTTAAAAGTCTATATATCTCAAAAAATAATAATTATATCGAGAAATTCTTGAAAGTACTTTTGATCAGAATGTTGTCGTTCATATCATATCCAAAATTCATATTTTATATTCCAGGTTAACCAGAATTATCCGGGTTATTCGACAATTTACGAGTCCGGGTACTAAACCTGTGTCATTGCAATCAACTCTTCTATAAAACGCTGGTTTCGTCAAAATCGGCCAATTCGTTCAAAAGTTATGCTTGTAATAAAATTAAAGAAGTACTTAAATAAATTTTGTCCTACTTCTTTTTCTGAAGTCGGCAAATTATTAAAAATGTGTTTTCAATTTATTGATTTTTGAACATCGCATTAAAGAATCATTATACATCAAAATAAAGAGAAATGAAAAATCTAAAACATTGTTCAAATAAATTTCTTCGTAGAGTAACAGGTAATAAAATTACGAAATCATTTTAAAGCAATATCTTAAAAAAAAAGTTTATTTTTCAAATATTAAAATTTTGGGCTTATCTATGTTAAAATATGTTTAGTTTATAATAAAGTGAAAAAAATCCTGTGTATTTTAAGTCGACTATATTTTTTTCTAAACTTAAAAATTAGTTAATAAAAGAAAAATAAAGTAATTATTTTATAAAATTATTGTAAAAAGTTGATATACCTACTGACTTCATGCTACGTTGAACTTGACTGATTGTCTACGTCACTGTCATAGTCTTAGTATTGCTCGAGAAAGTTGTCCGTAAAGTGTATTATTATTAATTAAAATTAACATTTATGTTTAAATTTTAATTTTGTTTACTGGTTTAAGTGTTGGTTAAAAATACCTTAACTTATTATTAGATTTAATTTGTTCTCTAATATTTTTTTTAAATCGTTATCTTTCTTTAGTTATTTTAATATTTTTTTCAATATTTACCTTTTTTTTCTTAGTCTTATTTTTATATCTATAATTTTTGGTTTGTTTTTACATTGTTAAATATGGGAAGGCCCTCAAAAAAAGTTACTTGTATGAGGGAAAATCGTGCGCAAGAAACACAAAGCGTCAAGCGCTTACGTCTCGATAAACAAAATAAGTATACCCAAGAAAAGCGAAATAAGGAAAGTACTTCTGAACGAGACATAAGTTTGTCTAAAATGCGAGAATATAGTAACACTAGGTTATCTCATGAGAATGTTTCAGAAAAAGAACTTCGTTTAAACACCATACTTAACCGATTATGCAAAGAGTCTTCTGAGGAACGAAAACGTCGTCTCGATGTGATTCATGAACGCATTGGTAACGAATCTGTTGAAGAACGTGACCATCGCCTCGGCTTAGTTTACAAACTCCTAAGAAATGACTCTGTTGAAGAGCGTCAACATCGTCTCAGCTTGATCCATGAGCGTCTCAGCAATGAATCTGTCGAAGAACGTACACATCGCCTCAGCTTAATCCATGAGCGTCTCAGCAATGAATCTGTCGAAGAACGTACACATCGCCTTAGCTTAATCCATGAGCGTCTCAGCAATGAATCTGTCGAAGAACGTACACATCGTCTCATCTTAATCAATGATCGTCTCAGCAATGAATCTCTCAAAGAACGTACACATCGCCTCAGTTTAATTCATGAGGGTCTCAGTAATGAATCTGTCGAAGAACGTACACATCGCCTCAGCTTAATCCATGAGCGTCTCAGCAATGAATCTGTCGAAGAACGTACACATCGCCTCAGCTTAATCCATGAGCGTCTCAGCAATGAATCTGTCGAAGAACGTACACATCGCCTTAGCTTAATCCATGAACGGCTAAGCAATCAAACTGTCGAAGAGCGTCAACAACGCATTAGCTTAATTGTAGCAAATCAAAGGCAAAGTATGGAAATCGAAACAGCTGAAGAAAGAAACAATCGATTGCAGACAAAACGTAGTGCAGCTCAAACGAAAAGAACGGAATTTAATGATGAGTCTTTTAGAGCTACTACTAACGTTTTCTCCGACGTTGCCTGTAAAGTATGTAGTAAAACTTTATATCCTCCGCAACGTCACAGACTAGATACTAAATCGGTATCTCATCTAGTGACGCCTAATACATTAAAATTGGGTGATATTATAGTTTTCTCCCGTTGCCTTAATAATTTAAGAAAGAACAAAGTTCCACCACAAGCTTTTTGGAATAACCTAAATTTTATGCCCATACCTCAGGAGCTGATTTAAGTGTCTGAAATCGAGCTGCAATTGTTATCTAGGATAAAACCTTTCTTTAAAATAATTAAAGTCCAAAAACAGGGTTCCCACCAAAAATTGACATTTAAATTCCAGGTATTTTCCAGGTTTTCCAGGTAAAAATTATTAAAATTCCAGGTATAGTAAAATAGATTTAGTATATAATATTATTATTAAAGAAAAAAAATCTGAAAAAAAAATTCTCAACAAAAATTTTTTGAGAATTTGTTTTTTAACATTTATTTTTTTTGTGATTTTTTTTTCTTTTTTCAATAACTAACATTTTTTATGACAAAAATATGGATAATTAACAAACAAAAATCATCTTCAGAAACGGCCACAGGATGTTTCGTTCCGTGGCAAGCCTATTTAGCTTTCTATCAGTATCAATAGTTTTTGTCAAGTCACAAACATGGGTGTAGAAAGACATTTTTGCAATATTGGTAAGCAAGTTTAGCTCTGCAATCAATTTTGATAAGAATTTTCTAGGTCACGCACTTTTACGTCAAAATTTGAAAAACTATTTATTAAAAAAAAACTTCAAATTGACAGAGGAAATCAGGAAATCTTAAGTTTTCGTAGTTTCCCAAACAGAACTTGCAGACATGTAAATAATTTTATAAAATCTATTAATTAAAATAATTTTATTACTTTATTGATATTATAATTATTGTAATCATATTATCATTTTTACAGTAGGTATGCATTTTTCAGAACCAGCAATTTCTAAGAATTTTAAAAGCAACTTATTTTATAAAACTTTAAATGGGTAGGTGAAACGTCCTGCGGCGTAGAACATGATGTTCAACGCCGCAAGCGAAAGTTTTTAGAAATCTTGTTATTGCGTTTCCCAGACAACTTAGAATTTGACATGAAATAATTGTATAGAATCTACATGTATATAATTGTCACATAATCACATAATTGCCAATAAAATTTAGTGCCGCTGGCAATTTTTTTTACAGTTCACAGTTTTTCAGGAGAAGGAACTCCTAAAAATTCGAAAAGCAGATTATTTTATAAAACTTCAAATGGGCAGAGGAAAACCTCTCAAAACAGAACCTTTCATGTTAAGCGCCGCAGGCGAAAGTTTTTAGAAATCCTATTTCCTATTAGAAATCCTATCTCAGAATTTGAAATGCAATTTGAGGTTTTAATTCAAGAGGCATCTGCAAGAGAAGATGAGCTTATGTTACAGATTGAAGAGCTAAATAAACAGATTGCAACTTTACATAAGATTTTAGATAAGAATAATAAATTAACAAGATCTGTTAGTTCTTTCGAGCCTGGTGCAGTGGGCAAAAACAGCCTTACAATTTCTGAAAAAATTAATAAAGTTGCGTGCGAAAAATGCCCTGCCCTTAAGGCAGAGTTACACAATAATATTTCAGATATCACGAGATTATGCGAATTAAACCAAAATCTGATAGAAAAAATTGACGAATTTGCTAAAGAGCAAGAGGAAGCCACAACGGTTCTAAATAATTTATCAAATTTTATTAATGATTCTTTTACAAAGAAACAAATTCAACATGCGCCTCAACCAGTCAACAGTGAAAACTCTTTTTTAAGTAAGAAAAAAATTTTAATTATTGGAGATGAATGTGCCTATAATGTTAACAATCTGTTGCGACAAAGTTTAATTGGTGACAACTTTTCCGTACAATCCTTATTAAAACCAGGAGCTCAGCTATCGGACCTATTGGAAAATCTAGAATATTTAGTTAAGGACTTTACCCTAAATGATTTTGTAGTTATTATAGGCGGTCAAAACGACATTAAACATAACAAATATCCCCTGTTTAAAAACCTAATACATAAGCTAAAGTTTTGCAAAAATACAAATGTTTTGATGTTTTCACTGCCTATGATCCAATGCTTCAAGGATAATGTACTAAAATTTAATAATGCTTTGGAGGATGTCTTATTTAAATTAAATGAAACTAAAGGTAACAATGGCAGAATAATGTTTGCAGAAATTAATGGTAAGTGTACAAAGCTTACTAAAACTAAAATTGTAGATAAAATTTGCAGCAGTTTGTCAGAAGTTTTAAATATTGCTTTTAAAATTGTAAATAATGTAAATAAAAACCGATTAGTTTCAAAAAGTACTCTACCCAAAAGGGCAAATTTTTACAAAATACAGACAACGGTGTCAATTCGCACCTAATAAATTTTAATCTTTTTCATGTAAATGTCCAGGGAGTTATAAATAATTTAGATTTATTGGATTTATTTTTGATTCAAAATGATGTAGACTTTTTATGTATTACAGAGCATTGGTTAAGTGATAATGATATTTTAAATTTATGTGTACCAAATTATACTTTGATTTCTAATTTTTCTAGGAAATTTCATATAAGAGGAGGATCTTTAATATTAGTTAAAGATTCTGCTTTAAATAAAAATGTTGTTGAAATAAACTTTATTAAAAAATTTTCTGTAGAGTGTCACATAGAAATCTGTGGAGTTTTATGTACACAACCAGACAAATTTCTGCAGGTGTTTTTCCTGAAATTTTTAAAACAGCCTTAATTATTCCTCTTCACAAAAAGGGTGACAAGGAAAATTTAAATAACTATAGGCAAATAGCGTTGCTGTCAACCTTATCAAAAGTTTTAGAAAAAATAGTTTTTAACAGAATGGTAGATTTCTTAAACCAAAATAACATAATTTCAAGTTGTCAACACGGCTTTAGATCAGGAAAATCCACTGAAACTGCAACTTGCGAATTTTTAAATTATGTTTTTTCTAAGCTTGACTCTGGACATTACGTAGTATCACTCTTGTTCGACATGACTAAAGCTTTCGATGTTGTAAGGCCGGATTTTTTAATAACGAAATTACGCGAGATGAGATTCCCCGTGAACATACTTAAGTGGATTGAGTCTTATATGTGTTTAAGAAACATTATAGTATCTCTAGGTAATTCTAAGTCTCACTCCCGCAAAACATATACAGGTGTACCACAAGGCTCAATTTTAGGGCCTCTATTGTTTTTACTATTTATAAATGACCTTGACTTGTTTATATCAAACGGCATACTAATACTGTTTGCCGATGACACAAACATAGTTTTATCGAGTAAAAATATTGAAATTTTAAAAAAATTGATTTCTCGTGTAATTGACGAGCTAAGTTCTTGGTGTCAAAGAAACAGGTTAATTCTTAATTCTAAAAAAACTATGGCCATAAATTTTTTTAATAAAAAAAGGCTACCATCAGATTTTTTACTTCCTGATAATATAAAATTATCAACTAATGTTAAATTTTTGGGTACGACTATTGATGAAAATTTAAGCTGGGAGCCTCATATAAACAATGTTTGTAAAAAACTGAATACAGCATACTTTGCAATACGCCAACTTAAAAGTTCGTTAAACAAGCCAGCCATTTTAAATGTTTATTATGCACTAGCCTATTCTCATGTTTCTTATAACATTATAGCATATGGCTCTTCAATTTCGTTTTCAAGAGTTTTTATTCTACAAAAGAGGCTAATTAGATTAATGTTTAATTTAAGTTATAGGGAAACATGTAGAAATGCTTTTAAACTTAATAATTTATTAACTGCTCCTTCAATATATATATTAAGTTGTTTAACTCATGTAAGGAAAAATTTTTCACTATATTGTACTAATTCTGCTTTGCATGATTACGATACTCGTAATAAGGAATCATTAATGGTTCCCTCTCATAACACGGCAAAGTTTGAAAAGTCTCCGTACTACAGAGGTCTATCATTATACAATGCTCTACCGGATAATATCAAAAGTATACAAAAAGTTAATTTATTTAAAAATAAGGTTAGGGAATTTTTGGTTCAGGGATGTTTTTACACCTTAAACGAATATTATTCATATAACTTTAGTACATAATCTAAAGCATTTTTTTTTTTTTTTTTTTAACCGTTTATTTAGGTATTTTCTTTTAAGAAATTTTTATTGCTATTGCGATTACAATATGCCAGTTTTTATTATTTATGCTTTTAAATTTTCGATATAACTTATAAACTACAATTAATTTCGTGTATGAGTTTTTGGTTTGTTTTTTAACTTTTATTTTTTTTTTCTTATACATGTATTTTTGTAGTTTGTAATATATATCTTGTGTTTGTTTTGTTAACCTGCATCCAAGCAGGATAAATGACTTGCCATATATACTTAATTTGTATCAAAGATGGTTAAATAAAAAAACTTGAAACTTGAAACTTGAAATAGTTTTATAATATCTATTAATTAAAATTGTAATATCACATTATTGGTAATAAAGTTAGCGCCAACCAATTTCGAATTCGAAAGGCAAATTATTTTTATAAAACTTCACATAAGTAAGTGAAACATATCAAAATATTATAAAAAGTTATTATGCTTAGCGCCGCAAGCAAAAATTTTTAGAAATCTTTTTGCATTTCTCAAACACCTCAAAATTTAACATTAAATAATTTAAAAAATCTATTAATTAAAATATTATTATCACATAATTGCTAATCTAGTTTAACGCCGCAGGCGAAAATTTTAAGAGCTACAGTTTTTCCGGATAAGCAAATTGTTTTATAAGACTTTAAATGGGGTGGGTAAACCTATTAAAATACAACTTATTATGTTTAACGCCGCAGCCGAAAATCTGTAGAAGTATTTATGCTTCACATTTTCCAGTTTAATGGATTATATAATTTTGTAAAATGTATTAACAAAAATCCAAACATGGGGCCGCAGGCGAAAATTTTTAAAAAGCTAACAAGCAAAATAGTTAAAAAATCATTTTAAAAAAGTTTAATTTGAAGGCTAATATTTTATATCCTTTAATTTTTGTGCCAAGTGTATTTAATTTTTCTTGAACAAATTATATTTTTGTATGTTAAATTCCAGGTGCTATTACAAAAATCCAGGTCAAAAACCGCTTTTTTTTTAAGAAAAAATGTTAAATTCAAGGTATTCCAGGTGGGGATCTAAATTCCATGCGTTTTCCAGATTTTCAAGGTTTTCCAGGATTGGTGGGAACTCTGAAAAAAGATTTGGCCAAGATTGGTGCAAAGGTCAAGTTATATTATTTGCCCAATATGTAGTCGAATTGTCTGAAAAATTACCTCTTGCATTAAATCAATCTGGAATTGTAGTATTAACAGAAAGTCTGGAAAATTTGGATAGGCAACGAGAATTGACTCTGGATAAGGTTAAAAGGGCTCTTCAGTGGTTATTAAGAAATAATATTTTATACAAAGATGTAAAACCATCCTTTTTTAATTTAATTTCCAATGACATTTCGGATATTGTACAAATTTTAGCAGATCATACAGGAAAACGTCAAACTACAGAACCTGTTAAAAGTAATTTTAAGTTTTTAGATGAAAATCATGAAATATCAATTTTAAGAGCTTCCTTTCATCAAGGTAATGAAAGGTTTGGCATCGAATCTCGTGGCAAGTAATGCATGGGTATAGCTACAGTAGCTTGTGTAGCTTTTTTTTTAAATGACGCCAACACTTGGTGCATTAGTGATATTGATTATATAGTTTTGGTTGGGGATAAATACTACTGTGATTACATTGGAGTACGGCCTAATCCAGATTGCATTGAAACAAACACTAATTACTTAGCCGCCACAGAACTATTAAGTCAAATAAAGTTTAATAATTCCAAAGTTAGTATTAACGTCAGTTTTAATTATACTTATAATGGTCATATTGATAATGATAATAGCAAAGAAGGATTTCCAAATTCAAAAAATGCATTAAGCAATTTTTTTACAAAATACTGTTATGGAATACTAACTGCTAATTAGTGACTGTTGCTATATCTTGTAGAAGGAAATCTGATTCTTATACATATTTTTTATTTGATTCACATGGAAGGGGACCAAAAGGCTATAAGGCTCCATTAAAAGGTGTATCGTGCTGCATGCCATTTTTAAATCTAGATAATTTATTTAATATTTTTCGACAAAATGTTCATTTAAAATTTGGTAATAAAAATATTTTGAATGTATATTCACTAACGCCAATAACAGATATGCAAAAGTTACCACAATTATCATGCCCTACAAACGATAAAAGGCAAACAAAAATAATTACACCCACCAATTATTTGAATTCAATTAATATTGAATTAAGAGAAGCTATCACAGATAAAATACCAAAGAAAATAAACAAAGTATCAGGGGTTAAGGGTAACTTTAAAATTTTGGATAATGAACAAAATACACTTATTTTAAGAGGATCATTTAATCAGGCCGATGATCATTTTCCTGTAATTTCTCGTGGCAAGCAATGCACAGGAGTAGCAGCAGTGGCTTGTGCTAACGTTTTTATATGTGACCCTAACATTTGGTGCACTAATGATATCAATAGTATTATTTTAAATGGTGATAAATACTACCGTGGTTGTATTGCAGCAAGACGCATTCCTGATCGTAGAGAAATTAATACCGATTACTTGGCTGCCTCAGAACTATTAACTCAAATTAAACTTAGTAATTGTAAAGTAAATATTGATAATGATTGTAGTACAGATGGATTTCCAAATTTACAAAATGCTCTAATTTTATTTTTTGCAGAGTATGCCTATGGAATATTAACTGCTAACTTTGTAACAATTGCCATATTACGTAAAAATTCATCGGAGTCAAATACTTACTGGTTATTTGATTCTCACTCTAGAGATGCGAAAGGTTATAAAACATCGACAGGAGTAGCCTGTTGCATGCGATTTTTAATTTTGATAATTTATTTAATATATTGAGACTAAACTTATATGCAGAATTTGGTGATACTAACACATTAAATATATATTCAATAACTCCTATATTGTATATGGAAGAATTGCCATCTGATGCTTCTCACGATATTATAAGCACTCATAATTTTGAACAAATTCAAGTTTTTAGTACGCAACAAAATATTAATACTAATCAAAATCGTGTCATATTTTCAACTAGTATGTTACGCTCGATTGACGACACTATTCCTAACGTTGACAACGTTGTTTCCGTTAATAATGAAAATGATGAAATCAGGCTAATAGACATTAAGAAAAAGACTGCACCACCCTTAAACCTAGAGAGAGAAAAGAGAATGGAAGAACTAAGTTGGTTTTTCCTTTTTCCTAATACAAAAAATGGATTTGGAGAACAAAGAAATATAGCCATTACACCTCTTGATTATTTTCAAGCACGTGTAATGGGTAAGGATAATCGTTTTCAACGTACTGATTATTTATTTTTTGCCTTATCAGTTGTCGAATATTCTCGGGCTAAGTCTAGCATTTCTGTTTCATGCAGAATGCGTCAGGGAGGTCATACTCCACAAGGGTTAGTTGATAACATGCATCTTACTATGAGAAATATAAGGGGATCAGCATCTTACTGGAAACTTAGTTGTTCCGAGTTAATAGCTATGGTCAGAAGTTTGGGACCACCTACCTGGTTTTCTACATTCTCTTGCAATGATCTTAATTGGCCAGATATGATAAAGGCATTATTACCCGCTGATGGCCGGTTTACCACTGAAACGGAAAATTTACCATTTTCAGATCGTTTAGACTCAGTTCAAAGATATCCTGTACTTGTGGCAAGATAGTTTACAGTCTGTGTAAATGCACTGATGCGTTTCTTAAAGCATAATCCCAATTGTTTAGGAGGTAACGTTATAGACTTTTGGTACAGGATTGAATTTCAAAACAGAGGAAGTCCGCACTTACACATGCTTCTCTGGTGTGAAAACATGGCAGACTTTTTTTACAGAAGCAGGTCTTAATGTCATAGAAAGACTAATTTCTTGCTTATTAGATCCCACGTATACCAATCTCCGCGAAAAACGTTCAAATAATGGACGTTTTTGTGTTCTTAAAAGAGCTGAAAATGAAAGTATGGTAAACAATTATAGTCCACTTTTATTGAAAATTTGGAAAGCTAACATGGACATCCAGCCATGCGGTAGCTAAATATGCAAGTAAATGTGAACCAAGTGATTCTGGAAATATTGTAAAAGAGTCCATCTTAAAGGCCAAAAGACGCGGTGGTTCTATATCTAAACAACTGTTTTCAGTTGCGAAGTTGCGATGGCTGATCTTTCGCAACGACTTGTCAGCGCACCTGAATGCGCATATCGTTTATGTCATTTACCACTAAAAATGAGTTCGCGGAAAAGTGTTTTTGTAAGTAGTTGTCAACCTGAACAAAGATATAGAATACATCTATTTATAATAATATTTTTGTTAAGTATATTTTAAGGCCTGATGAATTAGATAACCTAAGCTTGGTAGAATTCGTTGTACGTTACGAAACAATTTCAAACACAATTTGGTCTGAAGAGGATGGCCATGAAGAACTTAGGGATGTCGTACAAAATGAAACTAGTTTCATAAGATTAAGGGACAATATCCGAATGCGAGTAAGAAATAAACCAGCTTGTCTCCGCACTAGGTATTACACTCTTAATAGTGATAGAGAAGGATATTTCTATAATCTTATTGTTTGCCATATTCCTTTTCGTAACGAGCATGATCTCATGTTACCTAATGAAACTGCTGTATAATGTTTCCTTCGCCATTCAGTTGAATTAAAACCCCTATTGCCAAACGGGTCTACTGAACAGTTTGCTAATGCAGAGCAAATTATACATCAAGCACTTGTACAAGCATTCGCTCTTAATGTTGTCCAACAAGATAGAGGTTTAACAACACTATGACTTATCGCAGTATGACAGGTCAAAGACTGGAACGAGAAAGAATTAAATGGCGTTACATAAACTGGCTCATTATTGATGAAATCTCAATGGTTTCTTACGAGAATTTAAGAATAATACATTTAAGGCTTCAAGAATTTAAAAATAACGATAAATTGTTTGGTGGTATTAATATACTTGTATTTGGTGACATAATGCAGTTTCCTCCAGTAAAAAGGCATTGGTGTTTTATGCAACCACCTTATTGTAATGAGTTTATTGACCTACTTAATAACTTACGTTTTGGGGAATTAACAATAACCCAATTAGAAATACTCTGTGAGAGAAAAGAATACCACAAATAGGAGAGTTCATAAGAATCTTTCCCACACTTAAATTAGTAGAAGATTACAATTTCAAAATGTCAGATTCTATCTGAAAGTTTCATCGAATTTATAATATTAAGGCGGTAGATGAATCCTGTGAGCCTACTACATATGGCAAAAAATCCTCCAGAAAATGTTATTCCCGTAGATGTAAATAATTGTGGTGGATTGCTACATACAATTAAATTAGCAGAAGGATCTCGAATTATGTTGAGGCGCAATATTTCTATTTCAGACGGTCTTGTTAATGGGGTAATGGGAATTGTAAAGAAATTTCGTTGGCCTGCTCTTCGTAGAAATCAGCAGAAGGATGGAGAATTACCTGATGATGTTTTAATAAAATTTGATGACGAAACTGTTGGTAGTAGGGTTAAAGATGCTGATGGTTACGTTGCAATAGCTCCCGTCACTGCAACATTTCAAGCTATAAAAGGGTATGGAGATGTCGAGCGTAGAATGTTACCTCTAATTTTGAGTTGGGCGGTAACTGTACATAAGTTACAAGGGACTACCTTAGATAAGGCTGTTATTGACCTTGGTAAAAATTTTTTTGCCAAGGGTCAAGTCTACGTGGCGACGTCGCGACGCGTCACTTTAATTCGTGTTAAAACTATAAATGGAATAGTTTTATCTGATTTAGAGCCCAACAAAGTGTTATCTAAACCACACGACGAAAGAGCGTATTTATAAATGCAAAGATTACGAGCAATATAATAGGTATAATTACATTTTTTTAATAGGTATTATTTAATTTTTTCTATGTTTTATACCCATCATTCCTGGCAGTATTTTCGCAAGGTCTAGTATCAATCCACAATTTAAACCATTGCAAATACACATAAATTTTGTAAAAAGACATTTTTCAAAAAATGTCATTTGACTTTGACAAACATTTGATGTTGGTTGATATCCTTTGTTAAACTTATAGCATTGTATTTTTTAAAGTTCGTTAGTATTACGATATTAAAACCAAGTTTAGGTACATTTAAAAGACATTTTGTTATATTAGTAAAGTAAAGCAAAGTTTATTGTGTTAAAAGATTTTTAGCCCAACATAATATCATAATTAAGTTATCCAGCTTATCTGAGTTATCCGATATTTCTCTAAATATTTGGCTGATATTAAAACCAAATTATGCCGTGTTTAAGTAAAATTGCATTAAAGTTATTATATTTATCTTAATTATCCGTCTTACCCGGCATGATCAGAGCGTCAAATTGAAACGAGACTATCTCCTGAATACCCTCTTCTTATCCAGTTCTGTTCATCCGTTCCAAAGTTATGCGACCCCATCATTAAGTTATCCGGCTTATCCGGGTTATTCGATATTTCTCTAAATATTTGATTGATATTATTATTATTCAATTATTAAAGTTTATGGTGTTAAACGATTTTTAGCCTGACATTATCATAATCAAGTTATCCAATTCTGTTCATCCGTTCCAAAGTTATGCAACCCCTTAATTAAGTTATCCGGCTTATCCGAGTTATCCGATATTTCTCTAAATATTTGGTTGATATTAGAACCAAATTATGCCGTGTTTAAGTAAAATTGCGTTAAAGTTATTAGATTTATCTTAATTATCCGGTTTACCCGGCATTATCCTAGCGTCAAATTGAAACGGGACCACCTTATGAATTCCGTTCATTCGTTCCAAAGTTATGCGGGAAGAAACATAAAAAAAACAAAGTCACACGTCGAATTGATAACCTCCTCCTTTTTGGAAGTCGGTTAAAAAACGAAAAATTTTGTGAAAAAAAAAAATTTCAAAATAGAAAATAAAAAGAAAAAAAAATCAAAGATTTTCCTTTTTTCAAAACACAAAAAAATTTCAAATAAAAAAATGTCGAAAAAGAGTTTTTTCAATTTTTTTAATAGTTTAACTCCCATAACTTTTTTTGTTGGGATTACTTTCAAAAACATTATGGACCTTTCCTTCATAGAACTTGATTTTTCCTGAAAATTAGTAGTTGATCGGATTATTTGCTCTTGTGTTTCGTATCCACAAAAAAAAAGATGAACGAAAATCTAAATTTTTGCATACGAGTATTTTTCATTTCGAATATGATAGTGAAAAAGCTGAAAAAAAAAATTCCGCGCCACTAGGCTGGTTCATTTTTTTATTTTTTTTTTCGATGGTTAAAACACCAAAAATCAGAATGGCAGATCCAATATGGCGTATCTGTTTTTAGAATGTTGTCATATTTAGGCGAAATTAAGGCTATAAAGTAGTCCAAGGTCATTTATTTTAAGAAAAGGACTAAACTTAAAACACTTAATATAACAAAGCTTATATCAAAGTTAAAAATACAGTTTTATACCCATTTTAGTTAGATTATCAATTTTGAGTTCGTCAGAATTCCGTGAATTAAATTTTATTGTCCAGGCATAGGAAATGTCTTAAATTAGACCTATTGATTTTTTGAATTAAAATAAATTAAAAATAAGTTGGTTTTAAGTATGCAAAAAGTCATTGAAACCTAAAAATTTAAATACAATTGTAAAATCTTTAATTTCAAAATTTATTTTAACTTAAGAAATCAGTAGGGCTAATATAAAATATTTGCTATATCTGGACAATAAAATTCAATTCATGGAATTCTGACGACCTTGAAGTGAATATTTTAACTAAAATGGATATAAAACTGTAATTTTAACTGTCATATTAAGTGTTTTAAGTCCTTTCTTTAAAATTGATGACCTTGGACTATTTTATAGCCTTAATTTTGCCTAATTATGACAACATTCTAAGAACGGATACACCATATTGGCTCCGCCATTTTGACTTTTAGTGTTTTAACCATTGATCTACGTTAATATCCCTAAAAAGAGCCTGTATATCAAATTTGAACAATAGAAAAAAAATAAAAAAAATTAACCACCCTAGTTGCGCCTAAAATTTTTTTTCAGCATCATATTCGAAATCAGCGGTATCAAAATTACTCGTATGCAAAAATTTAGATTTTAGTCCATCTTTTTTTTCTCAGCCCACAGTGCATAGCTCATACTAGAGTAAAAAGAAAAAAATATGCGCTACGTAAAACTTGTGTACTGACTTGATTTTTTAAATTACGGAGACAAAATATCTGTTTGGCCAGTTTAGTTGTAAGTTTATCCACATGTGGTTTCCATGTAAGAGTGTGATCAATATGAACTCCTAAAAATTTTACACAATTTGCAGTAAAAAAGCCGGATGTCTGTTTAATGTAAAAAGCATGGATTCGGTCTTGGTTTTGTTTAGTGCAGGCCGTTTGCAGCAAAGCAGAAGCTGGCAATTTCCTGAGCCAACGCAGCCCACCCTAGTACCTGAACAAGTTTTTTTCCTCTAACAGAAATTGTGGTGTCATCTTCAAAATGTATAAAGTCGGCAAATGTTAGACTTTGATATAAATTAAGAAAAGCAGTGGGCCAAGAATGGAACCCTGCGGCACACCTACGTTAATAATATTGAGTTTAGATAGTTTACCATTTACTTCAACTGTTTGTGGTCGGTTAGACAAGTATGACTCAATTAGTTTTATTGACGTTTTATCCAAATTATATTTTTTAAGCTTCTCCAGGAGGGTGGGATGGTTGACACAGTCGAACGCCTTAGTTAGACCCAAGAGCAGGGATAGGGAATACGCACCCTCTTTAAAAACTTCAATAGGTTGCGAAACCAACTCACAAATGGCATGGTTGTGTTTTTTTTTCTTACCAAAACCAAATTGCCGAGAAGAAAAAACCAAATTGCCGAGAAGAAAATAAGTTAGTGTCTTCAAAAAACATTATTATTCTATTAAAAAGAGCTTTTTCAAATTTGATATTACAGGTAACACAGAAATAGGACTGTAATTTGAAACATCCCCTCGATCTCCTTTTTTATACAGGGTTATTCAGAAATAAGGTCGAGAAATTTAAGAGGTGATTCTACGTTAAAAAATATGAAAAAAATGTTCCTATAAAGCTTAGTGCGGAAATAAGCCCTAAAGGAGCTGCGGCTTTTCGAAGACATATTGAATCGGGAACAAAAAAAGCACCAATAAAATTCTTCATTTAAAGCTAAGCAAAAAAGTATTCTTCACCAAAACACCTAAATTTAATATTAAAGGAGTTATGGCCTTTGAAAAGTAACATGTTTAGTGGCACAAAATGTTACTTTCTCTTAATTGCATTTTCTTTTTGAAAACGGTTGTTCCTACAATATTACACTATAGACATTTTTTATGTATTTTTACTGAAGGATTATAGATTATTACACTATAGACATTTTTTATGTATTTTTACTGAAGGATTATAGATTATTTATTACACAAAATCCAAAAAAAAAATATATATGTATATATATATATAAAAAAGTTTGTGGCAAAAATGTGTTTAGCCTCACATATTTTGTCCGTCTAGACAAGACTCTGGATACATTCAAAAAAATACTAGTAGTACACATGCAAAAGCTCGTCGCTTTAGCTGAAAGTGTACCAGAGTTGTTAATTAAAAACCTTATTTTCAGGACTCATTTCCGGACCAACCTTTATAGGAACTTTTTTTCATATTTTTAAAGTAGAATCACCTCTTAAATTTCTCGAACTTATTTCTGAATAACCCTGTATAGTGGCAGTGATTTTTTTATATTCCTGATGATAACGATCAATAGTTTCGAAATTTGAAAACTAATAGCCGAAGCGGTGGCGAATAAAATGTAATGTTTGAATTTAATATAGATCATATGATATCGAAATCATAATAAAAATGTATGGATTCTTTTTTTTTTCTTTTGTTAAATTTCTGATGATAACTATCACTATTATCGAAACATGGAATTTTATATGGCCTGTGACACTTTCCTGATCAAGACGAATCCTCGATTGTTAAAATGCTTGCTACAAACACGTTAAAAACATAACCCTCCTTCCGTGTTGATGTAGTCGGGTAAAGAGCAACAAGAGTAAATGTAAATTTTTGCTATAGTCGCGTTAAAAAAGTATAAAAGTTTTTAAATCTTGCTAAAGAACAAAAGTTTATTTACCTCTTAGGGGCGTTTAACAAGGGTTGTACTTTAGGGGCTTTTTATAGAGAATATGACAAAATGATTTAAAGTAAAAACAAAATTGGGCCACCTTTATACTCTAGGAAAAATGTATATTAATTAATAAAAAAGTAATGATTTGCAGACATGCATTTTTTACTACAAGCATAAACTGGCAAAGGAAGATCAAATATTTCGGGGCATAAATTTTGGTGGGATACTTGTTAATACGAGTATTAACTTTTATGCTATCAGTCGTTTTGAAATTCTTAAATTCGTATTTCGCTCCACCCTACTGTACATACACTTTTAAGTGTTGAAAATAAATAGTTACCTACACAAATAAATATAAACATTAGGACAATACATATTCATTTACAGAATAAAAACATTTTTCCAGAAGAAAAAAAAATAATTTAACTTCTTTTTTAAAATTGTTGGGATTAGGTATATCCCGTAAATTTTTTGGTAATTTATTATAAAATTGTATAGAGTTGTATAACGGGGGTTTTTAAAAAAAGGTAGTTTTTTGCTTTTGGGAAATCGAAACCAGATCTGGTGGGATAGAAATGCACGTCCAAATTAACTACAAACTTAATATAATTACGTTTTACAAAAAGGACACATCTGTAAATAAACAAAATAACAACTGTTAGAATATTTTTATGTTTAAAAGTTTCTTTGCAACTTTCCTTAAACTCCAAAATTAAATGCACAAGCTTTTTTTGTGCAATAAGGACCAAGAAAGATTGGCATCAAACATTACGCCTAAGAATTGGGTATTTTCACTAAATGTAATAGGTACATCAAAGTTGATAATGCTCTTTCTATTGTAAAAGTTAATAATATATGGATATAATGGATTTGTAAATCAGTTTTTCCATTACTTTAGAGAAGGTAACTAGATAGAAATTTGCCTGTAATTATCTAATTCAGTTACACTGCCTTTCTTTTGAATGGGAGTGACCAGAGCTGTTTTAAAGACGCTTGGAAAAGACCTTGTTTACAGATTGATTAATTAAATATATAAAGGCTTCAAGACATAAATCAATTATTTTAAAAATAACACCAGCCGACAGATCATTATTACCACTAGATTTAAATCATCATTACCACTAGATTTTAGGTTTTTTAAATTGTTATAGCACTTTATGCACTTCAAAACTTTGAAATGGTTGATTTCTAAAAGGACCACATAATTGACTCAATAAAATAATTGAAGGCATTCTCTATATTTAGAGAAAGTAAATCATTCCAAGAAATTTTGCTTAGGTACGTTTTAAATTCATTAATATTATTAGTACCAATTTTTATTTATTCTATACTTTTATTGACATTGTGTAACTGTAGAAAAGGTGTCCAAAGCGATCTGCAATATCGGGATTAACAATTTTGCATTTATAGTTATCAGAATAGATGTTAGTTACCATATAATTTATACAGGTTTTGGATGTTTTGTTGTTACAATTTGTGATGATTCTAGTAATAATAATAATAATAATAATAATAATAATAATAATAATAATAATAATAATAATAATAATAATAATAATAATAATAATAATTATCTTTGTGTTAAAAAGTACATTTCCGCGCATCATTAAAAATAGAATAGAAAACCATATAAAAATTTGATTCACATAAAGAATTGTGAAAATACAAATACAATTTACTTAAACATAATTTAAAAAACATAGATATGGTTAAAAACAGCCTTATAAATTTAACTTGAATATCAGTAAAACTGTCCGATAATTTCAATTTTGTAGAAAGCCTTAGAATCCAGGTATTTGAAGTTGAAATAATATCACATAGTAATTTTTTGTTCGGGCTATTTTCATGAAGGACTATATTAAAGTCTACAAATAACAATTTGTAAATGCTTTTTAGAAGCTAAGTCTAAAACATTAATCAAGGTTTGAAAACATATTTTAAAGTCACCGTTACAAGGTCGATAAACAGACAAAATACATACTTTGCTAGACTAGAAACAAAGAGAAGGTGACAAGCAGATATTTCAATATTCATCTCAACAGGTAGATTACTAAATTGTGGAATATTAATAGAGGTCACATTGTTTTTAACAAAAATTGCAGCACCCCCCAAATATGATTTCTTCTAGAAAAATACGAACACAGTTTAAAATCAGGTAAAGTAAGAAAAGTATTATCATAAGTAACCCAGTGTTCAGATAGAATTGCATTAAAAATATATCAATAAGATTTTAATTGTTCAGCAAACCTTGTACATGGCAAGTAGAAAATTCATAGAGGGTGTGCAGAACTACCGTAGAGAAATTTTAGAGGTGATTCTATATACAAAAATATGAAAAAAAGTTCCTATAAAGGTTCGCCCGAAAACGAGCCCTATGGCCCTTCTAAGAGTGACTCTAAAAAAGAGTTTTTATTTAATTATTATTATTATGTCTTTTACCCTATTAACCACAGTAACGATTTTTTGTACATGCCTTAACATTGATAAAGGCTATTATTTTATTTTTGCCCCAAACTTTTTATCTGTATTTTTTTGACATTTTCTCAGTAAAATATAATTCTTTAGTTAAAAATTCGTAAAAAAGGTACTCCTAGTGTAACACTATAAAACCAACCGTTTTCGAGAAAATTGCAATTAAAAAATTTAAAGAGACTTTTTCACGTTCTGAGCATCAAAAATACTAACTAAAAATTGCTCCAATAAAAATTTTAATATTTCATGGCGATTCAACATTAAAAACTATAAAAAAAGTTACTATACATCTAGGTTCGAAATACAGTTTGAAGAGTACTACCGGGTCTTAAAAAGTAACCCTTAAAATCCATTTGTGATCATTTGTGTATGGGAACTTTTTTATAGTTTTTAATGTAGAATTGATTTGGATTATTAGAATTTTTATTGGCGCGATTTCCCCTTCTACTAAATTCTAATAGCTCCGTCCTTTAGCCACTTTGTACGTACGTTCGTTCTTTCGCACTTTAAAAGGACCTTTATGTGCGATTTGGCGATTTTGAAAATGGTGCGAGTGAGGTGGAGAATGAGAAACTTTACCAAAAATTTCTACACCGTGACGCTTTATTGACAATATCTTTTAAAGGAGATGTCCAATCGAGTGGGTTCTCATAGGACGCCTTCGGCTAGGGTTCCCCTGCAATTTTAAATTACCCATCCATCTGTAAAGGTCCCAAATCCCTACGACTTATATTAAAAGAGGTAAATAATTTCAAACTTGAGAGTATGTCTAAATTTAGGTTTAAGAAATTTTCTACCAATCAGAAAACTCCGAGCGAAATGTACGAAATATGAGTTAATTTTCTCAGATTTCATTTAACGATAGCCTGATAGCCTTTCAAATAGGTAGAACTATCCCAAAAATTCAAGTTTCGGGGTGTTCTTTGCACAAAATCTCTTCCTTAGCTATCGACTCTTTTATTCCCGGCAAGTGAGAATAATCAATAAAAAATACACGTGAGGAGCTACGTACTGATATCTGAAGTTGACAACAAATCCTTCCCTGAAATTAGGCTCTAGGCGGGATTTAGGAAATCGAATCTACGCAAAATTACGAAAAAATTGATGTATCACAAGTTCCGTTTGTATAAACAATAAGGGACTTTTTAAGCATTATAAAGTGAAGAAATAGATCCAAGTCGATTTTTGGTAATAAGGTTTACCACAAACAAAAAAAAAACACTTAGTATATAGACTTTTTTAAATGTTTTTAGGTATTTTCACTTTTCACTTATTTGCAGTTGGCTACGTTGCCGCTATCAAATCCAGCTTAGACAAAAGAAAGTCATAGATTAAAACATTGTAAACAGCTTATTTTTACGGCCCAAATTGTTAGTTTACTATATCAAATTTCTATCAGGAAATACATAAATAATATTTTTTGGAATAGGAAATGCCCTTTCTAATCCAATACATTATTTTTATGTTGAATAGAGATACATTTGTTATGTTAATCCTACATTCCACTACCAGTCTATACCATTTATACCTATCTAATGTCTCAGGTTTTGATTCAGAACACCCACAAAGCATACCCAACCTAAAAAGTTTTATACCATAAAGTTTACAAATACGGCCGCATTTGCGTTGTAAAAAGTTAAATATCATTATTGTTGTGTGTCGATATTATTATTAACAAAATGCCAAAACTTTTGAGATTGGAGTGCAAAGAATGAGTAGCTGATGCTCTATAGATTTGAGCCTTAGGAAAGTGCAAAAGTTTCATGCAAAGTAAAGAAGAATGTAGTATTAACCCCTTTAAAAGCATTCAGAAAGGATATGTCCAGTAGTACCTGTAGATAGTGCAACATGCAATGCAATTAGAAGGAACGTTTATGAAGACGGTAAGTCAAATTTTTGTTTTATTAAAACCTGGTTTTTATATTATAATTATAATAGCCGACTAATTTTTCCCACATCCTTATTAAGGAGCTCCTATTCTGTACATATTTATTTGAACACCCCACACCTTTGAGATACCCCCCCATTTTGGGTCCTACTCTAGGCATTGCAGACTACCAGGACCCAGGCTAAAGCCTAACCAGCTTCACATCCAACCTTGCGGAGACTATGTTTTAGCAGTCAGTAACTGTTAGTAGGACCGTAGTGAAGAGGATTTCTTTTTTTAGCCTAAGAATACAACTTTTTTCTTTGACTAAAAATTAAAAAATATACAACTTGTGTATTTTAAATCCATAAAATATACAACTTTTGTTTTGGATCAATGAAATATACAACTTTTTAGTCTACTAAAAATACTGTTTTCTTAATGACGAAAAAAAGGTCCTCACCTCCAAAAAATATACCTACAACTTTAGTATTTTGGATCCATAAAATATACAACTTTTGTTTTGGATCAATTGATCCATTAATGAAATCATTAATAAAATATAAAACTTTTCAAAATAGGTGGGGTGGACGCTCCCCTTCATCCCCTCCCATACCTACCGCTCCGACTGTTAGCTGCAGCTACGTGTAGTTTTTTTTGAATTAATTTATTTTTTTTTTATAATTTTAGAGCAAGATGTAACTTTTTCAATTTTGAACCACAAATTATTATTAAAGGAAGAAGCTCGGGAAGAAGATGTTTTTTATCTCTATGAAAAATACTAATCAATATTGGATTCAAACGAAAGAAAGATAATTGGCCTCATGATACTGCCTTCCATTGCGGATTCAACTTTTGTGATACATAACATTTAAAAATGAAAAATTTTATAAGTTTTTTTGTTTGGATGAAACATAGATATTTTGACACTTGTGGCAAGATAACACCAAAGTAGTAGGGCTAGCGGGATACTAACTCACAATGGTCCTGATGGCCTATTCAGCTGAAGACATCTCCGAGTCCTGAAGAAACCCTGAAAAAAAAATCTTGAAAAAAAAATCGTGAAAAAATAATTTAGTTGATAGCTTGGTATTATAAAATTATTTAATATAAACCAAGGAGCCCTGAAAGTTTTTTTTTAAATTATTGAAACCAAGGACTGTCAAGCCTAGTCAGACTGTTAAGCCTAGCTAGACTTATTAGCCTAAATTATAAGACCAAATTTTTTTATTAAATCTATATTTCTACATTAATTCAATTCAATTTATTTAGTAATAAATACAAACATTGACCGCCTAAACCCGTGGGATTTGTGTTGCGGTTTGAAACCCTAAACTTAAGACTATATACGAATTCATTCATTCATTTATTCATTCATTCATTCATGATTGTTTAACCTCGTACTATTTACTTAATAAAGCATCCTCTAAGTCCAGGACTTATGTGGGCTAGTAATAGAAGGAACCACCGGCTTATACTGACTTTCGAACTAGTTTATAGAGAGTGTCCGTTTCACTTTTCGCCTTCGCCAAATTTCAATTAATTAACTGAAAAACGCAAATCAGTGAGAATCGCACTCACGCTAGTCGCCTTGCTATGAACACGCTTTAACCAACTCGCTATGGCTCCCAAAATTAGATATAAATTATTTATAAATTATAGATAAAGTAAACGTATTTAATAATATTCACAAATAAATATTAAACATTGACTTATATATGCAATTTTAAACCAAAGAAATACAAAGAGCAATTGTCAATACCAATTTTTCGCACAATAATTATAACAATTAGACTAAAATATCAAAGAAAGATTCCGTATTGTTTCCGTAATATCTATAAATTATAAATATATAATTAATATATGTCGCCTTCATCAAATTCTGTTGAAATATTAATTAAATAAAAATAATTTTATTAAACACATTTTGCAAAAAAGTTCGCAAAAAAGTTTAGCATACACAGAAAAAATGCTTTCTTAAATCAAGAATATTGTGATTCGTGTATAACAATATATATTTTTATATACCACGGTACATTTTATTTGTTTTAAAAACTATAGCAAAAAAGTATAATCACACACATAGAAATGTTTGATGCCTTTCTCCAATTTTTGCTTAAATATATACAAATAAAATATATATTTTTTAGAAGAGTTGTTATATTTTAAGTTTGGTTTGTCTAGCGCGCCTAAATTATGCAAAATAAAGCAAAAAGTATAATTACACACAGAGAAATGTTTCTTAAATCAAAAATATTTATATATCACATTTGTTTTTTCTGTGTTATTAATATACCTAATTACAGATTTTATCTTGTTTCAAAAGTTAACAAAAAGTATAATTACACACAGAAAACTGGTTCTTAAATCAAAAATATTGTTATTAACATTTGTTTTTTCTGTGTTATACATAATTGCATATTTTATTATTTTTTTATTTTTGTTAGCAAAAAGTATAATTATACACAGAAAATGTTAAATCAAAAAAATTGTTACATACAACAGTATTCTCAAACAGACTTTTTCTGTGTGCATCAGTATTTTGTTATTAATGAGAAAAAAATTATTTTTTATTTTAATAATAATATTTTAGTTTATTAATTTTTTTTCTTTGTGTTTAAATTTATCTTAATTTATTAATACATCGTACAATCAAATTGCATATTTGTTTCAAATTTAAAATACTATTCTTTGCTATACTATAGCAAAAAAAAAAACAAAAAAGTGAAAAGTACAAAAGTATATTCTTTTCTTAAATCAAGAATATGCATTAACGGAGATTTTTATTTTAGTAATTATATACTTATAATTTAATAAATTTTAATACAAAAATATTTTTAAAAACATTATTTAAGCTTACCTTACTGGGGAAAATGTAATATACCATTTACTGTGAATATAATGAAATGAGTAGCATTACTCTGACTTTTGAGCCTAAATTATGAAACAATTTTTATTAATTATATTTATTTTTATTTCTCTGTGTGTGGTTTTAAATTTATCTTATTAATTATATTTTTTATAAGTTAATAATTTTATTTCTCTGGGTGTTATTTAAATTTATCTTATTCTTTTAAAATAAATAAAATTAATTTTAGCTATCTAGATGGTTCGTCAGGCGTACCTAAATTATAAAACAATTTTTATTATCAAGATTTAACACTTTAAGCGCCCATGCCAGAAATGAGTAAGGGTCCACTGGGCCAACTGATTTTTTTTCGTGTAATTTAGTGGAAATAGGCCAAAAATTTGTTCTAAAATAATTTTACAAAAAAAAATATGTTTAAGGGTTTAAATGGGTGAGCACCATTAAAGATGCTCAGAGCAACTAAGGCACGTCTATGTATATTAAATTAAAATAAAAATAAAAAAACTCAATAAAAACCTTTGTTTTTGTTTCCTTATTTCATTTAATTGTTATCATTTTATTTGCACGTATAAATTTAGTTCAAAAATACATTTGCTGTGAACACCATGGATTCTAATATAAACTTATCATCAGATGAAGATCCATTTTCGCCAACTGATTCTGACGAATATATTCCCAGTACGAGTGATTCTGATTTTTATATAGATACTAAATATTCGAAAGATATGTAGGTACTTATTTATAACATTATCAGAATAATAGTTTATTTAGTTTATTTATTTTATTTCTAGCTTAAATTTTAGTCGATATACTTTTTTAACTTAGGATATCGTAAAACATTATTCGATTGTAATTAATTTTACAGAGACCGGCTGTCAGAGAAAAATTAGAACAACAATTTTTGCATATTTTTTCTTCATTATATATTATACTATTATTATATTATTCACTAGAATAATATTACACGGTAGTTTCAAAATTTAAATAATGTTTTTTTAAATGTTTGTCTGTCTGTCCGTCCGTCTGTCCGATGTCACAATTTTTGTAGACACGATAACACAAGAACGAATAATATTGGGAGATTTAGCTCAGCGGTCAATGGCATCGATATAGCCTGACACTGATCTAATGATCGTGAGTTCAAACCTCACTGGCGCCGATTGCCTTTTTCAGTTAATTAATAATTGAAATTTGGCGAAGGCGTACTCCCTAGATATATTGGTTCGAAAGTCAATTAAAGCCGGTGGTTCCCTCTACTACTAGCCCACACAAGTCCTGGACTTAGGGGATGCTTAATTAGGTAGAATAGTACGAGGTTAAAAACAAACATAAACATAAACAATCCGATCGTATTGAAATTTTCAGGAAAACACAAATTCTATGAGGGGAAGATCCCTATTGTTTTTGAAAGTAGTCCCACCAAAAAACAAAAAAGTTATGGGGGTTCAACTTAAAAAAAAATCGAAAAATGCTGAAAGAAAATTCATATTAATTTTTTTAGGAAATATACTTTTATTATAAAGATCAATTAAAAAAAAATTAAAAATTAAAAAAAAAGTGTGAATAAAAGAAGCCGTTGTAGTTACAAATGTCCAAAATGTAGTAATTACTTTAGCTTCTTTCAAAGTCATAAGAGTTGTATCAAGTAAAATTAAAATATTACATAGTTATAAGGTTTTTATTTAAACAATAAAATATTAACACATCGCCAAATAGACAATTCAAAAAAACAAGAAACATTAGGTACCCTCTAGACTAAAGACCTAAACCTCTTCAAATTTTCCATATTTTGTTTTACAAAAAATGAATTTTTTTTTTAGATTTTTTTTTATTAAAAATCCTTTGACCAAACGCTGATTTCATACCAAATTTTAAGTCGATCGGATAAACTGATCGGTAGTTATCGTGAAGGTTTATAGACAGACAGACAGACAGGAATCATACTGACAAAGGGTCTAATCGCAATATGAGACCTTAAAATGGATAACACGGTCGTTTTCTCGATTTTGAATGTTTGTACGATAACAGTACTTTCCCTTCCATTGACAGGGGTCGGAAAAGTAAACGTATCGGCTAAGGCCCTTTTTTTAATCCTTTAGGTTTTAGAATGCTAAATAAATGCTTTTTTGCCACTATCTAAGTATTTCGATTTATTATGCAAATATTTAAACTCTTCTGTCTGAGCACCAAATATGGTGCTCAGATCAATTTTGGCAAATTAACTGAGCACCATATATGGTGCTCATGGCGCTTAACGTGTTAATCGTTTTAATATGCATATATTATAAATCAATAATGGTTAAGTTTATCAACATTTTAGCAAAGCAATTATAAATTATTAGTTATTAATAATTGCAAAAAGTATAATTACACACAGAAAAATGTTTCTTAATTGTTTTATTAAAATTACATTTGCTTTTCTGTGTGATTAATATACTTAATTGCATATTTTATTTTGTTTCATTATTGTTAGTAAAAAGTAAAATTACACACAAAAAATCTTTCCTAAATTAAGAATATTGTTATACAGTATAAGCTCAATAATGTGAACATATATATGAACTATTAGATTTTGTGAACACACAATTTTTTCTATTGACTTCTCTGTAACGTGAACATAATAAATTCTCGTTAACGTGAACGACTAGTTTTAACAAGTTTATACATATTTTTATGTGGTTGTTTCTCTTACTACATTATCAGTATAGTTTCTGGTTTCTATGAAACCGTTTTTTAGAGCCTTAAAGACCTTTTCTGTCAAGAATAAGAGTGGAGACATAATTTAAAATCTAGAGAAATGGCAAACCCGCAAACATGTTTTTAGCCGTTTCCTGATATACCAAGTTTCTCTTCTCGTTATAAATTTGTCAAGATATATTTTTAAAGTTATTAATCATGAAATGTTTTTACAGTGCCATATGACTTGTTTGTCATACCTCATATTTTTAAACTTTTTTTTTTGTTCTCCAGTTGGATTAATCATATTCTTTCTTCATTCTGTTATTACCAAATAGAGTTTTAAATAAATGGAACCCATTTTCTTCGGACTTAGAGTAACATCTAATAAACCTTTTTTTGAAAATGTGCGCACATGTAATTTGTGACATCTAATGCCAAAACATAGTTACCAACTAACAAATAATAATTTTTACCAGATTTTATTGTCTCCACTCGCTTCCTTGACAGGAAACGTCACATTAAGGCTCTCTAGGTTAAACTATGCAAAAGGGTAGAAATCGAAAATTATTTAGGAACATAGGTATGTCATGACTTTTACTAATCTAGCTAAAAAGTATGAGGTGGAAAAATTAACAATTTGTTATATAAAAAATAAAAGCATTAAAATACATAATATAGTAATTCATACATTAAAACCAAGTAAAAAATAAACTTTAAGAGCATAAGTGTTACGAAAAATGAAAAGAAAATTTTATCAGTGGTTTCTTATATAGCGAGAAAGGAATTTTAATAATTACAATTTTATATTTCATCAAACAATTTGTTATTTTAACTAGAATAAAGTTTGGCAAAATAAAAAAGATTTAATTAACTTAATTTTCTTATCATACAAAGCTTGAATTATATTATATTTTCACCTTCACTAACATGAACAGTAGCGTTAATTAAAACAGCCCCCAGTTTTTTGTGTTCACAGTATCGAGCTTGTACTGTATAACAATATTCTCAACCAACTTTTTTCTGTGTACAGCAGTATTTTGTTATTAGTTTATTGAGAAAAAAATCAATTTTGATTCTGATAATAATAATATTATAATTTAATAATTTTATTTATTTGTGTTTAAAATTTATTTTATTAATAATATGTAATAAGTTATTATTGTAAAATTATTTTAGCTATAATAAGGTCAAGTTTAAATACTTTATCTTTACATGACCATAATTATAATTAGCATACAGTGAAAAAATATAAAAACAATATATAATAAAATAAAATAAGTATTTATTGTTGTAAAAATACCTTCAATATAGGGCATGTAATATCTTATTTTCTTGTATGCTGTATTGACAACCAAATTTAAACCAAAACTAATGGTCTTTTGTCTAAAAAGAACTGAAAAGACAGTGATTTTTGCTTTTTTTAATTTAGTCTGTACGCATTAATGAATAAATTTGTATTACAAGGGTTATTCTGACAAAACCTATATACATATACATATATATATATATATATATATATATATATATATATATATATATATATATATATATATAAATAAACAAATAGAAAAACAAAAAATAATAAAAGAATAACTTCTTAATTAATTTTGTTTGTGTGTCCAGTAATTAAGCTTTTAGTTACTGTTTTTGTTTTTTGTTCATTTTTATTTTTTTATTAGAAAACTTTAAGAAC
Organism: Brachypterus glaber; assembly: GCA_958510825.1. Taxonomy (NCBI): domain Eukaryota; kingdom Metazoa; phylum Arthropoda; class Insecta; order Coleoptera; family Kateretidae; genus Brachypterus; species Brachypterus glaber. Next base: position 21,612,727 of record OY294046.1, read on the forward strand.
TTGTTACCTAAAGATTTAAGAAATTTTCACAAGGTTTGCCCGTAGTCAAAAATAAAATAACGTTATAACTTTTTAGAATAATGATGAAACTGTAATTGCAAAAAATAATGCAAGTTAAAATATGTAATTTCTTTCAAATACTTAAACACAAGTTAAAATTATTTTAATAAAATATTGCTGAAAAAAATTGTTGTAAAATTAATATTACAGATTCAAATAGAGAACAAAGCATTTTTTTTTGTTTTGTAAATATATTCTTGAGTCAAGATAAAAAAGTAACAAAGTGTCACGTCTTTACCAAAAAAATAATTTAACAGAAAATAAAAGAAAATTAGGTTTTGATCAAGGGGCTTGTATGACTTGCAGTCAAAACATACATATTCAGTAATAACATTTAAAATAATATATGGTTGAAATTAAAATAATCCTTAGAACAGTTTTTGAGAAAGTCGATTTTCAATTCTTTTATATTTTTTTTCAGTGTATCTTAATTTCTTTGGATATTGATTAAATGACTTAATAATATGCATTAATGCACAATAAATCTTTCCATCTCAAAATTGTTTATATAACTTATGCAAATTATGAACTTTTAAAATATAATAATAAGCATAATTTACATATTTATATTATGCACATTAACTATAATCACAAACATATAATATATCTCATACTATGAGATAGGCTTAGTCATAATATGATAATCTCACATTATTTTAAAGTTTTTTTCAGTTTGAATTTACATTAACAACGTGTTACACAGTCATAGGTAAGTTGACATTATTATACCATAAAAGTATTAGAGCGGAGTTGAAAAGAAACGTTTTCCACTAGTTTTTATTTTCGAGTGGGAATTATTTTTATCTAAAATATATGCAATACATAATAAGATTTTTTAATTCTTTAGCTACCCTCTTATATTAGTCAAAAACATGCAAGTATCAAGTAAATACACTAGATTCTAGATTGAAATACTGTAATTATATTTTTTGGCATTTCCTAATGATAGTCGTATCTTAAAAATGTTCTCATTTTTATGTTTTTTTTTTCTTTTCCAAGTTAAAGAATATTTAAATTTAGCAATTCATAAAATATTATGCTATTTAATGTTATTATTTTAAAAATGTAAATGGAGGTGAAATTAATTCTTGTTAAATAATTTTAAAATTATACATTTTAATAATAAAATTAAAAATAAAATAATTTAAAATTAAGCATTTTTTTTAAATAACAAATATTTTACCATTATATATTTTTTTAATAATAATTAAAATGACTTTGTTTCTCAAAAATAAAAGCTAATATAAAACGTTTCTGTTCGCTTGTAGCTTGTTGTTTTGTTTTGTCACAAATCGAGTAATTTATATTAGGTGAATCACCCTGTATAGTTTAGTTTTAATTAATCAGATTCGGAAAGTAGTTTATATAATAATATTATTATTATTACATAGTATTTTTATATAAAGAGTGCGTTATTTTATAAATTAAAGGCTTTTTGGTAAAACGGTTCCAACCTAATTTTTTTGTTTCTAAGTTTTTAGAAAAAATAACGTTAAAATTAGTTAACATTAGGGCATTTGATAATACATCATGACACGATTTTTATTTAAAAAATCATATTTTTTTTAAATTATATCATCGGCTTATAAGCAAAATGCACACAAAAAGCTAATTTAGTTGATCAAACTACTTATTTTTTTATTAAAAATTGGAAAATAATTACTTCCAAATATGATATTCCAATTTGCATTAGTTCATTTTTTCAAAAATAATTATTACAAAATTAAAATTTAAATTTGTGTCTCAGTCATATTTTATGACTCTTTGCTTGTAAGCCTACGATATATGGTTTATAGCTTGTCCTTGAATTACTAAAGTTCAGTAGTCGAGATAAATAAAAAAATTATAAAAAGAGGTCACCAAAAACAAAGGTGATATAAAAATATTTTTGATTTAAGAAACATTTTTATGCGTGTAATTATACCTTTTGCTAACTTTTGAAACAAGATAAAATCTGTTATTAGGTATATTAATAACACAGAAAAAACAAATATGATGTAACAATATTTTTGATTTAAGAAACATTTCTCTGTGTGTAATTACACTTTTTGATTTATTTTGCATAATTTAGGCTAGACAAACAACACTTAAAATATAACAACTCTTCTAAAAAATATATATTTTATTTGTATATATTTAAGCAAAAATTGTAGAAATGTGTCAAACATTTTTATGTTTGTGATTATACTTTTTTTATATAGTTTTTAAAACAAATAGAATATGTAACTTGTTTCTACCGTGGTATATAAAAATATATATTGCTATATACGAATCACAATATTCTTGATTTAAGAAAACATTTTTTCTGTATATGCTAAACTTTTTTGCAAAATGTGTTTAAGAATAAATTTTGTATTCATATATAATTATTTTTATTTAATTAATATTTCAACAGAATTTGATGAATATTAATTATATATTTATAATTTATAGATATTACAGAACAATACGGAATCTTTCTTTGATATTTTAGTATAATTGTTATAATTATTGTCCGAAAAATTGGTATTGACAATTGCTCTTTGTATTTCTAAAGAATATTTGTATATGTGTGTATCTGTAATTTTTTGGTTTAAAATTCATATATAAGTCAATGTTTAATATTTATTTGTAAATATTATTAAGTACGTTTACTTTATCTATAATTTATAAATAATTTGTATCTAATTTGTGTATAATTTTATGTTTAGGGTTTCAAACCGCAACACAAATCCCACGGGTTTAGGCGGTCAATGTTTGTATTTATTACCAAATAAATTGAATTGAATTAATGTATAAATAAAAAATTTTGGTCTCGTAATTTAGGCTAACAAGACTAGCTAGGCTTAACAGTCTGACTAGGCTTGACAGTCCTTGGTTTCAATAATTTTAAACAAAACTCTCAGGGCCCCTTGGTTTATATTAAATAATTTTATAATACCAAGCTTTCAACTAAATTATTTTTTATCACAGATAGCTCCGTGGCACAGTCTATATAACATTGGTTTAGTAATTTACAGGTCCGTAGTAAAAACCCCAGCATCCGAGAATTATTTAAAAAATGAATTTCTACAGCTCATAATTTAAAAACTCTGGCTTGGCAGTCCGGTTCCTTGGTCTCAATAAATAATTTTATATTACTACGGCTAGGTGGCGACACCCTCTGGTCATTGTCGTCAACCGAAGAACGAAGACTTCCTCGACTCCTAAAAAAAAATTTTTTTCACAATTTTTTTTCTAAGATTTTTTTTCAGGATTTCTTTAGGTCTTCAGCTGAATAGGCCATCAAGACCATTGTGAGTTAGTATCCCGCTAACCCTACTACTCACCAAGCATAGATTAAAAACAATGAGAGTAGATAGAAAAAGGTTAGTTCTGAAATACCTTACAATACCTTTAGAGGATATTTTAAGGCATTTCACTTGTTTTCTCAGATCATTTTTTAAGTTTTTTTTTTCATCACATCCTGTATTGACATAAGTCCCTTATGCAAGGCTGTGTCAGATTTTTTTAAGGAGGCCTTCATCAAAATTTAAAAATGTGACTCTAGATCTGGAACCTATATAGGGACACTCCCTATAAACTGGTTCGAAAGTCAGTTAAAGCCAGTGGTTCCCTCTACTACTAGCCCACACAAGTCCTGGGTTTTTTTTGTTTAACCTCGTACTATTCTACTTAATTAAGCATCTCCTAAGTCTAGAACTTGTGTGGGCTAGTAGTAGAGGGAACCACCGGCTTTAATTGACTTTCGAACCAATTTATAGGGAGTGTCCGCTTCACTTACGCCTACACAAAATTTCAATTATTAATTAACTGAAATTTTGGGTAGTAAACTCGTAAAGTACGACGCGATAGTCCACTTCACCAATCCTCCCATTTTGGTCCCCAAAATTAAAAAAATTGTGTATTTTTTTTTGTTTTTCTGGGTTTATTATAACCTAAACAAAACATGTAGTATATCATAATATGAGGATGATAATTAATATAAATATATTATATTTTTATTTTAACAAACAATGCAATTTTTTATAAAAAAAAATATATTTCCATATTAAATATTTTATTGTATTAGAAAAAGTACAAAAGAAATCATCTTAAATACAGGTGCACTTTATTATTATTTATTATTACATAAGCAAATTTATTATTTATGTAATAATAGTCAAGCGCCTTCCCCATACCTAAATAAAACAATAAATATATTTTGATAAATATTTTTGTTAAAAAAATACCAATTTTAAATATCAGTTTATTAGTAATAAAAAACGGTTTAGAACTGCTGCCAATAAAATAGTTTCACCTAGGTCCCTTTGTATATAAATTTATTAAATTTAAGCAGTCGTACAGAAAGTATACTTTATTCGGACTGTGTTTTCTAGTAACCGTCTACCCCATATTGTGAGATGACAGTAAATTGTTTGGACTTTTTCCCTGATAACTTTTAAACGTTTTGACCAAAACACTTAAAATTAAGCATTGGTTTCATTTGTTCATGTATTAGAACATATACAAAATATATAATCTTTAAAAAAAGTTCTGTAACCTACTGGCATTTCACAATATAGGTTATACGGTTATTGCAATTATATTATTTTGGGGCTGTTTAATAATTATTTTACCTTGCTATTTTGTTTTAAGTTCATTGTATTATCTGCAGGAAATGAAGATGTTGGATTGAAGACACTCAGTTGATGTTCAAATCTAAGATGAAAACAGGACATTACTAGGGCGAGATTATTTTTTTCTATATATTTTTTGTGAATGCTATTTTATGTAAACTTAATATATTTTCATGACTTTAAAATATTTAATATATTTTTGTATTTTTTACCAGATTTATATTGTAAATTTAAAAACATCCAACTGCTCAGATCAAATTCACTTCTTATACTAATTTAGTTTAAAATTTTGATGAAAGAATGAATTCATGAAATTAAAATAATATTTTTACTGTTTTTTTTGCCAAATTTTAAAGTGTCATTTTAAAAATATTTTATTTATTTATTCGGTGATATATTGGAGAGTCTCAAATAAGCTTTTGGCTTATGCGAGGGATATCTGTCTTCAAACTCTCCAACGCCTTCCCTTTATTTCTATGTATCTATGCTCATATTCCATACGAACCATACATTTCCAAATTTTCTAGCAATATTAACAGCAAATTTTGATTTAAAAATATTTTTAAATAATATAGAAATTGACATTACTTCAAATTACTTTCAGATTTGGGCAGCGTTAAGCAGAAACCTACCAATTCACATTGTGAAATGACAGTAGGTTATGGAACATTTTACCCAATATCTTTTACAGGCATTGAATTTAAGATTACATATTTTGTACTGATACATGAACACGTGAAACAAATGTTTAAAAATAATAAAGTCAAAAAGTTTAAAAGTTATTAGGGAAAAAGTTCAACAATTTACTGTCATCTCACAATATGGGTTAGTAGGTTTCAGCTTAAAGCATTTATTTTATATTAATTTCTCATAGAAACTGATTTTTAGCGTATGAATAAATTTATGTGTTTACAAATGTTAGGTACATTGATTATAATAATTATTTTTTTAAATGAACGGAAGGACTTCGGTCGATAGCTCTTGGTTAATAACATAATTTTTCCGGTCCGAACCCTTAACAATCTATAGAAGATACTTCAACGATTCTATTTTATACCCAATACCCCAGTTCTGAACTAAAATTAAGGTGCGGGGGGGCAAATCCTGCAAAAATAGTAAAGACGCCATCCAAAATCGAATAATAACAACGTAAAAATCAAGTAAGCCATCCAAATCCCCAGATGCGGATGGCAAGAGGACTGACTGAAAACACAAAACATGGTGATCCTGCCTACAAAATAATTTAAAACTAACACGGTGATCCTAAACTAAATGATTTTTTTTTACTTTTGAACGGGATGGCCTGTCGACTTAAAACTTAAAATATAAGCTTATTGGGACTATATAAACAGGTTAAAATTAAAAAAAATACGAGCCGTGAAGTCCAAAAAAAAAATTGTTTTTGTTTCTTTAATAAAGTTTCACCGAATTGAGACTTGCAATTTGAAATATAAGCTTAAGGTGACTATTTAAACAGGTTCTACCCAAAAAAATACTAGCCATAAAGTCCTCGCGAGAGAAAAAATGCTTATTCTTATAAATGTTGATTGGATTATCGTAGTGAAAATTGGTATGTGGGGACATAATGACAATTGAAAATCGACGAAACCAAAAAACAAGATGGCCGACTTGTCAAAATTACATTTTTTGAAGGGAAAGTCGTAGTAGGCACTTGAAATTCGGTATGTGAGGACTTGATTACAACTGAAAATAAACAAAACAAAAAAACAAATAAAATCTTAAAAGGAGCGCAGCGCCGACGTTTACCTTTAAGTCTTGTAAAACATGTAAAAATTACTTTTTTTTAACCGGAGGTTGTAGAAACTTAAAATTCGGTATGTAAGGGTAAAATAACAAACGAAAATCAACAAAACCAGAAAAACAAAATAGCGGACCTGCCAAAATTACATTTTTCGAACGGAAGCTCGTAGAAACTTAAAATTTGGTATGTAGGGGTACAAAAAAAAATCAGTAAGGACAGAAATTTTTAATTTTAAACAAAATTATAAAAATATTAATTTATTATTCCATCAATCTAGGAGAGGTATGAGTAGTTGTCTACATCTAAAAATAGATGGCGCACAAGTCTACATCAATATAATGGCTATATTCCTTTTGCGAGTAAAGTCTAAAAACGTTTTCTTAATCAGCGTGCAGAGTTGACTCTTGGTACTGAAGAGGGCCAGCAGTCCGGAACTGTCAGTCTACCAATATCACTCTGTACGATGATTAGAAAATAGATTGATGGAATAATGAAAAAAAAATCGACAAACCCAAAAAACAAGATGGCGGACTTTGACAGTGACATTTTTCGAGCGGAGAATCGTAGAAACTTAAAATTTGGTATGTATGGGTGCAATGAAAAACAAGATGGTCGACCTGTAAAAATGTTATCTTTTGAACGGGAAGTCGTAGAAATTTGAAATTTGGTATGTAGGGGCACAATGAAAAACCAAAATCAAAAAACAGAAAAACAAGATGGCTGACCTGTCAAAATGATATATTTCGAACGGAAAGTTGTAGAAACTTGAAATCTGGTATGTAGGGACACAATGACAAAAAAAAATCAACATAACAAAAAAACAAGATGGGCATTTACTTTTGAACGGTAGAAACTTGAAATTCGGTATGCAAGTACTTGATAACAAGTAAAAACCGATAAAATAATAAAAATAAAATAAAGCCGTAAATAAAAAACTATATCCAAGAGCAAAAAAAAATTTAAAAAATAAGAAAAATAAAGAAATAAAATAAATAATTAAAATAGCGTAAATAAAATATTACCATCTTAAAAAAATATTACCACGTTACAAAAAAATAACCATGTATAAAAAAGAAAAAATTAACACAAAAATGAAAATGAAAAAACAAAACATCTGTAAAATTACCAAGTGAAAATACGCGTTTACTAGTTCAGTTCCTATTTTTGATGCTCAGAACGTGAAAAAATATCTTTAACTGCAATTTTCTCGAAAACGTTTAGTTCTACGGTGTTATACTAAAAGTACCTTTTTTATGTATTTTTAACTAAAAAATCATATTTTATTGGAAAAATGTCATAAAAATACAGATAAAAAAGTTTGGGGCAAAAAAGTTACATAATGGGGGTTTGCAGGTTCCTGGTTAAAATTACCAAATAAAAATTACATAAAATGATAGCTTTTATCAATGTTAAGGCATGTGCAAAAATTCGTTACTGTGGTTAATAGGGTAAAAGAGATAATAAATAAAAAATCTTTTTTAGGGACACTCTTAGAAGGGCCGTAGCTGCCTTGGGTCTTCTTTCCAGACAAACCTTTATAGGAACTTTTTTTCATATTTTTGTATGTAGAATCACCTCTAAAATTTTACTACTAGAGTTCTGGAACACCCTGTACATATATACATTTTTTCAAACTTTTTGTCTACCTTGGCGTTGAACTTTTTTAGTAACATGTCGATGTATTGTTCGTCTTTGAATAGCTCTGACGTCGTTTCTTTTGTAGTCTCCTTAATAATTTATTTCATTTCCTCAGTAGTTTTCGTACCACTTCTAGTCATCTTACACAAGATTTAGTTTACACTGATAAAATAACTAATTGTCCATAAGATGCATTTACTTTAAATTTTTAGAATTTTACGGAAGCACGTTTCGTTACGTGTTTACTGGTGTATAAATATGTGTATATAGTAATAAATTTTTAATAAATAAAATGACGGATTCAATATGGTGGACAAAAATATTTAGTTATAATTAGTTTTTTTTTATAAATATATTTATGTATACATAGTTTCCGATTTAGCAATTTTATTTTTGCAGGAAAGCATTATTATTGTAGCCCCATTAATTTTTTGTACTTTTTGTTTCTTTATTTATAAAAAATAAAAATAGAGCCTTCAAGTATTACGTGACGCACTTTTTGGTCAAATATTCCCAATGCGGATGTGATTTTGAAACAAACTAGGACTTAGGGAGGTCTTTTATTGCCAAATTTGTTTAAATCGCTAAAAAAAACCTTGAGAAAAACAGTCTGGTTAAGGGTATCAGACAATGTTATGATTCTTCTTCTTTTGACATGTGCAACATTAAATTCCTCAGACTCCCCACCACTGGATATAAAAAAATATATGTAATTTTCTTATAAAGCATATATGCTTTATGTAGTTGTATTACATATACAGTCCGGTCCAAAAGCCACCCCCCCCCCTTTTTACTTTTGAACGAGTTGAGATATCCACTTCAAATTTAGAACTCTTAAATAAGACAACTTAAACTATCTTTTAGCATATATTTGATATTTTCAGCTCTTAAAATGTGGGCAGGGGGACATGGGGGGACATTTTGTTAAATGGCAAGGGGGGTCGTGTGATACATCATTTTAAAGCTTATAAAATTCTCTATTTGAACTAACATTTTTAAATTTTTCAAAAATGTTTTTTAAGGTTTTGATTTTTCATTTTTTTGTGCTAAAACATTCGATTTTTTGAGTTTTTTTTTATTAATTTTTATTTGTCAACTAAAATTAGTTTAAAAGTATAATTAAATTTTTTTTATTATGAAATTAGGCATTTTTAAAAAATTATTTGTTTTTTTTTTAGAGGAATTTTGACATTAATACCCATTTTCAACCCCATTTTAAACCCAATTTTTTTTTAATTTAAAAATATGGAGTTGAATGGAGAATTTTATAAGCTTTAAAATGATGTATTACAACACCCCCCTTTCCATTTAAAAAAATGTGCCCTCATGCCCCACTGTCCACATTTTAAGAGCTGAAAGTATTAAATATATGCTAAAAGATAGTTTAAGTTGTCTTATTTAAAAGTTCCAAATTTGAAGTCGATATCTCAACTGGTTCAAAAGTTAAGAGGGCGGGGTGACTTTTGGACCGCTCTGTATAAATTGTTGGCTTTATCTGTATTATTTATATAAAATTTTAAATGAAATATAACGGAAAACACGAAAAAAGTGCCATATTTGGACTTTTTGGAGCTGTAAAAAATTAAATAGGGTAGATATTTCAAATCTGCAAGTTATGGAATGAATCCTTTTTATTTAGAAATATTTATACACGGTGTCCCACGGTAGACAAATCAGTCAAACTGTGGCGTTATTAACAAAGATATCAACATGAAACTTTTACCAGTCAATATGGACCTAATTATCTTCAATTGACCCAAAACAAAAGTTTTCTACTCTTTTTTGGTTTTGAGCTAGAGCTCCACACATGCACTTTTAAAAGCATAACAATACTTTCAAATGCCAAAATTAAAAAAAGTAACAATTTTTCTTTATCATATGATAGTTTTTTTCACTAAAAACAATAATTTTCGATTTAAATTCTTAATTTTATAAAACCTTAAAAAAGGGGAATTGCATAATGGAATGACCCCGCTATGGCAAAAGAGTAGGATGCCTTGAAATTAAATTTTTTAAATAAGTCGTATATGATGACAATAAATGTCAAATTTGATTTTACATTATAATCAAAAAATTAACAAAGCAAGATTTTTATAAAACCAAGTTTTGAAAGCCAAAATGATAACTTTAGAAGTAAAGAAAGAAATTATTTTAACTTATGGAGAATGTGCTCGAAATTTAAGAGAAACAACGAGAAGAATAGTAGAAATTAAATTGCTTTATCGTGTTAAAAATGGGGGCTTCTTATGTAGACGATGTGGGGAAGAGGATCAATGCAGATACATATTAACTTGCTACTTGATTTGAATCCATTTGAATCGTGGAAGACTCGCAAAGAATTAGAATTATTTGCTAATAATAGATTTTGTGAAATGGCATTTATATTCCCATGATTCTCTGAAGTTAGATGCGTAATTTTGACCTTTTTTCATCAGAACTGGAGTGATTTGGGAAAACCTAAGGACTAACATGGATTTATTTGAAATATTGTACAAAACAATTCTAATAACACTGAAAATATTCTAGAAAGGCGTAATATTTTGTAGATGTATGGAATTTGACACAATGATGAGTTAATTAATTCAAATATCATAAATACGTCTTGCGTTTTGCATATTAATAAATAATATTAATAATAACAATCAATTTGATATTTTAACTTATGAGAATTGTTCTTAGTATCATTTAACTTTTAATTCCAATGAAAATGTACGTAATTAATTACATAACAATAAATTAATTGACTAAATTGCCCATAATATGACAGTTTTTTTCCTTTGTTCTTCTGTATTTGGTCTAATTTTGGTCTGGTTTGGTTCAAAAAAACAAAACAAATGACTAAGAACAAAAGCACGAAGTAGGACTAGATGAAGTGACCCTAATATGCAGGGCCGGACAGAGCCAGCCCAGGCCCCGGTGCAACTTTTTACTCGGGCCCCCATTTTTTCAAAACATAATTGTCCCATGCAGGCCTGCAGCTAAGGCACTGAGGGCCGAAGCGGCGCCCCCATTCATTAACTAAGCACCGCAGTCGAAAATTTTTCCAAATTATGTTAATTTCTGACTGTTTTATTTTCATAGTTCAGCAAGCTTAAGTATGTAAAAAATAATAAAGTCTTAGCGCCGCAGGCTAATTTTTTTTCAATTTTGATAGCTCTGGCTCCGCAGGCAATTTTTTTACAAATTTTAAGCTTTTGCAAGCTTGAACTAAAAAAAATACGTAGGTAAATTAGCCCTAGCGCCGCGGGCGAATTTTTTTACAAATTTTAAAACACTAGTAACAGTGCACTATTATTTTTTACAAAAATCCAAAAAGGCTTAAGCGCTGCCGCGGCGAAATTTTTTCTATTGCCCATTTGGAACGAGATCTACTTATTTGCTCATTTTGATGCCTTATCGATCTGGGGGAGTATAAATAAATAAACTGTTTATTAAAAACTTCTGTCGCCAGGCCCTCTTCGAGCCCGGGCCCCGGGTAATCTGTACCCCCTGCACCCCCCTGAATCCGGCCCTGCTAGTATGAACCAGCTGCAACTTCATACAACTGCGAGGGAAGGGGGTTCTTTACAAGCTAATTAATTATGTTTTTTAAAATCTCATAATTATAAAACATGTTTTATCATAAGTTGTCCAATAGGTTTTATAATAACTTGCTTTACCAATACTTTCATTATGATATAGACTTGACTTTGTAAAAAAAACTGCTAAGATTAATCTAAGATTAATCCAATCATACCAATTAAAAAATTTGATTGAGCGCAAAAAATCAAAATTTATTAGTAATTAAGTAATACACTCTGTAGTATAAAATACCCTAGTCCACAAGGTCCTTACTAAGTCTAAGTAAAAATATAATTTATAACATTAGATTTGACATTTATTTTTATCGTGAACGTCATATTTGCAAACATTTATTTTCATAGCATCCTCTCTTTTACATTAGCGGGGTCATTCCATAATGCACTTACCATGTTTTACCGTTTTCTAAAATTAAAAATTTAAATAGAAAACTATTGTTTTTGTAAAAAAAACTATCATATGATAAAGAAATGATATTATTTTTTTTAATTTTGGCGTTAAAAAATGTTATTATGCTAAAAAAAAATTCTGTTTGTTGCTCTAGCAGAAACAGAAAAAAGTACAACACTTTTTTCTGGCGTAAATTGAAGGTAACTAGGTCTATATTGACTGGTAAAAAATATATTTTAATAGCTTTAATAATATCGCCACAATTTGACTGATTTGTCTACCGTGGGACACCGTGTATAAAAAAAAACTTTTACTGAAATCTTGCGGATTTCTGTTTTGTATTCAATTTAAAAAAATCTTATGTGCCCTATATCTCAAGATTTTGAGGCTCAAGAATATTTTTCATTGCCATATTCGTTTTTAGCGCTCAAAGACACACAGAAAAAAATACAGTCTGGTTTATAAAAAACTTTATTTTTTTTTGTGGTCCTGTGTTATTTATGTCCTATATTTATTGTTTTTAGTTGAAATAAAATTTAAAATCAAAATAAATTATTTTTAGGAATTATATTCACAATACCGTGAAGAAGCGGGAGTTTTATTTGCTAGTATTCCTAATTTTACCGATTTTTATAATGAAGAAATCAATAAGGGAGTAGAATGCATCAGACTTCTCAACGAGATTATTGGTAGGTACCAAAAACTAATTACTGTTAACATGTAACCACGGTTCACCTTGGCGATTTTAAATGAAAATTTCGTTTTTAGACAGATAAAAAATAATAGTATATTTCTAACCTAATAAGAAAATGAAACATTTCCAACTCGAGAGATGATATTTGGCCGAGACCTAGGCCAAATTAGCATCTCAAGAGTTGGAAATGTTATTTTTTTATGTGGTTAGAACATAATTTTATTCACAATCATTAATAAATAACACTTACCTCGTAAAATTCACCATTTTAAATTATCTTCTATAGAAATTTTGAAAATTTCTAAGGTCACTATAAATTTCAACTAAACAACAATTTAAATAAGTGACTTGTCGTTATTTCCTATTATTAGTATAGGTATGTACCATATAATATATAAATAAATATTATTTCTTATTGTTTTTGGTAGAAATAAACAAAAATATTAGGTTATTTTATTCGAAAAACTACAGCTGTTTACAGATAGTTTCGCCATCTATGAGGTATAACCAAAAGCCAAAAAACAGGTTAGAATGAATTCATTTCTAACCTTGGTTAAAAATGAAAAGCTTTTTTTAACTTTAAAAGAAGTAAGCAAAAATGATAGATTTTGCACCTTTTTATAATGCATATAAAGGACTTTTTCTGTATGCTTGTGAATAAAACGTTTTTTTGAGTAATAGGTTGTGTCCCGAGTTTCGAAATCGAAAACGCTCTCTGGCTCAAAAGTTGCTCTATAGTAAAAAACGGTGGCCACTCAAAAATGAGCCAAATAAAAGCACTCAAACTTTAAAAAAAAATCGGTACCTGTTTTTTGGATAAAAACTGATTGTACATAAAATTGAGGAAATTTTCGGGGTTTTATTTGGTAATATTTAGAAACAATACTAGCTGGAGAAACTAAAAAAATATATCCCCCCTCCCCTTAAGTTAGAACATAAAAAAAGCAATATTATTTGAAGATTTCGCAAACATTTTTTAAAAAATAGGGCATATTTAAGGACATAAATTCCTTAGGAATGATTTTTTGACCAAGGTGCATATAATCTTTTCTCTGTTTTTAATGTTAAATAACCACCCATTACTAAAATATTTGTTTTTGGCTATATATTTTTTTATTTTTGGTTCTTAATGCGTAAAAATTTACTTTGAAATGCATTTATCTTTAAAACGGTTAAACCTGCGATGTTTCACCACAGAAACTTTTTTGTGTATTTTTACATAAAAAAGTATATTCCAATAAGAGAAAATTAAAAAAAGTACACCGAAAAAAGTTTTAAGCAAAAAACAGAAAATCCACCCGGATATATTATAGAATAGAATAGAATAGAATATCCTTTATTCATTAATTAAAATTGTAGAAACACTAGGATTTACAATTTTGAATATGAATGTTGTCAATAATAATAATTAATAATTTAAGAATAACTAAAAAATAAATACCTAACTAAATAAATAATAATCATTCAAAAAAATAAATAATAACATAATAAACAAATAAATAACAATGAGAAGTTACGCACAAAATACATAATGTTATCTTTATAGATAATCAGCCATTGAGTATGGTTCTAAGTCTACGAGAAATGAGTAAATAAGTTTCTTATAGGTGTTGAAGTTTCTGGTGGACTTAATGTTGTTGGGCAGTTTGTTAAAGACTGACATGCTAGAGTACATGCAGCCTTTTTCAAATTGTGTGAGCCTGTGACGAGGAAAAATGTAATTTGTATGTCTTCTACTTGAACTCAACATATCTTGAAACAGATTATTGTTTTTAAAAATGAAAATTAAAGTTCGTAAATATATAGCCCAGTAATTAAGAATACGGTTACTCTTAAAATGTCCCCTGCAAGACTGATGAGATTGCATACCCAATAAGATACGTAGAGCTCGTTTCTGTATCGTAAATAGCTCCTGGACATCTGCGCCTTGACCCCAAAAGACAACTCCAAACCGCAAAAGAGACTGAAAATTGGAGAAATAAACAGTCAACAGTCAACAGTCAACAGTCAACAGTCAACAAGTTTTAAGACCAACATATGATTTTAATACCCTTAACGTGTAACCAACTTTGTTTAGTTTTTTGCTCAGTTGCTCCACCTGAAGATGCCACTTTAGGTTTTCATCCAAGATAAGTCCTAAAAACTTAGTTTGGTTGGTGGTATTTATTACTAAGCTGTCTACAGTTATTTGCTGAGGCGTTATGAAGGTGGATCTTGCTGTTTTAAAAATCATTATGTTGGTCTTATCCCTATTCAAGACTAATTTATTTTTCACAAACCAATGCAGTAGGTCCCTAATGCAAGCTTCAAGCATACTCATGAGGTCTTTGTGGTTTTTTGATCTTATTATAAGGTTAGTGTCATCGGCAAAGTTAATTAGGCTACCAAATTTTACGCATTTAATTAGATCGTTTACATAGATAATAAACAAGAGTAGGCCGATGACGCTACCTTGTGCGATTCCCACATCGACTTCCAATGGATCAGAAATCTCCTCCTGGCCATCTTTAACGACTGCAACTCTTTGACACCTTTTTCTAACATAAGATTTAATCCATTCTAATGCTTTACCCCTGATGCCATACTTTTCGAGTTTTGTAAACAAAATCTCATGATCTATAGTATCGTAAGCTTTCGATAAGTCTAAAAATAGGCCTATAATGAGTTCTAAATCCTCAAACCCCGAGAGAATTTCTTGGGTAAAGCTATGGACTGCCGTGTTTATAGATTTGTTCTTAAGGTAACCGTGTTGACAATCGTTAAAGAGTTTGTTTATATTAAAGAACTCTATAATTCTGTTGGCCATGGCGGTTTCAAAGATCTTCGAAAAAGAAGAGAGGAGACTTATTGGTCTGTATTCACCTTTTTTATATATGGGTTTAATGAGGGTTGTCTTAAGATTCTCTGGAAAGACACCGTGTATGCAGGAGTTATTTACGATATAGGTTAAAGGATTACAAATCTCAGGAATGCAAAATTTTATTATAGAAACCGGTATTTCATCAGTGCCACTACTTAGTTTATTTTTTAGATTTCTTACAATATCATTTATTTCTAAGTAAGTTACAGGTTTAATAAAGATGGATTTTGGGTTGTTATCTATATTGCAGTTAAAATCCACTTGCTCTAAGTCTTTTAGTAAGTTCTTAGCATCGTTAGCAAAATGGTTGTTTAAGTCTATGGCTAGTTCTTTTGCATTTCCTGGGACTTGTATTGTCTCATTTTGTTTACCCCCCCCCTGCCATCTTTAATTACGTTCCATACGGCTTTACTTTTATTGTTAGAGGTGTTAATTTGATTGGAGTATATATTTTTTCTATAATCTATCAGCAATTTATTGTAAAGCTTCTTAATTTCATTATATTCTTCCACAAATCGTGCGTCCTGACTTTCTGGCCAAGATGATCAGATAGTTGATAATTAATAACTGATGCTTTGAAATTTTGAATATTAGTAAAAATATTATCGATGCAGGATTTTTTAACGACGGTAATTCTAGTGAAGTCAGTAACTGAAGGTTTTAAATTACCAGAGTTTAAAATAGATAAAAATCTCCGCTTGTTACCAGAATTCTCTTTAAGGTTTATATTAAAATCGCCTGCTAAAAACAGATTTGACTTTTCTCTACTTACAATGTCCACCAAAGATTCCAACCTTTCAAAAAACTCATTTACATCAGTTCATTCCTATATATCCAAATAATCACTGTTTTTTGACCGTTCACCATAACTTCTACTGCTGAGCATTCAAAGACTTCATGTTTGGATAAATTCCTTAGATCAGGACGTTCTTTGGAACTCACATCATCTCTGCAGTAGATTGCTGAACCACCGTGCTCCCCTTCTTTGCAACACATTAATGAAACTAGTTTATATCCTTGAATTCGGTATGCTGGTAACTGTTCCTCAGACTTTCAATGTTCAGTTACACACATGCATAGACAGTCACTATTTTCACTTAAAAGGGCGTTAACACCATCTATACAGTTTCCGATGGATTGCAAGTTGTAGTGTATGATTGACGATTCTTTGTTTATTGAAGTAAGTTGTGGCTTTCTTATGTATTTTTTTATGTTCGTATTATGTTTGTGCGTTTTTCTTAAAGGAGTCCTTGAATCGTAAATATTGCATTCTATGTACTTATTTGCTAGAAAAAAGTTTTATTCATTGATTTTGAATTTGTTTGTATTTCTTCAGCAAGTGATATGTTATTTCTATGTTGGGACTTAGATTTATTATGTAAATCTACTAGTGATATGTTATTTTGGGTCTCGGATTTGTCAATAACACATGACAAATTGGCATGTAGGACTATGTTATTTTCTGTAATAGTGCTTTCATCCATGAAATCAGCGTTAATTAAATGTTTTATCGAAATATAATTTATAATTGTTTCTTTGTCTTTGTATGTTAACTTGTTCTGATAAAGAACTTTTAGTTTGTTTGGGTCGATGAATAAAACATGTCTGTTTCGTTGAATGCATTTATGTATGTTAGAGTTTTCCCTATTGATAACCATTTTTTCTTTAAGATCGTGCGTGTTGTATGGCATTCCAACAAGAATAAGGTTTGTGTGTCAAGTATTCCTGATTATCTCATTTATTGTTCCATCTTTTATTGTTTTTCCATCAGCAGCATCTTTATTGGTCACAAATATGATAACATAGTCTTTTTTATTAAAGTTATTTAATAACTTATCATGATCTCAGGTAGGTTAACGTATATATGCTTAAAAAAGATGGAGGACGGTGCGGGTGTTTGCCAAAGTGCTGAGTGCAAAAGATGCAAAAACAAATGTACAAATGGTTTTAAATGTTCAAAGTGTAATTCAACAAGTCACCCAAGTTGTGTAAAGTTGTTAAAAAACATTGTATACCTTGAAGATAACAATATAATATGCTGTGAAGCGGAAAATAGTGAAAACCTTGACTTGTCATTGAATTCGGCAAACAACTCTTCCTTTATTAGTGCATGTGATGAAAATAAAGAGGACCCAAATCCATTAAAAAATTACTTTTTGAAAAAGCTAAATGAACAAAAGGACTCGACTATAAGTGATCTGCGTGAATATATCACTGTTTTAAAAGACCAAATTAAATTTCTAAGTGACAAACATGAAAAATTGGGTAACAATCCAAAAAATGCCACGAATTTATCTACGAAACAAAAAAATGTGAAAACTCGACTATTCTGCCATTTGTACAAGAGAATAAAAACCAACCAAAAAGGCAAAAGACGAAGGAAACTACGCCATCTAGAAGTTCCCATACAAATCAGACAGATTCCCTGTCAAAACAACAGGTGGCACCACAGGTCACAAGTAACGAGGAGCGCTTATGTGCAGCTCTTTATGCAGCGTTTCGATAAACTGCGCATGCGCACGGGCATGCGCTGACCGTTTTTCAATATGTTATTTTAAATGAAAAACAGACGCCAAACCAACGTTAACGTAAACCAAGGCCCCCTCATTAAAAAAAAAGTCCAAACCAAGAAAAAAACAAAACAAACTCCTGCACAGAGAGCTGCATTTAGGCGCTTGTCAAGTAAAGCCAAGCTCAGCTCGGGCAAAGTAGAAAGAGAAGGTTATGTTTACAAACAAACTGAAAAATTGTCAAATTTTGAAAAACTAAAAGCGGAAACCAGCAAAAAGATGAGTGAAATAATAAATTTGGAGCGTGGAGCAACCACTAAAGTACAAGATAGTGAGTGGACGACGATAAAAAGAAGAAAAAGCCCTAAATTTATAATTGGTGAGTCTACAAACAGTGTAGCTACAGTAGCAAAGCCGATGCACTTACACGCAACTCGTTTAAAACCAGATACAAAACCTGAAGACCTAAAAGCAATGCTGGTAAATACTTTCCCAGAGGTTATGTGCCAAATACACTCGTTAAAACACACTAAATTCTATACATCGATGAAAGTAACAATAGACAAGGAAAACCTTTCAAATGCATGGCAGGCAAATGTGTGGCCCAAAGGTGCTTTTGTTACGAATTTTCTGATGAAGAAGACAATGCATAATTACGCAGCTTAGGAACTACAGAAAATAAAAACTACTTTTTAAATAATAAAAATAAAAATGTAAAAAATATCATCCTATATCAAAACATACAATCAATAGGGAATAAATTTGAAACATTAAATTAACTATTAAGAGAAAATCCAGAGTGTGTGTGCTTCTGCACACAAGAGAACTGGAAAACAGACTATCAGTTGGAGAAATATAATTTTGAAAACTTTACATTGACATCAAAGTTTTGTAGAAGGCTAAATGAACACGGTGGTGTAGCAGGGGTTGTCAAGTTAGCCCCCCCCCCCCCAGTTAAAACTTAGGGTCGAAAAATACATAGGTAGTTTGCACACAACTTGCACAACCTTGCAACCAAAAAAAAAAGCTTGCGCACTAACCATTGGTTAATTATATGAAAAAAACCGTGGGGGGGGGGCTAACTTGACCTTAGCCCCCCCAGTAAAAAAGTTAAAATTTTTCACTACAATCTAATAGTAAATAGCTTGCACAAGCTTGCACAACCAAAATAAAAGTTGCGCACCCTTAACAAGAGCGGTGAGGGGTAAATAATGTTTACCGTCAGCCCCCTCCAGAACTAAAATTGACCGAAAAATGTTGTAGTATGTTAAAAAAAAGCTTGCACAACCTTGCACAACCAAAATAAAAGCTTGCGCACCCTTAACAAGAGCGGTG
This sequence comes from Brachypterus glaber, assembly GCA_958510825.1. Taxonomy (NCBI): domain Eukaryota; kingdom Metazoa; phylum Arthropoda; class Insecta; order Coleoptera; family Kateretidae; genus Brachypterus; species Brachypterus glaber. The sequence continues at coordinate 21,632,153 of OY294046.1, forward strand.
AGGGGTAAATAATGTTTACCGTCAGCCCCCCCCAGAACTAAAATTGACCGAAAATTTTTGTAGTATATTAAAAAAAAGCTTGAACAACCTTGCACAAACAAAATAAAAGCTTGCACACCCTTAACTAAAAACTGTTGTAGTATATTAAAAAAAGCTTGCACATCCAAAATAAAAGCATGCGCACCCTTAACAAGAGCGGTAACGGGTAAATAATGTTTACCGTCAGCCCCCCCAGAACAAAATTGACCAGAAAATGTTGTAGTATATTAAAAAAAGCTTGCAAAACCTTGCACAACCAAAATAAAAGCTTGCGCACCCTTAACAAGAGCGGTGAGGGGTAAATAATGTTTACCATCAGCCCCCCCAGAACTAAATTTGTCTAAAAACTATTGTAGTATATTAAAAAAAGCTTGCACAACCAAAATAAAAGCTTGAGCACCCTTAACAAGAGCGTTGGGGAGTAAATAATGTTTACCGTCAGCCCCCCCAGAAATAAAATTGACCAAACAATGTTGTAGTATATTAAAAAAAAGCTTGCACATCTTTGAACAACCAAAATAAAAGCTTGCGCACCTTGAACAAGAGCAGTGGGGAGTAAATAATGTTTACGGTCAGCCCCCCCAGAACTAAAATTGACAAAAAAATGTTGTAGTATATTAAAAAAAAAGCTTGCACAACCTTGCACAACCAAAATAAAACCTTGTGCACCCTTAACAAGAGGAGTGAGTGGTAAATAATGTTTACCGTCAGCCCCCCAAAACTAAAATTGACCAAAACATGTTGTAGTATAAATGTTTAAAAGCAGCTAGAGGCAGCTTGGGAGCTGGACTCTAACTGTGACTCACTCAACCCACAGCCTCAGAGGTTTGTAGATAGACTTAACTTCAAAGTGAGTCAAAGGTGTTAAAAGAAAGAATGATCATAGGTGAATGATATTTTATTTGAATAGAATTTGGTTTATATACAATTTAGAACTTAAGTGTTTTATTAATCTGCACCATTTAGCATTGACTATGTTTTATGTTTTAATATTGCTGTTCCTTGTAACCAAATTCTTCTTTTTTATTCAAATATATCTATTTTAAATAATGCCTGTTCAGGTTTCTGAACATATTGCCGAGAGGCAAATAGGCACGGAAAAGCCCTGTTCAGGTTTTCTGAACATATTGCCGGGAGACAAATAGGCACGGAAAAGCCCTGTTCCGGTTTTCTGAACAATAAAATAAAAGCAAATGCACTTTTTAAGTAGCCTACAATACTTTTTTTACGTAAATCAATAATTTGTTAGCGGCAGTGGGTAGGTACTTAATTTATTTTTTTTAGTGACTTAAAAGTTTTTTTATTAAAAAGTTCTTTCTAATAAAATTTTCATTTTATTTATTTTGTTGTTGAAGATAAAAAATACACTGCCCAGTAAAAGAGCTTTCCCATTTTCTGGGGGGGGGGGTGCTGACGGTAAACACTATTTACCC
>OY294046.1:21633824-21680823 GCA_958510825.1 Brachypterus glaber
ATAGGTAGTTTGCACACAACTTGCACAACCTTGCACAACCAAAAAAAAAGCTTGCGCACTAACCATTAATTATATGAAAAAAACCGTGGGGGGGGGGGCTAACTTGACCTTAGCCCCCCCAGTAAAAAAGTTAAAAATTTTCACTACAATCTAATAGTAAATAGCTTGCACAAGCTTGCACAACCAAAATAAAAGTTTCGCACCCTTAACAAGAGCGGTGAGGGGTAAATAATGTTTACCGTCAGCCCCCCCCAGAACTAAAATTGACCGAAAATTTTTGTAGTATATTAAAAAAAAGCTTGAACAACCTTGCACAAACAAAATAAAAGCTTGCACACCCTTAACTAAAAACTGTTGTAGTATATTAAAAAAAGCTTGCACATCCAAAATAAAAGCATGCGCACCCTTAACAAGAGCGGTAAGGGGTAAATAATGTTTACCGTCAGCCCCCCCAGAACAAAATTGACCAGAAAATGTTGTAGTATATTAAAAAAAGCTTGCAAAACCTTGCACAACCAAAATAAAAGCTTGCGCACCCTTAACAAGAGCGGTGAGGGGTAAATAATGTTTACCATCAGCCCCCCCAGAACTAAATTTGTCTAAAAACTATTGTAGTATATTAAAAAAAGCTTGCACAACCAAAATAAAAGCTTGAGCACCCTTAACAAGAGCGCTGGGGAGTAAATAATGTTTACCGTCAGCCCCCCCAGAAATAAAATTGACCAAACAATGTTGTAGTATATTAAAAAAAAGCTTGCACATCTTTGAACAACCAAAATAAAAGCTTGCGCACCTTGAACAAGAGCAGTGGGGAGTAAATAATGTTTACGGTCAGCCCCCCCAGAACTAAAATTGACAAAAAAATGTTGTAGTATATTAAAAAAAAAGCTTGCACAACCTTGCACAACCAAAATAAAACCTTGTGCACCCTTAACAAGAGGAGTGAGTGGTAAATAATGTTTACCGTCAGCCCCCCAAAACTAAAATTGACCAAAAAATGTTGTAGTATAAATGTTTAAAAGCAGCTAGAGGCAGCTTGGGAGCTGGACTCTAACTGTGACTCACTCAACCCACAGCCTCAGAGGTTTGTAGATAGACTTAACTTCAAAGTGAGTCAAAGGTGTTAAAAGAAAGAATGATCATAGGTGAATGATATTTTATTTGAATAGAATTTGGTTTATATACAATTTAGAACTTAAGTGTTTTATTAATCTGCACCATTTAGCATTGACTATGTTTTATGTTTTAATATTGCTGTTCCTTGTAACCAAATTCTTCTTTTTTATTCAAATATATCTATTTTAAATAATGCCTGTTCAGGTTTCTGAACATATTGCCGAGAGGCAAATAGGCACGGAAAAGCCCTGTTCAGGTTTTCTGAACATATTGCCGGGAGACAAATAGGCACGGAAAAGCCCTGTTCCGGTTTTCTGAACAATAAAATAAAAGCAAATGCACTTTTTAAGTAGCCTACAATACTTTTTTTACGTAAATCAATAATTTGTTAGCGGCAGTGGGTAGGTACTTAATTTATTTTTTTTAGTGACTTAAAAGTTTTTTTATTAAAAAGTTCTTTCTAATAAAATTTTCATTTTATTTATTTTGTTGTTGAAGATAAAAAATACACTGCCCAGTAAAAGAGCTTTCCCATTTTCTGGGGGGGGGGGTGCTGACGGTAAACACTATTTACCCCCCACCGCTCTTGTTAAGGGTGCGCATGCTTTTATTTTGGTTGTGCAAGGGACTTGTAATTAGATATTAATTTTTTTTTTAACTTTTTTATAAAATAATAGTTCTGCGCGGGGCTGAAGGTAAACATTATTTACACCTCATCGCTCTTGTTAAGCGTGGGCAAGCTTTTATTTTGTTTTTGAGGGGCTGAGCAAGCTTTTTTAATATACTACAACATTTTTCTGTCAATTTTCGTTCTGGGGGGGGGGGGGCTGACGGTAAACATTATTTACCCGTTACCGCTCTTGTTAAGGGTGCGCAAGCTTTTATTTTGGTTGTGCAAGGTTGTGCAAGCTTTTTTTTAATATATTACAACATTTTTCGGTCAATTTTCGTTCTGGGGGGGGCTGACGGTAAACATTATTTACCCGTTAAGGCTCTTGTTAAGGGTGCGCAAGCTTTTATTTTGGTTGTGCAAGGTTGTGCAAGCTTTTTTTTAACATACTACAACATTTTTTGGTCAATTTTAGTTCGGGGGGGGGCTGACGGTAAACATTATTTACCCCTCACCGCTCTTGTTAAGGGTGCGCAAGCTTTTATTTTGGTTGTGCAAGCTTGTGCAAGCTATTTACTATTAGACTATAGTGAAAATTTTTAACTTTTTTACTGGGGGGGGGCTAAGGTCAAGTTAGCCCCCCCCACGGGTTTTTTCATATAATTAACCAATGGTTAGTGCGCAAACTTTTTTTTTGGTTGTGCAAGGTTGTGCAAGTTGTGTGCAAACTACTATTTTTCGACCCTAAGTTTTAACTGGGGGGGGGCTAACTTGACCGACCCGTGTAGCAGTGTATGTGAACAATAAAATAAAGTGTAAATTATGTGAGAATATAGAGAGTTTATCAGTGTACGGCGTTGTTGAACTGGCTGGTGTAGAAATTTATCAAGAAACAAAAAAAAATACATAGTTATATACATACATTTTTCAATATTTTAGAAAAACTTTAAAAAATACTAATAGCTGAAGATTGCAATATCTTCTTGGCTGGGGAATATAACATAAATTTATTTGAAAACTCATGCAATTCAGTGCAATTCTTAATGATTATGCACAATTTTGGTCTGGAATATTGTCATAAATTAATAACTCGTACTGACATAAGAAAAAACTGCACGGCAGAAACATGTATTGACAATGTGTTTACAAACGTAGATGGGTGTCAAGCTGATGTTGTTGAAAGACACATCTCTGACCACAAATTGGTAAAAATTACTTAAAAAGTTTACCTAAAATCATAAACTCATTAGAATATTCAGCGAAAAAAATAAACAAATCATTAAAGAAAAACTTGCAGAACAAGACTGGCAAGATTTATTCTCATGTTCAAATGACGATCTAGATAAACAATGGGTTTTGTTTATGAACACTATTACAGTATTATTTAATGAATGCTTCCCAAAACAAATAAGTAAGTTAAGTAAAATAAAAAATAAAATTTTTTTTCATGATGAACCACTTGTAAATTTTAACAAAAATTGGCTTGACACCTATCTAGTCCTGAGTAGATATGACCCTGCTTTTATACCGCATTACAAAAAATTTAAAAAAGCCTATGATTTGTCACTGATAGAGGCTAGAAAAAGGTCGATCAGCACTCGGCTTCGCTGTTCGGAAAATAAATCAAAAACAACGTGGAATATATATAAATAATATTAGAAATACAAAAAAGTCAAAAAAAAAATAATGCCCAACTGCTAGGAAATCCAGCAAATGCAGCTGAAAATTTTAATAATTATACAATATACTCAGTAAAAGACTAACCCATATACTAAATAACTCCCTAACACACGGAGTGTTCCCAAATAGATTAAAGGCTGAAATTGTCCTGCCAATTTATAAAAAGGGTGATCCGACGTCAATAGAAAACTATCGACCTATCAGTTTGTTACCTTCATTCTCAATTTTTTTTTAATAAACATAAATTATTTGCTAAAACACAGCACGGCTATCTGTGGGGCAGGTCTGTAGAGACAGCGTTGCACGACTTCCTTAAAAACATACTTGAAGGTTTTGAATCTAAGGAAGAAATTATGGCCATTTTTGTTTGATTATATCATCGCTGAGGTCATTTATGTCATGTATATCTGCAATATTTTATCTATGTGTATTTGCAATATTCTCTACGAATATTTGCAATATTTTATTATTTTTATCTGACAACATTTCTTTAAATGTCTGTTTGTTTTGGGTGCTTAGGTGTGTGAAATTTTATTTTTTCTGGAAATAAATGGAATTATTTATTATTTCTTTATTTATACTAATACATAAGTTTGCAGATTTTTTGTTCAAAACTATTTTTTATACACTTTTTAAAACTTGCAAAAATTTAATTTTTGCGAAATCTATGGCTAACTAGAGTAGACTGAGCGTTTGTCATGTTTCACTAGAAGTAATATAAACACTTATGATCATTAGTACAAATTAAATAAACAATCCCTACAAAAATAAGAATTCGGCTTTTATTCGGCTATTCTGACAATAATTACGTGCTCGTCATAGTTAGAAGTGCATCACCAATAAAACTCTAGATCATACTAACTTACGGTCCACTATTCTGCTACGGAAATAATTTTCCTTAAAACATCAATGATTCACTGTATACACCAGACCATTGGTACACTAGACCATTGTTATGCTAGAGACGTTACTGTTACAAAGCACGAGTGATCACTGGATCATCCTAATTCATGGTATACTAGACCATAGTTATATTAGAAACGTTATTGTCATAAAGCACCGATGATACACTGGATCATCCTAATCCATGGTACACTAGACCATTGTTTATGCTAAGAACGTCATTATCACAAAACATCAATGATTCACTAGATCATCCTAATTCATGATACACTAGACCATTGGTACACTAGACCATTTTTATGCTAGGGACGTCATTGTCACAAAGCGCCGATGATCACTGGATCATTCAAATCCATGGAACATTGTTTATGCTAGGGACGTCAATGTCACAAAGCACCGACGATACACTGGATCATCCTAATCTATGGCACTAGACCATTTTCATGCTAGGGACGTAATTGTCACAAAGCACCGATGACACACTGGATTATCCTTATACATGGTACACTGGACCACTGGTTTACTAGACCTCTAACTAGGCGTGATATACTAAATCACTAAAATCACTAAAATTTATATCAACAGCGACGACCATATAAAAACTGTCTAAATCCTAACAGCTTCAGTTTACGAACATCTCTAATTCATAACTGTAAAATCTCGATTCTGCTTTGTTTGTGGGCTCATAAAAGCTGATGTGTTCCAATAATTACTGTTAGCCTGTTTTTGCATTCCTATTTTTCTGCTTTAGGATCATATCCAACTAAAATAGGTTAAGATTTTTCAGTTTGTTCAAATGCATTTTGTTGTTCATTTGTCCAATTTCAAGTATGTAGATTAATGCTGTCAAAGGTTTGGCTTTAACAGCAAAACCTTGCATATATTTTCGATATTATTTGATGATTTCTTTGTCATTATTAATTTATTTTTAATTTACTCTTTGTGGCACAAGGAGCATTCCATTGTGTACTTTTTTTTGATTAAGTTTATGTTTGGCCAAATTATTTGTTCTATATCGTTAAATATTTTTAGTTTGATTTAATTCTGTCAATATCAAACTAAGTGCCCTTTTGTTAGTTTTTAATGCTGTGCTGTTTTATAAACAAAAACGCCTTGCTTTTTTGTAACCGGTTTGTCTATTAAAACATCGGTTGTTTGTAAAATATTAAATACTACAAAGAACTCAGTTGTGGTTTTTATAACCTCTATTTTAATATTCGTCTCTACTATACCAATAGGTTCGATGACAGAACCGCCGTAACCTTCGATGATAGATTTATTAGGGTCTAGGTTTACAATATGTTCTAGCTGGTTTACAATACCTTCTTTTATAGTATTACAAACATTACAAAAGTCCTACGTATGCGCTAAATATTTTATTTTTAATAAAAACAGTTTTATAAATTTTATTATTGCTTTGATCTATACAGATGTTTGGGATTGATCCTTTTTTTATAGCACTCATTCTCAAGGTGGCCTTTTAAATTACAAAAATCACACTTTTTGGTTGTTTTTAGGATAATCGATTTTTTGATGACATAAATTCGCTTTTCTCTTGCACTGGAAGAGGTAGAACTAGAACTAGAATTACTCGAGTAACTACTATCCGAATCACTTGCTAAAATTAAATTTTCGCGAAATCTTCAAATAACATTAGGCAACACGGTTTCTTGCCCTGATTTGAGTCATATGTTTTTAAACTAATGTCGCTAAAACCGAATCTGGCCTCGGAATATTTATATTACCTAAAGTTTCTGAGAAAAATCAGATAAAAGTGGTAAAAAATCATTATTTTAGCCCTCTTTTGTTCTAAAATCATTGGAGAAAATTTAGATTTGGCGATTCAATATTAGTTAAAAAACACCCAACTTAGAATATGGAAACTTTAAATTCATAGGTAGAATAAATAGGGATATTATGGAAAAAAAACCCTATATTTAAAAACATCAGCGGAATTTATACTATGGTAAAAAAACGGTAGGCATTAAAAATGTCTTATGGGAAATTTCCCAACAAAACTCTTGACAAAATCATAAGAAAAATCCCAACAAAAAACAGAACAACATCGTGAGAAATCTTGAGGAAAATCCCAACAAAAATCGTTACAATTGTGACAAAATTGTGAGGAAAATCCCAACAAAAATCGTGACCATTGTGACAAAAATTTATCGGTTTCGAGCCATAAGACATTTTCAATGTCAAAAATATATATAATTGATCCTGTGACAAAACTAAGTAGAGGGGAATACCTTATCGCCACGTATGATATAAAAGCTTGTCGGTTTGGACAAAATGATGGGTTTGATTTACTTAAAAGTTTATTTTCTTTTTTCTCGGTTTACTATATTATATAAAAATTCATAGTAATTTGGATTTGGTTTATGCCGAAGAAATTCAAACTAAGGAATGTGAAAATATATGTGACTTAAATATACTAAAAAATGATAATTTTTTAAACATAATACATCTCAATATTTGAAGTCTAAATAAAAATCTAGAGGAATTTATTATATACTTGGAGGATCTTAGGGTAGAAAATGTGGACATGGAATATACAGGATGTGAGTGACTTTTATATTCCCATCTTTTCATTACTATATAATAAATCGAAACATAACCAAAATGATGGAGTTGCAGTATATATTCGGGACTCTATCTGTTTTGATAGCTGTATTATATATCTATTCCAAACTAATTTACTTAGATTAAGTTTTTTCATAAATAAGGTAAATTTCGGTGTAACGGCCTCCTATAGATCTCCATCTATTAATAAATCTTTATACTTAACAGAACTGGCTAATTATTTTTTAAATATTAACAAGCAAAAGATTGATATTTTTACGGGCGATATAAATATAAATTTATTAGAAAAAGATGACGCCGCGAAAGTGAAGGATTTAAATAATTATTTAAGCATACTCGGGGATTGTGGTTTTGTTTCATACATAAATAAACCCACTAGAGTCACAGAATCTTCCAACTCTTTAATAAATCATGTATTCATTAGAACACATGAAAAAAATATTAACATTTCACCATATATTATTAAAACAAGCATAACAGACCATTATCTAAAATTCATAAGCTTTAATTTTCATGAAAAAATAAAAAACACCAATCGTAAACCTATACAAGTTAAGTATATAAACTTTAATAATTTAAATTCAAAATTAGAAGGGGGAAAAATGGGAGCAGGTTTTGAATGAAGTCAATCCTGAATTAAGTTATGAAATATTTTTGAGTACTTTTAAAACCAACTAAAATAGTAAAAAGTAAGAATCGTAAATTAAAGCCACTCAAAGACTAATTAATTCTATTCGTCATCGTGACTTTTTAAAAAGAGATTTGGTAAGAAACAATACCATAGATAAAGTTGCCCAATATAAGCTTTATAGAAATACGCTATACAAATTAATAAAATCAACAAAAAATAATTTTTATAAAAACAAAATCGAAGGTTCTAACAAAAATTACAAAAAGGTCTGGGAGGTTATAAATGAAATTTCGAATTACAAAGGAACTAATAAAAAACAAACCCCACAAATAGAAAATGAAGAGTAAAAGTATTAAAAGATGACAAAAAAATCTCAAATTGTTTTAACAACTTTTTTGCGAATATTGGACAGAAAATGACCAACAAAATAAAAAAATCACCTCTTCAAGCTAAACTAAAAATAAATCAAAACTCTCTGTTTTTAAAACCAGTTACACAGAATGAGCTTATTACTATAATTAAAAAGCTGAAAACTAATTCCACTCCAGGTCCGGCTAATGTCTCTGTTAGTTTAATAAAAAAGTGCCACCTCTCTCTGTTAAAACCATTAAGCCATGTAATCAACCTTTGCTTTACTCATGGTTACACTCCACCTCAGTTTAAAGAATCAGTTACTATCCCAATATTTAAGTCTGGTAACAAAAATAAACCAAACAATTACAGGCCCATCACATTAATCAACAATTTCGCGAAAATTTATGAAAACTCCCTAAAATCTCGCCTAATAACCTTTTTCACAAAACAAAATATTAAGCACTTGCCAATTTGGCTTCCAAGAAAATCTGAGCACTGAAGACGCGACTGTAAAGTAAATTTATTGTGAATTCAAATAACAACAAGAAATGCCTTGCCATATTTCTAGATTTGGCAAAGGCATTCGATACAGTCAACTTTAAAGTGTTATTAGAAAGAATGGAAGCGATTGGTATTCGAGGCCTCGTCTTAAATATTTTTAGAACATATATAAGTGACCGTTCCCAAGTGGTTAGGGTAAACGATCAGTTGAGTGACCCACTTACTGTCTCGATGTGAGTACCTCAGGGAACATTTTTAGGCCCCTTACTCTTTCTTGTATACATTAATCTCTTGAGTAGCTTAAATATCAATGGTAACCTCATTTTATTCGCGGATGACACTGTGTTCAGAAAGGCAGAGCTAGCAATGCAAAAGATTTATTTATTTTTGAACCAGAGCCTTCTCAGCTTAAATATTGGGAAAACTAAATTTATGACGTTGATTGATTAGCCCCCTACTGATACTATTAGGATTCATGATGTGTCATGTAAACTGTCACTTAACTGTTCCAGTAAGTTAATAGAAAAGGTTAAATCTATCAAGTACCTGGGTGTGTAGGTTGATCAACATTTGCAGTGGGAGAATCACATAAATAGTTTGGTTCATAAATTACGATTACTTATCTTTAAATTCTATAAATTGAGGGAGGTAGTTAACAGGAAAAATTTGATAGCAGAAGAAATAAGAAAAATTCCTATTTGTGAGGTTACGTTCCTGTTATCTGTAGTTAAGTGCCGCGTGTCAATTGTTTACTTTGACATTTTCTTAAAATTTTTGAAGTTGACAACTGTCAGTTATTTTGAAATGGATTTTAAGGCACAGATTGATAAATTGAACGGTAGTAACTGGAGTAAATGGAAGAGGCAGATTGGATTACTGTTAAGTCATCACGAAGTTTTTGAAATTGTCACTGGTGACTGTACATCACCTACTGACCCAGGTGCTGCGGAAGTTGTGTTGGTGACAGCCTATGAGGCGAAGTTAAAACAATTTAAAAAAGTTGATGCTTTAGCACAATTAATTATTGTTAGCAGCTTGGATGCTGATAATGTAAATTTGACTGGTTCATGTATTTCTGCTAAAGAAATATGGGATAAATTGTTATCCATTTATGAACAAAGCTCGGGACAAAAAGTAATAGACTTATGGATCAGTTCTTTACATATAAAATTAAGAATGAAGACATGGCTACCCACATAGCCCATTTGCAAAAGAACTTTTATGAACTAAAAAGACCAACTTAAGAAGTTAGCAGAAATGGAGCTTCCTGAATTGTTGCTCATGAGTCGTATCATATCAACGTTGCCAGATGAGTATTTTGAATTTAAGAATGTATGGTAGTCGGACAAACATTGAATAAAGGCTTCAATTTTAAAGCAGACAGAAATGGTTGTTGTTTTGTTAAAAAAGGTGTTGTGAAGTTGACCGGGAAAAAGATCCAAAAAGGGTTATATATTCTCGATATGCGCGTGTGCGTATGAAAAATCAGCGAATGTGCACATTGCTTCAGAAAAAGAAACAGTGCAGCTGTGGCATGAGCGTTTAGGTCACCAAAATAAGCAACACGTAAAGAAATTTCTGTAGAATCGTGGTGTTAGTGTGGAAGTTTCGAAGAAGTTTTGTGAAGCCTGCATGTTTGCGAAACAACACCGTATGAGCTTTAAGAAAAGAGAAGTTCGAGCTGATAGGCCTGGTATGTTAATTCATGCGGACGTTAATGGACCTATGGAAGTGTCATCACTAGGTGGTACCAGATACTTCGTGTGTTTTAAAAATGACTTTTCACGTTTTCGTAGAGTATTCTTTTTGAAGGCGAAATCTGAAGTTGCTGAGTGTTTAAAAACTTTTTTAAATGAGGTGTGCACGACTGGGAATAAAGTTAACGAATTTTTAAGTGACGGGGGTCTTGAATTTAATAATTCGATCGTTAAAAATATTCTTAATGAAAAGGGAATTAATTTTCGCGTTCTAATGCCGTATACTGCAGAGAAAAGTGGAAGGTCCATGTTACAAGCAAAAAGTTTACCACGTGAACTTTGGGCGGAAGCTGGTAACACGGCGGTGTATGTGTTAAATCGGTCAGGACCTACCTCAGTATCTGATAAAACACTTTGAACTTTGGTTCGGAAAACAAGTTTCAAACTTGGAACATTATGAGTTTTCGGTACGAAATGTTACGTGCACGTTCCCAAACAGCGTCGTAATAAATGGGATAGCAAAAGTGTTATCGGTAAACTTGTCGGCTATTGTGGCGAAAAAGACGGTTTTCGTATTTGGCTTGGAAATAATAAAGTTATTACTAGTCGTGACGTTGTTTTCGATCGAGAGGTAGAGGAAAAAGTGCAACTATCATTGGATAAACAATCCGCAAAATGAGAGTGCGGAACCCGTAAATGATGCGAGATCCGTGAGTGCAGAACCCTCGAGAGGTAGTGCGGGATCTACGGAGAAAATCAAGGTTGTGGAGGAAGTTGGAGTAGTTTCAGAAAGTACTGAGACAGAACGACCTTCAAGACGATTAACCAAGAAACCTGCCTACTTGCATGATTATGTTTTTCTAGCTCAAGGTAATGTTCCAGATTCATATGGATCGGCAATGGCGTCCACCGAGTCTCAGCAGTGGAAACGTGCAATGGATGAAGAAATGGCATCAATGGATGACAACGGTACATGGTATCTAGTTGATTTACCGAAGGGTAAAAAAGTTATTTCAAATAGCTGGGTTTTACGGGTAAAGACTAAAGCAGATAGATGTGTCGATCGTTATAAGGCAAGACTTGTGGCTAAAGGGTTTTCTTTAAAACCGGTTATTGACTATGATAGAACTTCAGTCCGGTAGCAAAGTTTGATACGATAAGAACAGACTTAAACCTAGGGGAAATTGGAACTTTTACAGTTTGATGTAAAAACCGCGTTTTAAAATAGTGACCGCACCGCGCTGTTGGACTCAATGTTTTGTAGACTTTGTGCATGCACAAGGTCTTGAAAATAGTGTAGCCGACCCGTGTTTATTTATTCGCGTGAAAAAACAAAAAAAAAATAATTTGTTTGTACGTAGATGATGGCCTGGTTGCAGGTACCAATAAGGACAAAATGGTGTTCTTTATAAACGAATTAGAAAAGGAGTTCCAGATAAAAGTTGATTCTTTAGATTGTTTTCTGGGTATGCAAGTAACACACTTATAAGATGGCACTATTTTCATAAATTAAAGAGGTTGGATCAATGTCCTGAAGTTCCTGATCGTAAAGCCGTGTGGTCTCTCATGTATTTAGTAATAGCAACACGCCCTGATATTGCAGAAATACAGTTTATTCTATCAAAAGGATTTTAGTCAAGAAGGTAGAGAAATGGTCTGGTCTTTAATTATTTTGGAAAAGCTATAACACAAATATGATAGGCATCGTATTGAAATAAAAAGAACAATTTACTTTAAGAGGAAGTGTTGAACAATAAAGAAAATTGTTGTCATGGATATGGAAGTTGTAAAACTAGTCAGTCAAATTTATAATTACGGTATAGATCATATCTAATATTTGTTCTTTTTATTTATAAATAAGAATCTATGTTTTCTTAATAAAACCAAGTTTAAACTACGTTTTTTCAAGACTAAAATTTTCAAAATCCTACTCTTTTTTTAATTTTTTAATTTTTAGTTTCTTACAATTAGTGTTGTTTCTAAATATTACCAAAGAAACCCTGCAAAATTTCCTGAATGTTATATACAATCGGTTTTTATCCGAAAAACCAGTACCGATTTTCTTCAAAGTTTGAGTGCTTTGAAACATTAATCGATTTGGCTCATTTTTGAGTGGCCACTGTTTTTTACTAAGGATAAACTTTTAAGCCAGAGATCCTTTTCGATTTAGAAAATCAGAATTTTTGACACACCCTATTACTCAAAAAAACGTTTTTTTTATCTGTTTAAAAAGTGTTTTTTTTTACGATTTTCTTACAAATGGGAATTGATTTCTTATGTCATCAGGTATGTTTTAGTCCAAAAAATGTAGGGGTCCACGAAATATTCATTTAAAATCGCCCAGGTGAACCGTGTAACATTACTTTTATAATAATTTATTTATAATTTTTATATAAATATTATATACTTTTTTTAGTGTTATACAGGGTGGCCCATAAAAGAATTCATTTTTGAAATATTTATTAAAAATATCGCTAAACTTTTAGTACCATTTATTGATTGAAATATGTAAATAAATAATGGTAATTTTTGTTTTGTTCAAGAGTTGTTAAAATAAACTTTACTTTTAACTTATCCACATAAGAAAAAGTGGGCTGGTGTAAGTTCAGGACTCCGAGGAGGCCACGAAATATCCTTCCTTTCCCTTCCTTCGAGGAATCAACTTTTCCGGGAACATTTCTCTTATCACTTCAATGCTTACATTAGGAGTATGGCGTCATTCGGATGCATCCTGCTGGAACGCTGGAACCACGTATTCAACTTGCAGTCGGGCGAGTTTTTTAGCTGTGGGACCTAAAAGTTTTTTAGCATTTTGAATTTACAGTAATGGTTTAGCCTCCATAATATCTTCGAAAAAAAAAGCTATGATTCCCCACTTAGCAATTGCAGCCCAAACAGTAGCATTTGGAGAGTTAGGTGCTTTTTGATCTTTTAGGCGTGGATTCTTGGAGCTCCAATAACGACAACTTTGTTTAAACAACCGTTTACATACAATTGGGCTTCACCTGAGGAAACGCTCTGATGCAGAAAACACACTGCTTCCCCTTGTATTGCGGCATCGTGACCATAGAACACCACTGACTGAAATTTCCACAACCGAGCAACACAACGGTGATGCGTGAGTATTTCTCTCCCTTAGCATACACAAATTACAGCGCAATACAAAATGAATCTTCTTATGGGTCACCCTGCACCTTTTAAATATTTTAAACCCGCCTCCCTGACAAATTCAATTACTTTTATGTAATTGAATTAAAATACAAAAAGTCAATAATTGATTTTTGTCTTTCTAATATTAAATAACTACACATGACCACAAAAAAAATGAAATTAGTTTTTCATAAACAAGATATTATTTTTGCTACGTATTAATAGGCTCTAAAAACGAATATAGCAATGAAAAAAAAAATCTTGACACTCAATATCTTGAGATATAGCGCAGTGTTTTTTGTGTGCATTCAAGGTAAAAAAAATCCGCAAGATTTCAAAATTAAAATTGTATGTAAATATTGCTAATTAAAAATGTTTCATGCCATTACTAGCAAATTTAAATTATCTGACCTAGTTAATTTTTTACAGGGCCACAAATTCCAAATATGGTACTTTTTTCGTGTTTTTCCGATATATTTCATTAAAAAATTTATATAAATAATATAGATTCAGCAAAAAATTTAAGACTACTATATACATATGCTTTATAAAAAATTTACATTTATTTTTGTAACTCTAGTAGTGGAGAGTGGATTTAAATTTGCACATGTCAAAAGAAATATCATAAAATTGTCTGATACCCTTAACCAGACTGTTTTTCTCAAGTTTTTTTAGCGATTTAAACAAACCAAAATTGGCCATATTGACGCCGCCATTTTGAATCCCCATATACTGATTTTGATTCGAATAGGCCATAAATGACACAAGTCGTCCGCCATATTGACGACGCTATTTTGAATTTTTTAATTTTGACCAAAAATTTGTAATATTTGACCCAGAAAACCCCCGGATACCGATTTTGGGCCGATTTGAAAGCATCTTTAAAATCTACATTTTGACGCTAATTATAATTAGCTAATTAGCAACTGGTCCACAAATCTGCTACAAGGACTAAACCTATCATTAAGTATTTTTGACTGTATCCATATTATTTATATAAAAATTTTAATAAAATATATCGGAAAAACACGAAAAAAGTGTCATATTTTAACTTTGTGGCCATGTAAAAAATTTACTAGGGTAGATATTTAATATCTGCAAGAAATGGCACGAATCTCTTTTATTTAGCAATATGTCCATAGATTTTTTTAATCTCGTGGATTTTTTTTTCGGCCTAGAATGTTTACAAAAAAAAACATTTTGTACTATATCTCAAGATTTTGAGGGTCAAGAATTTTTTTCATTGCCATTTTTGTTTTCAGCGCCCAAAAATACGCAGAAAATATATAGTCTTTATATATAAAACTCTTTATTAGCTAAAAATGCTCATACAATATAAATAAATACAAAATACATAAAAATACATAAAACATTAATAGGAAAAACATCACAAAGACTTAATATAATGAACACATTCTCGCTTGAATGAATTTAGTCTGTCAGTGCTCTTAATACTTTGTGGTAATCCATTATACAGTTTAAAACCTTCACAGACAATAGACCCTAGGTTATTATTAATATAAAAATTGTTTCTATTACGTGTATTATGACTATGGACACCACTGAAACTAACTGAAAAACTAACTTTATTTTTTTTTGTGGTCCTGTGCTATTTTATAGTTTTTATATAAATAATATATTTGTTAACAAATTTAAATATATTTTCTTAGCTGATTTTGATCAATTGTTAGATGAACACCGATTTAGTTCCATCGAAAAGATTAAAACTGTTAGTGCAACTGCAACATATATGGCAGCATCTGGATTAAATCCAACTCAAAAGGTAAAGGTGACGTTAATCAGACAGACTGACATCTCTACTCCTAACTACCCTACTCTCTAAGGATCCTACTCCATAACATCCCTACTCTTCAAAAATCTTACCCTTAGATATAATGCCTATTCATCAACAATCCAACTCCGAAACATGCCCACTATTTAACATCCCTACTCTTCAATAAACCTTTTCCTCACTAAATAGGATGTTTACTGGGGTACGTAACTTCACGGTGTAATTCCTTACCCAAAAATAAGTACAAAAAAATCCTATAAACATAGGTCCTAAAATGACTAGTAAGGGAGCTACGCCCCTTCAAATGGGGTTTCAAAAATTCAATTTTTATTTAATAACTCAGGAACTCTTTGTGTTAGAGCAACTAGGTATTGCATGTGATCTATCTCTAATAAGGCATATCAGCCAATGGTATTTATTTGTATTTACTTTAACCAGGGCCCTCCGAAATGGGGGGACTTATCACTTTTTTGCCCCAAACTTTTTACTGTGTAACTTTTTTGTGAATTTATTATCAGAATAGGATTTCTTAGGTAAAGATACATTAAAAAGGGACTACTGTCGTAATACCGTAGGATAAACCGTTTTCGAGAAAAATTCATTTGAACGTGAAAATTCACGTTTCGAGGATGAAAAATTAAATACTAAAATGTTGAAAACCAAATTTTTAATGAAGCGAGGTGGTTCTACATCAAAAACTAAGAAAAAAAGTTTTATACATGTAGGTCCAAAAATTGGTTTTAAAGCTACCATGGCTATTTAAAAATGTAGTATTTTTAGGAGACCACAATTCCCTTAGTATAGATTTATGGAAGTACCTGTATATGAAGTTTTTCTTAGTTTTGAATGCACATTCACCCTGCTTTATTGAAATTTTGGTTTTTAACATTTTATTTTTCGTCTTCAATACGTGAAATCTCACGTTAAAATGAATTTTTCTCGAAAACGGTTAATCCTATGGTATTACAACGAGAGTACATTTATTATGTATCTTTACCTGACAAATACTATTGTGATAATAAATTCACAAAAGGTTACTTAGAAAAATGGTTTGGGCAAAAAGTGATAGCCCCCCTCCCTCCGTTTCGCCCCTGGTTAAAGTAACTACATGCAAATACCATTGACTGATAGATCTTATAAGAGATAGATCATATGCAATACCTCGTTGCTATAACACAAAGAGTTCCTGAGTTATTAAATAAAAATCAAATTTTTGGAACCCCATTTGAAGGGACCTAGGAACTTTTACCTTTCCTAAGGAAAATCTTGCGTTAGTAAAAAAATTTAGAAAAATTTGTATTGCTTTTTTTACTTTTCTGGAAGTTTTATATCAAAAAAATATGATTTCCGTAAAAATAAATCTGTCTGTCGGTCGGTATGTCGGTCTGTGTGTCCGGGAAATTTGTGACCACGATATCGCAAGAACGCTTTGGGCTAAAGACTTCAAACTTGGACCACAGGTTAATTATCCAAAGTTCTAGGCTGGGATTGTTTTTCGTAAAAATCGGGTTGGGGTAAGGGGGTAAAATGAGGTAAAAACAATTTTTTTCAAAAACATATACTTTTTATTTATTTTTCGTTTTACGAAAAAACGAAACATTTTTGAAAAACAAAATTTTTCTTTGAAAAACGTATTTTTTTAATTTTTTTGACTTTAATGAGACTAGGCCTATAGGGGAAAGTATTATTTTGTTGCCAGCAGTATTTTTCTTATTTTTGAAGTTACGTACCGTACTTAGTAAACACTTCATTTAACACAAACAAATATTTGTCATGGTAAGCCAGATATATATTTCCTTTATTATTAAACACAGCATTTCCATCTAGGGGCTAGTTTAGGTACTTGAAGTCCCTTAATCGAATGATTTTTTACTTATACAGGGTTATTAAGAAATAGGGTCATTAATTTTAAGGGGTAATTCTACATAGGTAAGGTTTGTCCGATCTTAAAAAAGGGAAATCCTGCAGTGATTAGTAACTATCGCCCTATTACAATACTTTCCAATTTCTCCAAAGTGTTTGAAATGATTATCTACAACTACATATACAAGTCTGTGAAGAACCTAATTTCTATAAACCAACACGGCTACGGTCTACTGTCACTAATTTAACTGAATTTTCTAATTTTGTTGCTCACACTGTTGATAACAAGGGTCAAGCCGATGTAATCTATACTGATTTTATGAAGGCGTTCGACCGAATCGATCATTATATTATTATTAAAAAACTTAAACAGAGATATGGTTTTAGTAGCAGACTAGTTAAACTTTTTTTGTCATATTTGTTAGATAGATATCTTTACGTCTTTTATAATGGATTTGGTTCTGATCTATTTCTAGCAATGTCAGGGGACCTCAAGGTTCTAACCTTGGACCTTTGCTTTTTTTTTATTATTCATAGATGATCTTAGTGAGTTAATTGAATGCCTGCATTTATTTTTTGCTGACGATTTGAAACTATTCATGCAAATAATTTGCATCAATGACTGCATTAGATTACAGAGGGTCTTGGATGCACTGCAACAATGGTGTGAATATAACTGTCTCAATATAAATGTATCTAAATGTAAAATCATCTCCTTCACGCGTAAAAAAACCCAATACTTTATAATTACTCAATAAGTTCTTCCTCCTTGGAGAGAGTATATTCCATTAAAGATTTGGGTGTCACATTTTCTAGTGATTTTTTATTCAGAGAACATTTAGATAGTATTGTATCAGCCTCATTAAAAATGTATGGTTTTATAATGAGAAATTGTAGTAAATTTACCAGTGTACTTGCTTTAAAGACCCTTTACAACTCTTTTGTTTGCTCTAGACTGGTATATTGTTGTACCATTTGGAATCCGTTTTATGAAGTTCACAGACAACAGGTAGAGAAAGTGCAAAAAAAGTTTCTTAAGTGTTTATATTTTAAAGTATTTGGTATGTATCCAGCCAGAGGTTATGATTATGACGTCCTACTGTCTCAATTTGAGTATCAATCCCTAGAACTTCGCAGAACAATAACCAGTATTAAAATGATATGTTACGTATTGAATGGTAGAATGGACTCACCATTTATTTTATCAAAGCTAAATTTTTGCGTTCCAGCTAATTGTACAAGAACTTCTACCACTTTTTATAATCAAGTTGCCAGAACGAATACTCTACGCACTGAACCAATTTTCAATATGATGTTTTGTTATAATAGATATTGTAAGAGTTGCGATATCCACTTTGATTCAGTGAGTAGAATAATTAATTGTATAGTTCTAGAGTATTGGCCAAAATGTTGATTTTAATTTCTACCATTTCAGTGATATATCGTATCTGTATTTGTTATATTGTTATAATATTAGATATTTTATTACATTGTTAATTAACTTTAAACCTTTATTTTGTAAACTTTAATTTTGTAAATTTTCAAATAATATTGTCCTGTAATTGGTTTTTCTGTTGGGCAATAAAGATATTATTATTATTATTATTATTATTATTATAGCAAAATATGAATAAAGTTCCTATAAACATATGTCTAAAAATTCTTCGTAAGGGAGCTAAGCCCCTTTCTAAGTGGCTAAAAAATTCTGTTTTTATTTAATAACTCAGGAACCCTTTGAGATATAGTTTAATTTAGTTTATTTTTAAATTCTTCCTCGGACCACCTAATAGGTGGTATTTTATACGATATTCGACTGACAATAATACAATAATTTAGAATAAATACTCTTCTCTATTAATAGCTACTTTTCTCCATCATAAAACAAATCCCCAAAAAATTTCAACACATAAATTTCGACATCATCATTTTCCCCATCTTTCTTCAATCCTGCAGCCTTCTTACATTCCTCCAAATCACCCAAACCAAATTTTATATTTAAAACAGCCTCCAAACCATTAGAAACGATGTTTTGCCTTTGATCTAATTCTAATAAGGTCCATCTTCATATGTTATTTTTATGTTCTTATTTTAACCGGGGGCGTGCGAAACAGGGGAGCCTTATCATTTTTTTGTCCCAAACTTCTTTCTGTGTAACTTTTTTGTAATTTTATTATTGGAACAGCTCAAAATACATACACAAAAAAGGTACTCTTATTGTAATACTGTTTTTAACCGTTTTTGAGAAAAAATCATTTGAAGGTAAAATTTCACGTTTTGAGGACGAAAAATTAAATATTAAAATGTTAAGAACCAAAATTTCAATGATGCGGGGTGATCTAAATCAAAAAGTAAGAAAAATTTTCTATACATGCAGGTCGGAAAATGGTGAATTTTTAGGAGACCACATCTTCCTTTAAATCTTAAAAGATTGATTTATGGAAGTACCTGTATACCCGGCATCATTGAAATTTTGGTTTTCAACATTTTAGAATTTCTTTTTTCTGCCTCAAACCGTAAAATTTCACCTTCAAATTAATTTTTCTCGAAATTAATGCTAATTAAAATTGATCCTACAGTATTAAAACAGGAGTACCTTTATTATGTATTTTGACCTGAGGAATCATGTTCCAATAATAAACTAACAAAAATTGAAATTTTGGTATGCAGCATTTTAGCATTTAATTTTTCGTGAAATTTCACCTTTGAATGAATTTTTCTCAAATACGGTTAATAGTACAGTATTACAACAGGAGTAACTTTTCATGCATTTTGACCTGAGGAATCATGTTTCAATAATAAACTAACAAATAAGTTATGCAGAAAAAAGTTTGGGTAAAAAAACTGATAAGCTCCCCCTCCGTTTCGCACGCCTCTGGTTAAAATAGGAACATGAAAATAACATACGAAGATTCCTGAGTTATTAAATAAAAACAGAATTTTTTAGCCACTTTCAAAGGGGCGTAGCTCCATTACGACGCATTTTTAGACATATGTTTATAGGACCTTTTTTTCTTATTTTCCTATGTATAATCCCTTAAAATTAATTACCTCATTTCTGAATAATCCTGTATAGAGGGTGATTCACCTAATAGAAATTACTCGTATTACATATGACGGGTCGGTCAAGTTAGCCCCCCCCCCAGTTAAAACTTAGGGTCGAAAAATACAAAGGTAGTTTGCACACAACTTGCACAACCTTGCACAACCAAAAAAAAAGCTTGCGCACTAACCATTGGTTAATTATATGAAAAAAACCGTGTGGGGGGGGCTAACTTGACCTTAGCCCCCCCTCAGTAAAAAAGTTAAAATTTTTCACTACAATCTAATAGTAAATAGCTTGCCAAAGCTTGCACAACCAAAATAAAAGCTTGCGCACCCTTAACAAGAGCGGTGAGGGGTAAATAATGTTTACCGTCAGCCCCCCCCCCCCAGAACTAAAATTGACCGAAAAATGTTGTAGTATATTAAAAAAAAGCTTGCACAACCAAAATAAAAGCTTGCGCACCCTTAACAAGAGCGGCGAGGAGTAATAATGTTTACCATCAGCCCCCCCCCCCCCCGCCCAGAAGTAAATTTGTCTAAAAACTATTGCAGTATATTAAAAAAAGCTTGCACAACCAAAATAAAAGCTTGAGCACCCTTAACAAGAGCGGTGGGGAGTAAATAATGTTTAACGTCAGCCCCCCCAGAACTAAAATTGACCAAACAATGGTGTAGTATATTAAAAAAAAGCTTGCACATCTTTGAACAACCAAAATAAAAGCTTGCGCACCCTGAACAAGAGCAGTGGGGAGTAAATAATGTTTACGGTCAGCCCCCCCAGAACTAAAATTGACCAAAAAATGTTGTAGTATATTAAAAAAAAGCTTGCACAACCTTGCACAATCAAAATAAAACCTTGCGCACCCTTAACAAGAGGGGTGAGTGGTAAATAATGTTTACCGTCAGCCCCCCCCCCAGAACTAAAATTGACCAAAAAATGTTGTAGTATAAAATAAAAGCAAATGCACTTTTTAAGTAGCCTACAATACTTTTTTTGCGTAAATCAATAATTTGTTGGCGGCAGTGGGTAGGTACTTAATTTATTTTTTTTAGTGACTTGAAAGTTTTTTTATTAAAAAGTTCTATTTAATAAAATTTTCATTTTATTTATTTTGTTGTTGAAGATAAAAAATACACTGCCCAGTAAAAGAGCTTTCCCATTTTTCACCTCCGCGCGTGAAATGGATGTTTTATTATCAGATTCAATTTTAGCAACCTTGAAAACCCCAATATACCAATTTTACGATAACTACCCCCCGCCCTTCAGGGGGGTATTTAGAAAAAAAATATTTTAAGATTCTGCTTTAGCGACCTCAAAAACCCGAATATATCAATTTTCAAGAAAACTACCCCCGCCCCTCAGGGAGTGCAGTTAGAATTTTTTCATTATCAGATTCACTTTCAGAAACCTCAAAAACCCCAATATAACAATTTTTACAAAAACTACCCTCCCACTCGGGGGATGAAATTTGAAAAAAATATTAGATTCATATTCGTCGACCGCAAAAACCAGTATATACTAATTTTGACGAAAATATTGAAAATATTTAAAAATATTTATCCGCTCACCCCCGCGGGGGTGGAGTTAAAAAAATTATCGTCAGATTCAATTTTAGCAGCCTTAAAAAGCCATATAGGGGAGACCGGGGTATAGTGGTCACCCTAAGGCAAAAAAAATCATAAAAAATGTATTTTTAAATTTATTTTTTTATTTTTTTTACAGTATATAGGGTGTAACAAAAAAGGTGGGCTGGCTACACATAGCCATATTGTACTCACGAAACAATCAAAAAAGTTCATATAAACATTTTGTCTAAAATGCGTCCTAAGGGAGATACGCCCCTTTGAAAGTGGCTAAAAAATTCGGTTTTTATTTATTAACTCAGGAACCCTTTCAGTTACAGAAACGTGGTTTTAAATGTAAACTAAACTTAATAAGGCCCATCTTCGTATATTATTTTCAGGTACTTATTTTAATCAGGGACGTGCGCCATATTTAAAGGGCCATAGTATCTTTAAAAGCGATGTTTTGACCTACACGTATAGAAGCTTTTTTTCTTGGTTTTTAATGTAGAATTAGCCTGCATCATTGAAATTTTGGTTTTCAACATTTTAGTATTTATTTTACGTCGAACCGTAAGATTTTTTCACCTCAAAGCAATTTTTCTCGAAAACGGTTAATCCTACAGTATTACACCAAGAGCACCTTTTTATGTATATTGACTATTAGATAGTAATGAAAATAAAATGACAAAAAAATACACAGAAAAAAGTTAGGGGCAAAAAACCAATAAGGACCCCCGTTTCGCACGTCCCTGGTTAAAATAAGTACCTGAAAATAATATACGAAGATAGGCCTTATTAAGTTTAGTTTACATGCAAAACCCCGTTTCTGTATCTGAAAGGGTTCCTGAGTTAATAAATAAAAACCGAATTTTTTAGCCACTTTCAAAGGGGTGTATCTCCCTTAGGACGCATTTTAGACAAAATGGTCAATTTAAGTTGTGGGGGGGCTAATCACTATTTACCCCTCACCGCTCTTGTTAAGGGTGCGCATGGTTTTATTTTGGTTGTGCAAGAGACTTACTATTAGATAGTAATGAAAAATTTTAACTTTTTTATTAAATAATAGTTCTGCGCGGGGCTGAAGATAAACATTATTTACTCCTTATTGCTCTTGTTAAGGGTGCCCAAGCTTTTATTTTGATTCTGCAAGATTGTGCAAGTTTTTTTTTAATTTATTTAATTTTTTGGTCAAATTTAGTTCTGGGCCCCCCTGTCGGTAAACATTATTTACCACTCACCGCTCTTGTTAAGGGTGCGCAAGCTTTTATTTTGGTTTTGCAAAGTTGTGCAAGCTTTTTTTAAATATACTAGAACATTTTTCAGTCAATTTTCGTTCTGGGGGGTCAAGTTAGCCCCCCCCCCCCACGGTTTTTTTCATATAATTAACCAATGGTTAGTGCGCAAGCTTTTTTTTTGGTTGTGCAAGGTTGTGCAAGTTGTGTGCAAACTACCTATGTATTTTTCGACCCTAAGTTTTAACTGGGGGGGGCTAACTTGACCGACCCACATATGACGTTATTATTAAAGTTCATCAAAATAAAATTTACACCAGTTAATAATAGACCCAATAAGCTACAAGACTTGTAGCTTATTAGTGTCCTCAAACAAGAGTTTTCTACTAGCTTTTTTTTTCGAGAAACAGAGTATTTAAGTGACATATTGAGTATTATTTTAAATAAAACAAGCCGTGAGGAAATGTAATGCTACCCATTACGCAGCCATTTGTAACAAGCTGTTCTGTAAACCGGCTTCAGTCGTGGATTCTAAGGGTTATGTAACTTAAATATTTAAAAAAAAACGTATGGCCTATGTACGCCACTGAGGTTTAAATGTAAAGATGCATTTTAAGTAAAAACCTAGAAACCTTAAAATATAGACAAGTTTATTTATTAAAATATTTTAACGTATATAAAAATATATGGAGAAATATATACTAGTTTTTTCGACATGGTTTAAGACAAAAGGTTATTAAAATAAGAAAAATAACGTTTGGCTGGTCTTCTGGTTTACATATGAGTTACCTTTTGAAATTTAGAATAAAATATACGGCGTCATAGTGTAGGAATTAGATATTTATTTTATAAATACTTGCGGTTAAAATATTTTGCTGATTTTGACAGTCCCAATATATCTTATAGATCAAGGCCTTGGAATATCCTCACATTAGGATAACATGGTGAGCAGACAGGTCCCTCCGGAAAAACTCCTGATTATTAATTTAAAAATAGCAACTAGATTCATAAGATAGATTTTATTTAAACTCACCCTATTATTTTATGGAGTTTTAAAAAAACAAATTACACTAGGCAAAAAATCTCAACTTTTTTTTTCCCCGATCGAAAGTAAATTTTTCTTACTAATTCGAGGGCGTAGAAACCGAATCTGACCTTAGAAAAATTTCAGCACCTAAAATTTTTGAGATATAAGTCCAGGAAATAATAACGTTTTTTTTTCAAAATCTTTAAAAAAGAGTAGGATTTTGAAATTTTTAGGATATATTAAAAAAATACGAGGAACTCAAAAATATATATGCCAAGGACCTACTGTCAGAGTAAGTACGCGAAAAAAAAATTAAAAGCTTAAAATGAAAGTGCAGAGTTTACTTAATTGCTATTTTGTGGCAAAACTATCAAATCTGTATAAAAATTTTATAGGACTTAATTTGTAGATTATGAAATTCTCTACAAAAATATTTATACAAATATTTTTTTATTTTGCTTAGTAAACAAATGAAAAAGAAACAAAATGAAAGTACACAGTGTAAACTTTTTTCCCGAACCCAAAAAATATATTTTTCTTATCAATTTAAAGGAGCAGAATCCAAATCTGACCTTAAAAAAAATCCAGCACGTCTTATTTTTTAAATTTTAGTACAGGCAATTATACCTATTTAAAAAATATTTATAAAACAAAATATTGTGTATTTTTGTTTGTTTTTTTAATGGTTCTACATCATAAAAATGTTACTTTATTACATAAGAACCATATTACCTAACATTTTTTTAGTTCATTTTTGACCCCCTAGTAATGATTTTTTACATTTTTTAGCATGAGTACGTGGCGATAAGCTTGTCCCCTTATGCACCCTTCTCCTTACCCTCCACCCCTACTTAGTTTTGTCACATTATCCATTTTTTTTTAATGTTTTTTTTTTATAATATCCCTATTTGTTCTACCTATGAATTCAAAGTCTCCATGTTTTAAGTTTGGTATTTTTTAACTAATATTGAGTCGCCGAATGTAAATTTGTCCTCGGAATATTTTTATCTCCCATGATTTTAGATCAAAACAGGGATAAAATAATGATTTTTTAACTTTTTTATCTCATTTTTATCAGAAAACTTAGGTAATAGAAATATTCTGAGGCCAGATTCGGTTTCAGCGACCCAAAATTAGTTAAAAAACATATGACTCCAATCAGGGCAAGAAACCGCGTTACCTAGTGCTATCATCATGAAAAACGATAAATGAAGAAAGTAGACATAGACATAACCTAAAAATTTTAAAGAAATATGTATTTTAATAAATAAATCTTTAGAATAATAATATTAAATATATACCAAGGTAGAGAAGACATTTTTTTATAGCCGAGCGTATTAAAGAGTGCGAGGCTATAATAGTCTTCTCTACCGTGGTTTATGTATTATTTTTTTCACTACTAACGCATTATTATTTAACATTTTTATATCAATAATAAAATAAAATGTTTGCTGGATCTTAATTTACCCCGCAAAAACAAGCAGCCTTTAAAATCGCCATTTCTGAAGACAAATGAATAAACTGATTTATTTACTGAAAGTTGACAGTTCTAGTGGGTGGCATTCTGATACTTTTATAATGTGTGAAAACACCGGTAAGTTGTTCATTTACTGAATAATATGTTATATTCTATTATAATTAAATTAATTAAATAATCTTCAATTAAATATAGATAAATGTTATATTAGCTTTTTTCGTGGTCTTAAAAATGTTCAAACTAATTATAATATTAATAATGTTCCCTTAAAATATGTCAATACTATTAAAGATCTGGGTGTTACTTTCGATGAAAACCTAAACTTTTCCAAGCATATAAATAATATAACTCTTAAAGCCAACCGACTTTTAGGTTTTTTGTCAAGAAATTTTGGACTTTTCAGTTAATACTATTATTACTCTATAAAAAACTTTAGTTAGATCCAACCTGGAGTATTGTACTATAATTTGGTCACCTTATACTTTGCTTGACAGGAACTTGTTGGAGAGGGTTCAACATAGGTTTTTAAGACTCATTGCCTTTAAATTGATAATCATAATTACAATCAAATTCAAAAAAATACTGGAATTGAGTCTCTTGAGTCTGGGAGAATTATATCTAAAGTTTCTTTCATTTATAAATTATGTAATGGTTTGATCGATTGTTCTGATCTTTTAAGTACACTGCAGTTTTCAATTCCAACAAGGAATACGGGGTCTAAATAAAAAAAAATTATTCCAATTTATACAACGAATTATACCTTATTTACCCCAATAAATGTCGCTCTAAAATTTATTAATAGTAATAACATTGACTTATTTCATAGTAATCTTAACAAGTTTAAAGCTACTGTTAAATCATTTTTGTGTAGCAATAATATGTTATGTTATAATTAATTAGTCTTTAGTTTTTCAATTTTAGTTTTAATTAATTGGTCTTTAGTTTTTAGATCATATGTTTTTATTAGATAATTTCTTTTTCAAATATATTACCTATAATTTACTGTAATGGGGTTTTCCCGTGCATATTTAATAAATAAATAAATTCATTTATAATATTTTCTATGCTCATTTTTTTCCATTGGCAAAATATTGTTGCATTTTTTCCATTAAAAATTATGAGCAATGATATGTCTTTGCAGTTCAAGGAAAATCAAGTGGCAGATATCAATTGTTTATAAAATTTACTCTTACTAGGAGAGAAAAAAAATAATTATTGCTATAGGTGAAGAAAATTGATTTCACAGTCTGAAAACATGATAAATAATGGTATGTTTTAAAGCTAGTAATGGAAAAAAAACTATTATTACATTGATATCATGTTTTCACCAAAATTTATCCATTTATACATCGGACGTTTTTAGATTTAGTTTTATTATTAAACATAAGATCTCTGTCCAATTTCTGACAAGAGGAAGCGAAAATGCCTAAATTGGTAATCTACCACTCTTCAAAATTATTTACCAACAAATAAACTGTAACCGGTAAAAAAAAACTTAAAATGAATAAACCATTTGCGTAGAACTAAATAAATGAAATTTAAATTGTAACCGATACAGAAAATTGTATAGTTATAAATACTCCCTTTAGTCAGGAAAACACTAGGATTTTTTTTTGAAAACAAACACAAAACTAACAAAAAACAAGTTATTTTGTGTAGAACAAAAAAAAATAAAAACTCTCCACCCCAGGGAAACAAAAACTTTCTAACACAGAAAAAAAAATTCCAGTAAAAAAAATCATAAAAGGTAATATAGGGTAAAATAAAATTACCATAATACCCATTTCATGTTATGACTTTTACAAAGTTATAAGATAATAAACTACCACTAAACTATTTGCATAGCTATCAGCGAAGGAATAGCTAACTAACAAGCTAAAAAAAAAATAGATACACAAATGTGTAAGTTATGCTAGACATCTTACAAAGGGTAAAATATGTAAATATAATCGAGATAAGGTATGTACAAAAAAATTTAAACAACAATAAATTTTTAATTCTTAAGTCAAATTTGGTAGGTAGGGGAACCTTCAAGTATTACGTAAAGCAAATATTGATCATTTTGGACGGCAGTAATCGAGTAATATTTAAAAAAAGGTGCATCTTTCCATCTTACGCCATTGATCTGTTTAAAAACTCCCTGGGAAGTTCATTGCAATGTTGCCAGTTGGTATCTTACTAGAATTTACTAAAAACTTACTTCCCCACAAGAAAACTCTCCGCTATTTTAATCCAAATAGCCTAATTATAAGAATCCTTTTCAAAACGCACACATTGTTTAATTTATGTAACATGCACATTATTTAAAAACTTTGGTTAAAAATAATAAAAACAAACTATACTAATTTGTTGAGAATTACAGAATTTACATTCACAAAATACCAGGTAAAGATTTATAAGTAGCGAGGTTAGCATAAGAAGTTCTTCTTCTTATTAAGAACATTTTAACTGCGTATACTGCCAAACTTGTTCACTTTAGCGCAGCAAAATTTGCCCGAAATTTAAAATTGATGTACTCCGTCTCCAAACCCATGCTCGAGGAGTCTAGGCAACTTGTTATTCCTCCCGAAGTATAAAAGGTTGCCTAATAGTAATTGCTATCATTTATAATTTACATTCACCGAAAAAATAGTACTCTACTTAAAACCGCCGAAATAAAAAACTTTTTCTGAAGGTAAGTAGTTATAATAAGTTTTTTATTCAATGCAATCAATATTTTTATAATTTTATCTGATGTTTTTAACGTAGGTAAACAAAAAAACTAATTTTTTAATATAATCAGCCAATCAGAGAGTAGATGGCGCTGACGAATAAAACGTATTTACAACTCGCTCCTGATAAATTACTAAAAACTGTGGTAAAAATATATCCAAATTAAATAAAAATTGTTTAAAAAGTGTGTCCAAGTGTAGTGAATTCGACTAAATAACAAAATGCCGCTTACTCGTTCGGAAATATGTGATATAAAAGAATTAATTAAAACAGCCATTGAAGAATCATTCGCCGATGATAAGGTATTGACATTTATAGCGAGGAAGGTTACTGAAAAACTAAACGTTAAACAAAAAATCGAAGAACAACAAAAACAAATAGATCGACTTACACTGGAAAACAAAACACTAAAACTAAAAATCAATAACATGGATCAGTATTCTCGTAGGAAAAATGTTAGAATTTATGGAATTCCAGAAAGTAATGATGAAACCAGCCTGATCGATTCCTTAAAAAATTGCACAAAAATGGAATTCTCTGAAGAAAATACTGATTGCATATACCGAATAGGTAAACCTAAACCTAACGCAAATAGAGCTGTTTTCTTAAAATTTAAAACAGAATTGTCCAAACAAAGCATTATGAAAAAATGCAAAAAACTATAAGGTACGAGAATAATAATCATGGACGATCTTACTACGGAAAAACATCATACACTGAAATCAGCGATCGAAAAGTTTGGGAAAAAAGGCAACTATTATAAGAACAAAATAAATGAAGCTAAAGGTAATCAAAAAAAAGTATGGCATTTATAATATTAGTGAAGAACACGGAGGTAAGACAACACGGGATAACGTTGAAAAAAGTAATATATTTAATAACTTTTTCATTAATATAGGAAAAGAGATGTCGGAAAAAATTGAAGAAAGTTTATTAACAGAGGAGGATATCTGTCATCAAAATATAATTGAGAAATCTATATTTTTGGAACCAGTAACTGATAATGAAGTCATATTAATAATAAATAAGTTAAAAAACAGGTCGGCCCCAGGACCCGACGAAATTTCTAATATTTTAATTAAAAAAGTCCATGATAATATAACTAAGCCACTTTGTCATATAATCAATACTATATTAAATACAGGAATCGTTCCAAAGCAATGGAAGGAATCTATTGTTGTTCCAATACATAAAGCGGGTAGTACCTCTGAACCCAACAATTACAGACCTATCTCACTCATAAACAATTTTGCAAAAATATTTGAGCACTGTGTCAAAAATAGGTTAGTTACATTTTTTACTAAGCACAATGTCATAACAGAGAGACAGTTTGGATTTAGACAAAAAATAAGCACTGAAGACGCAATATTAGAACTTTTCTCTAAAATTATCGAAAATCTCAACCTTGACAAAAAATGCATTGCTATATTCTTAGATCTAGCGAAAGCCTTTGACACAGTGTCTCACAAAAAGTTATTAAGAAGGCTGTATGGCCTTGGGATTAGGGGAATTCCTTACACTTTACTAAAAAAACTATCTTTCCAATAGATTTCAAAAAGTCAAAATAGGTGACAAGTATAGTTATAAATCGGAAATTATCATGGGCGTACCTCAGGGAACTGTTCTGGGTCCGATTTTGTTTTTAATTTATATTAACTCCCTTGCATTTATTAAAAACTTTAGTGGTCATCTTGTGTCTTTCGCTGATGACACAACAATGGTTTTTTCTGACTGCACCTAGGAAGATATGAAACAGAAAGCTGAAGTTGGCCTTTCTCTAGTTTTTAATTGGCTTAAATTAAGCAAACTTACTCTAAACACTGACAAAAGTAAATTTATTGCTTTTTCGGCGCAATGCAATGGTCAACCTAACTTTGATAATTTAAAAATCCATTAAGATAATTGTCAGGAAAATGACTGTCATTGACCAAAGATTAAAAAAACGTATCAAATTAAATATCTCGGTTTAATCGTTGACCAGCATTTGCGCTGGGATGAGCAAGTAACTTATCTTAATAAAAAAATTCGCCAACTTCTACCTAAGTTTTACATATTACGTAACATTCTAAATAAAAACGAGATTCTTCTTCTTTACAAATCCCTTGTCGAATCTGTTATCAGTTACTGCGTTTCCGTATGGGGAGGACTTCACAAAAATTCAGTTGATTCTTTGCAAACCACTCAAAACACTTTCTTAAAAGTAATACTCCACAAACCAAAACTTTTTAATACTGAATTGCTTTACAAAGAAGCCAACGTGTTTAATATCCAGAAATATTATATTTACAAGTGTCTTTAGTTTGCTTTTAAGAAACGGATCCCGTCTTGCCTTCCTACCTTAACCAGATTTGCAAATAATAATTTGGCTATACCTTTATTTAAAAAATCTTTAACTCAGCCATTCATTTTTTACGCAGCACCTAATCTTTTTAATCAATTGCCACTCGATATTAAAAAAATTACAAAAATATCTTTATTTAAAATCAAAACCAAAAACATGCTTTTAAATGACACAATTGTTTTTGAATTTCCATTTTAAGACCGCGCCTTTTGTTTGCTTTATAGCCGCATCGTCTTTTTTGCATTCTTTTTTTTCTCACCCCTTACTCCTACCATAATTAAAAATTATTATTATCTTTAATTAAAAATTATTAGTTCTAAGTTTATATTTTGTAGCTACATATATATTTTTGTTTTCTTGTGCATCTACACACAAGCAACCATGCTTAGGTAGTTGAAAATATTGTAAATTTTGTTTTCTGCTCAATAAATATTATTATGTTTTAATTTTATTAGAACTTCAGTTAAGGTAATTGTTAAATAATAACTTTTCAGTATTTAATAAATTATTGAACTAAATTTAAAAAGTATAATTAAAACATATACATTTTCCTATTTTACTGCCTTTATTTAAATTGAAATGGTTGGTATCCCTACAAGCAAAGGTTTGGTTAAAAAATAAACGTTTTTCTTCGTCGTAAATATGCAAAGTGTTTAACTGTGGGAAATAAGACATGGACCCTGTTAAAAAAAACAAGTAGAGACCAGTAAAGACCAGTAGAAAACGAATCGAAATCTACTGGATCCTACTGCTCTACATGTTTTTTTAACAGGGGAACTAGCATTCCACAGGTTAAAACCAAGAAATGTGTCACACATGATGTGTTTATAATAAAGTTATTTATTATGGCTCGTTAAAAAAGTAAGCAATAAAAAGTGCATTATGTTAAAAATGTGAAATTTAACATTTAACAGTCTAATTTCGGTTTATGTAAAAAAATGTATTGGATGATTCTTGAAACTAATGGATTTTGTACACAAAAGGTAGGCACGGTGGGCTTTAAGCTTACGGAGATGAAAAAATCGAACACCCCATAACTGACAACGGGATATTAATTCTTATGCTTTCAGAATTACATGTTCGTTGAGAACAAAATCGTAGGTGTAGTCGTTTTTTATTCCATCAAAAATTAGTATATATGTGAAAAAAAATTCAAATTCAAAAGTTTGGAGGTTTCACCCCTTAAAATTGTTTATTTGTGTAAGAGTTTCATCCCTAATTTTTTTCAAAATTTTTGAAAAAATCTAGAGGTCGCTCACAGCCATTTTTCAAAAAATATGTTTGCTTAGTTTTTTTATTTTTTTTAAGGCCCAAGAATTTTTTATTCAATCTTTTTAAAACGAAACGGTATAAAGGGATAGTAAATTGCTAACCTCAAAAAAAATCTGAATTTTTCTTTCAAAATGGCGGAGCTGTGCCCCTTAAAGTTTGAAAATGTTTTTCATTGTCTTCAAACATTGTGTGTGTAGCCCAATATGTCCACACATATCTATATATTTTTTATCGGATATACAGCACGGTGGGCTTTAAGCTTACGGAGATGAAAAAATCGAACACCCCATAACTGACAAACTTTTGAATTTGAAATTTTTTTGGGTCACATATATACTAATTTTTTATGGAATAAAAAACGACTACACCTACGATTTTGTTCTCAACGACCATGTAATTCTGAAAGCATTAGAAACAATATCCCGTTGTCAGTTATGGGGTGTTCGATTTTTTAATCTCCGTAAGCTTAAAGCCCACCGTGTAGGACTAATAGGTATAATTTGTTGGTTAATTAAAATTACCTAATAATTTGTTGGTTAATTAAAATTACCTGTTTTTTGTTTTTTACTAACAACACCTACGAAAAAAGATTTTACATCAATTTAAATAAAAATCAATAAAGTGTGTAAATTTGACAACGCTGTAACATCAGCGGTCATTGCACCTTATACAGCTTTTTTTTGCATACGGAGCGACGAATAACGGTCAGATATAGGTTTATTTTATTTTTTTTTTCACGGGGAACAATTTCTGTAGGTCCTAAATGTTTTGTTTTTTTTTAATGACACGAATTACAAAACATCCATTATACCATTATAATGAACAAAGGTTGCAGATAAAAGTTAAATAAAATAAATATAAATAAAAGATGTTTAAGAAAATTAAGAACAATTATAAGATATTTATTTGTATTTTTTTTATATTCCTATCTTAAAATAATTTTGGATTCAAGAGAATTCAAGCCAGAGATATAATCTAAAATCTTAGAATTTTTGTATACAGGGTGTATGGATAGAAATTTTTTGAGGGGTAATAGAAGAGCTCATTTTGAGTCTAATAGACCAAATATACCCTTATAGTTTTTGAGATATCGGCCTTTTTAGATATTTTAGCGTTGAATTTTTCCCTTTACATATTATTTTTTATGATAATAAATACTTTTAGTTTTCCTAAGTATTTTTTTAGATATTCTTAATATGCACTTTGTTGAAACAATACAAAAAGAAATGCTGAATTATTAGTATAAAAAATATGTAGGCCTATTTATGAGTTAAAATATAGAGGTTAGAATTTATTTTTCTATTCTAAGCTAAATTTTCTCAAAAATGGCACTAATTCAAGGGAATCAAATAGTTGGAAAAACTTCTGTTACATACCCTTTCCAATAGTATACCAAGTTATGACAACATTTTTTAGAATTTATTTTTTGTATTGTCCTAAGGGAGCTAACCCCCTTTGAAAATGGCAAAAAAAAATCGGTTTTTATTTAAAAACTCGGGAACCCTTCGAGATATAGCAACGAGATTTTGCATGTGAACTAAACTTAATACGGCCTATCTGCGTATGTTTCACATTTTCACGTACTTATGTAATCAGGGGTGTGCGAAACGGGGGGGCCTTATCAGTTTTTGGTCCCAAACATTTTTCTTTTTTTTATAGTTTATAATATTTTCATGTACTTGCTTTTAGTGCGAAAACGGGGAGACCTTTTAAGTTTTTTATCCCAAAACTTTTTTTTTGTGTAACTTTTTTGTAATTTTATTATTGGAACATGATTCCTCAGGTCAAAATACATATTTTAACTCATAAATTGGCCTACATATTTTTTATACTAATAATTCGGCATTTTTTTTGCATTGTTTCAAGAAAGTGCATATTAAGAATATCTAAAAAAATATTTAAGACAACTAAAAGTATTTAGTATAATAAAAAATAATATGTACAGGGAAAAATTCAACTATTTCGCAAAAATATGTATCTAAAAAGGCCGATGAATAGGGCTAGGTTTTGATCTTAGTCCCGCAGCTTTTAAACGTATTTTGCCACAATTTTTCACGAATTTAATGGTGACACAAAATAAACGGTTGCGTACATTTGACATATTTTATTGAACTCTCTGAGGTTAGGTACAAAATTCAAAAAGTGGTACGAACGGTTTAACATGCCGCCGACCTTGGAATTATTAATTTCAACATAGAAAATAAAGACATTTAAACTAAAAGTCAATAAAATGTTCATAGTTTTAGTTTAAAGGAAGTAAACACAGTTTTGATATTGTTCTTTTTGTAATTGTTTGATTTGGCAGCTTAATAGACACCACACGCACATGTCCATCTGTTCCTGGGTGTAACTCTTCTATCCGTGCCATTTTCCAGTGTTGAGGTTTAACGTTATCGTCTTTAAGGACAACTAGACGTCGAACTTGTAGTTCGTCATTAACTGGCCGTTGCCATTTATTTCGATTCTGTAGTAGGGTTAAATATTCATTAGACCAACGTTTCCAAAAGTGTTGGACTAATTGAACTTGATAGTGATACATCTTTAATGTGTTGGTTTTAACCAAAGTAACATCTTCTTCTGGGATGGCTTTTAATGATGTTCCGATAAGAAAATGTCCTGGGGTAATGGGATAAAGTCATTTTGATTATTTGAGAGAGGAGTTAAAGGACGTGAATTCAAGCATGCTTCAATCTGCGTCAAAGTAGTAAAAAACTGCTCATATGTTAATAATGTATCTGATAAAACACGCTTTAAATGATATTTCACGCTACGAACCCCCGATTCCCATAGTCCACCGATTTGAGGTGAGTAAGGAGGAATTAATTTCCATGTTATTTTTTCGGTTAATAAAAAATTGTCCAAATCGTGTTATTTTGAAAATAATTCGTCTAAATCGTTTTTTGCTCCTATAAAATTAGATCCTCTGCGGGAAATAAATCTCTTAAGTGAGTTTAAAAAAGCTGGAGTGCTTAAGGCACCCACCAATTCCAAATGTATGGCCTTGGTTGAAAAACATATAAATACACATATGTAACATTTAACTGTTTTTCTTGAACGTAAAGTTCCATCCTTTATTATGAAAGGACCTGCAAAATCTATTCCAGTATTTAAAAAAGGTCTTGTAGGTATGAGACGATCTGTGGGGTAATTGCCCATTAATTGAGTTAATAATTTGGGTTTTGCGCGGAAACACACTATACATTTTCTTAAGACTTGTTTAATTGCATTTTTTGCACATCAGCTGTGATTGCGTATTTAAATAATTTAAATCTAAGAACTATTGAAAAAAGATCATTTTGTATAACCGGTCCCGTCATTTGTAAATCGTTGAACGATATTCCTGTCGAAGTTTTAACAGATCTGTCAAATACAACTCGTAAACGTGTTGAAGTCGAATTTTCTTTTATAACTGCGTGATGCGGTAAATAATTTATTTTTACTTTGTTTAAATTTTCGTTAAGTAATGACATGTGATTTAAATTTTCATATTCGTTCATAAATTTAGTGTAATTTCTTTTTAAATTTTCGTCTTTTTCAAACTTTCGTTCCATAGCAAAAAGTCTTTTCTCGGCAAGCTATTTTGATTCACCTAACTTGTTAACATCATCTTTTAACGAAATTTTAACATAAAATTTACCGGTTTCATCGCGTATAGTATTTTTAATATAATGTTCTTCGCATTGTTGTTCTTCTTTTGTAAATTTATTACATTATGGAGATTCGTCAACCTGCCAGAACCTTTCTACGTTTTTATTTAATTCTTGCATGCTAAAGTTACACAATGTTTGATTTTTTGAAGTATTATTATGATTTTGATTTAAAGTACCCGAAATTGTCCACCCTAGTTGCGTTTTTTGTAACGTAGGTTGGCCTTTACGAATTATTTGTCCAACACATAATAGTTGCTAAAATATTTCAGCTCCCAAAAGGGCATCTATTTTACCAGGTAAATTAAAATTTGGATCAGCTAATTGTACGTTGTAAGGGATATTAAAGTTTTGTTTATTATGTTTAATTACTGGAAGCTGACCCGTTATATAAGGTAAAACTAAAAATTGTAACTTTATATTAAAATTTGAGTATTTTGATTGAATAGTAGCTTCAGTGTAAGTATTTACGGCTGAATTTGAGCCTCCTACACCCGAAATTGAAATATTTATTGGATTTGTTTTTAAATTTAAAGTTTGCAATAAATCTTGACTTATAAAATTTGACTGTGAGCCATTGTCTAACAAAACGCGACAATTATGCGCTTTTCCATTTGCATCTAATATATTAACAACTGCTGTAGATAATAATACTGAAGTGTTGCATGAACTTAAATTTGAATGATTATAAATTTGACTGATTTCCGTTTCGTTTACGGGATTAGTATGCTCCGCGTTACATGCGTTTGAGTTATTTGAATTTTCAATATTTTCATTTGTAATTTGCCTCGGATTATTTAAAGTTTGATTTACATGATATAAATTTGACTGATTTTGATTTGTAAAAAATCTATTTTGACTAGTATTATAATTTTAAAAATTTGGGTTACGGTTTGTATTTTGATTTGCAGTGTTTTGATTCGTAGCTTTTTGATTTCTATCGTTTTGATGTGTAGCGTTTTGATTTATAGCGTTTTGATTTATCGTATTTTGATTTGTAGTGTTTTGATTTATTCTAGAATTATTTGAATTAAAAAAATTTGAACCTTGATTATTAAATGAATCCATATGTAAAATGGTATTATGTAATTTTCCGCATTTACGACAAGTTGTTCTTTTACATTCCGCTGAAAAATGATTATCCCTAAAACAATTTAAACATAATTTTCTGCTTTTTATTTCATTTATTCGTTGAATAACAGGCAATGCAATAAATTTTTCACAGTTATATAATATATGATTGGGTTCTTTACAATAAATACATACTCTGTCAGTCTGTATTGTAAACGAATTTGTTGTCCGATTGGAACCAAAAGACTTGTTTTTATCGAATGATTGTAAACCCACTTTTGTTTGAGTTACGCCCTTTTTTGCATTAATAGTTTCTAATAATGTGCATTTATTATTAATAAAATTAATAAAATCTTCTAACGTATTGTTCGAATTGTCATTTTGGTATGCTTCCCAGTCGCGTCTAGTAATACTATCGAGTTTATTTGCTAATAAGTAAATGTTTTATGTTTGTTTTTAACCTCGTACTATTCTAATTAATTAAGCATCCTCTAAGTCCAGGACTTGTGTGGGCTTGTAGTAGAGGGAACCACCGGCTTTAATTGACTTTCGAACCAATATATCTAGGAAGTACGCCTTCGCCAAATTTCAATTATTAATTAACTGAAAAAGGCAATCGGCGCCAGTGAGGTTTGAACTTACGATCATTAGATCAGTGTCAAGCTATATCGATGCCATTGACCGCTGAGCTAAATCTCCCATATAAATATAAATAATAGGTGTGTTCTATGTATCAGTAGGTTCTCCTAAAGATTTTAATGCCCTAATATGATTATTAATGCCATCTACCATTTGTCTAAGTTTAATGTAATTTTCTTTATTTAATGTAGGTAACTCAAAAATTGCTTTCATGTGATTATGAATTATAAGTATTTTATTCTCGAATCTATTTTTTAATAAATCTAGTGCTAATGTATAGTTTGTTTCGCTGACCTCTAACGACTGAATTACTTTTAAAGCTTCACCCTTCAAGGCCGATTTTAAATAATAAAACTTGTTAATAAATGGTATGCTATCATTTGAGTGGATGGTCGTAATCATTTTTAGTTTCGTTTTTAATTTGAGTTTTATTTTTATGTGTATTTAAATAAGATTTTGCTTGTGAAACTAATTCAAAATAGCTATCTTCAAACTGTACGCGTTGATTTAGTTGTTCAGGATGATTATCTCAAAACTATATAGGACCCTGACAACATTGAAACTCTTGCCATATACCATCAAGCTTTTCTAATCTAGATTCTACCAAAGTTAAATATTTTCCATCCTCAAAATTCAAGTTTAATAAAAACAGCCTTAACCTATCTAAAGCGTCTAGTTAGACTGAACGTCTAAACATAAATGTATCGAAATCATCCATGTTTTCTTTTAGTTTAAGCTATGAATAAATAATTTATTATTTCTTATTAAAATTTACAAAATTTTAACGTAATGATTTTATTGGTATATTTCGTATTGAAATGTATTAAATCGTATTGAAGCGTATTAAATCGTATTAAATCGAATTGGAATGTATTGAATCGAATTTGAACGTATTGTATCGTATTGTACTTATTATATCGAATTTAAACGTATTAAATCGCATTGGAACGTATTGAATCGAATTAAAGCGTATTGTATCGTATTTAACTTATTATATCGAATTTAAACGTATTTAACTTATTTTATAGATTTAAAACGTATTGAATCGTATTGGAACGTATTTTATCGTATTGAAGCGTATTGTATCGTATTTAACTTATTTTATAGAATTGAAACGTACTGAATCGTATTAGAACGTATTGAATCGAATTAAAGAGTATTGTATCGTATTTAACTTATTATATAGAATTTAAACGTATTTAACTTATTTTATCGAATTAAAACGTATTGAATCGTATTGGAACGTATTTTATCGTATTAAAGCGTATTGAATCGTATTGAAACGCATTGAATCGAATTAAAGCGTATTGTATCGTATATAACTTATTTTATTAATTAATTTAAAATAATTAAAG
The DNA here is from genome assembly GCA_958510825.1 of Brachypterus glaber. Lineage (NCBI taxonomy): Eukaryota > Metazoa > Arthropoda > Insecta > Coleoptera > Kateretidae > Brachypterus > Brachypterus glaber. The sequence goes on from OY294046.1 coordinate 21,672,086, forward strand.
CGTATTGTATCGTATTTAACTTATTTTATCGAATTTAAACGTATTGAATCGTATTGAAAAGTATTGAATCGAATTAAAGCGTATTGTATCGTATAACGCAACAACGGCTTAGCGTACCAAACGTATACCACAGGGTGATATTTTGATAATTAAAGCCAAGTTATGTAAATATTATTCTGATGGTAAAATAATATCCACAGAACTGTTGGAAAGTTGGTTACACTTGCACAACTAGCTCAGCAGAGAGATTCTTACTTTTGGGGTTGTCATATGTGGAATTTTTTATATATAATTAATTTTGGACTTAAAACTATATTTATTAAAATAAGTAAAGTTTAGGAAAAATGTTTATATCATATGAAAGTTTGGGTTATATTAAAACAAATTAAAAATTAGATTGACATATGAGTTTATATTAAATAAATTGAATATTTTCGTAAGATTACAAAAATTGACAGTTAAATGTTTCTTTAAAAATGTTCATGAGTAATGATTATGCAAAATTTAAAATGTGACAAAATATGGGTATTTTATGAAAAATGGCAAATCTTCATAAAACACAGATACTTAAATTAATAATAATAAAAATGTTTACGACCTGAATTATAATCCTTGGATCCAATTCTGAGATTTTCCGATGATAAACCATGAACTGACGGAACAAAATTTGTCAACCAGTGTACGCTTAAATATGACAAAATCCCATAAATATTCTCCAATTCTGGTTTCCAGCTTCAAAACATGCAATATTACGTATTCATCTGCTTTTGATGGCAAAGGATGATTAAAATATATACGGATTTCCAAAAAAGATTATGATTTCCTTGTCTCGATAAACTAGATGATTTCTCGCTAAATTTGATGTATATTTCTTGAAAATATATTTAATACTCATCAAAGGATGTATTAAAAATAGTTATTTCCATTAATAAACGTTGGATGAATGATATTTGTTTGAAAAAAATAAAGAAAAGTATTTCCTTTTTTACGACGCCATTTTGAAATACATGTGGTTGCGGTGAAATTTCAAAAAGTAGTACATTAAAAATGCTGATACTAAGAATATACTAACTGATACTAACTGATACTAACTGATACTAACTGATACTAACTGATACTAACTGATACTAACTGATACTAACTGGCCTGAAAAAGAATAAAACATTCTTTTACTATATTTTCAATTAAAACAATTAAAATTCAATTACCTTAAGGTTGTATATCGGCCATCAGTAATTTAACCCCAAACACACGTGCGTTGAGATATGTTTAAAATTTGACTGAGAGAAAACGCAGTACGAATTTTAGCTTGTAGCGCACGCATGACGTCACTCCTTTAAAGAGGGCGCTTAAAAATATAAATCTCAAATTCCAACAATTATACTTTATTTTGTTATTATAATTGAACCAATATGTTATTAATTATAAAACAAACATGTACAATTAATAAAATACAATTAATAATTGGTTTCTTAATTAATTTCAGTTATTAACAAAATAGCGAGCCCTGTAAATATCGGTAAATGTAGTAAACTAGTAGAACTTCGATTTTAGTTTAATAGAAAATACCTAGATGGCAGTTATTTCTATTTTCATAAAATACAATTAATTAATTACCAAAAGTAACTAATAATTATAAATTAACGAAAACACTCGACAAACTGTAAGAATTTCATAATAATTGTAATCACAACTTTAATTAAACAAAAATATTTCATACGATACAAAAGATTTCCTGAATTACCGACATTAGGATTTTGACAATCAACCAAAACATTGAATATTTTATTGAATGAAATTTTAAAGTATTTTTACATGAAAATGATGTGTTTATCAAAGAAAACAACGTACTAGTCCAATAAAATGAGTTCAAAAGGAATTACTTAAAATGTATACAAAATTGTGCAAATTTTTGAGGTTATAAAAAAACAAAACATTTCTGAAAAATGTTAATTTTACTAAGGAAAAGTGATTCAAACATTATAATAAGGTAAGCTTTTATTAATAAACGGATAATTAACTGTTCTTTCATATTAATAAGCCATGTCAACAAATAAATTCAACATAAATCATATTTAACATATGTCGGATAGACTAAGTTATACGACAAATTAAAAAAACAAAGTAACAGTCCCACAGCACTGTTACAATCGTATTTAACTTATTATATCGAATTTAAACGTATTTAACTTATTTTATGGAATTAAAACGTATTGAATCGTATTGGAACGTATTTTATCGTATTAAAGCGTATTGAATCGTATTGAAACGTATTGAATCGAATTAAAGCGTATTGTATCGTATTTAACTTATTTTATCGAATTAAAACGTATTGAATCGTATTGGACGTATTGAATCGAATTAAAGCGTATTGTATCGTATTTAACTTATTTTATCGAATTAAAACGTATTGAATCGTATTTAACTTATTTTATCGAATTAAAACGTACTGAATCGTATTGAATCGAATTAAAGCGTATTGTATGGTATTTAACTTATTATATCGAATTAAAACGTATTGAGTCGTATTGGCACGTATTGGATCGAATTAAAGCGTATTTATAAATTAACTGATAATTTTATTTTAATATATCAATTAAAAAAACAAAAAATCATTAATTTTCAAAAAACAAAAAAAATAAATTACTAAAAACCTAAATTGAAGCAAAATGATTTAATGGAAAAAAGGAACGGACTTACTTATTTTTGTGATTTATTCAAATTAAGCCATCTATGCACTTATGTCTATGCTGCCTGGTGCCCATCCGCGTTTTGAACGATGTTGCGCTCTACCCTGCTCTATGCTCCGTGCTTGCAAAAAGTTGGCCGTGACGTCACAATGTTTCTGGAATTTTGTTTTTTTCTTTTTTTTTCGTGTTTAAAACACTTACAGGTGTCTTGTACCATCCGATGTCGAAGGACCATGAATAGGGCTAGGTTTTGATCCTAGTCCCGCAGCTTTTAAACGTATTTTGTCACAATTTTTCACGAATTTAATGGTGACACAAAATAAACGGTTGCGTTCATTTGACATATTTTTTTCGAACTCTCTGAAGTTAGGTACAAAATTCAAAAAGTGGTACGAACGGTTTAACAGCCGATGTCTCAAAAACTATGAGACTTCATAAAAGAGTGTATTTGGTCTATTAGACTTTAAATAAGCTCTTCTATCACCCCTTTCTATTCATGTACAGAAAATGTTTAATTGACCCACAGCTAAAGTGTGTTTTACTTTGCGACGACGTGATACCAACAGCGCATAGCATAGCAAATTTGACTAACTCATGCGACTCTTCCTCTCTCTCGATTTTTCGTGTTTTTCTGTTTAGGAACATCCACATTCTTTGGTTTTACCTGGTCATTTTTTTACGTTGGTTATTCTGTATTCTTTTTGTTTTCCTGTCAGTAATCTATGTTTGGCTTGTGGATTTTTTCGCTTTGTTCGGGTGTTTTGTTAACTTTTTCTGGATTCCGGGACATAAAAAAATTAAGGGGAAATGAAACAGTAGACAGAATAGCGAATGAAGCCAGGAAAATCCCGACGGTTCGAGTCAAAGGGCATTTTCCTGATTACAACCGAGAAACAAAAGAAATCCTGTTTACAATGTGGAAAAAAGAATGGGAAAGAGTAGGACAAATTAAGGAGGTAAAGTACTTGGGAGTAACCTTGGATACCAAGCTTAGCTGGAAGTCTCATGTAGATAAAGTCCTTGACAAATCTGCATCGACCTTTTGGCAAATACGTCGAGTAGTGGGAAAAACCTGGGGTATTACACCCAAGGTCCTTAGATGGATCTACACTGCGGTTATAAGGCCAAGAGTCCAGTATGGCTCAGTGGTCTGGTGGCCTTGTGTTAGGAAGACCACAATTTCTCAGAACCTGGGGAAAATCCAAAGACTAGCTAGTCTTGGAATCACCAGAGTAATAAGGACAACACCCCCAAGCAGCTCTAGAGGTCCTACTGGGACTGCCGTCACTCTCCATCTGGATCCAGAAGGAGGCAATGGCTAGCTTTCTCAGACTTAGGGACTCTGGTAGTTGGATGGGCGGGAAGGCGAACTACGGTCATGGCAAAATCGCTGATATTTCCGAAAGGGACATCCCAATTAGTAGTATCAGAGTGATTGAAGCAGAGGACCGATTAAATTTCGATAGAAGTTTCTCTCTCAGGATTCCGACAAAGGAAGAATGGGAAAAGAAAGAAATACAATTTGTGCCAAACGCTTTGGTGTGCTATACAGACGGCTCGCGTATGGAAGGCATCTAAAGCTTTGGGGCAGGACTCTTCGTGGAGGACCTGGACTTGCAAAAGAGTTTTCCACTTGGACGCTTTTCCACTGTCTTCCAAGCTGAGTTCTATGCCATACAGGAAGCGGCAAATTGCAGGGAAATAAGGCAGCACCGGTGGCACGATATATACATCTACTCGGACAGTCAAGCCGCTCTAAAGGCATTGTGCAATCCCAGCACTAGGTCACTCCTAGTCAGGGAGTGTGCAGAAGCCTTGGAAGAGCTAGCAAGAACCAAAAACGTTTAACTGGTATGGGTACCGGGTCATAGTGGAATTCCCGGAAACGAGAAGGCAGATGAACTTGCAAGACTCGGATCAGGGATGGCCTGCACGGGGCCGGAACCTATATTGGGTGTTACAAGACCGCTCTCGATGAGTGGGCTTATACCAAGCTAAAGGAGCAATGGAGAGCGGTCGACGGTTGCCGGCAAGCTAGGGACTTCCTGGCTGGCCCAAGCAAATCAAAGACCGACTGGTTGCTGGAAAAAGGAAGAACTGCACTCAGACAACTTGTAGGGGTCCTCACGGGCCACTGCAGGCTAAGGAAGCACCTGGCACCTGGCAATGCGGATTCTAGAGAGTCCGCTATGCCCAGAGTGCGAAGAGGATGAAACATTCTCTCATTGCTTAGCCGAGTGTGTCAGATACGACAGGATCAGGTTGCAAGTCTTTGAAATTCAAAGACTCAACCAAGAGGAACTAAGAGATCTCCCCTGGGCCAATATCCTGACCTTTATTGAAAGGACGGGCAGGTTCAAGGAGGACTCAAATTAGTAAATGGCTGGGATTGCCTGGGGTGACAAAAAGGGCCAGAAATGGCCTAGTTGTCCGGCTTTGGCCAAACCAAAAAATTTACTACTACTACTACTAGGACAAATTAAGGGAGTCCCTTAAGAGGATGCATCTACTGGGAAAGGACAGAATTTAAAAAGGGAACATGGTTTAATAACTTACATACCCCGGTTTTCGCGTTATTAAAGGCCGTAGAGATTTTAGATTTTGGCTAACCCCCCTAACACACCCCCATTTGTTGGGGTAGCCAAAATACGAAATGTCTACAGCCTTTAACAACGCGAGAAACGAGATATGAAGTGTATGAATTTGGGTATAACTTGCGTTATGTAATAAATAGACAGCACCTAAACAAATATATGGTGTGATTAATTTAGTGATGAAGCCCTTGATATATTACCAGAGTTGATACTTTCCTTACAATAACAGGGTGGGACAACAGGAATATTAAATTATTTTTAATTTTTGGTGTTTGGTATATTGTTGGCGCCCCCTAGAACAATGGCCTTTTTGTCTATCTCATTTTGCTGACTTTTTGAAAATCAAGCCATTTTAAATATTTTTGAAGAATTTTCAAATTTATTTCACTTACCTGGTGAATATTTAACTTCTACAAAAACTCTAAAACATTCTATTCATACAAAACATGATGCTTCTATAAGTTGTAAAACTTACAGGTATCCACAAGTACATGAACAAGAAGTAAATTCTCAAATAAATCAAATGCTTGAACAAAATATTATCAGACATTCTAAATCACCTTATTGTAGCAATCTGTGGATTGTTCCTAAAAAACTAGATTCCTCAGGTAAAAGAAAATGGCGACTTGTAATCGATTATCGTAAATTGAATGATATTACTATAGGCGATTCTTTTCCTTTACCTAATATTGAAAATATCTTAGATCAACTCGGAAATGCTGTATATTTCACAGTTCTAGACTTATCCTCTGCTTTCCATCAAATTGAAGTGGAAGAACCAGATAAGTGCAAAACTGCTTTTTCTACTCCATCAGGACATTACGAATTTAATAGAATGCCTTATGGTTTAAAAACCTCCCCCGCGAGTTTTGTTAGGAACATGTCGATAGTATTATCCGGCTTAATTGGCGAAAAATGCTTTTGTTATTTAGACGATTTTATAGTTTATGGTAAAGACCTTGCTGATCATATTAATAAACTTAGGTCAGTATTAAGGGAACACAATTTAAAATTGCAACCCGATAATTTTGAATTTTTACAAAGGGAAATTAAATTCTCAGGACACATTATTTCAGATAAAGGTGTAAGACCAAATCCAGAAAAAATTGAACCTATTACAAATATTGCTATTCCTAAAACTCAAAAAGACGTAAAGTCTTTCCTCGGATTAGTTGGCTACTATAGAAAATTTATTCCTGATTTTTCAAAAATCGCTAAATCTTTAAACGCATTATTAAAAAAAGATTCTCAGTTTGTCTGGACAGATAAATGTAACTTATCTTTTCAAAAATTAAAAAATACTTTAACAAGGAAACCTATATTACAATATCCTAATTTTAATAAAAAATTTAGTCTTACTTGCAATTCTTCAAATGACCAAATATCAGGCATATTATCGCAGGAAACTCAAGGAAAGGACTTACCAATTTCCTATTTTTCAAAAACCCTTAACAATGCGCAACAAAATTATTCTACTACTGAAAAAGAATTGTTTGCAATCGTAGAGTCTTGTAAACATTTTAGACCTTATATTTTTGGGAAAAAATTCGATATATATTGCGATCATAAACCATTAATTTGGTTAAATAACTTCAAAGACCCTTCTAGTAAACTCTTAAGATGGCGCTTAAAATTAATGGATTATGAATATGAAATAAAATATAAAGCGGGAAAAGACAATATTAATTCTGATGCACTTAGTCGTTTAAAATTAGAAAAAACTGATTCAAATAATCAAGTTTCTATTGATAAAATCATAAATAATAACTTAAATGTTAAAAATGACAATGTCATAATAATTCACGATAACATTTTTAACCCCTTAAATACAAGATCATTAGCTCACTGTGTATCAAAAGATTTTTACATGAATAAACGTATTGCACTAGATTTTAAAAACAAATTTAAGTCTGTCGATATACTCAAAATTAAAAATAAAAAAGTAGGTGAAGTAGCTTTTATAAATGAACATGGTAGAAAAATATATTACTTAATTACAAAAGAAAATTATTTTGATAAACCTACTTATAAAACTGTTTCTCAGTCTTTAGAATATTTAAAATCGTTATTAATAAAATTCAAAGAAACTGAAGTTTCTATGCCACAAACTGCTTGTGGACTAGATAAACTCGAATCAAATATTATTTTCAATTTAATTAAATTTATTTTTAAAGATTCAAAAATAAAAGTATATTTTTATATAAAAGAACAACATAATGTTAACTATATTCAACCAGAAGAAGATTTAACATTTGATAACTTTAAAAATTTTCATCAAAGAGAAATTAGAGTTCCTAAACCAACTATAGTAAATACTACCTTAAACAGGATAAAAATTTTTGTAATTCCTTTATCCTGTGACTTATCAAACAATAATAAATACATTGATTATATCTACAAACACAATTTAACTATTCCCAATGCGAAAATAAAAGAAATAAATTTAAAACCGTTACCTCAGCAATCTCTTTATTAACTTTTATTAAGGAATTTATAGATGAATCCGCACTTTATGAAATTCTAGACACACTTTATAATCTTAGACTTTTATTGCAACATAATGAAACTAAATATTTTACTATACCAGATATTTCAGAAAATAATGATATTATTAAACAAGATACATTTTATACTTTATTATATTTTTTATTTAGGGACTTTAAGTATGAAATACTTTCCGATGAACGTATTACTTTAACAGACCCAGATCTAATTAAAATTATTCTACAAGAAAATCATGATTTGCCATCTGCAGGTCATCAAGGTTTTGAACGAACCTATGAAAAAATAAAAAAATATTACTTTTGGGATAATATGAAAAAAGAAATTAAAGACTATATTAAAAATTGTCAAACTTGTCAAAAATCTAAAACAGACTTTAAACATAATAAAAGCCCCATGTTAATAACTACCACAGCTTCTAAATTTAATGAAAAAATTGCAATGGATGTAATCGGTCATTTACCAGAAACTCAAAATAATAACAGATTTATTCTAACAATTCAAGATGATTTAACTAAATTCATCCAAGCTTTTGCTATGCAAAATCATGAAGCAACAACTATTGCTATATGTTTATTAAAATATTGTTCACAATTCGGTTTTCCTAATGAACTTTTATCAGATCAAGGTCGCGAATTTATCTCAAATATTATAAAGGAACGTAATAAACTTTTAACAATAAAACATAAGTTTACAACTTCTTATCATCCTGAAAGTAATGGAGCACTAGAACGTACCCATTTAACATTAAAATAATATTTTAAATGCTACGTTAATAAAGACCAAAACAATTGGGACGAATTTTTAAATTTAGAAATTTTCAGTTATAACTCAAGTATACATAAGTCCACTCAAAAAGCCCCATATGAATTAGTCTTTGGACAACGTGCAATAATCCCTAGCCATATAAATTCTCCAAAATTTAAACCTAATTATTCAGATCTAGCCAATG
>OY294046.1:21681023-21799452 GCA_958510825.1 Brachypterus glaber
CACAGCTTCAAAAAATCAAAACTCGTTGAAAAATGAAGAAATTCAAAACAATTTTTTTTGTATTATTTAAAAAATTATAAAATTTTATTTTAGAGATAATTTTATTTTTTTTTATTTTTTATAACAAAGTTAACCAAACAATTGAAAATTTTTAATTTTTCTTTTAAACCACTCTATAGAGTGACTTTATGGCACTTGCCGCTGTTTAAATGTTTAAAAATCGTAGAAAATGTGGGGTCATATTAGTCCAAAAATGCAAAAATCTCAAAAAATTACTTGCCGCCTTTTAACTACCGGCATTCGGTAAGACGAAGGAGCCCGATGTTGACTCGTCTTTCTATAAATAGATTTTATGATAAATTAAAATTTTTCGCATTTTGTCTAAATGTATTCTTTTAAAGAATTTCTTTAATAAAATAAAACTACTTTTCCCTTTAGTTAAGTATAAGAAGAATTATTTTTATTTTTTTGTGAAAAATTGCAGATTGGGGTTTTTAAGGTTGCTGAAAGTAAATCTGACAATAAAAATGGTTGGGGGTTGCAAAACGAAAATCAACAAAACCAAAAACAAGATGGCCGACATGTCAAAGTGACATTTTTCAAACGGGAGGCCGTAGAAACTTGAAATTTGGTATGTAAATGTGCAATGACAAACAAAAATCTACAAAACCAAGAAACTAGATGGCCGACCTGCCAAAATGACATTTTTTGAACAGCAGGTTGTAGAAACTTGAAATTTGGTATGTATATATACAATGACAAACAAAAATCGACAAAACCAAAAAACAAGATGGCCGACCTGTCAAAGTGACATTTTTCGAATTGGAGGTCATATTAACTGTAAATTTGGTATGTACGGGTACAATGACAAACAAAAATTGACAAAACAAAAAAAAACAAGATGGCCGACCTGACATTTTTAGAACGGGAGGTCGTATTAACTTGAAATTCGGCGTGTACGGGTACAAAAGTCCAAACAAAAAACTCGAAAAAAAAAAACAAAAAACAAGATGGCCGACCTGTCAAATTGACATTTTTCTAACGGGAGTTCGTATTAACTTGAAATTCGGTATGTATATGTACAATGAGAAACAAAAATCGACAAAACCAAATAATAAGATCGCCGACCTGTCAAAGTGACATTTTTCAAATGGCAGGTCGTAGAAACTTTAAATTCGGCATTTACGGGGTACAATGATAAACAAAAATTGACAAAACTGAAAAACAAGATGGCCGACCAGTCAAAGTCACATTTGTTTTTTATTTTGTTGATTTTTCTTTCTTATTGTAACCCTACATACCGAATTTCAACTTTCTATGACCGTTCGAAAAAATGTCACTTTGACAGGTCAGCTATCCTGTTTTTTGGTTTTAACGATTTTTTTTGTCATTGTATCCGTAAATACCAAATTTCAAGTTTCTACGAGTTGTTATTCGAAAAATGTCACTTTGACAGGTTGGCAATCTTGTTTTTTGGTTTGGTCGATTTTTCTTTGTCATTGTACCCGTACATACCAAATTTCCGTTCGAAAAATGTCACTTTGACAGGTCAGCCATCTTGTTTTTTGGTTTTAACGATTTTTTTGTCATTGTACCCGTAAATACCCAATTTCAGGTTTCTACGACTTATTCAAAAAATGTCACTTTGACAGGTCGGCCATCTTGTTTTTTGGTATTGTCGATTTTTGCCTGTCATTGTTCGCGTACATACCGAATTTCAAGGTAATACGACATCCCGTTCGAAAAATTTCACTTTGACAGGTCGGCCATCTTGTTTTTTGGTTTGGTCAATTTTTGTTTGTCATTGTACCCGCACATACCGAATTTCAAGTTTGTATGACCTGCCATTCGGAAAATGTCACTTTGACAGGTCGGCCATCTTGTTTTTCAGTTTTGTCAATTTTTGTTTGTCATTGTACCCGGTAAATGCCGAATTTAAAGTTTCTACGACCTGCCATTTGAAAAATGTCACTTTGACAGGTCGGCGATCTTATTTTTTGGTTTTGTCGATTTTTGTTTCTCATTGTACATATACATACCGAATTTCAAGTTACTATGGCCTCCTGTTCAAAAAATATAACTTTGACAGGTCGGCCATCTTGTTTTTTTGTTTTGTCGATTTTTGTTTGTCATTGTACCGGTACATACCAAATTTCAAGTTAATATGACCTCCCGTTCGAAAAATGTCACTTTGACAGGTCGGCCATCTTGTTTTTTGGTTTTGTCGATTTTTGTTTCTCATTGTACATATACATACCGAATTTCAAGTTTCTATGGCCTCCCATTCGAAAAATGTCACTTTGACAGGTCGGCCATCTTGTTTTTTGGTTTTGTCGATTTTGGTTTGTCATTTTACCCGTACACACCGAATTTCAAGTTAATACGAACTTCCGTTAGAAAAATGTCACTTTAACAGGTCGGTCATCTTGTTTTTTGGTTTTTTCGAGTTTTTTGTTTGTCATTGTTTAGTTTAGTTTATTTATTTGAAGTTATTACAGAGTCGTGGGGAGCCCCAAATAAGCTCTAGGCTTGTGGTAGGGGCTCTCCACTAATTTTGATAACAATAAAAAGACAAAATGGAATTTGGACAGTCTTCACAGTAAATTTTGAGAAATCGTCAGCTCTTTGGTGTTTTCCGAGGTGTTTTCTTACAATTCCTTACTCTGTAGATTAGGATTAATTAATTCTTGTAATTTTTCAGACCATTTGCCATTATTTAACTTGAATTACTAAAAATTTAGATTTTATACCAAAAGATATAAATTATAATTGACACATAAATGTCATGTTCTACAGTTAATAATTGTACCCGTACACACCGAATTTCAAGTTAATACGACCTCCCGTTCTAAAAATGTCACTTTGACAGGTCGGCCATCTTGTTTTTTTGTTTTGTCGATTTTTGTTTGTCATTGTACCCGTACATACCAAATTTCAAGTTAATATGACCTCCCGTTCGAAAAATGTCACGTTGACAGGTCGGCCATCTTGTTTTTTGGTTTTGTCGATTTTTGTTTGTCATTGTACATATACATACCAAATTTCAAGTTTCTACAACCTGCTGCTCAAAAAATGTCATTTTGGCAGTTCGGCCATCTTGTTTCTTGGTTTTGTAGATTTTTGTTTGTCATTGTTCATTTACATACCAAATTTCAAGTTTCTACGGCCTCCCGTTTGAAAAATGTCACTTTGACATGTCGGCCATCTTGTTTTTGGTTTTGTTGATTTTCGTTTTGCAACCCCCAACCATTTTTATTGTCGGATTTACTTTCAGCAACCTTAAAAACCCCAATCTGCAATTTTTCACAAAAAAATAAAAATAATTCTTCTTATACTTAACTAAAGGGGAAAGTAGTTTTATTTTATTAAAGAATACATTTAGACAAAATGCGAACTATTTTAATTTATCATAAAATCTATTTATAGAAAGACGATACAACATCGGGCTCATTCGTATTACCGAATGCCGGTAGTTAAAAGGCGGCAAGTAATTTTTTGAGATTTTTGCATTTTTGGACTAATATGACCCCACATTTTCTATGATTTTTAAACATTTAAACAGCGGCAAGCGCCATAAAGTCACTCTATAGAGTGGTTTAAAATAAAAATTAAAAATTTTCAATTGTTTGGTTAACTTTGTCATAAAAAAAAATAATAAAATTATCTCTAAATTAAAATTTTATAATTTTTTAAATAATACAAAAAAAATTGTTTGGAATTTCTTAATTTTTCAACGAGTTATGATTTTTTGAAGCTGTGACTATCATCCCTTAGCTTCTAGCCGCCCTAACTCTGTTAATTTTAATAATAGCAAAAAAATTATAGGACCATTTTTGTGTATAATTTACAGTTCTACAACTTTCTTAAGAGTTTTTTTCTCTAGCTCTTAACGTTTTTCTCAAAATTTGGAAAAAACCCTTTTTTTCATTGTTTTCAACCCTACCCGGGGGTTGTTTAAAAAAATTTCTTCACTATCCTTTTTTAGATACTTCAGAGTAACTTATATCAAAAATTCCGGAACTTATCTCAAAATTCGCATTTAAAGGTCTATTTTCTTGGACTATTTTAATGTAATCTTCCACAACTTCAACATAAGCAGCTTTTAGTTGTTTATCAGCAGCTAAGCGCTTTTCTAACGAGTAAAAACGACGAAGTGCGACTTTACGCGAATCGCCTAAACTTTCCACTACTGGGTCCCTAAATGGTAGCTCCACGACATAACGGCCTTCCCCATTGCGATATAACGACTTTTGGAATTTTTCTTCACAACTTTTTCTCCGGGGTGTGTGTTTGAACACTTGGAACCTGCTCCAACTCCCAAAAGACTCGCAAATCAAAAGGTTTATATGAGGTTACAAATAACGTAACCCTAGCAGGCGTGGCATTCACATGCCCCATAAGCACATATCCAAAAACTGTTTTCATTGCAACTGGATCTCCATAACTAAGACCAGCTAGCATTATGTAAGGGAACAAACCCATACCTCTAATTATGTGAATATTTCCAGGAATGTTGAAAGGTAACGACTTTATATGTGACATCCTACTAGTTTTAATAAAACAAGACGGCAATTTTAACGACAAACTAGATAAGACAAGAGCATTTACTGAAAAAATAAGACTAGGTGCACACACGGGTTTGATTACACATTGCGCTAAACCTTTCGATACTACGGAGGACTCCAGATTGATACCTGTAACAGTACCTGCAAAATTGCTACGACTAAGTCCTAATCTACTGAGGCATTTTTGGGAGAGCAACGTAGAGGAACTTCCTAAATCAATCATGGCACGTACTACATGGAAATTACCTAGAGCATCTGCGACATGTAATAGTGTTTTCGCCAATAATATTGACGACGATTCGTACAACGAACTAAATGCAACTGCATTTTTGCTATTTGAGCGCTGAGATACCCCCCTCCCAGGCTGTGACTTTGACAACGATTGTATGTTTCTATTTGACATAAAACTATCGACACTATTTTGCAATGAACTATCTATGGTATGTGGCAATGAACTAGCTATACTATTTGGTAACGAACTATCTATGGTACTTGGCAACATACGAGCGAGACTATTTGGCAACGAACTATTTATGGTACTTGGCAACGTACGAGCGAAGCTATTTTTACCACTTTTCATAATTTCAAAGTTTGGATCAACGAAAATTTGTGTATTACCAAAGCAACTTTGTGTATGCAAAGCCACATTTTGCGATTGGCCAACTTTTGAACCAGAATCGAAACAATATCGAATGATGTCTTTTGCGAGAGTATTTACAACTATGTGGAGAGTTACAACCTTTCACGCTATGAAACTCTGCAAGACAATTCAGGCAAAGACGGTGTTGTCGGGCAACTTAATACCTTTTATTTGACTGCAATGAAATGAAAGAAGGGCATTTTGTTAAAGCTTGCTTACACTGTGGACAAACGATTTTTGCAACAGTGTCGGAAACATACGAGGTGGCTTTAAAAGGTTTATATCGTCGGCTTACAATTAAAAGGCACTAAGTCACTTTTTTGCAAACATGGGATTTAAATGGCACTCCAAACCGAACTAACTTCTAGGTGGACTGCCAAGGGACTTACCCACTTTAAAAACGCACCAATTTGATTTTATCTGGCAATAGGCACTAAGTCACTTAGTAGTAGTAGTAGTAGTGCGTTTTATTTGTAGATTATTTCAAATGTTTCTGCACTAAGCGACTTAGTGTTTGTTTGTTTGCCGAAACGTGTATTTTTGTAGTGTTGTTTTTCGTTTTCTTTTTGTATTTTACAAGCTAAAATTAAGTTAAAATGTGTAGTCTGGGTGCCAAAATAACCCGAGAAAAACTCATGTAAGAGGAAAAATTATTATTGTTTATTTGAGGTTATGGTATTATTTCTAAAAAAGAGTTAATTTATAAAAATATGATTGATAGAGTCATTTATAAGATACAATATCGAGTTATTTATTGTACTGACAAACGCATTCAAATTTTGCTATGTTAAAGTTGATGAAATAGAGACAGAACAGAGAAACAGAACTTTACCTCTAAAATGACAGTGCTTTTTACGTGTACTTTCAATGTGTAGGTAATAATTTAACTTTTATTTGCGTTGGTTTTTTTATTATCAGATAATATTTCAAAACCAAATTTGAAGCTTTCACACTAAGTTCAAAGTCTCGGTGCATTTCTGAGGGGTGTTTTCCGAACTTTAGGCGAACTTTAGTTTTTCTTTATATTCTTGTTATTTATATAGTAACCAACGATTTAAGAGCAAAATTTAAAAAAATCTATCGGTTAGTTTTTTTTTATTTAGATTTTTTTTTTTTAATTCTGCACCTGTTCAATTATTTGTCTATATCTCAGCTATTTCTAATTATGTAATAAAAATATTATTTAAAATAAAATTGTTAACCGCTGTGGTGTTTTAATCGAAGGACCTTTGTGACGTGAGGCAAAATAGAGACTTACTTGTATTGTTCCAGGTGTCTTCTTCTACTTGGGCCCAAGATGATGTTTCCTTGGAGAAATGGCGTAAGCCCTATTTGCAACTCGTTCTACGCGAAATGTTATTTATTGGATGTATTTTCCATAGCGTGATTCATTACGAATAACTATTGTTATTTTTGTTCTTTGGAAGCGATAGTGGCGTGAGTATCGTGCCCCTGACGAATTTTAACGTATTTTCCGGACCGTGATGTTTTACGAACTCATTCAAATTACACTGAAATATCGCCTGAAGCTAACAACTTCATCTAGTACGTCATGCTCATGAAACCTTATATTTTTCCGGATAAGGGACTTATCAAAATCTACTATATACAGGATGAAAACTAAACAACAAAACACCCCCTAACCTATTAACTAAACTAAAAGAAAGAAGTAGTAAGTTACTGGGAAGGTAACAAGCAAAGTTTGACCAAAGGACGTTTGTAAGCGCTCTGACTGGTCTTCACCGTGGCAACTCTGACAATACCATCTGCGCCTGGATGTAGTTCTTGAATTCTACCCAAAAGCTATTTCCCTGGGGATAGATTTTCATTCTTACAAACAACCAAAGAACCCTTAGCAACATCCAAGGTGGGTTTGTGCCATTTAAAGCGCTGCTGAAGAGTCTGTAAATACTCTTTATTCCAGTGACGCCAGACAGAAAACTGGAACTTTTGTACCAGCTGCCAGTGAGATAACCTATTGATAGGGGTATCAGATAAGTCCTCATCTGGAAGAGCGGAAACTGGTTCCATATTCAAAAAATAGTTTTGCGTAAGAGCGGTCAGATCATGTGGATCCGAGCTCATAGCCATGTTCGGACGGGAATTTAGTATGGCTTCGACCTGCGCCAGAAGGGTAGCCATCTCCTCAAAAGTGAGAATTTGTTTCCCGATCACTCTTGCAAGGTGTTTCTTTGCGGACTTAATCGCAGCCTCCCAGAGCCCTCCCATATGGGGAGCTGCTGGAGGGTTCAAATGCCACTTTATGGCTAAACTACTACAAGTGTCCTGCAGATATGACATAATCATATTTTCGTAACCGATAAAATTTGTGCCCATATCGCTATAAACGTCAGAAACTCTTCCACACCTAGCAATAAACCTGCGAAATGCTGCTAAGAAGGCTTCACTAGAAAGACTGGATACCAATTCTAGGTGTATGGTCTTCGTGCAGAAACCATAAAGGACCTCCCGTATCTACTCCACATTTCGAGAAAGGTTTAATTTGCGAGATGCGAGACAGTGGTAAGTTTCCCATGACTGGCGTCAGTGTCTTTGGATTTGCTCTAAAGCATTTATTGCATTTGGATATGCAACGATATATAGCGCTTTTGGAAGCTATAATCCAGAACTGTTCACCTAAAAGATACTGCAAAGCTTGAGCGCCAGGATGCATGTATTTTTCATGAAAGTGCCTAATAATCAGATGCGTCAAAACGTGAGTTTTAGGAAGAAGAATGGGATACTATCTAGCAAAAGAAAGGTGTGAGTACTGAAGTCTACCTCCCACTCTTAATATTCATTGTAAATCTACAAAAGGAGCTAGTTTACGCAACTGTTTTGAAACAATTCTGTTTTCCTTAATTTGAACAAGTTCATCGTGAAAAGCGATGCTTTGTACCCGCTTACATAACGAAAACGTAGCACAATGCAATTCACGATGCAAGTCCACCTGAAAGGGTTTCAGTTGGAGTTTTTGTATTGTGCAAGAAACGTAGTCAAGAAAATTATCTTCCTCTTGTGCTATCATACATGCTAGTTTTGTGGTTTTGACAGCCTCAAGCTCTACTTCTTTTAGCAGAAGAGATGGAGAAAAGTTTCCCGTTGTGATTGTAGAGTCACACCAAGCGAAAATCCTATGAAAGGATATTTTTTCAGCAAAAGTATCTTTAACGAAAGATATCAAGTCACTCAGAAGGACTACCCCACAAAGCTCAAGTCTGGGTAAGCTATTTTTTTTTTAAGTAGCCACCTTAGATTTTCCACCAAGAATATATACACAAATGTGCCCATCTGCCCTAACATGCCGAATATACACACAAGCAGCGTAGCCTTTTTCGCTGGAGTCACTAAATCCGTGAAGTTCAACTTCAGAATCTGGATATGCCAAATCTAAAAACCTTGGAATTTCCAAGGAACCAAGTACAGATAGTTCAGACTTGAACAGTGACCATTTTTCTGCAATATCTGGTGGAGCTGGATCATCCCAATTCAGTCCCAAAGACCATAAACACTGTATTAAGTGCTTAGCAAAAAAAGTTAATGGTGTTAAAAAACCTAAAGGATCCCAACCCTAGCAATATCTGAAAGGATTGAGCGTTTTGTGGGACTACTGTTCGTGAGCGAAACATCGAAAGAAAAGCAATCCGAGGACGGACGCCAATGAAGTCCTAAAAATTTTAAAGAACTATCAGACGAATCAAAATTAATCGATTGTCGTTCATCAATAGCGACATTTTTAAGCAACTTAGGAGAGTTTGAAGCCCATTTTCTCAATTGAAATTTGGCCTTGTTTAAAAGAGCAATTAATTCCGCCTCCAGCTGTGCAGTTTCTTCCAAAGAATCACCACCACTGTCATCAACATAGCGATCCTTGATCAGAGCCTTGGCAGCTAAAGGTAAATTATGGTCCTCGTCTGCAACAAGCTGTTGGACAGTACGTTGTGCCAAAAATGGCGATGACGTTTGTCCGAATACAACGGAAGTAAGAACATATTCTTGTATGGGACAATGCTTGTCAAATCTCCACAGTATACGCTGATAATCACGATGTGATTTTTTTAAAATACTTATGAGCGCTGAGATACCCCCCTCCCAGGCTGTGACTTTGACAACGATTGTATGTTTCTATTTGACATAAAACTATCGACACTATTTTGCAATGAACTATCTATGGTATGTGGCAATGAACTAGCTATACTATTTGGTAACGAACTATCTATGGTACTTGGCAACATACGAGCGAGACTATTTGGCAACGAACTATTTATGGTACTTGGCAACGTACGAGCGAAGCTATTTTTACCACTTTTCATAATTTCAAAGTTTGGATCAACGAAAATTTGTGTATTACCAAAGCAACTTTGTGTATGCAAAGCCACATTTTGCGATTGGCCAACTTTTGAACCAGAATCGAAACAATATCGAATGATGTCTTTTGCGAGAGTATTTACAACTATGTGGAGAGTTACAACCTTTCACGCTATGAAACTCTGCAAGACAATTCAGGCAAAGACGGTGTTGTCGGGCAACTTAATACCTTTTATTTGACTGCAATGAAATGAAAGAAGGGCATTTTGTTAAAGCTTGCTTACACTGTGGACAAACGATTTTTGCAACAGTGTCGGAAACATACGAGGTGGCTTTAAAAGGTTTATATCGTCGGCTTACAATTAAAAGGCACTAAGTCACTTTTTTGCAAACATGGGATTTAAATGGCACTCCAAACCGAACTAACTTCTAGGTGGACTGCCAAGGGACTTACCCACTTTAAAAACGCACCAATTTGATTTTATCTGGCAATAGGCACTAAGTCACTTAGTAGTAGTAGTAGTAGTGCGTTTTATTTGTAGATTATTTCAAATGTTTCTGCACTAAGCGACTTAGTGTTTGTTTGTTTGCCGAAACGTGTATTTTTGTAGTGTTGTTTTTCGTTTTCTTTTTGTATTTTACAAGCTAAAATTAAGTTAAAATGTGTAGTCTGGGTGCCAAAATAACCCGAGAAAAACTCATGTAAGAGGAAAAATTATTATTGTTTATTTGAGGTTATGGTATTATTTCTAAAAAAGAGTTAATTTATAAAAATATGATTGATAGAGTCATTTATAAGATACAATATCGAGTTATTTATTGTACTGACAAACGCATTCAAATTTTGCTATGTTAAAGTTGATGAAATAGAGACAGAACAGAGAAACAGAACTTTACCTCTAAAATGACAGTGCTTTTTACGTGTACTTTCAATGTGTAGGTAATAATTTAACTTTTATTTGCGTTGGTTTTTTTATTATCAGATAATATTTCAAAACCAAATTTGAAGCTTTCACACTAAGTTCAAAGTCTCGGTGCATTTCTGAGGGGTGTTTTCCGAACTTTAGGCGAACTTTAGTTTTTCTTTATATTCTTGTTATTTATATAGTAACCAACGATTTAAGAGCAAAATTTAAAAAAATCTATCGGTTAGTTTTTTTTTATTTAGATTTTTTTTTTTTAATTCTGCACCTGTTCAATTATTTGTCTATATCTCAGCTATTTCTAATTATGTAATAAAAATATTATTTAAAATAAAATTGTTAACCGCTGTGGTGTTTTAATCGAAGGACCTTTGTGACGTGAGGCAAAATAGAGACTTACTTGTATTGTTCCAGGTGTCTTCTTCTACTTGGGCCCAAGATGATGTTTCCTTGGAGAAATGGCGTAAGCCCTATTTGCAACTCGTTCTACGCGAAATGTTATTTATTGGATGTATTTTCCATAGCGTGATTCATTACGAATAACTATTGTTATTTTTGTTCTTTGGAAGCGATAGTGGCGTGAGTATCGTGCCCCTGACGAATTTTAACGTATTTTCCGGACCGTGATGTTTTACGAACTCATTCAAATTACACTGAAATATCGCCTGAAGCTAACAACTTCATCTAGTACGTCATGCTCATGAAACCTTATATTTTTCCGGATAAGGGACTTATCAAAATCTACTATATACAGGATGAAAACTAAACAACAAAACACCCCCTAACCTATTAACTAAACTAAAAGAAAGAAGTAGTAAGTTACTGGGAAGGTAACAAGCAAAGTTTGACCAAAGGACGTTTGTAAGCGCTCTGACTGGTCTTCACCGTGGCAACTCTGACAATACCATCTGCGCCTGGATGTAGTTCTTGAATTCTACCCAAAAGCTATTTCCCTGGGGATAGATTTTCATTCTTACAAACAACCAAAGAACCCTTAGCAACATCCAAGGTGGGTTTGTGCCATTTAAAGCGCTGCTGAAGAGTCTGTAAATACTCTTTATTCCAGTGACGCCAGACAGAAAACTGGAACTTTTGTACCAGCTGCCAGTGAGATAACCTATTGATAGGGGTATCAGATAAGTCCTCATCTGGAAGAGCGGAAACTGGTTCCATATTCAAAAAATAGTTTTGCGTAAGAGCGGTCAGATCATGTGGATCCGAGCTCATAGCCATGTTCGGACGGGAATTTAGTATGGCTTCGACCTGCGCCAGAAGGGTAGCCATCTCCTCAAAAGTGAGAATTTGTTTCCCGATCACTCTTGCAAGGTGTTTCTTTGCGGACTTAATCGCAGCCTCCCAGAGCCCTCCCATATGGGGAGCTGCTGGAGGGTTCAAATGCCACTTTATGGCTAAACTACTACAAGTGTCCTGCAGATATGACATAATCATATTTTCGTAACCGATAAAATTTGTGCCCATATCGCTATAAACGTCAGAAACTCTTCCACACCTAGCAATAAACCTGCGAAATGCTGCTAAGAAGGCTTCACTAGAAAGACTGGATACCAATTCTAGGTGTATGGTCTTCGTGCAGAAACCATAAAGGACCTCCCGTATCTACTCCACATTTCGAGAAAGGTTTAATTTGCGAGATGCGAGACAGTGGTAAGTTTCCCATGACTGGCGTCAGTGTCTTTGGATTTGCTCTAAAGCATTTATTGCATTTGGATATGCAACGATATATAGCGCTTTTGGAAGCTATAATCCAGAACTGTTCACCTAAAAGATACTGCAAAGCTTGAGCGCCAGGATGCATGTATTTTTCATGAAAGTGCCTAATAATCAGATGCGTCAAAACGTGAGTTTTAGGAAGAAGAATGGGATACTATCTAGCAAAAGAAAGGTGTGAGTACTGAAGTCTACCTCCCACTCTTAATATTCATTGTAAATCTACAAAAGGAGCTAGTTTACGCAACTGTTTTGAAACAATTCTGTTTTCCTTAATTTGAACAAGTTCATCGTGAAAAGCGATGCTTTGTACCCGCTTACATAACGAAAACGTAGCACAATGCAATTCACGATGCAAGTCCACCTGAAAGGGTTTCAGTTGGAGTTTTTGTATTGTGCAAGAAACGTAGTCAAGAAAATTATCTTCCTCTTGTGCTATCATACATGCTAGTTTTGTGGTTTTGACAGCCTCAAGCTCTACTTCTTTTAGCAGAAGAGATGGAGAAAAGTTTCCCGTTGTGATTGTAGAGTCACACCAAGCGAAAATCCTATGAAAGGATATTTTTTCAGCAAAAGTATCTTTAACGAAAGATATCAAGTCACTCAGAAGGACTACCCCACAAAGCTCAAGTCTGGGTAAGCTATTTTTTTTTTAAGTAGCCACCTTAGATTTTCCACCAAGAATATATACACAAATGTGCCCATCTGCCCTAACATGCCGAATATACACACAAGCAGCGTAGCCTTTTTCGCTGGAGTCACTAAATCCGTGAAGTTCAACTTCAGAATCTGGATATGCCAAATC
Source organism: Brachypterus glaber (assembly GCA_958510825.1). Classification (NCBI taxonomy): domain Eukaryota; kingdom Metazoa; phylum Arthropoda; class Insecta; order Coleoptera; family Kateretidae; genus Brachypterus; species Brachypterus glaber. The sequence continues at coordinate 21,693,993 of OY294046.1, forward strand.
TAAAAACCTTGGAATTTCCAAGGAACCAAGTACAGATAGTTCAGACTTGAACAGTGACCATTTTTCTGCAATATCTGGTGGAGCTGGATCATCCCAATTCAGTCCCAAAGACCATAAACACTGTATTAAGTGCTTAGCAAAAAAAGTTAATGGTGTTAAAAAACCTAAAGGATCCCAACCCTAGCAATATCTGAAAGGATTGAGCGTTTTGTGGGACTACTGTTCGTGAGCGAAACATCGAAAGAAAAGCAATCCGAGGACGGACGCCAATGAAGTCCTAAAAATTTTAAAGAACTATCAGACGAATCAAAATTAATCGATTGTCGTTCATCAATAGCGACATTTTTAAGCAACTTAGGAGAGTTTGAAGCCCATTTTCTCAATTGAAATTTGGCCTTGTTTAAAAGAGCAATTAATTCCGCCTCCAGCTGTGCAGTTTCTTCCAAAGAATCACCACCACTGTCATCAACATAGCGATCCTTGATCAGAGCCTTGGCAGCTAAAGGTAAATTATGGTCCTCGTCTGCAACAAGCTGTTGGACAGTACGTTGTGCCAAAAATGGCGATGACGTTTGTCCGAATACAACGGAAGTAAGAACATATTCTTGTATGGGACAATGCTTGTCAAATCTCCACAGTATACGCTGATAATCACGATGTGATTTTTTTACTAAAATTTGCAAAAACATACCTTTAATGTCTGCAACGAAAACGTATTTAGGTATGCGAAAATTAAGCAACAAAGTAGCGATATCTGATTGAAGCTTAGGTCCAGCTAACAAACAGCTATTTAGCGATTTATTTTCAGGCGTCTTAGCCGACGCGTCTAGGACTATCTGAATTTTATCACACCCAGATTTGTAAACTTTGGGGTAAATAAAACTTCGGAGCCTAGGGGCCACTAGAAAATGCTAGTTCCATTAGTAGTATCCAAATAATCTTGGAAAATATTACTATAAGTATTTTAAAAAGATTCATCACGGTCGAATCTTTTTTCGAGCGAAAGAAACCGTCTAAGAGCCACTGACCTTGAGCCTCCCAAAAAGACTGGTTCAGGGTCTTTGAACGGCAAAACGACTAGGTATCTCCCATCTGTGGTACGAGAAACTGTATTTTTGTATATTTCCTCGCACTGTTCTTATTCTGGAGAAATAAAGTGTTTTTCCGGTACTTGCTCAAGTTTCCAGAACTTTCTAATATCAAATGTATCTACTGACGAAAGTTAAGAGATAAGAGGCTGAAAGGGGGTATTTATTTGGCCCATAAGGATCCATCCTAAAGCTGATTCCAATGCCACAGGCTTCCCTGGACCACCTGACACTCTTCCAGATTTTAAAATTTGAGAAAACACTGATGCTCCCAAAATCATGTCCACACTTTTGGAGCGATTAAAATCTGGATCTGCCAGTGACAGTTCTGAAATGTATTTCCAGTGAGAAGTATTAATAGAACACGAAAGTACATTGAAAATAAGCGAAGGTAGAATCATGGCCTCTACATGTAGAACTGGCTCCTCACCATCAAGCGGTTTGAGAACACAAGAGATGATTCCCCTGGCCATAACCGGAGCGTTCTGGTTTATACCAGTTACGCTTGGGCGAAAATATATTCGGGGTAACCCCAGTCGATTTAGGCATTTTTGCGAAATAAACGAAGCCTGCGAACCACAATCAAGCAAAATTCTTACTGGGTGAAAAGCGCCATAACCATCCTGCACTTTTACCACCGCAGTGGAGGGATTCGAGGCACAACCAAACCGTTAACATTTCCACGTGATTGGTTGATTTATTCTGCAAAGAAGAAGAAGAAGAAGAAAAAGTCAACGTAGAAAAAAAGCTATGGGATCTGTGACGAAAGAACGAGTTTATGGAGCAGAATTTGTGTCAAAATGCAACACGGAATGGCGTTTTTTCTTGCAAATTGCACAAGAATAGATGGAGGGACAGTTACTTACACCATGACGATCGTGTAAGCAGTTAATACACAGATGCAGCTGCTTAACAAGGTTTAGCCTACCTGAAATATTTTTACGTAAAAATTCCTGACATCTAGCATTAAAATGATTACCATTTTTTGCAAAAAGAACACTTGAATCTTGAATCTTGAATCTTGATGTATTTTTATTCTGCGCATGCGTCTTAATTTTTGGCTGGTCGACCTGATTTACTACAAAACAGTGTTTTCACGTGACTGAGCACTGACTGCAGATTGCGAAGTACTTGGTTTTAAATCAGATTACTTTGAAGACATTGCTTCTACCGATTCCAAGGCCTTACAGTGATTCATCAAAAAAGTTTTGAGCAATTGAACAGTTATTCTGCTCCTCGAACTTGGTACACAAAGTTTTAGGCAACTTTTTCAGAGTTAAATCAAATAGAATAAAACTCCAATTTTCAGTATAAATATCTAGCGCATCAGAGCGGCTAAATTTTCTGTTATAACATTAAGCATGTTATAAATGGATGTATCAGCTACGGTAGCTGCCAGGTTGCAAATCGCATGCCAATGCGAAGTTGCAAGTCTACGTACATTTGAGTACCTATCACACAATTGTTTATAGGCAATTGGGTAATTTGCCCTTGAAAGAGGCAGGCATTTGATAATATTTAGAGGCTCATCCCTAAGTGACGCGTGCAAATAGTAAAATTTTTCTATTTCATCGAGATTCCGATTGTTATGAATCTTTGAGTCATAGAGATCTCTAAATTTAGACCATGAAGAGAAGTCTCCACTGAGAGATTTTAGGAAGGTTCAAATTGGAAAGACTGGATCTGGATTCTGACGAACCAGAAGCTCCACACAAAATACTGTGCGCTTCCTGAATTTTCCAGTAATATCCATCTATTAATTTTTGTGTTTCTTTTTCACAACTTAATTCTTGTTTCTTAGTGGCCTCAGTTTGGGACACATCGGCTACTAGTGTACTATCGGCTACTAAAATGTCGTCCGACAGTCCGGCAGTATATGCCAGGTCTGCTGTCCTGTAGCTGCCTTTAAACTCTTGTAGTTTAGCGACATCAGCCTGTGCATTTTGCGCAACATTGTATATCCGTTTTAAACGCTCTACCTGGGCCTGACGTTTATACGTTAAAGCTTCCATGTCTGTTAAACCAAACAGAGCGATTAAAAGGTAAAAAACTAGCAGAAACAAGCCTTTAAAAAACAGACAAAAAATGAAGCGAAAATTTGGCCTCAAAAAATTGGAGCAAAATTGAGCCTCTAAAAAATAGAGCAAAATATAGCGAAAATTGAGCCTCTTAATAGCAGAGAAAAATAAAGCAACAGTTTATACCTCTAAAAATTAGAGAAAAATAAAGCGAAAAATGGGCCTCTAAAAATTAGAGCAAAATAAGCGAAAATTTTTCCTCTAAAAATAGAGAAAAAATGTAGCGAAAATAGTTTCTGTAAAAAATAGAAAAAAAAAATAGCGAAAATAGTTCCCCTAAAAAATAGAGAAAAAAATGTAGCGAAAATATTTCTTCTAAAAAATAAAGAAAAAAATATATTATTTTGTAAAAACAACAAAAAAATGTAGCGAAAAAATATTTTCTGTAAAAGGCAGAAAAAAAGGTAGCGAAAATATTCTCTGTAAAAAACAGAAAAATGTAGCGAAAATATTTTTTTGTAAAAAACAACAAAAAAATGTAGCGAAAAATATTTTGTGTAAAAGACAGAAAAAAGGTAGCGATAATATTCTTTGTAAAAAAAACAGAAAAATCTAGCGAAAATATATATATTTTTTTGTAAAAAACAAAAAAAATGTAGCGAAAATATTTTCTGTAAAAAACAGAAAAATGTAATGAGGATTTTCTCTGCCTGAAAAATCAAACTTCAGAGGACACCTGGAATTTCCCTCAAACCACGTATAAGGCGGACCTGTATGATTTCAATCTTAAAAAATTACAATGCTAAATAAATTTAAAATAAATTGTTCTTTTCAAATATAAAAATACGGTAAAAAACTCTGAATTTACTGATAAGTCGAAATGTATAAATTTTATTATAACTAAATTTTGTGTACTTAATTAAGATAAGTGCCTGGGTCCAAAATTTTCCCTTAATTACATATTTGTTTCAGTTAAAGATTTTAACACAAAATTTGCAAAAATAGACTAATAAAAAATAAGATTATTTATTAAACAAGCAAAAAATATTTTTTTTTGGCAAACGTATCGTCCGGACCGTGGTGTTTTACGAACTCATTCAAATTACACTGAAATATCGCCTGAAGCCAACAACTTCAGTTAGTACTTCATGCTCATGAAACCTTATATTTGTCCGCATAAGGGACTTATCAAAATCTACTATATACAGGATGAAAACTAAACAAAAATAAAGACTGCTTAATTTTCTAAAAAAAAAAGTAAATACCATTTTTTAAGATCTTTTGCCGTTTTGTCACAATACGCGATTTAAGTTTAAAGTAAAACAAAAAAGTATAAATTAATCTTTATATTTATTAAAAATTATCTAAGGAGGCTTGTTTTACTGTAAAATTTCAAGTTACCTTAAAACACATTATTTTTAATAAATATAAAGATAAACTTTTTTGTTTTACTTTAAACTTTAATCGCGTATTGTGACAAAACGGAAAAAGATTTAAAAAAATGGTATTTACTTTTTTGTAAAAAATTAAGCAATCTTCGTTTTATTTTTAATAATATTTTTATTATAATTAGAAATAGCCGAGATATAGACAAATAATTGAATAGGTACAAATTTTTATAAAAAAATATAAATAAAAAAAAATAACGGTTAGATTTTTTTTAATTTTGCTCTTAAATCCTTGGTTACTACATAAATACAAAGAATATAAAAAAACTAAAGTTCGCGGCAAGTTCGGAAAACAGCTGTTCTAAGGGCTAACCCTTAGAATTGCACCGTGAAGTGTTTTATCATTATAATTATTGACTTTAGGAGATGCTTCTTTGCCGGCACAGCCGATGGCCTTTTATATAATTAATATTAATTAATTATTAATAATAATTTTGGAAACGTTCTTTAAACAATCGAAAATTCCAAACCCTTCTTTTAAAAATCTAGTTTATGTAAACATCTTGTTTTCTACTTTATAGTTATACATTACGTTTAATTAATAGAAGGGTTTAACTTTAAATACTTATTTTTTATATTATTTTTCTATTTTTAGACTCTTATAAGCTCATAATCACACGGATTTTGCGTATTCTTATAGGCCCATAAGAGGTCTCTACTTTTTTTCTTTTGGGTTGGCAACAGACAAAAGTCTATCTCTTGACGTTTGCCGTGCAATTGTGAACGTCGGTTTAAAGTTTAATTTTCTACAAAATTTTGTGTTTAGGTTATGTTTTACCGTGTTAAAATTGTGGCTTGGTTACTTGCAGTGGAAAAGAGAAAAAAAGGACTATAAAATATATCAAAATAATATTCGTTCTTAGAATTTTAAACATGGCGAAATTCCAATTCCAAACAAAAATCCCTAAATCAGTCATCAATGTAAGTTTTTTAAAATTTTAGAGCAAAATAGAAAAAATTGTATAAAGCACTCGTTTCATAACACGTTTTTAGCGCACTAGTACTTTAGAAAACTCACCGCAAGCGGCTCGTTTTCTAAACTTTTACTCGTGCGCTAAAAACGTATATTATGAAACTAGTACTTTAATATACTATTTATTCGCTTAGTGCTCTTTACTTGTAAGCCGATGTCGTGGGCCTACAAGTAAAAGGCACTAAGTCCATGTCTTATTTCAAATTTAGTTGAATTAAACTACTTCAATTTTTCTTTATTTAACTGCAAATGGGAAATTATTATATCCAAACATGTCATTGAGATTTGAGGTAGTTTTTTTCCAAAAACAATTATTACAAAAATTAAAAAACAAGAATGAAAGTTAAATTTGTCAATATCTCAAAACAATGTTTTTTGGACTTAGTGCTCTTTACTTGTAAGTCGACTATATGTTTGTTGAGGTTTCAGATTTTTTTCTATTTTTGAAGTTTGACTTTTTGAGGTTGAAAGTGCCTTCACTGTTTCTAAGGATTTTGTGTGTTCGACAATAAAATCTTTAAGCTCATCGAAAGTGGAAAAATCAGTACTTCTAAACTGTTCTTCGAATTTTGTGCATATATTTTTTGGCAATTTTTTAAAGGTTAAATCAAATAAAATAAATGACCATTCATTTACTGGTAAACCCAAAGCTGTGCTAAATTTTCAGCCAAAGTATTAACTAATGAAATTAAAGCTCCAGAATTCTCAGGTATACTATCAGGTAAATTACAAATATTTTGATAAAAACTTGAAGCTAAAAGTCTTTTATTGTGAAATAGTTAGTTGTATGCAATTGGGTAACTTGAGCAGGCCAGGGGTACATTTTTTATTACCCCAAGTGGTTCCGGCCCCAGAGACGATACTAAGTAGTGAAATTTCTCTATATGGGACTTTCTGAATGAAATCTCGGAAATCTGACGGACAATTTTTAATTTTTTTGTAAATTTCAGCATTTATTTATAGTGTTAAAAGACACACATAACAATGGTTTTTAGGTCTCCAACTATTTTAATTACCATAAACCACTTAAAAGTTTAAACATACCTGCATGCGCGTGACTATTTAGTTGATTATAGCTTATCAACGATAAAACTTACAGATATGCTAAAAGCCTTTATTAAAGTGAGTGTTTATTCTAAATTAAGTAATAAATACATTGTTCAGTTTGTGTTTAAACTAAATAAGCCCAAAATGTCTATTTACCACTACGTAAATTATCTGCCATGGTTTATTCAACAAAAGTAAGGATAATTCAAACATTATCAAGGATTTATTTGACAATAAACAGGAATGGGACTAAAGATTAATTGAAAATGTCAGTAAATATTGTTACTTTGAAATTTTTATATATTATTTTTTTCCTCAATATGCACTGGCAACGTCGAAAAGATGGCGCCCGTTTGAAACTTCAAAATTAATAAAAAGATATAAAATGTCATTTATTAAACCACGAATATTTTTTTCTAACATCTCAGTAAAAGCGTTCCACATTGAAAAAAAATACTGTTGAATAGCAAAAAATATTTAGAATTTTGTAGTGTTTTTTTTTGAATTCATATTTTCGTGGTTATCAAAGCGTAATTTAAAAATCCATTTTTAATGTATTTTTTCTCTATTTTAGGAAAATTAATGGGTAATTTGTTCTGCATAATTGAAAAGCGCGTGAAATGTTCTTTTAATAAAGGCTTTTAGCACATCTGTAAGTTTTATCGTTGATAAGCTATAAGCAACTAAATAGTCACGCGCATGAAGGTATGTTTAAACTTTTAAGTGGTGTATCTCAGTAATTAAAATAGTTGGAGACCTAAATATCATTGTTATATGTGTCTTTTAACACTATAAATAAATGCTGAAAGTTACAAAAAAATTAAAAATTGTCAGTCAGATTTCCGAGATTTCACTCAGAAAGTTCCATATCCGAAACATTTTGATTTCTGTGCACTAATGAATCGGAAAAATCAATATAAGTGTTCCAATCTTCAAATTTCCCACTGAAAGTAATCAAACTAATTTTTGGTAACCTAGCGTTACAGTGTGCTGATTGGGAAACATTTTTATTACCAAATAATTTTGGTAAATTTTCTTAATTTCCCAATAAAGCTCATCTATTGCTGCAAGCTTGTCCTTCTCCGTTGCTAAATCGGTTTTTTGAACTGTTTCACTATCGCTATTACGAACTATTATTGCGAGAATTTTATCACAAATTTCTTGATATGACTGGTATGTAGGTTCTAATGGCGCAAACTTTAAAATCCTCATGTTTTGGGGCATCATTACAAGCAACATGCGGTGATTTTTCAATATGTTTTAAACGCGCATGCTGTTGTTGTCTACTATAAAGTGCAATTTTAAACTCGTCCGTCATTATGTATTATTCTGTGATATACTAATTAACAAAATAAACTATAAAAAAAATGCTGAACTATGCGAACAGTTCTTTTTCTACTAACTTACCAATTTAGCAAAGGCTCGTACAAGAAAGGAAAAGAAAATTATAAAAAAGAAAACTAAAAGGTAACCTAAAAAAAGCTATTTTATTACAACCAACTTCATTAGCGGTCGCAAAAGGGTTTGCGACAACTATCTAACCAAAACAAACAATAAAAATTTTTAAAAGTTATGTTACACTTTTATGCTCACCCTGTATTACTATTTCTCAACAATCTCTTATTTTTCTAAATAAACAGAAACAGTATAAAAAGACACATAAATTTGTAACACACAAAAAAAACTAAGCAAAAAAAAAGGTAAACCAAACGTTTTTTAAATTTTTCCACTAAAATGATAATTTTAATTTTAAACTTTTACTACCACAAAATTTGCAGCAAAAATTAATAATTTGATTTTTCTTTCTTTCCCAGGGGTAGAATTTTACTAATTCCCTGACAAAAGTGCGGAAATTTTTGTGCGACAAAACTAAAGGGAAAAAAATATATTTTTTCTAAAATCGCTTAAGCTATAGTAATGCAATGAATGAACTACTGTATATCTTAAGATTTGTTACTTTTCAATTAATAATCATATAGAAATAGTACATAAGTATTTGGTAAATACAGAATTTTAATCAAACTTAGAGAAAATATATTAGATAAAAAAGTTTTTTGTTCAGAGCAGGATTTGAACCTACGATTCTCGTATGTCTAGTGCGGCACCTTATCTATATTTTTTACTTTTATTTTAGATCTCAACCAAACATGGGACGACTAGGCTCAGGTTGTCACCTGAAAAACACAAGAACTTACAAATCAATTGACAGGGATAACACATCTACATCAAAAAATCGTATGCCAGTGTCACAGTCTGCACAAAGCTCTGTATCTGCTTTCAACTACACTGAAGAACCAGTTTCTAAAACAATACAACTAGTTAACATTATTAATAATAACAGTATCGGAACTAAAACAAGTATTCTATATAGAAATTCGCCAAATTTACAAAAAGTCCTAGTTGGAGAGTATGCTAAATCAGACGAAAATGACAGTGTTAAATCAAAGATCGTAGCCGGTCTGGTGAATTCGCAAAAAAAAATACCCAAGAAGGAATCTACATATTCGTTACAATCACCATTGGTGAAAAGAGATACCAAAATATAGTTAGAGAATATTATGACCAGTAAACATAAAAGAGCCAAACTCTTTTGATGCGACACGTATAAATTACTATTTTTAATTGTTTTTGTGTATTGAAATACCTTGAATAACCCCGAAATAATAAGTGGTATTTTGTACAGTAGATATTGTTATTAAAGTATATTAAGAAATTCCTTCATTAGATAAAATATGTGGTACTATATATTTTAAATGGCCAAAAGGCAAAAAGGTACGTTTCAATTTTTTTAAATTAAAGCAATATGTTTGCATTTTATTATAATTGTTATACATTGAATTTACGTATTTAGCTATTGTCTCACTTTGTTTGTCCCCCATTTATATTTTTAATTTTATTATTATAAATGTAATAATCAACTTATAGTATTTTAAATGTAATTTTTAAAATAGAAAATAAAAAAATAATGCTAAATAGTTTGGACTTTGGTTTAATTTAGTTAAAAAAAAATTGGGAGAACAAGTATAGTCCAGTCAAATAACGAGAAATTCCTATTTTAAATTGCAATAAATGTACACAGGCTGATATTTAACAGGGTAATAGTGGAGTAACAGAACACTCCTGATAGTTTTTCACGGGGTGATTTACGTAAGCGGTGTCCGCTATCTTGAATTTTAGAGGTGAGTGCTGTTATCTAGCTAAATATGCATCTTACGATAAAAATACATATTACTAATTTTGTTAACAAGGAAATTTTCAACAATTTTTTTTTGAATCATTTTTTTTTAATAACAATAACAATATTAATAATAATCGAGTTTATATATATAAATTGTTTTTTTTTATTTTTCAGCCACATTATTCATAGGAGGATAAAAGTGGCTATGAGCAAACTAGCTCTTGAAATTCTCTATAAGTTCTATACATTATTCATTTTGTATTTGTATTTTGTTACGGTTACAGTGGGTGATGAAAGTCGAGTTGCGCCCTCTGTAACCGTACCAAAGTACATATGAAAATTTATAATATATGACACTTATAGAGAATTTCAAGAGCTACAAGTTTGCTTATCGTCCGATGAATAATTTGGCTGAAAAACTGAAAAAAACAATTTCACCTCCAACATGGGTATTTTTAAATTCACTCGATTGTTATTAATATTGTAGGATTTTGGATAGCTCGGGTTGCAATAAAACACAGATTACTCTTTACTGCTCGACTAACTACACAAGACTGACTCACTGCAGTAAAGTTTATTCTTTTGGTAGAATCTTATGTAATCGCTTCGCTCTTTATTTAATTTCAATACACTACATCTCTCCTTTGTTTTTTTAGATTTATTTTTTTTATAACAATTTATAATCTTAAAATGCACACAATACTAGCAGCAGCCTAGAATATTTAACTTGTTCTAAATTACATTTACTTGTGACTACCTATTACTACTTATGACTACTTAAGACTACTTATGACTACTTATGATTACTTATGACTACTTATGACTACTTATGACTAATGGCTAAATTATGTCGATAAAGTAAATGATTTTATAATCACTTTGCCTGTTAGTTTGTTTCGACTCAGGTACAAAGTCACAGTTACGTTTAAACGTATCCATTTATAACAAAACGAGATTGTTATAAATATAATTTCCTTGTAATAATATAGGTACTAATTTTGAATATTTTAGACAATTTTTATTTAGAACTTTATTTTAGTGATCTATCACATACTTCCCATTTACCTTTTCCTTTTTTTTTTTTGTTTTTAACATAACATCCCAAAGTGGACACGATTTCTTTTCTTTAATCTTATTCCTAATATATGTGAAAACGTTTCTGTTAATGTTGCTTGGGTTGCCTATATATTTGGCAAGACCTAAGAGATTTTATTTCCGTCTATTGTTTTGAAGGAAGAAGTGAACTGTTTTCAGATTGCAGGAGGAACGTGTATGAACTGGTTCACTATTAACGGGAATAGTTCAAAGTTCAAAGTTCATTTAATTGATGTCTCAACTTAAAAAAGTTTTACACAAGTCAAAAATAGTATATAAAAGTTATTTTTTAACTCATTTAAAAAAAAATTAAGATTATTTAAAATCATACTTACAATTTACATTTAAAAATATTAAAATGAGAAAACACTTATATTTAAGTTTAAAAATTCATCAAAGGTGTAAAACGCTTTATCTATTAAAATTTTTTTGATTGTTGGTTTGTAAGTTTTAATGTCCAGATCCCTTAAACAAAGAGGTAGTTTATTATAAAATACTGGGGCATAGTACAGGGTTGAAATTCTAGAGGTATTTAGCCTTAAATAATTTATTCTCATGTCTTTATTTGATCTAAGTAAGTGTGTATGGATATTTTCAGACACCCTGTATTTACCACAGTTTATTTTAGCATAAATAAGGCATTCGTAAATGTATCTGCTAGGTAATGTGAAAATTTTTAGGTCTATAAATTTTTGCTTTACATCAGCTCTATAACTTAAGCCAGCTAAAACTCTAACAGCACGGCGCTGCAAACCAAACAGTCTGTTTAGGTCCGTTGAATGTCCCGAAGCCAGTAAACCTATGTGCAATTGCTCATAACTAGCGAGTGGTATAATATTAAACATGTATCCATTTCAACAATTTTTACCAAGTTTTTTAAGAGAAATACTGACTTTGAGATTTTTTTGGAGGTTGTATCAATATGTTTTTTAAATGACAAAGTAACATCTATCTCAACGCCCAAAAATTTCACAACTTTTCCTTTGTCATCATCACTTAAATGCCTAAGTGAGAAAACAATATTATCGGTTTTTGTATTATTTAGCGTTAGTTTATTCGCTCTAAACCAATCTTCAACACGGCTTATTATATTTTGCATTTCAGACTTAAGGTGATTATAACTTGAATGAGATTTTACAATTGTGGTGTCATCCGCAAAAAGTACTGCCTCGGCCTCATCATCATCCACCGACTTAAATAAATCATTAATATAAATGAGAAAGAGCAAAGGCCCCAATAAGGACCCCTGGGGTATACCAAACAAGATAGCTTCTTCCTCAGAGAGTTCCCCATTTATTGAGGTGATCTGTTTCCTATTTTTAAGATAACTTTCAATAAGTTCTAGGGCAACCTCACTGAAACCGTAATATTTTAACTTTTCCAGAAGGGTGGGGTGGTCCACACAATCAAAAGCTTTCGTTAGGTCACATAATACTGCTTCAATGAATTCTTTGTCTTCAAAACCTAATATAATCTTTTCCATTAATTGGAGTATTGCTAAAGTGGTTTGGTTTTTTGAGAAAAGATTATTTTTTTCGAAATAATTATAAATTTGGCTTTTTAAAAGTTGTTCAAAAATTTTTGATATTACGGGTATCAGTGAAATTGGCCTAAAATTATTGAAGTCATTCTTATCACCCTTTTTAAAAACAGGAATCACCTTTGAAATTTTAAAACAGTCAGGATATGTACCCTCCTGTATACATGAATTAAACAATTTTGTTAAGTGGGGTATCAGTGTATCTTTTACGTTTTTTAACAAGACAGTATTTATTTCAAATATGTCCTTACTGGTTTTGTTTTTTAAAGAGTTTATTGCATCTCATCAAACTGTGAGAACTCTCTGAAGGAGAAGCCTCTTTATTTATCAAGATTTAATTTATGCAGGTGGACAGATGCATCAGCCTTCGGCTTATCTAGGTTACTTACCAATTTTTTGGCTATCTGAGTGAAAAAAGTGTTAAATTCATTGGGAGATATTGTTACTTCGTCATTTTTATTTTTTACCTTATGTCTGTGTTGGTTTACAACGCTCCATGCTGCTTCGACACTGTTTGATGATGCGTTAATAAATCTGGAGTTAGCATTTTTCTTGGATTTATTTATTTCCTTTTTATAAATTTGTTTTTGTTTCTTGATTTCATCAGATATTTCACTGTACCTAAAATTTTCATAAAACTCATTTAAAAATTTGATATGTTCCCTTCTTTTATGAAGATCGGAATTGAACCAAGAAACTGTTTGATTTTTATTTAAGTTTTGTTTTATTAAGGGAAAAGATAATTTAATATTGTTGGTTATAGTGTGCATAAATGCATTTAATTTGTTATTTAAATCTAGGCCGGAATCCAAAAATGACCAATCCTGTGACTCTAACTTATTTTTAAAAATGACTACCAGCATTTGTATAAGGTAGATAAAACTTTGATGAAATATTTTCTTTAAAAAGTGTTTTCACAGGTACACATATATTTACCATTTTATGGTCAGACAAAAAGGGGTTATAGACATACGTTTTAAAATCAATTAAATCACAAAAGTTTACAAAAATATTGTCTAAACAAGCATTCTTCCTAGTATTTTCATGTATTTGCTGGTAGAAGCCAAAACAGTTCACCATGTCAGTAAACCTGATTGTTTTTGTATCGGTTAAGTCTTCAAAGTGTATATTGTAATCCCCCAGCAGCAAAACATTTTTATTCTTATGTTTTAGCAGGTTTAGAAGGTTTTCCAAAATATTCTCAAAGTTTTCGTATGACCCATCAGGGGACCTGTATATAGATACTATGATGTGTCCATTTATTTCTATCGCTGCGAACTCACAGTCAAATTCTACACTCATTTTGTTTATGTAGTCAAGGTTGTTTACTTGTAAATCCTTGTGGCATAGTATCATTTACCCACCCTTTATGTTTACCTTTCTGCAGAAGTGGGAAGCTAGCTCATAGTTTTCAATGTACAAAACTTCCGCCTCTGAAGTTGTTAGGTGGTGTTCGGTCAAACAAATTATGTCTTCTTGTCTTTGATTGATCATAACTTCAAGTTCTTCAATCTTGTTCCTAATAGATTGTATATTAAGGTGCATTATGTTGAGATTTGTTTTGGTTTTCGGTGTCATATCGCTGCGTTCTCTGCCTACAAAAAGCCATGTGTTTTTGTCAGCGGCACTAAACCCCGCATCAGATTGGGCCGTTCCAATGATTGCATTGTTTGATTTTCTTGTATTGTTTTTCGCTGCCTGCGAGTCTTTTTTTCTTAAATACCTGGATTTTTCCCATTCGTTTTTATTATGTTGGGTCAACTCAATGTATTTATTTAGGTTTATTTCTGATGGTTTTGTTACCTCTGTTTTTTCTATCGGACGATTTTTACCTGTACCGGCATTTAAGTTTGCGACTGTACTTAGAGTCTGGTGACTTGTGATGTTGCCGTGTATTTTCTGTTGCCTCTTATCAGGTGCTAAATTTTTATTTTCCCTATTTTGGGTTGGTTGTTTTTTTAATAAGTCTATGAGCACTTCTTGTTCACTCACTCTTTTCTCGAGGTGATGCATCAGCTTCGCCTGGTGATTAATTTCCAGTTGAAGAATTTCCACATTTTTTTGGGTGACGTCATCCGCTTGTTTACTTTCGACAGAAATTGAATGATTTAGATGTAATTTTACCATATTTGATAGTTTTGTTTGCGTCAATTCACTTATATTTATTTTTAGATTTTTTGGAACACATTTATTTACTAAAGTAGCCACTATTTCATCTTTATTGATTCTTTGAAGATTCTGCGTAAGGAACGACACGTCAACTACGTCCGCAATCTTACTCTCTCGATATCGATAAGGACATTTTGAACTAATGGAATATTAATATGATACGTATTCTGAACCAATTTTTTTGAATACGTAAAGCTATGGAGGTGACTTTACCCAGTAAACATTTTTTATGACGTAAAATGTAGTGGTTTCATTTTATTGTTTACTATAACTTTAGATTCGGAAGAATGGTTAATAGTATTTTGCTACCATAAGCCATCAAGATTGTATAAGACTATTTTCCATGCACACTGACTTTAACTTTCTGTAGTGTCATGTATTCCCAAGGTTCCTTCGTGATAAGGTTGCTTTTTCTCCCCGAATCTATTAGCATTTTAGCTTCTACTCCGCCTAATAAACAAGTTATAGTTTCATCTTTATCTATGTAGAAAACGTAGTCGATCTTATTTTCTGAGTAAGACTATTGTCCTATAGTATGAATACCGGACCCACTAAATATGAAACATAGAAACCACCTTTATACAATATTTTATTTAAATAGCATGACATACATTGTGTTACATTTAAAAACATTTTATAAATGTTTCATTTAAATAAGCCAGTAAACATGGATTTGTTACATTTAAAAATTATTGTATAAATGTTGCATTTAAATAAGATAATTTGAATTGTTTGTTACTTTGAAAACGTTAACGCAACCTTGTATTTGTATATGCATTAAGATGTTGTTAATAAAAACGTGTTATTGTATTGCAATATTAGAAAAACTTTAAAATAACGGAAAAACAAAGTTTATAACCGGTTTTCGGTTAACCGGTTGCTGAAGTTACCTCAGACCGGTTCTCGGTTAAAACTCGAAAGCAAAACCGGTTCGGACCAGACAATATATTTAAGTTACAATATCAAGATATTTACAAAACATTATTTAAAAGTATCAATATTTACCTGAGGTTGTGCTTTATTAAAATGCATAAACATTTGTTTTTTTATGTAACATTTGTAATTAATTTTTTATGTAAACAAAAATTTGAAAAACAATGTAAACACACCACGCGAAGCGCGAGCAGTCACCGTGATAGAACGAAAAGAGTGCGCAAGTGAAACGCTGAAGGCCGCCCTACCTACGAAAATATTTCATATCTCAAATTTAGATATCGATACCAAGGAAGAAAATTTGATAGACTATATAAACAAACTTATACCGAAACACAAGGTGCATGTGGAAAAAAATCCTGGTAAATACACTATACCTAGTGAATGCAGTGACATTATAATGGACCCAAATAACTGGTCAGAAAATATAAAAGTAAGATTATTTAATTTTAAGCTAAATCGACTAAAATCCCATAGGTTTTTTCAAAGAAAACGACACTATTAAAATAATGCATTTTAATATTGAAGGCCTTGTTACTAAATCAAAAAACAAAATTCCAATACTTGAATCTGAATTAATAGAAAAAAATATTGAGATAGCATGTATTTCTGAACATTGGCTCACTGAAAGTGAAATTACCAATTTTCAAATGTCAAACTATTATGTAGCGGCCTTCTATACTAGAACAAATCGTATAAGAGGAGGTGTATGCATATTGGCCAAAAAACATATAACTTTAAACAAAGTTAACTTTAGTAATAACATTGAAACTCATTTTGAATTTTGTTTATGTGAATGTACAATAAATAACCAAAAATATGTATTTTGCAACTTTTATCGTACACCAGACTCAGATTTCGATATTTTTATGACAAAATTAAGTTTGCGTTTAAAAAATATATATAACAAAAATAATAAATATTTTATATGTGGAGACTACAACGTAAACTTATTAGCAAACGGTAAAAATAAAAACGCTCTAATAAATTGTTTTTCAGAATACGGTTTAGCACATATCATTTATGTACCAACTAGAATAAAAAACCAATCGGCGATATGCATTGACAATATATTTTCCAATGAAATTGTCCAAGAATTATTATTATTATTATTCATATACATGTGTGTGTGGTTGCCTTAACAACATCGTCTCCAGGTACTTACTATATTTTAACTAGTTTTTCTCTGGTAAAAAGCAACAATTAAATCTAAACTTACTGGGGATAAATTAATAAACATATAAATATTAACCATAAACATTATAAACCACCCACGACAACGAATTACAATATAAACAACAAATCAAAACAAACGCACGTCACAATATTCGTTATCTACGTGTGAACTGATAAAGTACATGGCATAAAGGGGACCATACACTAAAGTGTACAATATAAAAAAGTAGAAATAGCCTATTTATTAAAATGGTTGACTTCAGCGAATCACAAAAGGCTTTTATAAGTAGTATTTTTGAAAAATTGAACACAAACTTAAAAAACGAAAGTAGCGAAATAAAAATAGAAGTAACATCACAAATAACCGGGCTAAGAACAGATATACAAAAAGTCCTGGATGGGTATGAAAGTAGGATTACGGAGCTTGAGGACCAAAATACAAAGTTAATTGAAACTAATATTGCGCTTCAACGAAAAATCAGGAAAAACAATTTAGTAATTTTTGGGGTAAAACTCAACGAAGACGAAGATTTAATAAATTGCATAATAAGGTTTTTTCGTACTAACTTGAACATAATCATTGAAATACCCAATATTAACGATATCTATAAGTTAGGTCCGAAAAACAGTCTCACTGCACCAATTCTTGTCGAACTTATTTCCTATCAGAAAAAAGTGCTTATATTGAAAAACGGTCATAAATTAAAAGGTAAATCAATCTACATTAATCCGGATCTCTGTCCTGAAGATTTAGCTGCGAACAAAATTTTAAGCAAACATAAAAAAGAGGCAACTGCCAAGGGTTTAAGGGCGAAAATTAAGGGTAATAAATTAATAATTGGAGAAGATACCTACACCATAAAGGATTTAGAAAACCAGCAAAGCAGTTATAAAAATATCTTCCCAGAACAGCCTCACAAAATACCTAGTGCCCCATCGACCCCAAATCCTCAAGCAAGACAGCAACTCTTAGCAAAAGAGCTTAATTTGTCTCTGGAAGAAGAAGTTAACGAGCCACAAGTACAAATTAAAGAAACGAAAAAGTCAAAACAAATTGAGGAAAAAGGCCAAACCGTAAAATCAACGACCGACAAAATTCATACCACAGTAACCCGCAAGATCACCAGAGCTACATCACAGTCGTCATC
Source organism: Brachypterus glaber (assembly GCA_958510825.1). Taxonomy (NCBI): domain Eukaryota; kingdom Metazoa; phylum Arthropoda; class Insecta; order Coleoptera; family Kateretidae; genus Brachypterus; species Brachypterus glaber. The sequence continues at coordinate 21,711,806 of OY294046.1, forward strand.
TCAAACAAAAGGGCAATAACTTTTAACTTTCCGCGAGACTTTCTAGTCTATTTTAAAATAGTTTTAAATTATTCTTAGGCTTAATAACAATTTTAACATATTTATATATTTTAGGTTATTTTTTAAATGAGAGTAAAAGGTATCTACATTTAGTTTTAAATATTTATTAGTAATTTGTCCACAAATGGACCCTTTTATAAGTAAGTTTGATGCAAACATAGAGAATATTGAAACAGACATTTTGCAAAATGCATATGAATGCAACGAAGTTTTTAAAATAAATGGACTCAGCAACAACTTTAAAATCTTACCGAGTTAGAGGTTTTCTTAGACCATGCATCGTATTAACAGAAACTTGGCAAGTTAATATTAACTATATTGAGTTGGATGGTTATTCAGTAATATATAATGAAGGTACGTTTAACCAAAATGATGGTGTAATAATGTTTTTAAAAGACAATTTAGATTATACTTGTAAAATAGATAAATACTGTATACGACGCACTTGTAGAATCACATTTGAGATATGGAATTCTTGGCTGGGGTGGAGTATATAATAACCATTTAAATGACTTGGAAACTGCACAAAAAAGGATACTTAAAATAATTTATAATACCCCTATAACTTACCCTTCCGATGAGCTTTTCCAACTATGTAGACAATTGTATCACCTAAGTCTCTTGATTCATACACATGCTGAAAAAAAAGAATTTAAATTAGTAAATACAAGAAGAAATAAATACTTACCTATACCAAAGGTGCACAAAACTATTGGTCAACGTAACGTTAATTATCTGGGTCCTAAAGCTTATAACGACCTACCTGAAAATATAAAAAACATATTAGTTACTAAATCATTTAAAAAAACCTGCAAACATTATATATTACAACAACCTAGACAATATTCTAATAACCTAATAGATTTAAAAAATGCTTACCAATAAACAATTTCTAGTCAAACAATTGCACAAAAAATCTAAAATACTTATTAACAAATAGTCCTTAGTCACTCAACTTACTTAATTAACAAAATGTAGTACCTTTAAAGCCTTTTTATGTATTTAATTTTAATTTTATATGTAATTTTGATTTTTAATTTATTTATCTAGTTATGTATTTTTAAGTCTTATTTTATGTTAATTTAATTTTATTTGTATGTTTTAGTTTTTAATTTATTTATTTACTTTTTTGATTGTTTTTGTTTTGTATCTTTGTCTTTATTTTTATGTTATACATTAGGTTAGTCTAGTTTTAGTTTTTAGTTTAATATATTATTTAAATTTTACACTGCACAAACAAATAAGCTAGACTTATTTACGTGCATACTATGCATATTTATTGTAAAATAGGTTTATTACAATAAATATTATTATTATTATTATTATTATTATTATTATTATTATTATTATTATTATTATTATTATTATTATTATTATTATTATTATTATTATTATTATTATTATTATTATTATTATTATTATTACTATTATTATTATTTATTTAGGATTATATTACAGAGTCATGGAGAGCCCCAAATAAGCCTTTGGCTTGTGCTAGGGGCTCTCCATTAATTTTGATACATCGTCCAAATATGTGTTTACAAAAAATTTCACTCGTTTCGTCCCGCCTTCTCTTCATTTTCACGCATGCCTCTCTCCTTCTGTTTTACGCCGACCATCCATTTTCAAGTTTTCCAATCTAGTGTCCATTTAAACACTTTCCAGATAATAAGCGTTAATATTAAAAAAAATAAATCCTTCAATTCCTACAAACGATTCTATAATAAAAACAATATTGAACTATTTAAACATACCCTAAAAAATACAACATGGGAATTTAATGAAAACGAAAGCACAGACACTAACGTTGACTTATTCTATTCCAAAGTTTGTACTGCTTTTGATAACTGTTTTCCTGTAAATAAAGTTAAAATTAATAAAAATAATAAAATACAGTGGGAAAATAGGAATCTAAAGGAAATTAAAAATATGCTAGCCGAAATGTCTAAATAAGATAGTGAATTAAAAGACGAATGGTATCACTAATAGAACTGCGAAATAAGTATACTCAGGAGGTTTCAAAAGCTCGTCGCACATTTAACAACAACAGGTTAAAAAATGCTAAAAATATTTCCAAAGTAAGCTGGAAAATAGTAAACGAAAACAACAACAAAAAAGATAAAATTGAATTAGAAAAATATGGTACATTAATAACTAACCAAACAACTATTTGCAATATGTTTAACGAACATTTTTCTAACATAAATGCTCATTTTATCCCTCCAAAAAATAACACTCAAATCAGCGAATTCGGTAGTTCTTTATTCTTAGCACCCACTACTCCACTGGAAGTGGAACTCATCATAAAAAAGTGTGTAAAAAACGTTCTAGTGGTCTAGATGAAATTCCAGGCAATATACTAAAAGAGGTAAGTCTCTCGTAGAAGGTGTATTTCCTTCATCCCTAAAAAACTCTAAAGTCTGTCCTATTTTTAAACATAAGGGATCTAGAAAGGATATGTCCAATTATAGACCTATTTCAGTCCAAAGCCATTTTATCAAAATAATTGAATACGCTTTTTTTGTCAGACTATACGATTTTTTAGAGAAAAATAATATAATCTGCCCCAATCAACACGGGTTTAGAAAGAAATAAAACTATATAAAAACAAGTTTTTAAACTTAAAACCCTTCTATTGATTACGTATTATGTATAACTAAAAAGTAGAAAACAAGATATACCAATTTACAAAAACGAATTTTTTAAAAGAAAGGTTTTGGAATTTGTGATTTCTTTATTTTTGCCAACATTTCCAAAACCCTTCTTTTAAAAACTTCGTTTTTGTAAATTGGTATATCTTGTTTTCTACTTTTTAGTTATACATAATACGTAATCAATAGAAGGGTTTTAAGTTTAAAAACTTGTTTTTTATATAGTTTTATTTTCAAGTTTTTAGTTATAATTTATTAATGTGTGAAGCAACCCGGGAGTGAAACAGAGATTTTATGTAAAATTATATTGTCACCGGATATAAGCATATGTAACGAACTTTAGCTGTCTAAGTGGGTAAAAGGAGTTTAATTTAGCCGCATGTGCTATGTTGGGGGGGGGGGGGTTAATTTATAAGAAAAGTTTTTGAAATTGTATATAATTAATAGAAGGGTTTTAACTTTAAAAACTTGTTTTTATATAATTTTATTTTCAAGTTTTTTAGTTATGTTTTATAGTAAAATTTTATTATGATGGGATGAGTACGTAACCCAATTTTCGTTTTAAATTAACTCACGTGGATAAAAAAGGGTTTTTGATATTGTATGAGTGGGGGGGGGTTGGGGGGTAAATTTTATATTTAATTATTTTGTTAGGGTAGAAAAGCATGTGTACCAAATTTCAGCTCTCTGAGTTATATTATATATATAGTATATTCTAAGTGGGTATAACAAAGAGGGCCCTTCAGAGTTAACTTAGCCGCATGGGGGGTGATGGGGGGGGGTTGACGGTTGTTTTTTTATAGTTAAATTTTATTATTACGGGATGAGTACGTAACCCAATTTTAATTTTAAATTAACTCACGTGGATAAAAAAAGGTTTTTGATATTTTAGGGGTGGGGGGGGGCGGCTGAGGGGTAAATTTTATTAAATTATTTTGTTAGGGCAGATAAGCATGTATACCAAATTTCAGCTCTCTAAGTTTATTCTAAGTGGGTGAAAAAGCATTTGGCAAATTTGAGGACAAATATACCTACATACAGAGCGGTCCAAAAGTCACCCCCCCCCCCCTCTTAACTTTTGAACCAGTTGAGATATCGACTTCAAATTTGGATATTTTAAATAAGACAACTTAAACTATCTTTTAGCATATATTTAATACTTTCAGCTCTTAAAATGTGGACAGGGGGGCATGGGGGCCCATTTTTTTAAATAGAAAGGGGGGTCGTGTAATACATCATTTTAAAGCTTATAAAATTCTCCATTTAACTTCATATTTTTAAATTAAAAAAAAAAAAATTTGATTTAAAATGGGGTTGAAAATGGGTATTAATGCCAAAATTCCTCTAAAAAAAAACAAATATTTTTTTAAAAATGCCTAATTTCATCATAAAAAAATGATAATTATACTTTTAAACTAATTTTAGTTAACATAAATAAAAATTTATAAAAATAAACTTAAAAAATCGAATGTTTTAGCACAAAAAATTGAAAAATCAAAACCTTAAAAAACATTTTTAAAATTTAAAAATGTTAGTTAAAATAGAGAATTTTATAAGCTTTAAAATAATGTATCACATGACCCCCCTTTCCGTTTAAAAAAATATCCCTCCATGCCCCCCTGCCCACATTTTAAGAGCTGAAAATATTAAATATATGCTAAAAGATAGTTTAAGTTGTCTTATTTAAGAGTTCTAAATTTGAAGTCGATATCTCAACTCGTTCAAAAGTCACCCCCCCCTCTTAACTTTTGAACGAGTTGAGATATCGATTTCAAATTTAGAACTCTTAAATAAGACAGCTTAAACTATCTTTAAGCATATATTTGATACTTTTATCTCTTAAAATGTGAGCAGGGGGGCATGGGGGGAAATTTTTTTAAATGAAAAGGGGGGTCGTGTGATACATCATTTTAAAGCCTTTAAAATTCTCTATTTTAACTAACATTTTTAAATTTAAAAAATGTTTTTTAAGATTTTGATTTTTCAATTTTTTGTGCTAAAACATTCGATTTTTTAAGTTTTTTTTATAAATTTTTATTTATGTTAACTAAAATTAGTTTAAAAGTATAATTATCATTTTTTTATGATAAAATTAGGCATTTTTAAAAAAATATTTGTTTTTTTTAGAGGAATTTTGACATTAATACCCATTTTCAACCCGATTTTTAACCAAAAAATTTTAAGAGTTCTAAATTTGAAGTCGATATCTCAACTCGTTCAAAAGTCACCCCCCCCTCTTAACTTTTGAACGAGTTGAGATATCGATTTCAAATTTAGAACTCTTAAATAAGACAACTTAAACTATCTTTAAGCATATATTTTATACTTTTATCTCTTAAAATGTGAGCAGGGGGGCATGGGGGGAAATTTTTTTAAATGAAAAGGGGGGTCGTGTGATACATCATTTTAAAGCCTTTAAAATTCTCTATATAACCATATATTTTTAAAAATTTTAAAAATGTTTTTTAAGGTTTTGATTTTTCAATTTTTTGTGCTAAAAAAATATATTTTTAAGTTTTTTTTTGTTAATTTTTATTTATGCCAACTAAAATTAGTTTAAAAGTATAATTTACTTTTTTTCATTATGAAATTACGCATTTTTAAAAAATTGTTTGGATTTTTTAGAGAAATTTTGACAAAAATACCCATTTTCAACTCTATTTTAAACCCAAAAAAAAAATTTTAAAAAATAAAAAATATACAGTTAAATGGAGAATTTTATAAGCTTTAAAATGATGTATTACACGACCCACCTTTCTATTTAAAAAATGTCGCCTCATGCCCCCCTGCCCACATTTTAAGAGCTAAAAGTATCAAATATATGCTTAAAGATAGTTTAAGTTGTCTTATTTAAGAGTTCTAAATTTGAAGTCGATATCTAAACTCGTTCAAAAGTTAAGAGGGGGGGGGTGACTTTTGGACCGCTCTGTATATATATATATATATATATATATATATATATATATATATATGGAAGTGAAGTGAATAGAAGGGTTTTAAAAATATACTATTTGCTGATGACACAAAAATGATCGTTTTTGATTCCGACTTGGACGTTTTGCAAACCAAAGCGCCAAGTGGTCAAATGGTGCAAAGAAAATGGCCTTTGTTTAAATGCTTGCTTTATAAATTTCTGCCCTACGAATACCAGTGTTGACAGTAGTTTACTCCTTAAAATAGAGTAAAAATCAATCTGCCAGGTAAATGACACAAAATTCTTGGGCATATATGTCGATCACAAATTTGCTTGGTCTCCACATATAGAGTATTTATGTAAAAAGCTCAGCTCTACACACTTCCTGTTTAGGCAACTGAGGGATACTGTATATACAGACATACTTCTCATGATGAAATACACAATTATAATACCCGACAAAAAAAAAATATTTATTAACCGTTCTCTAGAGTAAATATAAATAAAAATAATCCTTACAATAAAGGTATATTCTATTATAATAAATTACCATATACATGTTTATCGATTAAAAGCAAAAGTAAATTTAAAACAACCCTAAAGGACTATCTCATAGACTAGCACCCTACACTTTCGATATAAACTTCTCTTAGAAATAATATTTGTCAAAAGTATTTTAAATGTTCCGTATACAAGTGTTAGCTCTAAATTATTTTAAATGTGTATATTAGTATTTAATTTTGACGTGTCTTATAACACAACCTTGTTTATGTATACTCATTGTATTGTTTGTTATAACTGATTAATAAATATCTATCTATCTATCTATCTATCTAATGTAGTACAGGGAGACATTTGCGGAAGTGACAACATTGCATATACATTATTTTTATTTAGATGTAAACGTTACAGGATAACATTTTAATGTAGATATAAAGTTGTTGCAACATTTTCGTGTTGAGTGGGAGATGATTTTCGTTTCTACTTTCTATTTGTTAATTTTCTCTTTCAAAACTTTGGCAAGGTGTACCCATAAATAGCATTTATTATAGGTTTGGAATATACAGAAATGTGCGATGTTTTGCGTAGAACGTTCTTAGAAGATTTTAAGACATTCAATGGATACCGTTTTAATCATGCGAAAGCTTCTATGATCATTCTAAAAACATCTTGTAGCCCAGCATCTTCTTATAATTTTCAAAACTATCCAACCCAATTTATGATCTGTCAAATCTAAAGTAGTCAATATCCAGAACAATAGCATGTATAATAATGACACTGTGTGGCACAAAACGATGTCTTAAACTATTATATAATAGACAACATTTAAAATTCAGGAATATTAACATTTTCCTGCATTAATTTGTTTGTATACAGGTACATACTATGTTTACAATACAATCTTACATAGCCCACCAACACTAGACTTAATAAAATCACCAATCACTAGACATAGGTCTATTAGACGCTTTTTAAATCATTAACTAAATAGGATTACATTATTATATTTCCAGGGTACAAAAATTCCTTAAAGGGCAAAACCATTGCACCACAAACTCTTGAAGAATTTATTATTAATTCTGCGCATACTAATATAATAATCGGCAGTATACCCCTTATACAAAACAGGCCGTACTAAATAATTTTATAAAAGCTGAAAATTCAAACACGTATGAAATAATAACAAAACATAAACACATTAGCTATGTAGACACAAATAAATTACTCCACGAGCATGAAAACAAAAATTCTGGTTTAAGCTACAAGGTAAATTTAAAATAATAAGCTACTTATCCACAAAATACCTAATTCACGCTGAATTTGACAACGATATTCAAGAAGTACATACAAACCAATCACTTGTGTTATCTGACAATAATAAAGGAGAAACGCCAGTAAATAGTTTGCCACTCTCGGAGGAACTATCCACTCCTACTAAAAATTTTTTGTATCCACGTTTAACTCAAACAAGCATAAGTCATTAAGCACCGCGAAAAACCAATTGAATATCCTACACCTAAACACAGGCTGTGGAATAAAAGTAATATGCTGGATGTGAAGGTTATAATGTTGCTTCATCGTTTGCGCGCAAGAACCACATTCATGGAGGCTCGATGATACTATGTAAAAATAAAAACTTTTCAACTTTATCAAACATTAATGAAATGTCAGAAGAAATGCACTGTGAAGTTGCAGCTATTAAATTGTTAAAATACAATATAAATATAATTTCAGTGTATAGACCGCCCAAAGGTCAAAACTCAGGTGACTTTGATATATTTATGGCTACAATTGAAAAATTTTTATATTCTTTTGACTCAAACTCACGTATAGTCATATCTGGAGATTTTAACGTTTTCTTTAACACAAATGATCGCAATGCTAAAGCATTATGTGAATTGTTTAATATTTTTGGACTGAAACAAACAATTGATTAGCGGAAAAAAAATTGCCTTGACAATATATTCCTAAACTTTAGCACATCCGAGTATACAAGCCGTGTATTAAAATGCGAGTTCTCCGATTATAGTGCACAAATGGTCGATTTTGAGTGTCCCATGGAGACGGGCATCAACATCTCACGTAAGTGTAGTCCACTCACAGTCAAAGGTTTTAATACTTTACATAATATACTGGATCAAACTTCTTGGGACTTTTTAAATGGGGATGATGTAAATCTCTGTTTTGAAAGGTTTAATAACATAATATCTGAAGGTGTTATGGAAGCTTTTCCTGAAAAGGAAATACGTGCAAAACAGTCAGACGGAGGTATAAAGTGGTTTACGAGAGATCTAGCGGATTTGAGGGAGCATTTAAGGCTTTTAAATGAACTATATACCAATTTTCCAACTGAAAATTTACGAACATTAAGAAACAAGGTAAAGTACAACTACAATTCAAAAATAAAACTAGCTAAAATAAAGGCCAATGATAAAATTATCACAGATTCAAACAACCCTACTAAAACCCCAAAGTAAACAAAATAGAAACAATTAACTTCTGAAAACAACCCTAATGCATGAAAATTGGGAGGGCGTAATAAATGAACAGGACGTTGAAAGGGCATATGACATATTTATATGTAAGGTTAAAAATTATATAAAAAATAATACGGAAACTAAAATAATAACAAGTAAAAACTGAAAACTGAAACCATGGATCACGCAAGGTCTCATAAATTCAAAAAGACATCGCGACCAATTAAAAAAAAATCTAGGAAAAAATTTAAGTTTAGAAAAAATCGCTGAATTTAAACAATATAGGAATCAAGTAAACAGTTTAATTAAAATAACAAAAAACAGCTTCTATAAAAATAAAATACAGAGTGCAAACAAAAATTACAAAAAAATTTGGCAAACAATCAATGACGCATCAAACTGTCCTAAAAAAAAGAAAACATGCAATATAGAATTAGAAAACAAAGAAGGCAAAAAAATAATAAAGAATAAAGACGTAGCAAATTGTTTCAATGATTTTTTTGTTAAAATCGGCGAAGAAATGGCCTCTAAAATTAAAATTAAAAAAAAATAATTAATTTATGCTCAACCAGGTTTCAAAATTCCCTTTTTTTGCACCCGGTATCCGAAAACGAACTTATTTCAGTGATAAGCAAATTAAAAAATAACTCTACGCCCGGGCCTGATAATATATCCGTAAAGTCATAAAAATGTGTCATGTACCTGTTGAAACCCCTTAAACACCTAATAAATTTATGTTTTTTAAAAGGTATTACTCCTAGTCAATTTAAAGAATCTGTCACGATCCCTATTCATAAATCAGGAAACAAAAAAAGTCCAAATAATTATAGGCCAATTACCTTAATAAACAATTTTGCTAAAGTATACGAGCAATGCCTTAAATCTCACCTTGTGGACCATCTAGTCCGGCATAATATCATGAGTAAAAACCAGTTCGGCTTTCAAAAAAATATAAGCACCGAAGACGCTATTATGGAACTTCTAAAACATATTGTTTGTGCCAATAATAAAAAAAAGAAATGCCTTGCCTTATTCCTTGATCTAGCCAAGACATTTGATACCGAAATTGAAATTCTTTTAAATAAGCTAGAAGTCATTGGAATACGCGGCTCGGTGCTCGATACTTTTAGGAGTTACCTTACGGGAAGACAACAGATCGTAAAAATTAATAATGAAAGAAGTGACCCCCTCCCCGTTATTATGGGCGTGCCCCAAGGAACAGTGTTGGGGCCTATCCTTTTCCTAATTTATATCAACTCTTTGGGAAGTATCTATGTTAACGGTAAAATAATATCATATGCTGACGATACTGTTGTTGTTTTCGAGGGTGACTCCTGGAAGGAAGTTTTTGATAGTGCCGAACTGGGGATGCAAAGGCTATGCCTGGCTAAGTGTGAAAGTCTCCTGAGTTTAAATATAGCTAAAACTCAATTTATGACGTTCTCCCCTACTAATGTTGGTCAACCACTATTTGACACACTTAAAATTCATGACAACAGTTGTCAAAACCTTACTTCATGTAGCTGTAATTATATTAAAAAAGCTAAACATATAAAATACCTAGGAATAGTGATTGATCAATATTTAAAATGGGAAGAGCAAATCACAAGTCTAACAAAAAAACTTAGGATTCTTGTCCACAAATTTTATCTAATTAGGGACTTTTTAGATAGACAAAACTTAGTGATTGTATACAATGCGCTGGTAGAATCTTTATTAAGGTATGGCATAACTGCATGGGGAGGATGCTACAACAATGTTATGAGCAATTTAGAAACTATTCAAAATACAATTCTAAAAATCATTTTTAAAAAACCTAGGTTATATTCTACAAATATGCTTTATTTAGAATCCAATTTATCAAAAACAAGAATACTTTATATTTTACAGTGCATAACGTGGGTAAATAAAAACACAAATAACATACACCCTCCCCCTCACAACAACAGATCTGCCAAAAATAACGTCAGTTTAGCGCCCATCCCACTTTTCAAAAATAACTTTACTCAAAGAACTGCATTCTACTTTGCTCCAAAATTTAATAATCTCCTTCCAAGAGAAATTAGTCAGTTAATTCTTCAAAATAAGTTTAAAAAGTTTAAATCAGAATCCAAAAAATATATAACTTTAAATTAAGAAAACTTTTTAAAAATAATTAAATAAAAAAGAGAAAAAACAAAAAGGTTACCTCTTCCTTAAGCCAAAAGTTTAAGATTTTGATAGTCTTCCCCCTCTGCCATTACGGAAATCATATTTAATTACTATTTTTTTTTTATTGTTTAGATTAATTTACCTTAACGCGCAAAAATATTCAAATTGTATTACAAAAGAAAATATAATAAATTCTGAGTGGCTTGATTCACACACAAACATTGTTTAGGTGACAAGTCAAAAATAAATAATATATATAATATATTTATGTACTATTTTCTTTATCTTAGGATTAACCTATAAATTTGTTATACTCTTGTTATGTATTGTAATATGAAAGCAGATAAATAAATGATTTGATTTGATTTGATTTGATTTGATTTGATTTGATTTGATTTGATTTGATTTGATTTGATTTGATTTGATTTGTTTTGATTTGATTTGATTTAATTTGATTGGAAGACAATGTGGGGCATTATAAATCAGAAAAGAAATTCTAAAAAATCTGTTGAAGTATCGGAGAAAGTTAACTCTGACAAATTTAATATTTTTTTTTTTGTATCTATACCCGGTGATCTGCAAAACAATATTCCATTAAGTCCTTTAAATCCTTTAAACACTTTTAATGACATAACAGACTCGAATTTTAAATTCTCAGAGGTAACTTTTAATGACGTACGCGACGTAATATCGTCTTTAAAGTCTAGTCGCTCAACAGATATTTATGGTCTCTCATCCACAATTATAAAAAAAAATATTAACCACCTCGTATACCCAATTACCAAATTAATTAATAAGTGCATAGCTTCAGGTATCTACCCTGATTGCTTAAAGATATCCAAAGTTGTGCCTATTTTTAAAAAAGGAGATCCTGAAAATATCTCAAATTATCGACCAATAGCGTTGGTTCCAATTTTTTCAAAAATATTTTAAAAAATATTAGCGAAACAATTGGCCACATATTTCGAAAAATATCAATTGTTTAGTAGGCAACAATTTGGCTTTCGAAAAGGGCGTAGTACTATAGATGCAATTGTTAATTTTATTGAATATACCATTGACTGTTTTGAGCGTGGGCTAATCTCTTTCACTGTTTCTAGACCTTTCCAAGGCCTTTGACTGTGTGACACACTCCTTATTATTGAGTAAACTGGGAAAATAAGGACTATCAAATGATAGCATTAAGCTAATACGTTCCTATCTCGAAAAAAGGAGTCAAAAAGTACTATTTGATAATGTATGGTCAGATAGGAAACAGGTATCCATTGGTGTACCTCAGGGGTCTGTTTTAGGCCCCTTGTTATTTCTGATATTTATTAATGACTTTCCTGAATTCATGGCAACCATGAATAATATATTTAATATTTTATTCGTGGATGACAGTAACACATCGGTAAAAAATAAAAACATTGAAATAGTACTTGAACAGAGTGTCCTAGCACAGTCAAAGGCACAGGAATGGTTCTCATCAAACGGTCTTTTAATGAATAATGATAAAACCGAAAAAGTCCTTTTTACTTTGCGTAATTTTGAGAAGTTTGACTCTGGTACTTATGTTAAGTTTCTTGGAATTCACATTGATGAAAAACTGAAGTGGGATACTCATATAGACTATTTGTCCAGCAAGCTAAGTAAAAATATTTTTTTGCTTAGCAGTATCTCGAACTTTGTATCATCCAAAATACTTAAAATTGCCTATCATGGTCTTTGCGAATCTTTAATTGCCTATGGCATAATAGCTTGGGGTAATGGCGCAGGAAAAGAGAAAATCTTCAGATTGCAACGAAGGGCTATAAGGATTTTGGGTGGTCTAAATTACAGAGAAGATTGCAACTCGACATTTTCTACTTTAGGCATTTTCACCTTCCCCTCACTATATATATTTCATTGTCTACTATATGCTTTTAATAACTTAAATAAACTAGCTGTGGGTGAAAATATCCACAATCACAATACACGCCACAAAAATCAAATTAGAACCATTAATTTTCGTCTGACTAAAAGCCAAAATATTTTTTTATATATTTCAGCAAAACTAGTAAACAAATTACCATTGACTATGCGGGATTTGAGTTTTGAAAGTTTTAAAGTGGCGATAAAGAAAATACTTATAAAAGGCGCCTTTTATAGTATTGAAGAATTTCTTATATCTGATTTTAACAACTTTTAAATTAAATTATAATTGTAACTGTAACTTGTCTTGTATCTAATTTTAATTTTAGTAATTTTATTTTATTTTAATCTTATATTACAATTAGTATTACATAGGAATATCATTTTATCTTAGTTTAACTCTTATATTACAATTAATTAAAATTAATATTACATAGGTATAAACTATTTTATAATGACATGTGTAACCATACGGAAAACACGTACTTACTTACTTACTTACTTACTAATTCTAATCCAATAATACAAGATTAGAATCATCAAAAACAATTAAATGTATAATTTTTTATCGGCTACTGTAGAATTAACATGTTCAAAATGTATTGCAGAACAGTGGCAAATTCAAATAAACATTCTATCAGAACATTCTTAGAATATGCATAGCATAATAGCTAAGAACATTCTTAACAGAAATTTCTTAGAATATGAATTAGAAGAATGATATGAGAAAATGTTAAGGATATTTCATGGATATGCATAGATTATGCATTTTAAGCGCAAGTTTTAAGCATAATCATAGCATATTAAAAGTTTATTCTAAGAATATTCCCAAAAGAATAATTAGAGAATATTCTTAGATCATCGGTGCTATTTGAGGTATTCATACACATGTGCGTAACCGTAAACGTAAACCCACACATATTCCCTGATAACACATCCTTCAAAGAAGGAAACCTGTTAATTTTAATGTTTTATCCACTAGATTTTTATGGGTTTCTTAATAAAAGGCATAATTGTGGGAATAATAGCGTATGCAACTCCTCGCTTACCTTTTCCAAAATTAGGTTCGCAAACTCGTTGCGTAATATATCATTAATATACGGTTGCCTTTTATCACACTCTATGGTTTTTATAATAAACTAAGGCTTATGAAAGATAGTATAATAAAAGCAGAAAATTTAATATTTTGTTCCTTAATTAAAGTATTTCAGTATAAATATAATTTTATATATTTTTAAAAGAACTAAGTTTTTGCGTTATTTTTAGGCGAAATATTCTTCATATTTAAAACTTACTTTAGGTCGTATTTTGTTTGGGGACTCCTATCCACAAAATATGTGATACCTATATGTACTGATGCCATATTATGTGCCATACGTACTTACACATACTCACACACTCACTTATATTTACATACTCATGAAGGGGTGTTGGTACATCTATTATATAATCAACATAAATGTTTTTTCAAAATTGTGAATACTTTTATACGCTTAGTAGCACTAACGATATTTGTAACAGTTCCACATATAGAAATGTTCTATTTTGGCAGCGAGTACTTTCCGTCCGTCTGTCAGTACTATATTGTTTACATATGCTTTTTTTTAAGTAAAGTCATTGTTGAGCAAAAATTAAGAAGAAGAACTACATGTTTATGTTTTGGCCCTAAACCTGTTTATGTTTTGTGCCCAAAACTTCTGGGGTTATATTTTGGTCTTTGTTGCCAAAATATCTCAAACATTAATGCAAAATATAGAATATTTTGGTCTTGCTGTTTACCCAGAACAAACCTATAGGTTATTATATTATAATAAGTAAGCTTTGGACCAATAATACCTATTTATTATAGTCGTACCCCGGGGACTAGCGAGCCGTTTTTGTCCATGGGCCTAGAATTAATTCAACACTGATTAGAAGCCACTGCACTTGCACCGCAAGATGGCTGTCCCCCCTCTAGAACAAAGCAACGCCAGTGTATTTATGATAAAGCTAAAACATGATCCAGAACTCTCACAAACACACTACTGGTATTGTTCGAGTAGGTGGACGTTTGGTTAAGGCCGAATATAATGAATATAAAATACACCCTATTGTTTTACCGTCAAAACATAAATGGTCGAATTTAATTGCAGAGGTATACACATGCTGGTCCTCAAGCTCTATTATCTTCACTTCGAGAAAATTATTGGTTTATTTTGTAAAAAATATCGTAAGAAATTGGGTTGTATGTTTTAAATGTAAACCTACTATTTCTGAATATTTAATGGGCAATCTACCCAAAATAAGAATAACTACTAGTAGACCCTTTGCTATTACAGGGGTAGATCATGCCGGCCCAGTGTTTCTTAGAGATAGAAAAGGATGTAACTTTAAGCTTATTAAGGCATACATAGCCTTATTTGTTTGTATGGTGACGAAAGCTGTTCACCTAGAACTCGTGGGTGACTTAACCACAGAATCTTTCCTAGCCTCCTTGCGCCTTTTTATTTCAAGGCGTGGTAAATGCGTTCAACTTTATTCCGATAATGGCAAAAATATCGTGGGTACTGACGCAGATTTAAAGCAAGCAAATTTCTTCTAGCGAAGTGGAGGCTCAACTAGCAAATGAAGGTATAGAGTGGCACTTTATACCTCCAAGCCTCCAAGAAGCCCACATTTCGGGGGTATCTGGGAGGCAGGTGTAAAGTCGACTAAACACCACCTTAAGCACGTTGTCCGAAATGCATTATTAACATTCGAAGAGCTAACAACTGTGCTAACACAAATCGAATCCTTTTACCCTTAACCCCAGCGCACTTTTTAATTGGCGGTTCAATGCGATCCATATCAGAGGAAGACTTAAAGTACGTACCAACGATTGCAACAAATGGTTCAAAACTTTTGGACTCGTTGGTCTAAGGAGTATTTTTCCGGACTCCAAATACGCTCAAAATGGCAACAAGGACTAAAACCTTGCAAAAATCCTACAAGTTCATCATGCAACGATGGAGTTCCCAGGGTCACCGTTGTGAAGACGTCAGAGGGCGAGTACAAGCGCCCTACAGCAAAACTGTGTCCTTTACCAATTATGGAGACAAAAGACTCATAGTTTTATTAGTGAGTTATGTACCCCGAACAGCTTACACCATCTAACTTTATCTAATGCTTCCTCAGCATGTTTCATTTATATAAAACCATTTTGTATTGTTTTAAAATCAATTAAGCTTTGTACAATTCAGACCTATTTTAATTCACTTTCCAAGTTTCACTGTAATTTTAAAATAAAGTTTTTAAAAACACATTTGTTAAACCCGTGAGTTTAACTTAACGAACCTGTCTGAGAAAAACTGTCAAGTGTAATTCAGACTGAAAGTTGGAACCTGCCAATGACGAAATCGCCAAAGCAGCTAGTTAAGGACCTGGAAGGACAAAATCACCGACCAGATAGTGTAATGAAGATTTTTATATTATATATAATAATATATTAATGTAAGTCCCATATTTCCTATTATTACCAATTATACTTTCATTTTCTATACTATTTAACAAAGTGCGATAAGGCACGTAATTTAGTTTCACTCCGAAACGCAGCCTTTAGTTCTGCAACATATTTATATATTCGATTAAAGTCACCTATCATTTATTTTACAAAACGCAGGTACACGAAAAGAAATAATTTTTGATTTTAAATAAAATATTTATTATTTTTAATATAGAAGGACCTTTTCATATTTTAGTATTTTATATATATTAAGATGGCCGATAACGTAAATTACCAGCTTCTCAAGCTATACATAGATACAATCCCACAATTTGAAGGTAATCCTCATACAGTTAACATATTTATTGATTCATGTGAAAGCATAATCCAAAGGTTTGCCGATGATGGTAACGAACCTTTGAATATGTATATACTACGTGCGATCATCGGAAAGCTTACTGGACGTGCACTCACATTAATAGGTTCACGTATCGAATTGAGAACTTGGGAACCGATCAAGGATGTTTTGTTGCTCTCCTTTGGAGATCAGCGAAATGTCGATTGTTTGGTTCAAGATTTAATTTCACTTAAATCTAATAGGAATGAGACACCATATCAATTTGGTATGAGGTACCAGGATTCCCGAAGTTTAATAATTGCCAAAATTAACACATTGAATTTAACCCAACCAGAAAAAATTATAAAAATAGCGTCGTACAGTGACCAAGCTTTGAGTACCTTTATCCATGGTTTACACGGACAAATACAAAATAATATTAGAATTAGGAACCCCACTACATTGGAACAAGCTATGGCTTTCCTCATTGAGGAAGAAAATTTTTATTATAGCACAAATAGATTTAGTAACAATAGTTCCCAAAATAACTATAATAATCAGTTTAACCCTAGTAGGATTTTACCTGCTAATAACAATAATAATAATAATAGAAATAACAATAATGATAATGCACCACAAAATAACAATTTTTTAAGACATAATAATAATCAAGGTAATAATAATCAAAGGCCAATTAACAATAATAATTTTAATAACCGAAACAATTTTAGACCACATTTCCAAAATCAACCAAATAATTTTAACCGTAATTTCCAAAATAACTTCCCTAGACCAAATTTCCAAGGACAAAACCATCCAAATCAAAATTTTAATGCTTATCAAAATAGGAATGTAAACAATTTTAGACCTCCTCTGGGAATTCGAGGCGCAACCCGCAAGTAAATTTTTTAGTCCATGATCAAGACTTAGGTGAGAATCAGAATTTTAATGATAATCAGAATTTAAATAATGGTCAAAATAATAATGAGGCCTGTTATTTAGAGAACCCAAACGAGATGGCTTTTGACAATCCACAAAGAAATGACGTAAATTTTATGTTAAACCGTCCCCAAGAAAGCCCCTTCTGATAAATATAAATAATACTATTGAAAAGAATAACCTACCTTTAATTTTTATCAAAAATTTAAATTCATATATTCTTGTAGACTCAGGTAGCACCCGCAGCCTTATAGATCCTAGTTTAGCTTATAAGTTCTATAAAAATTACATATTTAAAGAAAACTTTAATATACAGACAGCGCATAACATAACTTTTCACAATGAAGTAATGAAAATACCCCTATTTAGAGAATTTAACTCTCCATTAACACATAAATTTTATTTATTTAAATTTAATGAAAAATATGGAGGTCTTATAGGCATAGATTTAATAGAAAAATTAAAAGGTAGTATTGACATGAAACAAAAACAAATTATCACCCCTGACACAAAAATTCCTATAATCTACGAAAAACATAAACTAATAATTACAGACCCCCCAAAGTTTATTAAACAAAAATTAATTATACCCCCTAGAAAAGAAAAGATCGTTCAAATACACGTCAACCTTAAGGAAGGTGTAGGAGTATTAAATTACTTAAAATTAGCACAAGGTCTAGAAAGTCCACAAGCCCTAGTTAATGTAAAAAATTATTCCGCCGTAACTTCAATAATAAATTCAAATATTATAGCTAAGCGAATAGAAATAGAAGCCCCTTTTCAAGCAAAAGTAAAGGTAAATATTTATATAAGGGATGAAATTAACTGGAATGCCCTAGAAGATGAATCAATAATTAATAACCCCGGAGACATAGACAAAGAAATATGTAGAAAACGAAGAATATGACAAACCAGAAAATAACATTAGACAACGATAATTCGCAAGACAAAAAAATTATAATTTTATCAGACATACAAATTAAGCCCCCATCTAAACAAATCAGAAAAAATGTTGAACCGGAAAATATTCCTACTGTTGCTGAACCTGATAATAATTCAGTAGTTTCAACTCAACATTCAAATGTAAATGAGACTACTAACCAAGGAATAAAAATACTAGACGAAATAATTAATAACAAAGTAAATCAAATAATAATATACCCCTATGTTTTCCAAGAATTATTAGTCACCAACGAAACGTATGAAAATCATAAAATTATGAAAGTTGACATTCCTCTACAAAATAGCCCACATTTTATTCTAAAATTTATTAAAGAATATACAAACCCTAATACTGTATATTGCATATATTTTGCAAAGGACAAAATGTATGAACAGTTTAATAAAGTCTATATCGAAAACTTTGAAAGTAATCACCCTAAATTTATACGCTGTACTAAATTAGTAAATACAATTCCAACCGTTGATGAGCAATTAATGCTTATAAAAAACCATCATGAAGGAAAAACAAATCACCGTGGAATTGTTGAAACTTTAGAATATTTAAAGAAAAATTATTATTGGCTAAAAATGAAATTATACTAATTATATTAATAACTGCGACATATGTCAACGCGCAAAATATTCAAGGAAATTACCATATACACCACTAGTCTTAACAGAAACCGCTTCGAAACCTTTTCAGATTGTTCATATAGATCTTTTTATGTACGACAAACAGATATATTTAACACTTACTGACGCTTTTTCAAAATTTGCTCAAGCAATAAAAATTGAAGGAAAAACCGCTATACACATTAGCAATGCCCTTATAAAATATTTTAGTTCATTTGGAGTACCTGAAAAATTAGTCATCGATAACGGAACAGAATTTAATAATGAAACGGTAAAAGAAATTTTAAAACTACATAAAATAAATATACATTTCACTACCCCATATCATCATGAAAGACTTCATTCTACTTTAATTGAACATTTAAGAATATTAAAAGAATCACACCCTAATGAAAAAGAAAATTTTATGGAATATGCTATTTTAGGTTATAATAACTCGATTCATAGTGCCGCTAACTATACTCCCTTTGAACTTGTATTTGGACATACTAACTTACGAGACCTCCACGAAATATTCCTCCCACAAGCATTTTATACGGACTATGCCGAAAATCATAAAGAAAAATTAAGGCATGTGTATAAAGAAATACAAAAGAATGTAATTAATAATAAAGAAAAGGTTATCCTCACAAAGTAGAAAACAAGATATACCAATTTACAAAAACGAATTTTTTAAAAGAAAGGTTTTGGAATTTGTGATTTTTTTATTTTTGCCAACATTTCCAAAACCCTTCTTTAAAAAAATTCGCTTTTGTAATTTGGTATATCTTGTTTTCTACTGTTTAGTTATACATAATACGTAATCAATAGAAGAGTTTTAAGTTTAAAAACTTGTTTTTTATATAGTTTTATTTTCAAGTTTTTAGTTATAATTTATTAATGTGTAAAGCAACCCGGGAGTGAAACAGATATTTTATGTAAAATTATATTGTCACCGGATATAGGCATATGTAACGAACTTTAGCTGTCTAAGTGGGTAAAAGGAGTTTAATTTAGCCGCATGTGCTATGTTGGGGGGGGGGGTTAATTTATAAGAAAAGTTTTTGAAATTGTATATAATTAATAGAAGGGTTTTAACTTTAAAAACTTGTTTTTATATAATTTTATTTTCAAGTTTTGTTGTTTTTTTTATAGTAAAATTTTATTATTATGGGATGAGTACGTAACCCAATTTTAATTTTAAATTAACTCACGTGGATAAAAAAAGGTTTTTGATATTTTAGGGGGGGGGGTTGGGGGGTAAATTTTATATTTAATTATTTTGTTAGGGTAGAAAAGCATGTGTACCAAATTTCAGCTCTCTAAGTTTATTCTAAGTGGGTATAACAAAGAGGGCCCTTCAGAGTTAACAGCCGCATGGGGGGTGATGGGGGGGGGGGGGTTGACGGTTGTTTTTTTTATAGTAAAATTTTATTATTACGGGATGAGTACGTAACCCAATTTTAATTTTAAATTAACTCACGTGGATAAAAAAAGGTTTTTGATATTTTAGGGGTGGGGGGGGGCTGGGGGGTAAATTTTATATTAAATTATTTTGTTAGGGCAGATAAGCATGTATACCAAATGGTATTCTAAGTGGGTGAAAAAGCATTTGGCAAATTTGAGGACAAATATACCTACATATACAGAGCGGTCCAAAAGTCACCCCCCCCCCCCTCTTAACTTTTGAACCAGTTGAGATATCGACTTCAAATTTGGAACTTTTAAATAAGATAACTTAAACTATCTTTTAGAATATATTTAATACTTTCAGCTCTTAAAATGTGGGCAGGGGGGCATAGGGGCACATTTTTTTAAATGGAAAGGTGGGTCGTGTGATACATTATTTTAAAGCTTATAAAATTCTCCATTTAACTTTTATTTTTTTATTTTTTTTAAACATTTTTTTGGGTTTAAAATAGGTTTGAAAATGGGTATTTTTGTCAAAATTTCTCTAAAAAATCCAAACAATTTTTTAAAAATGCCTAATTTCATAATAAAAAAATGTAAAACATACTTTTAAACTAATTTTAGTTGACATAAATAAAAATTAACAAAAAAATACTTAAAAATTTAATTTTTTAGCACAAAAAACTGAAAAATCAAAACCTTAAAAGACATGTTTAAAAATTTTAAAAATGTATGGTTTAATAGAGAATTTTAAAGGCTTTAAATTGATGTATCACACGACCCCCCTTTCCATTTAAAAAAATTTCCCCACATGCCCCCCTGCTCACATTTTAAGAGATAAAAGTATCAAATATATGCTTAAAGATAGTTTAAGTTGTCTTATTTAAGAGTTCTAAATTTGAAATCGATATCTCAACTCGTTCAAAAGTTAAGACCACACTGTATATATATACATATACAGTGGACTCGCGCTAGTGTGAACACAAAAAAACCGGACGTGTTCATCTTATCGAGATGTTCACACCACCGAAGGTATATTTATATAGGCAGAATACTAACAGAAATGCACTCTAAACTTAAAATTTACTCAAAAAAAAAATTGTAGGTACTTACAAACATATTTATTAAGTTAAATTTTCCAGTTTATTGATTAAATAAGATGTAATTTTTGTCTGAATGTAGCTGACCAGTGGATGGCTACCGCTCTGTCTTAAATGTTTCTTAAGCTTTCTATGTCATTAACACCAACATTGTTTTTCTCTGCCCATTGTGAAACCACTTTTAGTGCTGCCAGAACCTCTGAAACAGGAACTTTTTTAGGTACCTCAACTTCTGTCTCAGATTCATCATCTTCCACGTCTAAGTGAATCAACGATTCGTCATTGAGGCTTTCCAATGTTGCTGCTGAATATATAATGTATTCATTTTGGCTGTTTATACAATTGGAAGGTTCACATAAGCGTGTGTTCACACTAGCGCGAGTCTACTGTAGGCATGGGGCGTTGTAAGCAAGGAATCTGTAGAAATGGAGGAGGTGCGAGGAACTAAGTTGAAGGATAAAAATTATTTAAACGTTGTTAGCTGTAAAATCAAGAAATATTTTATGACTTATTAATGTATTCATTGTAGAACAGAGTTTCATCGGCTATGCCGCTCACTTCTGTATATAATAATAATAATAATAATAATATATGGAAGTGAAGTGAATAGAAGGGTTTTAAAAATATTTTAATTACAAAAAAACAGATTGGTCTGGTCCTAAAAAATGTTTAGAATTGGATAAAAAATTATTTGAAAAATACTGATTGGAGTGGTCCAAAGGGGGCAAATGGGCATAAAACTGCAATCACTAAGGGAGTAGAGCCTAAACCATAAGTCCTATTAAAAAAATGTTTTTACAAAAAATGTTAAGAACTGGATCAAAAATTAAAAAAAAGAAAAACTGATTGGAGTGGTGCAAAGGGGGCAAAAGGGCATAAAACTGCAAATGACTAAGGCATTAGAGCCTAAGCCATAAGTCGTATTAGAAAAAAGTTTGTATAATTTTTTTTATAATTGGATAAACAATTCTCTTAATAAAAAGAATTACTGATTGGAGTGGTACAAATGGGGCAAAAGGGCCTAAAATGTTAAATAGCTATGTTAGTAGAGGCTAAACCTATTAAAAAAAAATTATCAAAAAATATTAAAATAATTTTTAATCCAATTCAAAAAAGTTTTTGTAAAAACTTTTTTTAATGGGGCTTATGGTTTAGGCTATACTGCCTTAGTCATTTGCAGTTTTATGCCCTTTTGCCACCTTTGGACCAGACCAATTTGTTTTTTTTAATCAATATATTTTTTTATCCCATTCTGAATATTTCTGGTTATTTTTTTTCACAGGACCTATGGTTTAGGCTTTACTCCATTAGTGATTTGCAGTTTTATGTCCTTTTGCCTCCTTTCCACCATCAGTTTTTCTTATTATTAAAATTTGTTTTTTTCTAATTACAAACATTTTTTGTCAAAACTTTTTTTTGTTCCAAAAATGAAATATTTTTGCCCATTTTTATGATATTTCCTCAATTAATGCTATATACGGAAAAGCCTAGATTCAACTTTAAACACTTATTTGTAAAGAAATAATTTACCAATCAAATAAGATCAAAATCTTTAAAATATGTGGAAAACTTCCGGAGATATCAAAGAATATTTGATTTTTTAGGTATGAAAAGTGTCATTTTGGTGACGTCATAACTTTGTTTTTGTGCATTTGACAGCTTGTCTTTCGGTGGATTTTAAGTGTATAATATGTGTTAAAAACCGTCTTAAAATTTTAAAAGTGTACCTGGTTTGGCTTTTGTTTTAGAATTTATCATTTTCAACTTTTCCTGAAACATTTCTTAATTATATATCAACTCTTGCTGTATCCAAAAAAGACAAGTCTAAACTTATAGAAAACATTTTGTAGAAAAATAGTAGATGATTAAAATGAGACCAAGGACAATGAAATCGGGCAAGTAGTTTTTGAGATATTTAAAGTTAGAAAATTATTTTTTTTTTTTTAATCCGAAGTGTTGATGACGTCATTAATTTTATCTGGTCAATTTGACAGCTTGTCTGTTTTTTTATAGAGTCATTTATGTATAACATACTTTAAAAACTTCAAACCGGTATCTTTTATATATTTTTTTACACAAATTATCAAAAATCGAAGATTTTGGTAAAAATGAATTTTCCACTATTTATATATTTCTTCGTATACTAGAAGGTATATTTAAAAAAAACTTTAATAAATCTTTTAGTAATCATTTTAAAGAGCAATAAAGAGTGTTTAAAAAGGGACCAAGAGCGATAAAATCGAATTATTATTTACCGAGATATTTCAGATTAAAAATACGAAGCACTATGGAAAATGGCCATGATAACGTCATAAATCATGAACCAATCAAATCACAGCTTGTCTCCCGGCAGTTTTGTACACTAAAATATGTGTAAAAGTCACCCTTAAAATTAGGTAGTGGTATCACAAACTGAAGTATTTTGCCTTTATTTCGCTCTTATTCTCCGGACTACTTACGACGCATTTTTAGACATATGTTTATAGGAACTTTTTTTCTTATTTTTGGGTATGGAATCACACCCTGAAATATTAGCACGTCATTATGGAACACCCTTTTTTTAGTTTTTCTCGATCAGCTCTTTTTTTTGAGATATAGCGCGAGGTGTTTTTTTTGCCCATAGTTGTAGTAAAAAAGATAATGAAATTCTAATTAATTTCCTTTTTTGCGGTGGATTAGTTCTCTATTAATAGGTCTCTAATCCAAAAAAGCGGATTTCAAATATCTTTATTCGTTTTTTTATAGAGATTCTAAATGGCTCTTATTTTTATAAGCAACATGTGAGGTTTGTAAAAATAAAAAAGTACTTTTTTTTTACTACAACTATAGGCAAAAAAACCAGTGTGAGCTATATCTCAAAAAACGAGCTGATGGAAAAAAACGGAAAAGGGTTCCTAAATCAGCGCATCAAATATAGTCCCCAGCAATTAAAAAAAAATATTTTTCTGCAGTTTTATTTATAGTTTTTGAGATATAATTTTTTTTTTTGAGAAAAAATGCATTTTTATTGATGAGATGAAAGCTGCTTCATTTTCTTTATGTATCTAATTACTGAATTTGCAAAAAATAAGATATTTTATACAGGGCGTTCAAAAGAAATATCCTAAGATCTGGATTTTCAAACATAAAAGCTCAAAAAAGTCCAAACGAAATGCTATATTTTTTATTCACTCGTTAAATGTAGGATAAAATTCTGCATAAAATAATATGAGATACTTAATAGATATGTCAGCGGTTTTCAAGATAATTGAATTAAAAAAATAAAGTTGCTAATTTCAAGAATTTTTTTATTTTTAAACAAATTTTCACACTATCATAATAATTTGGTAGTTTCAAACTTTTGGACTCGTTGGTCTAAGAAGTATTTGTCCGGATTCCAAATACGCTCAAAATGGCAAAAAGGACGAAAACCTTGCAAAAATCCTAAAAGTTCATCATGGCAGCGATGGAGTTCTCAGGGTCGCCGTTGTGAAGACGTCAGAGGGCGAGTACAAGCGCCCTACAGCAAAACTGTGTCCTTTACCAATTATGGAGACAAAAGACTCATCGTTTTATTAGTGAGTTAAACTCACGGGTTTAACAATTGTGTTTTTAAAAACTTTATTTTAAAATTACAGTGAAATTTGGAAAGTGAATTAAAATAGGTCTGAATTGTACAAAGCTCTATTAGTAATTGATTTTAAAACAATACAAAATGGTTTTATATAAATGAAAGATGCTGAGGAAGCATTAGATAAAGTTAGACGGTGTAATCTGTTCAGGGTACATAACTCCTCCACCCTTAGATGAGAATCCTGGGGGTAGAAACAGGATTTTTCTTTTCAGTTATTGATCCTCTTGCTTCTTCTTCTTCTTTGGAATTTTCCAGTTTTCTCTTAGATACCATTTTTTGCGAAAAGCGACGATACCAAAAGCAAAAATAAGCAAAGCAACTAAAATATATAGAATAATTGTCCATACACTAATGTTATCAAAATGTACCGGGGGTATAGAGTCAATAGAAGTTTTTTGTAAACCTAAAGCACTATTAATATTTTTTAGTTCTTCTAGGTTAAAATTATCAAGACTAGGGGTTGGTAATTTGTTATTGTCTTTTTACCAATTTCACTATAAAAGTTAATTTGGGGTAGCACGATTTGTTTATATTCACTATCGGTACATTGATAACTTTGGATATTAATATTGTCTATTAAAACTTCACAGTTAATGTCAAGTTCGAGAATAAAGGTTCCTTCTAGAGGATAATTGTCCTTATTTGAACCACATTTTTCGATAGCAGTTAGTCTTTTTGGGGAAACTATTATTCACTTATTATTTTCAATTTTCTGCACTTTTAAATTTTGAAGATAAGCTAGTACCTGGTAACAGCTTGAGATGTTCTTGTAGAATTTTAGAAGTTGGACCTCGCAGGGAGCAATATCCTGGATTCTGGTGGGGTTGATTTCGTCACAGATATATTCTTCTAAAGATATTTCTTTGCATTTTTGGTTGAAGGCCATATAGTTGTGTTTATTTAATGTAAGATATTGGGAAGAGGGTAAAATGGTTTGGAATGAATTATTTTTAGGTAGGTAAGGGGTACAAATGGTAATAGTTATAGTTTTCATTCTCTACTATAGGAATTTTTATCAGAAATATTATTTGATTATTTTTATTTTAACTTTTGATATTAATAATCTTTTCAAAAAGAATGATATTTTCTATTTTTGGTTCAAATGGCAATTTATTATTGGTTAAATACTTATTTATTGATTCTATATGGTTTAATAAATCAATAGGTTCAATTAAAGAATTGTGAGGCGTATTTAATTTGGAAAAGGTTATAATTATTTCGGTTTCATTTAAAGTATTACTTATTATTTGAAATGCATTAATTAATTGAGAAATCATCATATTTATTATTGCCAAATATTGATATTCCATATTGGTTGCTTAATATGCCTGAATAATACTTTGAAGTTCTATTAATTTTGATTTTAATAGTTCTTGATTGTGAGCCAAGGTATATGTACTTTCATTAAATTTTTGAATAGAACTTTGCAAAAGAGTAATCTGTTCTTTAGCCATGGTTTTTAAATTATCTTGATTTTTAGAAAGGGTTTTTATAGCTTTCTCATATTTTTCTGCGTCAGATTGATCTAAATTACCGGTTATCATTTATAAAATTGAACCAAGTCCATTGATTAAGCCTATTTTTGATTTAGAATTAGTATTTATCTTATTTAAGGGGTTTATCTGATTTATTTGTTTTTCTATGTTAGCTTCTAATATTTCAACTAAATTGTAGACTACAATTCTTTTTCGTAAGTGAATTTTGCTACACTATTGTTCATTGACAATTTTAGGTATTTAAAATGGGTTTTTAAGTTATTAATTTCGTTAATTAGGTTGGTAAGATCAAAGATTTGTATAAAGGTCCATTGACTGATTTTGATTTGTGCATTTCCTAGTTTTAGGGGTAAGAGTCCAGGTTGTCTTTCATGTCGTAGAATCTTGAATCGGGTCTTGCGAAGGCAAGGATGCATCTATAACAAGAGATGGTTTTCTTAGCTCTTTAATATGTAAAATTTCAGTTTTTGTAGTATTAAATTTATTAGTAAGCTCGACTTTATTGTTTTCTAACATTTTGGTTGTTTCATAAAGGCCTAAAAATTTATTGTTTTTCTTATTTCTAATTTGAGAGCTTTGTTTATAAACGGTTTGACCTAAGTAAAATTCTTTACTAGTTTCACCTTTAGTATTGTGTTTTTGGATTACCTTTTCTTTATTATTAATTACATTCTTTTGTATTTCTTTATACACATGCTTTAATTTTTCTTTATGGTTTTCGGCATAGTCCGTATAAAATGCTTGTGGGGGGAATATTTTGTGGGGGTCTCGTAAGTTAGTATGTTCAAATACAAGTTCAAAGGGTGTATAGTTAGTGGCACTATGAATCGAGTTATTATAACCTAAAATAGCATATTCCATAAAATTTTCTTTTTCATCAGGGTGATTCTTGTAATATCCTTAAATGTTCAATTAAAGTTGAATGAAGTCTTTCAGCGATAGAGTTAGATTCATGATTAAAATTTCTTTTACCGTTTCATTATTAAATTCTGTTCCGTTATAGATGACTAATTTTTCAGGTACTCCAAATGAACTAAAATATTTTATAAGAGCATTACTAATGCGTATAGCGGTTTTTCCTTCAATTTTTATTGCTTGAGCAAATTTTGAAAAAGCGTCAGTAAGTGTTAAATATATCTGTTTGTCGTACATAAAAAGGTCTATATGAACAAATTGAAAAGGTTTCGAAGCGGTTTCTGTTAAGACTAGTGGTGTATATGGTAATTTCCTTGAATATTTTGCACGTTGACATATGTCACAGTTATTAATTTAATTAGTAACCGTTTCTTTCATTTTTAGCCAATAATAATTTTTCTTTAAATGTTCGACAGTTTCAACAATTCCACGGTGATTTGTTTTTCATTCATGATGGTTTTTTATAAGCATTAATTGCTCATCAACGGTTGGGATTGTATTTACTAATTTAGTACAGCGTATTAATTTAGGGTGATTACTTTCAAAGTTTTCAATATAGACTCTATTAAACTGTTCATACATTTTGTCCTTTGCAAAATATATGCAATATACAGTATTAGGGTTTGTATATTCTTTAATAAATTTTAGAATAAAATGTGGGCTATTTTGTAGAGGAATGTAATCTCTCATAATTTTATGATTTTCATACGTTTCGTTTGCAACTATTAATTCTTGAAAAACATAGGGATATATTATTATTTCATTTACTTTGTTATTAATTATTTTGTCTAGTATTTTTATTCCTTGATTAGTAGTCTCATTTGCATTTGAATGTTGAGTTGAAATTACAGAATTATTATCAGGTTCAGCAACAGTGGGAGTATTTTCTGGTTCAACATTTTTTCTGATTTGTTTAGATGGGGGCTTAATTTTTATATCTGATAGAATTCTAATTTTTTTGTCTTGCGAATTATCGTTGTCATTAATGTCATTTTCTGGTTTGTCATATTCTTCGTTTTCTACATATTTTTTCAAAAATTCTAAAGTTTCTTTGTCTATGTCTCCGGGGTTCTTAATTATTGATTCGTCTTCTACGGCATTGCAGTTAATTTCATCCTTATATATATATATATATATATATATATATATATATATATATATATATATATATATATATATAAATATTTACTTTTATCTTTGATTCTTTAAATAAAAACTTTATTAAATTAAGTACAATATTCCAGTCAAGTCAGTCTAGTCCGCATCCTAATTTGGGAATTCAAATTTCGAGGTCATTTAATTTAAGACAAAGGATTCTTAAATTTTCTAGGGCTAATACAAAGTCTTTATATCTAAAGATATAAAGAACTTTCACTTTCGGGTTTAGACCGTGTTAATGGATTTTCAGTTTCAGATTAATCCCTGAAGATGTCTCTAGTAGTAAGAGACGAAACGTCGGAAAGTGAAAATCCATTAACACGGTCTAAACCCGAAAGTGAAAGTTCTTTATATCTTAATGGCCGTGAAAGCTTAAAATCTTTATATCTTGGTTTTTCATAAAAAAATTTCTAAGTTATCAAATAATATATTTTCCTGTTATTATTTTTTATGAAGGCTACTTCTCCGATTTGTTTGTTTTGATTTTTTAATTTATTTACAGATTAAAATTTAATTTTAAAGTCTAAAGCTATTCTTTATTCATATGAAAATCCTGTGAAATACAATGAGCGAGAGAATTTTTATTTTTGGGACTAAATAGGTCATCACAAATTATTTTTACTTTATGGTAATCTATTTCTAAATTAACGTTTATGATTCTATTAAGCAAATTTTGGGTTGACAGATTTTGAGTTATCGAGTTAATTTTAATTCGTGATAAGGCGTCAGCATTGGTATTTAATTTTTAAGGCCTTATTAAGAATAGATTACGTGCAAAACCTTGTTGCTATAACACAAACTAAGTTTTTAATTAAAAATCGAATTTTTGGAACCCCTTTGAAGGGGCGTAGCTACCTTACGATTGGATTTTGGACATATGTTTATAGGAACTTTTTTTTATTATTTTGACCTCTAAAACACGTCCTTATAATATTCCCTTTTCCTCACGGAACACCCTGTATAGTGAATCTGGGTCCAAATAGATAGGGTCTACAATATTTACATGCGTAAATAATTGAAAGAAGTTCTTTCTCTATTGTACTGTATTTTTGTTCAGAATTATTTAAGGTTCGTGAAGTGTAAGCCACTGGTTTATCGGAGCCTATTGGTCCTTGTGATAACACAGAGCCTATGGCATAATTTGATGCGTCTGTTGTCAAAACAAAAGGTTTGGTAAAGTCAGGGTATTGTAAAATAGGAGCGTTCATTAGTAAAGTTTTACGTTACAAAAGAATTTATAAATTGTTGACCGTGCATTACTTGGGAGTTTTTCTTTAAGCATGCAGTTAGAGGTTTTGTTATTTTCGCAAAATCTTTAATACATTTTCGGTAATAACCTACTAATCCGAGGAAGCTTTTTATTTCTTTCTGACTTTTCGGAATAGGGCATTCTTTAATAACATTAATTTTGTCTGGATGAGGTTTAACTCCTTCTGGGGTGACAGTATGCCCTAAAAAGTTTACTTCCTTTTTTAAAAATTCTGATTTGTCTAATTGTACTTTAAAATTGGCTTGATTTAGTCTTTTAAATACTTGTCTTAGTCATTCAATGTGTTCTTCTAAGGATGTACTGAATATAATAATGTCGTTAAGGTAAACTAGACATGTCTCGTTATGTAGACCATGTAAAATATTGACCATAACTCTCTGGAAAGTACTTGGGGCATTTTTTAATTAAAAAGCCATTCTAATAAATTCATATAGTCCAGCGCCTGTAGAAAAAGCTGTATTCATTATGTCTTATGGATCCATTTCTATTTGATGGAAACCTCTCTGGTCAATAACTAAAAAATAGCAACTTCTACCTAGTTTGTCTAATATTTCCATAATATTGGGTAGGGGGTATTTGCCTCCAACTGTTTTGTCATTAAGTTTTTCGATAGTCTATTACAATACCCCATTTCTTTTTCTCAGATGCGTCGCTCTTCTTTGGAACGACCCAAACCGAACTACTAAAGGGGGATGATGAGGGTTAAATTATATTTTGTTCTAACATGGTATTTATTTGTTTGTTTACTTCTTCTTTATGTATTTCAGGGTATCGATATGTTTTAGTAAAGATTTGAGTATCATCATTAAGGCTTATTTTATGTTTAATTGTATTTATAAAAATTAAGGGGGTATTTTCACAATAGAAGGTATCTCTGTAGTTATAACTTAGTTTCCTTATAGCTTCTTTTTCTTCGGAGTTAAGGTGATCTAGTCTTATTTTTTTAAAATATTGTTTGAGTGCACTATCATTTATTTTGTCGACATTTATGTTTTCAATTTCCATTTTATTAAAAAAATTTACTTCGTTTAAACTAAGGGGTTCTATTTGAAAAGGGGCTTCTATTTCTATTCGCTTAGCTATAATATTTGAATTTATTATTGAAGTTACGCAGAATAATTTTTTACATTAACTAGGGCTTGTGGACTTTCTAGAACTTGTGCTAATTTTAAGTCATTTAATACTCCTACACCTCCCTTAAGGTTGACGGGTATTTGAACGATCTTTTCTGTTCTAGGGGGTATAACTAATTTTTGTTTGATTAACTTTGGGGGGTCTGTAATTATTAGTTTATGTTTTTCGTAGATTATAGGAATTTTTGTGTCAGGGGTATTAATTTGTTTTCGTTTCATGTCAATACTACCTTTTAATTTTTCTATTAAATCTATGCCTATAAGACCTCCATATTTTTCATTAAATTTAAATAAATAAAAATATCTCAAAAAATACTTGCCCGATTTCATTGTTCTTGGTCTCATTTTAATCATCCACTTTTTGTCTACAAAATGTGTTTTAGAAGTTTAGTCTTGCCTTTTTGGGATACATCAGTAGTTGATGTTTAATGAAGCAATGTTTCAGGAAAAATTGAAAACGAAAAATTCTAAAACAAGGGTAGTATAAAAGCCAAAGCAGGTACACTTTTAAAATTTTAAGACTTTTTTTATGACATAATATGAACTGAAAATACACCTGGAGACAAGCAGTCAAATGTACAAAAACAAAATTATGACCTCACCAAAATGACACTTTTCATGACTAAAAAATCAAATATTCTTTGATACCTCTGGAAGTTTTCAACATATTTTAAAGATTTTTGTCTTATTTGATTGGTGAATTATTGCTTTACAAATAAGTTTCCCTTCTCTAGCATTAATTGAGGTAATATAAAAATGGGCAAAAATATTTCATTTTTTGACTAAAAAAAAGTTTTGACAAAAAATGTTTGATATTTAAAAAAAAAAATTGAGAATAAGAAAAACAGATTTGGACTTTTTGGCAAGGGGGAAAAGGGCATAAAACTGCAAATGACTAAGGGAGTAAAGCCTAACCATAGGTCCTATGAAAAAAAAATAATAACCAGAATTGGATAAAAAATATTTTGATTACAAAAAAACAGATTGGTCTGGTCCAAAGGGGTTAAAAGGACATAAAACTGCAAATGACCAAGGGAGTAGAGCCTAAACCATGAGTCTTATTAAATAAAAGTTTTTACAAAAAATGTTTAAATTATTTAATAAAAATTAAAACTGATTGGAGTGGTCCAAAGGGGGCAAAGGGGCATAAAACTGAAAATGACTAAGGGAGTAGAGCCTAAACCATAATTCCTATTGAAAAAAAAGTTTTTACAAAAAATGTTAAGAATACATTATGTTAACAAAAAGAAAAACTGATTGGAGTTGTGCAAAGGGGCAAAAGGGCATAAAACTGCAAATGACTAAGGCATTAGAGCCTAAGCTATAAGTCGTATTAAAAAAAAGTTTGTACAATTTTTTTTTATAATTGGATAAACAATTCGCTTAATAAAAAAAATTGGAGTGGTACAAAGGGGGCAAAAGGGCCTAAAATTTTGAATGGCTATGTTAGTAGAGCCTAAACCTATTAAAAAAAAATATCAACAAATATTAAAATAATTTTTAATCCAATTCAAAATTTCTTTTGTAAAAACTTTGTTTAATGGGGCTTATGGTTTAGGCTATACTGCCTTAGTCATTTGTAGTTTTATGCCCTTTTGCCCCCTTTGGACCAGACCAATCTGTTTTTTTTTTTGTAATCAATATATTATTTTATTCAATTCTGAACATTTCCGGTTATTTTTTTTTCACAGGACCTATGGTTTAGGCTTTACTCCCTTAGTGATTTGCAGTTTTATGCCCTTTTGCCCCCTTTCCATCACCCAAATCAGTTTTTCTTATTATTAAATTTTTTTTTTAAATTACAAACATTTTTTGTCAAAACTTTTTTTTGGTCAAAAAATTAAATATTTTTGCTCATTTTTATATTTCCTCAATTAATGCTATATACGCGAAAGCCTAGATTTAACTTTAAACACTTATTTGTAAAGCAATAATTTACCAATCAAATAAGATAAGAATCTTTAAAATATGTTGGAAACTTCCCGAGATATCAAAGAATATTTGATTTTTTAGGCATGAAAAGTGCCATTTTGGTGAGGTCATAATTTTGTTTTTGTACATTTAACTGCTTGTCTCCAGGTGGATTTTAAGTTCATAATATGTGATAAAAACCGTCTTAAAATTTTAAAAGTGTACCTGCTTTGGCTTTTGTACTACCCATGTTTTAAAATTTATCGTTTTCAACTTTTCCTGAAACATTTCTTCATTATATATCAACTACTGCTGTATCCAAAAAGACAAATCTAAACTTGTAGAAAAATAGTAGATGATTAAAATGAGACCAAGAACAATCAAAAAGTTTTTGAGATATTTAAAGTCAGAAAATGAATTTTTTTTTTAATCCGGCATCTTGATGACGTCATTAATTTTATCCGGTCAATTTGACAGCTTGTCTGTCTTTTTTATAGAGTCATTTAAGTGTATAACATACTCCTAATTTCAAACCGGTATCTTTTATATATTTTTTTACACAAATTATCAAAAATCGAAGATTTCGGTAAAAATGAATTTTCCACTATTTATATATTTCTTGGTATACTAGTATATTTAAAAAAAAACTTTAATAAATCCTTTAGTAATCATTTTAAAGAGCAATGAAGTGTGTTTAAAATGAGACCAAGAGCGTTAAATCGAGTTATTATATTAAAATTTGTCTAAAACTCACCCTTAAAATTAGGGAGTATTTTGCCTTTATTTCGCTCTTATTCCTCGGACTACTTACGACTCATGTTTAGACATGTCAATAGGAACTTTTAATTTCTTATTTTTGGGTATGGAATCACACCCTGAAATATTAGCATGTCATTATGGAACACACTGTATGGATCTATTACACTGCTCAACACTCAAAAATTTGCCACACCCTTTTAGTTGCGTCTGACTATATTTGATGCGCTGATTTCGAAACCTTTTTCAGTTTTTCTCCATCAGCTCATTTTTTTGAGATATAGCGCACAGTGTTTTTTTGCTTATAGTTAAAGTAAAAATTAAGGTCTAATTAATTTTTTTCGGTGGATTAGTTCTCTATTAATAGGGCTCTAATCCAAAAAAGCGGATTTTAAAGATGTTTTTCGCTGTATTTTTATGAACATTTTATATAAATACTACAGATATGGCTCTTATTTTTATAAGCAACACTAACACACATGTGAGGTTTGTAAAAATAAAAAAAGTTTTAGATTGAATCCAGTAGCGGAGATTTTACGTAGTTATTGAAAGCAGAACAACAACATTTTGAATTATTTGATGTTTATTTAATGTTATTATAATGTTTTAAAGCAAGGAGAACAAGTTTTTTTTTTATTTTTTGTTTTTTTTTCATAATAAATTTAATTTATTGCATTGATCTAAAAATAAATAAAATACTTCAATATTTTTGTTTTTTTTTTTCGATAACCCCTGGTAACATCTAAGTCACTGGATTAAATCTACAACTTTCTTACTTTTTATAAACCGCACATCTGTGTTATTATTGCATATAAAAATTAGAGTTTTATCTTTAGGATTTATATAAAATTTTTATCAAAGTATATCGAAAAAATCTAATTTTTGAATTTAGAAGCCTATTAAAAACAAACGAATAAAGATATTTGAAATCCGCTTTTTTGGGTTAGAGCCCTACTAATAGAGAACCAAGCCACTGCAAAAAAGAAATTAAATAGAACTTTTTTTTTACTACAACTATGGGCAAAAAAACACTGTGATTTTTGAGTGTTGAGCAGTGTAATGGATCCATACAGTGTGTTCCATAATGACGTGCTAATATTTCAGGGTGTGATTTCATACCCAAAAATAAGAAATTAAAAGTTCCTATAGACATGTCTAAACATGCGTCGTAAGTAGTCCGAGGAATAAGAGCGAAATAAAGGCAAAATACTCCCTAATTTTAAGGGTGAGTTTTAGACAAATTTTAATATAATAACTCGATTTAACGCTCTTGGTCTCATTTTAAACACACTTCATTGCTATTTAAAATGATTACTAAAAGATTTATTAAAGTTTTTTTTTAAATATACTAGTATACCAAGAAATATATAAATAGTGGAAAATTCATTTTTACCGAAATCTTCGATTTTTGATAATTTGTGTAAAAAAATATATAAAAGATACCGGTTTGAAATTTAGAGTATGTTATACACATAAATGACTCTATAAACAAGACAGACAAGCTGTCAAATTGACCGGATAAAATTAATAACGTCATCAAGACGCAGGATTTTTAAAAAAAAATTCATTTTCTGACTTTAAATATCTCAAAAACTTTTTGATTTTTCTTGATCTCATTTTAATCATCTACTATTTTTCTACAAAAGGTTTTCTATAAGTTTAGATTTGTCTTTTTGGATACAGCAGTAGTTGATATATAATGAAGAAATGTTTCAGGAAAAGTTGAAAACGATAAATTCTAAAACAAGGGTAGTACAAAAGCCAATGGGAGGCATAGCGTAGTGGCTAGCGCGTATGCATAGCAAGTCTTCTATTGTGAGTTCGATTGTCACTGGAGCCAATTTGCCTTTTTCAGTTAATTAATAATTGAAATTTGTCGAAGGCGATAAGTGAAACGGACACTCCCTAGAAACTGGTTCGAAAGTCAGTATAAGCCGGTGGTTCCCTCTACTACTAGCCCACACAAGTCCTGGACTTAGGGGATGCTTAATTAAGTAGAATAGTACGAGTTTAAACAAATAAACAAACAAACAAACAAAAGCCAAAGCAGGTACACTTTTAAAATTTTAAGTCGGTTTTTATCACATATTATGAACTTAAAATCCACCTGGAGACAAGCAGTTAAATGTCATATTTATTCTTTTAAAATTTTCAAAAATCGAAGATTTCGGTAAAAATTAATTTTCCATTTTTTATATATTTCTTCGTATACTAATATATTTAAAAAAAACTTTAATAAATCTTTTACAAATCATTTTAAAGAGAAACAAAGAGTGTTTAAAATGAGACCAAGAGCGATAAAATCGAGTTGTTATTTACTGTAGAAATGATTATTCAAATCCAAAATCTTGTATTAATATATATTTCATATAAACATTACATAAAAACTATACATCGTAAACGGCTGTAAACACAGCCTTTAGTTCTGCAACACATTTATATATTCGATTAAAGTCACGTATCATTTATTTTATAAAACACAGGTACACGTAAAGAAATAATTTTTGATTTTAAATAAAATATTTATTGTTTTTTTTTATATAGAAGGACCTTTTCATATTTTAGTATTTTTTTTATAAATATATATTAAGATGGCCTATAACGTAAATTACCAGCTTCTCAAGCTATACATAGATACAATCCCACAATTCGAAGGTAATCCCCATACAGTTAACATATTTATTGACTCATGTGAAAGCGTAATCCAAAGGTTTGCTGATGATGGTAACGAACCTTTGAATATGTATATATTACCTGCGATCATCGGGAAGCTTACTGGACGCGCACTCACATTAATAGGCTCACGTATCGAATTGAGAACTTGGTGTTCGATTTTCATTTTTTTTACTATTTTTAATATTTTTATTTTAATACTTTTATAATTTGTTACAAATCAAATTATATTTAAACTTTAAAATTCCGCGCTTCATTTTGGGACATTTTTACATTTTGCTGCGCAACCGCAGAAACAGACAGTTCAGTATAGAATTCAAAAACATGGAAACGTGTTAAAATCTCTCCGCTTAAAATTATTTCGTTTTTTGATATAATCTCCGCTATTTGTTATTATTTTATAAACATTTTGTGCATCGTGAGACACCAGACTGGAAACCACATCAAGGGTACCCTTGGATCAAGAAAAACTGAAGAAAAAGGTCAGTGCTATTTTTTTGTAACGAACTATTCTATTCGTGTTTTTTTTTGTAAAAAATAGATTTAATAGAGCAGTCCCGCCTGCTCCATTTGGTCCTTTGAGCCGGATTTATCCGTGATCTAGCATCTTCTATTCTTAAAATTTGTCTATTTTCTCCAAAAATTGAATTTAAAATAGTCACTTTAGTATATGTCTGTCTCTCTCTTCACCATTCATTTTGCATACGTCTGCCTCACCTTGTACGTGCTATTTTAGCTTCTTTGTCTAACACATATAGCTCTGTATACGCTATCTTACTCGCACAATTTTAATTTAATTTTGGTGTGATTTAAAAAAAAATACAGAAAAAACCACACGCGTTCGCTTTAATTCAAACAAGACAAACTGCTCAGCTGATTGACATTGGAGTACCTTTTCATTATTATAATCTGTTTAAAACATTCTATTTTTGTTAAGCATACAATTATACGCACCGCATATTTTGTATTATACAAAATTCATATTTTTGTTTTAGTTTGTATGCTCCGCTCCGTTTTTAAAAGTTTAATAATCGCTTTGAGTTGATTTTTTTATTTTTTTTCTCTCACTTTTGACTTTCTTTGTTTTTTTTTGTCGCACTATGCCCAATCCTGAAAATCCAGATCAGGGAAATGCAGCTCCTGCTGCTCGCTCTGTTTCACTCATTCAGCGAGATGCTGCAATGCAGCGCATGCGCACGCACTTAAATCTCGCAAATCGTGCAGTACATGACGATTCGCTTCAGGGTCGCTTGCGGGGCATTTCTCGTGATTTGGATAATATTAAAAAGGAATTTCAAAAGGCACACAATCCAATTAATAGAATGACAGATCCAGATGTTGATTTGAATCCACAGTACGATATTCAGAACCAGTTTGATGAAGCCTTTTATTCTGTTAAAGCCATCTGCGCTACGCTATTTGAAGATCGTCCTATGGGTCCTGTGGCTCCCGCTCAATCGCATCCTAATGTCCGTCTTCCGCAACTCTCGCTTAATAATTTTGATGGAAAAATTAAAGATTTTCCTACATATATAGACCTTTTCAATTCGCTTATACACTGGAACGAATCCCTCAACAGTGTGGAAAAGTTCTCGTACATGCTTTCATCACTTAAGGGTGACGCTTTGTCCCACATAAGGTCATTGGCTCTTACCAACAATAATTATCAGATTGCTTATGATAATGTTGTTGAAAGGTATTCGAACAGAAGGGCTCAAGCCTCTAATTGTTGGAAAACCATAGAGTCATGCCCTAAACTCACCTCCGAATCTGCCTCGGGTCTACGCAATTTATTAGACGTTTTTTCTGAAAATTTAGAGTCTCTTAAAACTTTAAAGCTGCCAGTAAGGCACTGGGATTTCATACTTTTTCACATGTTAATTAAACGGCTTGACTCCTCAACTATAAAACGTTTTGAACTACAAAACGCTTCAAATGAAATTCTTAAGTATTCCGAATTAAAAGATTTCTAGAAAAACAGTGTACCGCATTAGAAACTGTCGCTTATTCTACCTTGCGTGAAACTACGTTTCAGAAACCGCCCATTAAATATGAAACCGCAAACCGCTAATTTCTTTGTAAATACGAATAATTCGCCAAAATGCCCTTGTGGGAGTTTTGATCATAATATTTATAAATGTCAAACTTTTCATAATAGAAGTCCTCAGGATAGATATCAATTTGTAAAACAGCATAATTTATGTGTGAATTGCTTATCTACCCAAAATACATTTAAATTTTGTAAAAGTAACTCAACTTGTTTTGTTTGTCGTAAGAGACATCACAGTTTAATTTACTTCAATGATACGCCAATGAACAACGTTGAGGGTGGACGCACCGCAAAGGCCGAGTGTCCCGGCAGGCAACTCGATGATGACCCTGCTCGCGATATCGCATCGTCCAGTCAATCTAGAGCATTTAATGGAAAAAATAATTCAAATTCTACAAATACTTTATTGCCCACAGCTATAGTTGAATTAAAAGATTGTAAAGGGACTTTCCACCCAATTCGTGTTCTTTTGGATTCAGGATCGCAAACTAGTTTCATTACTTCAGAATGTTCTACTCGGTTAGGCCTCGCAAAGAGTCATTGTACTCAGTCTATTTATGGTATTAGTAACACGTCAACTACCACTGAAGGCGTGATCGAGACAACACTGCGCTCTATGATTTATCCTGAATATTCTTTTGATTTAACGGCCTTAATTGTAAATAAAATAGCCGATTCAATGCCTAATGAATTTATTTACACCGATAACTATTATCATATTAAAAACTTATGTCTTGCCGACAAAGAGTTTTTCCGCCCCGCTAAAGTTGACGGCCTTATAGGCTCAGACTTACTTCCGCATCTTTTGACAGGCTCCGTCATTTATGATGATAGCCGTCAGTTACCTACTGCCGTTCATACCGTAGTAGGTTGGATTTTAATGGGAAATACTTCATTAAATAACGCTAAAAAACATAACTCTAAGATTAATCAATTTTTTATCGCTACTAACGCTTCTGATTCGCTTGATGATATTTTGAAAAATTTCTGGACCTTGGAGGAGGCTCCTAAAACGCCGCTCACATTTTCACCAGATCAATTACTGTGTGAAAAAATATTTACCGATACGCTCGCTCGTAACCCTTCGGGAAAGTACATAGTACACTTGCCCTTCCGTGATACTACCCCAAAGGTCTTTGGGGATTCCCGCAATATTGCTATTCGCCGCTTTTTATCTCTAGAACGCCGCTTAGTCAATGATAAATTACTCTATGACGATTACATCGCCTTTATGAAAGATTATGTTGATACTGGACATATGTCCTTAGTTGAAAAATGCACTGATAGTGACTGTTATTTCATACCCCATCATGGGGTAAGACAGAATTCAAAGTTGCACGTGGTCTTTGATGGCTCCGCGAAGAACTCTGAAGGGCTTTCCCTAAATTTTACGCTTTTGCCTGGACCAAAACTGCAAAACGATATCGCTTCTTTATTGTTGAAATTTCGGGCCTTTACATACGTATTTTCCACTGACGTGAAACAAATGTTTAGAAACAAATTGATTACGCCAGGACACCGCAAATTTCAGCGTATTCTATGGAGATCTTCGCCGAGGGATGCCATTCGTGAATATCAACTAAATACGGTAACTTACGGGCTGACCTGCAG
Source organism: Brachypterus glaber (assembly GCA_958510825.1). Lineage (NCBI taxonomy): Eukaryota > Metazoa > Arthropoda > Insecta > Coleoptera > Kateretidae > Brachypterus > Brachypterus glaber. Next base: position 21,751,839 of record OY294046.1, read on the forward strand.
TCCATATCTCTCTAATCGCACTATACAGCAACTTTGTATCGACGAGCAGTCAAATTTTCCGCAAGTGTGCGAGTCATTACCAAAGCATATCTATGTGGACGACGCCGCGTTCGGTGCGAACACAATTAAAGGTACCCTTTTGCTACAGTCGCAACTTATCTCGTTGTTTACAACAGGTGGGTTTACTCTACCCAAATGGGCTGCTAATCACCCTGCATTATTAAATAATATTCCTCCCGTACTCCGCTCACAAGATCCGCTTTCTTTTGAGGACACGCAAAGTATTATAAAAATTCTAGGCCTTATTTGGCTGCCCAATACGGATTGCTTCTCTTACAAAATTAAACCACTAGATAAACCGTGTACAAAACGTAGTGTTCTGTAAGAACTCGCTAGAATTTTCGATCCTATTGGATTTCTCGCACCTTTGACATTTTTTGCTAAACACTTGATCCAACTTATTTGGACTCTTGGACGCGACTGGGACTCACAGGTTTCTCCCGAGATTCAGTCACGCTGGTCACAGTATAAGGCCGAATTACCTGCTCTTGAAAACCTTAAAATACCGCGACAATTAATTCCCAATAATGAGTATACTTCTTGCGAAATTCACGGATTCGCAGATGGATCAGAAAAGGGGCTCGCCGCTGTGATTTATTTTCGGTTTGGACGCAAAGACGTTGACCCTTGCGTAACTTTGATTTCCGATAAAACTAAAGTCGCACCTCTTAAAAAAATTTTGATTCCTAAAATCGAATTATGCGCCGCAGTCCTATTATCAGATTTAATTGAATCTATTGTGAATACTTATACCGAATTTATTAAAATTGATAACGTTTTTTGTTATACAGATAGTAGGGTGACTTTGGCTTGGGTCAAATCGCCGCCTTACCGATGGCAAACCTTTGTCAGCAATAGAATTAGTCATATACAAGAAAGAGTCCCGCCCAGTTCCTTCTTTTATATTGCTGGGACGTCTAACCTAGCGGATCCCGCTTCACGGGGTTTATTACCCAATCAATTATTAGACAGTGCGTTATGGTGGGCAGGACCGGACTGGTTAAAAGGTCCACGCGATCTATGGCCCATCAATGCAGAAATTGAAATTGACAACATACCTGAAACCAAAAATTTTACCTTTACCGCTATGATTGAAAACAATTCCTTCGATTTATTATTAGAAAGGTTTTCTTCACTCGCTAAAATCAAACGTATTATTGCTTACGTACTTCGTTTCACGTATAACTGTTGTAATTCTAATAACCGCAAAGTGGGACCTTTTCTTGCGGTCGAACTTCACCTTGCATTGCTCACATTAATCCGACGCGTACAGTTTATTGTTTTTCATGATGATTTGTTGAAAATTAAAAATAAAATAAATTTATGCAAAGATTTGCGCAAACTCAACCCTTTCCTTGACGACAGCGGTTTGATTCGGGTAGGGGGACGCCTTACGCACTCGCAACTTAGTTATGATCAAAAATTCCCTCTTCTCTTACCTAGAAGTCACAGATTAACTTACTTAATTATTGAAGATTGCCATCGAGTGCATCTACATGCCGGTATAAATAGCTTACACTACTTAATTACGCAAAATTTTTGGATACTTTCCCCTAAACGTGCCATTCGACATTGTCTTTCCCAATTCATCCGTTGCTTTCGTGCCCGACCTATTACTCGGCAGCCCTTTATGGGCGACGTACCTGCTTGCAGACTTTCCGCCGCCAAGGCTTTCCAATGCACTATGACTGATTATGCTGGGCCCTTTTCCATAACCCTTAGCAAGCATCGTGGGGTTAAAACTCAAAAGGCCTATATTTGCCTTTTTGTTTGCGCTGCAACCAAAGCGATACATTTAGAGCTAGCCTCTGATTTAACCATGGAAGCTTTTTTAGCTGCTTTTCGCCGCTTTTGTTCCCGCCGCGGTCGGCCTAGTACCCTCTATTCTGATAACGGGACCAATTTCGTAGCTGCGCGCAAAGAAATCGATTTATATTTTGAACAAGCCGCCGAAATGGAAAAAATTAAATGGTCGCTGAACCCACCTAGTGGTTCACATTTTGGGGGTCTTTTTGAAAGCGCTGTGAAATCGGTTAAGACTCACATTTACCGCGTAACTGGGCAACAAATCTTATCTTATGAGGAGTTTTATACCTTACTCGTACAAATTGAAGCGGTATTAAACTCTCGTCCGCTCTGTCCACTTTCGTCTGATCCCTCAGACCTCAGTGTACTAACTCCAGGTCATTTCCTAACTCTCGCTCCACTTTCCGTCATACCTGATCCTGATCTTACCAATCTTAATATTTCAGGCTTAAATCGCTGGCAACTTGTTCAAAGTCTTCATCAGAGCTTTTGGAAAAGATTCTCGTCTGAATATTTGTACAATTTGCAACAGAGAGAACGTTGGACAAAAAACATAGAAAATATTAAAATTGGTACGCTAGTTCTCATCAAACATGAGAATTTACCGCCGTTGTCTTGGAAACTAGCTCGTGTTAAGGAGCTTCATTGCGGGTCAGATGGTGTATGTAGGGTTGTAACGTTATTAACTTCTAATGGACTTCTTAAAAGACCAGTAAATAAATTGTGTCCTTTTCCGTCCAATGAATAATTTATCTGTATTAGTTTAGCTATTATTATTTTTTTTTTCTCTTAATTTTCTTTATTTTTTTTTCCTTGCTTAAAATACCATGTATTTTGGTGGGCAGAATTTTCGATTTTCATTTTTTTACTATTTTTAATATTTTTATTTTAATACTTTTATAATTTGTTACAAATCAAATTATATTTAAACTTTAAAATTCAGCGCTTCATTTTGTGACATTTTTACATTTTGCTGCGCAACCGCAGAATCAGACAGTTCAGTATAGAATTCAAAAACATGGAAACGTGTTAAAATCGCTCCGCTTAAAATTATTTCGTTTTTTGATATAATCTCCGCTATTTGTTATTATTTTATAAACATTTTGTGCATCACCAGACTGGAAACCACATCAAGGGTACCCTTGGATCAAGAAAAACTGGAGAAAAAGGTCAGTGCTATTTTTTTGTAACGAACTATTCTATTCGTGTTTTTTTTTGTGAAAAATAGATTTAATAGAGCAGTCCCGCGTGCTCCACTTGGGAACTGATCAGGGGTGTTTTGTTGCTCTCCTTTAGAGATCAGCGAAATGTCGATTGTTTGGTTCAAGATTTAATTTCACTCAAACCCAATAGGAATGAGACACCATACCAATTTGGTATGAGGTGCAAGGATTTCCGAAGTTTAATAATTGCCAAAATTAATACATTGAATTTACCTCGACCAGAAAAAATTATAAAAATAGCGTGGTACCTTTATCCATGGTTTACACGGACAAATACAAAATAACATTAGACTTAGGAACCCGGCTAAATTGGGACAAGCTATGGCTTTCCTCATTGAGGAAGAAAATTTTTATTATAGCTAACATAGATTAAGCAACAATAGTTCCCAAAATAACTATAATAATCAGTTTAACCCTAATAGAATTTTACCTGCTAGTAACAAAAATAATAATAATAATAATAATAATAATAATAATAATAATAATAATAATAATAATAATAATAATAATAATAATAATAATAATAATAATAATAATAATAATAATAATAATAATAATAGAAATAACATTAATGATAATGCACCACAAAATAACAATTTTTTAAGACATAATAATAATCAAGGTAATAATAATCAAAGGCCAATTAACAATAATAATTTTAATAACCGAAACAATTTTAGACCACATTTCCAAAATCAACCAAATAATTTTAACCGTAACTTTACCGTAATAATTTTCAAATTCACCCTAATAATTTCAACCGTAATAGTTTCCAAAATGCAAATAATTTCAACCGTAATTTCCAAAATAATTTCCCTAGACCAAATTTCCAAGGACAAAACAATTCAAATTAAAATTTTAATGCTTTTTAAAATAGGAATGTAAACAATTTTAGGCCAGAAACTATACGTCCTCTGGAAATTCTAGACACAACCCGCAAGTAAATTTTTAAGTTCATGATCAAGACTTAGGTGAGAATCAGAATTTTAATGATAATCAGAATTTAAATAATGGTCAAAATAATAATGCCTGTTATTTAGAGAATTCAAATGAGATGGCTTTTGACAATCAACAAAGAAATGACGTAAATTTTATGTTGAACCGTCCCAAGAAAGCCCCTTCTGATAAAAATAAATAAAACTATTGAAAAGAGTAACCTACTGTTAATTTTTATTCAAAATTTAAATTCTTATTTTCTTGTAGACTCGGGTAGCACCCGTAGTCTTATAGATCCTGGTTTAGCTTATAAGTTCTATATTTAAAGAAAACTTTAATATACAGAGCGCATAACATAACTTTTCACAATAAAGTAATCAAAATACCCCTATTTAGAGAATTTAACTGTCCATTAACACATAAGTTTTATTTATTTAAATTTAATGAAAAATATGGAGGTCTTATAGGCATAGATTTAATAGAAAAATTAAAAGGTAGTATTGAAATGAAACAAAAACAAATTAATACCCCTGATACAAAAATTCCTATAATCTACGAAAAACATAAACTAATAATAACAGACCCCCAAAGTTTATCAAAAAAAAATTAGTTATACCCCCTACAACAGAAAAGATCGTTCAAATACCTGTCAACCTTAAGGGAGGTGTAGAAGTATTAAATGACTTAAAATTAGCACAAGTTCTAGAAAGTCCACAAGCCCTAGTTAATGTAAAAAATTATTATGCTGTAACTTCAATAATAAATTCAAATATTATAGCTAAGCGAATAGAAATAGAAGCCCCTTTTCAAATAGAACCCCTTAGTTTAAACGAAGTAAATTTTTTTAATAAAATGGAAATTGAAAACATAAATGTCGACAAAATAAATGATAGTGCACTCAAACAAAATTTAAAAAATTTAAGACTAGATCACCTTAACTCCGAAGAAAAAAAAGCTATTAGGAAACTTTGTTATAATTACAGAGATACCTTCTATAGTGAAAATACCCCCTTAATTTTTATAAATACAATTAAACATAAAATAAGCCTTAATGATGAGACTCAAATCTTTACTAAAACATATCGATACCCTGAAATACATAAAGAAGAAGTAAACAAACAAATAAATACCATGTTAGAACAAAATATAATTTAACCATCATCATCCCCCTTTAGTATTCCGATTTGGGTCGTTCCAAAGAAGAGCGACGCCACTGGGAAAAAGAAATAGCGTATTGTAATAGACTATCAAAAACTTAACGACAAAACAGTTGTAGACAAATACCCCCTACCCAATATTACGGAAATATTAGACAAACTAGGTAGAAGTTGCTATTTTTCAGTTATTGACCAGAGAGGTTTCCATCAAATAGAAATGGATCCATAAGACATAATGAATACAGCTTTTTCTACAGGCGCTGGACCATATGAATTTATTAGAATGCCTTTTTGATTAAAAAATGCCCCAAGTACTTTCCAGAGAGTTATGGACAATATTTTACGTGTCTACATAACGAGACATGTCTAGTTTACCTTAACGACATTATTATTTTCAGTACATCCTTAGTACATCCTTAGAAGAACACATTGAATGACTAAGACAAGTATTTAAAAGACTAAAACAAGCCAATTTTAAAGTACAATTAGACAAATCAGAATTTTTAAAAAAGGAAGTAAACTTTTTAGGGCATACTGTCACCCCAGAAGGAGTTAAACCTCATCCAGACAAAATTAATGTTATTAAAGAATGCCCTATTCCGAAAACTGTGTAATGTATTAAAGATTTTGTGAAAATAACAAAACCTCTAACTGCATGCTTAAAGAAAAACTCCCAAGTAATACACGACCAACAATTTATAAATGCTTCTGTAACGTAAAACTTTACTAATGAACGCTCCTATTTTACAATACCCTGACTTTACCAAACCTTTTGTTTTGACAACAGACGCATCAAATTATGCCACAGGCTCTGTGTTATCACAAGGACCAATAGGCTCTTTTACACTTCACGCACCTTAAATAATTCTGAACAAAAATACAGTACAATAGAGAAAGAACTTCTTTCAATTATTCACGCATGTAAATATTTTAGACCCTATCTATTTGGACGCAGATTCACTATACAGGGTGTTCCGTTAGGAAAGTGGAATTCGATTTTTAATTAAAAACTTAGTTTGTGTTATAGCAACAAGGTTTTGCACGTAATCTATTCTTAATAAGGCCTATCAGCCAATGGTATTTGCATGCAGGTACTTAAACCAGGGGCGTGCGAAATGAGTTGTCTTATCACTTTTTTGTCCCAAACTTTTTTCTGTTTAATTTTTTGTGCTTTTATTATTAGAATACTATTCCTCAGGTAAAAAGACATTAAAAAGGTCCTTTTGCTGTAATAATACCATTGTCTGATAGGCCTTATAAAGCATATATCACATGCTAAACCTCGATGCTATAATAATTATTATCTTATAAGAAGGGTTACTAAGTTATTAATAAAAATCGAAATTTTGGAACCCCTTTTGAAGGGGCGTAGCTCCCTTACGAGCCGTTTTTGGACATATGTTTATGGAACTTTTTTCTTATTTTGACCCCTAGAACACATCCTTAAAATATTTTCTTTTCCTCACGGAACACCCTGTATACAGTGACCACCGCCCACTTGTTTGGCTTTTTAATCTAAAAGAGCCAAACTTAAAATTAGTTAGATGGAGACTTAAATTTGAAGAATATGACTATGAAATCGTATATAAAAAAGAAAAATTAAATACCAATGCTGACGCCTTATCTCGAATTAAAATTAACTCGATAACTCAAAATCTGTCAACCCAAAATTTGCTTAATAGAATCATAAACTTTAATTTAGAAATAGATAACCATAACGTAAAAATAATTTGTGATGACCTATTTAGTCCCAAAAATAAAAACTCTCTCGCTCATTGTATTTCACAGGATTTTCATATGAATAAAGAATAGTTTTAGGCTTTAAAATTAAATTTCAATCTGTAAATAAATTAAAAAATTAAAACAAACAAATCGGAGAAGTAGCCTTCATAAAAAATAATAACAGGAAAATATATTATTTGATAACTAAGAAATTTTTTTATGAAAAACCAAGATATAAAGACTTTGTATTAGCCCTAGAAAATTTAAGAATCGTTTGTCTTAAATTAAATGACCTCGAAATTTGAATTCCCAAATTAGGATGCGGACACACATGTGAGGTTTGTAAAAATAAAAAAAGTTTTAGATTTAATCCAGTAGCGGAGATTTTACGTAGTTATTGAAAGCAGAACAACAACATTTTGAATTATATGATGTTTATTTAATGTTATTATAATGTTTTAAAGCAAGTAGAACAAGTTTTTTTTTATTTTCTGTTTTTAAAAATAAATAAAATACTTCAATATTTTTGTTTTTTTTTTTCGATAACCCCTGGTAACATCTCCGTCACTGGATTAAATCTAAAACTTTCTTACTTTTTATATACTGCACATCTGTGTTATTATTGCATATAAAAATTAGAGTCTTATCTTTAGTATTTATATAAAATTTTTATCAAAGTATATCGAAAAAATCTAATTTTTGAATTTAGAAGCCTATTAAAAACAAACGAATAAAGATATTTGAAATCCGCTTTTTTGGGTTAGAGCCCTACTAATAGAGAACCAAGCCACTGCAAAAAAGAAATTAAATAGAACTTTTTTTTTACTACAACTATGGGCAAAAAAACGAGCTGATCGAGAAAAATGGAAAATGGTTCCTAAATCAGCGCATCGAATATAGTCAGACCCAACTAAAAGGTCCCCGGCAAATAAACTAAAAAAATCTGTAGAGTAGTGTTATTTATAGTTTTTGAGATTATTATTAATTTTTTTTTGAGTTAAAATGCATTTTTATTGATGAGATGAAAGCTGCTTCATTTTCTTTATGTATCTAATTACTGTATGTGCAAAAAATAATTTTGTACAGGGTGTTCAAAAGAAATATCCTAAGATCTGGATTTTTAAACATAAAAGCTCAATTTTTTTAAACGAAATGCTATATTTTTTATTCACTCTTTAAATGTAGGATGAAATTCTGGATAAAATAATATGAGATACTTAATAGATCTGTCTAGCGGTTTTCAAGATAATTGAATTTAAAAAATAAAGATGCTAATTTCAAGAATTTTTTATTTTTTTTTATTCTTAAACAAATTTTCACACCATCATAATAATTTGGTTAAAAAAAAGTTATGCAAAGAAATAATTAAGCTATACTCGACACTAAGTAAACTAACTCCAAAACTCGAGTCAGTCAATGACGCATTGGTTTAAGCGCTATCTACAGGCTCGCATAACCATAAGGCATATCATAAAACGATACCGTGATTGCAATCCAATTGCAAACCAATCGATTGGTTTCATGTGCCGTAACATGGCTTATACATTACGTCTTTTGGTTATGCGAGCCGGTGGAGACGACACATCAAGCCAATCACGGTATCGTTCTATGCTATGCCTTAAGGTTATGCAAGCCTGTGGATAGCGTTTAAATCAATTTATTTCTTTGTATAACTTATTTTTAACCAAATTATTATATTAGTGCGAAAATTTGCTTAAGAATTAAAAAAAAAATTAAAAAAATCTTGAACTTAGCAACTTTATTTTTTTATTTTTATTGTTAGCGTCGAGTTTAGCTTAGTTATTTCTTTGTATAACTTATTTTTAACAAAATTATTATCCTAGTGCCAAAATTTGTTTAAAGAAATTCACGGCCTTATTAAAAAAATTTAAAAAAATCTTGAAATCAGCAACTTTATTGTTTTTAAATTCATTAATCTTAAAAACCGCTAAACAGATCTATCTTATATCATTTTATGCAGAATTTTATCCTACATTTAACAAGTAAATAAAAAGTATAGCATTTTATTTAAAAATTTGAGTTTTTTTATGTTTGAAAATCCAGAAGTTTGGTTATTTATTTTGAACGCCCTGTATAAAATATCTTATTTTTAAAACCCTTCTATTCACTTCACTTCCTTAGCACTAAATATGTGGGGAATTAGGTAGTCTCACAATGTTTTGACTGGACACTAATTTAAACACTGGTTCTTGATTACGTTTCGTTTATTTAATGGACTGTATAATTATTGATTAAAATATTTTGATTACATCAAACAAAACTTAGTTTTTAACGCCATAACTGAGAGAGCGTCTTTTAGCGGTGTCGACGCTCCGACTACTTGTCGAGCTCTCTTCTTCTTCTTCACTTCTGATGATTGGAGCATCGAAAGGCTTAGAGCGACCCGTTAACATGCCGCCCCCGTTGAAATGTTCTATTTCAAAACAAAACGAGAAATGATTTAAAATTATAATGTCTGTTTTCTTTTAACTTAAAGTTCAAGTGAAACAAAAATGATAAAAGTGTCAATTTCACTGAATGTCTAAAGGTAGCACACAAACTTTGGTAACTGCCCTTTTAAGTACGCCATTGGTAGTACGCACAACAACTACACGTACGATGTTGTCGTTGCTGGGGTAAAGTTCTACGATTCGGCCTAGATTCCATTTTTGAGGTGGGACATGGTCCTCCTTAATTAGGACTAAAGAACCTAATAACGCTGAAGTATCCTTGCTGAATCGCCACTTATTTCGCTGCTGAAGGTTATGTAGATAGTCTCGAGTCCAACGGGACCAAAACTGTTGCACTATGCCTTGGATATGTCTATATAGATTTTGGTATGATTTCGGAAATTCGATCGTTGTCGCTTGAGGAATAGCAGTTAACGCTTCTCCTATTATAAAATGACCGGGCGTGAGTGCTTGAAGGTCATTTGGATCATTGCTTAAGGGAATGAGTGGTCGGGAGTTGAGAATAGCTTCAATTTGTATGATTAAAGCGTTGAATTCCTCGTAGGTAAAAAACAAATTATTTGTCACACGCCTAAGGTGATGTTTTGTCGATTTAACAGCGGCTTCCCAAAGACCGCCGAAATGCGGGGAATTCGCGGGTATGAAGTGCCAAGTGAAATTATTATTGGTAGCATATCGAATGAATCTCTCGTCTTTAAAAATTTCTTTAATAGAATCAGCTCCGCAGAAGTTGGTTCCGTTATCCAAATATGAATCTGTGCACATTCCACGTCTGGAAGCAAATCGTGCAAAAGCGCTTATAAAAGCAACAGAGCTTAATTCTGTCACAAGCTCCAAATGGACAGCTTTACTAAAAAGGCAAATAAAAACGTATATATACGATTTGATAAATTTTTTATTTCTTAATTTGCCGTCTTTGATCAAAAATGGACCACAGTAATCGATACCTACCGACGAAAAAACACGAGTTGGTTGTACACGAGCGGGGGGTAGATCACCCATTTTAGGATCTACACTGGTAGGCCGTGCTTTGAAACAAGTTACGCATTTTCTTATTACGCTTTTTACCGATTCGTAACCGCTTATCGGCCAATATGTTTGTCGAACGTGGGATAATGTTGCTCTCATTCCAGCATGAAAGTGTCGCTCGTGTTCATACTGTATGACAAGCTTTGTATATGCATGACTTTTTGGAAGCAATAACGGGTATTTTTGATCGTAATTTAACATTGAATTTTTCAATCTGCCGCCAACGCGCAATTGATTGTTTTCATCTAGAAATGGATTCAAAGTCGCCACTTTACTAGACCGAGACACTGATTTTGAACTTTTTATATCGTGAATATCTTGTGCAAAACTTTGATTTTGAATTAAACGCACTAATGCTTGCTTGCTATAGTTTAATTCTTCGTTAGTTAAGTGAGAAAAGTTCCGATTTTCTTTGCTTAAGCGGGCATTCTTTGAAAATCTAAAACAATAAGTCGTGACCCTAATCAAAGTCGTAAGCCGGGAAAATTTGTTAAATATGTCAAATGACTCGTCTTGAGCAGGTAGTGTTATTAACGTTTTGGAATTAAGCTCAGGTATATCTGTATTTTTAGATGAGTAATTGGAGATATAGCTAATTTCTGGCCATTCTGTCATATCTTTAGATAAAAATTCGGGACCGCAAAACCAAATTGAAGAATTTACTAATTCATCGGGATTTAAACCTCTAGAAATTAAATCAGCGCTATTTTGACCAGATTTAATATGATACCATGAGTTTACATCTGTTAAATTATGAATTTCAGATACGCGATTACAGACGAATGTTTTTAAGGTACGTGGTTCAAGTGACAACCAGGATAGAACTATCGTGGATTCTGTCCAATAAAATTGTTTATCGGCCTTAATTTGCATAGATTTTACGGTTTTATTTACTAATTTTGCTGCTAAAACTGCGCCACACAACTCAAGACGGGGAAGGGTTATGGCTTTTAAAGGCGCTACGCGTGATTTAGCGCATAACAATGAGCACTGTATTTTTCCATTTATATCACGTGACCGAACGTATACACAAGCGCCATATGCGTCTTGGCTAGCGTCTGAGAATGCATGAATTTGAACATCGATTGGATTGGAAAGCAGACAATGTTTAGGTATTTCGATTTTGTCGCAACTCGCTAACTGGTCGATAAATTTTCGCCAAATATTTTGAAGGTCGCTTGGAACGGTATCGTTCCATCCGATTTTTAGCTGCCACAGCTTCTGAATAATCAGTTTCGCGCGAATTATAATATACAGAGCGGGTCAAAAATTTGCGATATATTCAATAGAATATTGCGTTTTGTAAATTTAGCATTCAGGTCAAAATTAAATTTGGACAAATCGTAAATAAATTTATCCTTTGTTGGGTCCCAAACTATGTCGAGAGTTTTGTTACCATTCGAGTCGTTTAACAAATGCTTCGTGTCTAAGGAAGTACTTGCCTTTGGAAGTGATTGTAAAACCGCTGAGTGATTTGAGGAAAATTTTCGAAGTTCAAACTGGGCAGATTTTAAAATATCGATAATATTGTCTCTGATCTTTATCAATTTAGCAAAATCTTCGTCACCGGTCAGTAAATCGTACACATAGAAACTGTTTTCAATTTTTCCGATTCGATTGGGTAATCTTCGCGATTTTGTATTGCTAATTTTTTTAAGCAGCTCGTAGCCGTGAAAGGGGCACATGTAGTGCCGTACGTGGTCGTGTTTAATTGATAATACAATAGAGGATCTTCACTGTTAGTTCGCCACAAGATTCTCTGAAGATGGCGATCATCCTAGTTTACTTTAATTTGCCTGTACATCTTACTAATATCGCCTACTAAAACGTATGTATATTTTCTAAAACGTAGCACAATAGAAAATAGCTCAGGCTGAATACTAGGGCCGCATTTTAAAACGTCATTTAACGACAAGCCTGATGATGACCGTGTACCGTGTTTACAAAATGCTGTTCGCATTCTGCTTCTTCTTTCGTGTTTGGCTTTTCAGAATAATTTTCCTCGATTTGCCAAAAACGTTCATTTTTTTCGTCTAAAGCGGTGGTAGTTAAAAAACAATTTTTATTATAAGCTATTCCAGAGGAAAGTGATACTTCGCCTGAAAGTATCCAACCTAGTCTCGTATTGTGCAAGATAGGCTGACCGTAACCGAGCTTTATCTGACCGATTCGTAATAGATTAAAAAATACCGAGTTTCCTAACAGCATGTCTACATCTGCAGGAGTTGACGATGTTATCGTCAGCTAATTTTATTGATTTAGGTATATTTAATTCCTGCGAATTTAACTTTATTTGAGGAGTGACTCCTGTAATTTTTTCAATCACTAAAAATGGTAATGTGTTTTGATAATTTTCGTTTACTGATTTTATATTTATATTTACACGTTGGGATATATTTGAAAACATTGTGTTAATACCTTGTATCGGGATATTAATTTTTTCTGTGACCAACTGCAACTTTTTCACTAACGATTTGGTTACGAAATTAGACTGTGAACCGTTATCTAATAAGACACGAGCAATTGTAGGCTTGTTATTTACGTCAAAAACTAAAACCTTTGCGGTTGATAGGAGTACTAAAGTATTGGAATTCGAGTTGTTGCAGTAAGTATGACCACTTACATTTACCGTGTTTTCCGATGATGTGGCGGTTGAGCCTATTTTGTACCTGAGGAGTACCGCTGTTTCGATTTTGCTCCTGAAAATTTATATCGCGGGAATTACTGTTCCGAGAATTATTATCGCGATAATTTTCAGAATCATTATTACGAGAATTTTCGCGAGGATTATTACTTTCATTTTGAGAATTAGAATTTACTGAATTTCTAGGCGTGTCATTGTTAAATCTTCAGTTATTGGCTTGATTCGGCCGATAGTTGCCGTAATGGTGATCACGAGACTGATTTCGAGACTGATTTCCGTAAAGCGAATTTCTATTTTGAGAATTATTTGAGTTAAATCGAGAATTATTTCCGCTATTTACATGTAATGCCGAGTTGTGCATTTGGTTGCAAATTTTACAACCACTTGATCTACATTCTTCGATTCTGTGACCTGGCCTTAAGCAATTTTTGCATAGTTGTAATAATTTAATTTGATTATATTTATGGTCTAACGAGAAATTTTTAAATTCGTTACATTGATATATACCGTGATTTCCCTTGCAGTAGCTGCAAGCGTTACTGTAGTTATCGCGAGCTAAATTCGAATAACTTTTTGTTTCTGGTTTTTATTTGAATTTAAAGGACTTTTAGATGCCAAATTTTTTGTATCGAGTAATTCTAGAAGTTGACAACGTTTATTTATAAATTCTATTAAATCTTCAATATTAACGTTTTCGACCTGTACAACATGAGATTCCCATGCGCGTTTACTAGTATTATCCAGTTTGGATAGTACTATGTATATGAGTAAGGTGCTCCAATTTTCTGGAGTTTCCTTTAAATTTTGCAAAGCACGAAAATGCTTCATAAAAGTATCGCTTAAAGTCCTTAAAGGTTCGTGCGATTCCTTATTTAAAACGGGTAAATCAAAAATTCCTTTTACATGCGTATGTATCAACGCTTTTTTGTTTTCAAACCGAGATTTAAGAAGGTCTATAGCAGTGTCATAATTATCCGATGAAATTCCTAATGAATCAATTATTTGCGCGGCTGAGCCCTTAAGCGCACTTTGTAAATACTGAAACTTCTGTACTTTATCGACGTAAGTACATTTCCCGATTATCGATTCAAAATTTTCAAAGAACTCCGTAGAAAGGTTTTAATGTGAGCGGGGGTAGTTTAACATTTGTTGGTACCGCGGGAAGAGAGGGGGGTGCGTGTAGCTCCGATTTTACTGAACGAGCATCAGCGAATTGTTTTTTAGCTAAATAGTCATTAGCACGAGCCGTTACTTCAAAATATGAATCTTCAAATTCCTTTCGTTCATGGCTGGAATCGATTCCGGGCTGTAATATATCAATCTGGTACTGTGCGTCATTAAACTCTGAAAAAAGACTGTAACTTGCTTCCAGACGGGCGTTTAACTGAATATATTTATTTGGTTCGTGTTCCAAACTATCTACGAATTGTATAAATCTTACTAAATTTTCTTTTATGATATCGCGCAAAAGCTTAAATTTTGCTAAATTTTCTACTGTAGTATCTCCGTGATCTGACATTTTGAATACTGTAGCACCAACCGTTAATAATTTATTTTAATTTATTTTGCGTGATGCCGATTCCGAATTTAAATCGACCCTTTATTAAACCCTACTGAACCCTTTTTTCCTGCAAAAAGGCAAAATCCTTTCTTTTTAAATAAAAGCATAAACAACAGCAATTATAAAAAATACTGTAAATAAAAAAAAAAGAAATACTTAAACGAGACTTATTTACCAATATCACGTGACGAGAAAAAATATTTTTTTTATTTTATTTATTTTCAATAACGTGCAAATTTATTTTGTGAAAATTGTATTTTTTGTCGCGTGAAAAAATCGAGAAAACTCTGAATTTTATGAAAACCGAGAAAAATCCGTGTATTTTTGTATCCGTGAAAACCGAGTAATATCCGTGTGCTTTTTTTAACCGTGTGTTCCGTGAAAATCCGAGTAATATCCGTGTACTTTTAATAAGAGAAAATCGTGTACAATTAACGTAAAAATCGTGTATTTTTACCGAGAAATATCGTGTATTATTTAGCGAGAAATATCGTGTATTTTTTACCGAGAAATATCGTGTATTTTACAGAGAAATATCGTGTATTTTTACCAAAAAATGACGAGAAATATCGTGTTAAATTAATGTGAAAATGTAGTCGTTTTATTTAAAAAATACGCAACCGTCAAAAAATATCTTATTTACCGAGTGACAAATAAATCTTTCCCCTTGAGGACTTCAAATAATAAAAAAAAATCACTCACCTCTTATGACCATAAGGAAAGGAATGATAGGATTGTTTTTGTTAACGTTACGTGTAATCTGTCTATCCTTTTTACTTCAATGGTAACTTTTCTGTCTCTAGCACTTAATGTCTTTAGGCACGCATTTGCACAAAGTTTTCCATAGAACAATCGAGAAAAATGTTTTATTTCGTTATTGTCCTTTTATGCACCTTTTGATTTCACTAAACGTTTATTTTGTGATGTTTAAGAACCTTTTTTCGAGTTTTTATTCACAAAATCTTGGATGATGCAATCTTCGTTGTTTGTGATACGGGTCGAAGGCCATGTGGGGAATTAGGTAGTCTCACAATGTTTTGACTGGACACTAATTTAAACACTGGTTCTTGATTACGTTTCGTTTATTTAATGGAGTGTATAATTACACAATGCAACACACTTTTTGCTCTGGAAAACGGTAAGTTGGACCTTATAGAGTTTTTTCTCCCGAATCCGAATCTGCTTTCAGAATTTTTCCATCAAGTCACAATTTTGTGCAAAAGTCGTTTATAAACCAAATATGCGCTAAATTCGTCATTTTGGAAAGGCTCTATTTTTGTTATTCTAACAGATTTCTATATAACCATCATATCGAATTATAGTTTTAACCTTAAACCTTGCGTATATTAAATAAAAAATATGAAAACTTTTAAAATACAGACTAAAAAACTAGTTATGTTAAGCCCCTTATTTTATCCAAATCCATTGAACTCAACTTTTGTACATGACTGTTCACGTCACTAAGACATCAAAATTGATATGAAAATTTGCAAAATTTATTATTTTTAATTAAAATTAGTTTAAATGTTTATTTGCATAAACGAAATGTGTTTTTTAGCGTAGATTTTCATGAGGAATTGAAATATTTACTCAGATTTTTTCCATCACGTGCAGATTTTTAGCAAACCGTGATTTAAAGTTTCCTGCTTTTGCACCATTTTCCGTTTCGGTAGTTTTTTAAGCAACACATTTAAGCGCTACATTACTATATTCATTTTGATTAATGCAGTTTTTTTTGCGGAATTTAAATATGCAATTAGGTTTTTTCTAACACGTCACAATTTTGCGCAAAAAGCACATAAGTTTCCAAGTTTTGTAGAAAAGCCGTCTGTTGCAAGTAAATTAGGCCTAAGCTGAATTAATTTAATATGCTCAACTAGGTAAATTATGCTAGTTGATGTAGTTTTTTCTCCCGAACTTAAATATGCAATTAGATTTTTTCCAGCACGTCACAGTTTTGCGCAAAAAGCATATAAGTGTCAAATTATCGTAGAGAAGCCGTATTTTGCAAGTAAATTAGGCCTAAGCTAAAATTGTTATGTGCTGCAAAAAATCTGATTACATATTTGAATTCAGCAGAAAAAACTACATCAACCAGCATGTTTGACCTAACTGAGCATATTATATAAAATTAGCTTAGGCGTAATTTACTTTAAAAAGACGGCTTTTTACGATATTTTGAAACGTATACACTTTTTGCGCAAAATTGTTACGTGCTGCAAAAAATCTAATTACATATTTGAATTCAGCAGAAAAAACTGTATTGACCAGTATGTTCAGTTTACTTGAGCATATTAAATTAATTTAGTTTAGGCCTAATTTACTTGCAAAAGACGGCTTTTTACGATATTTTGAAACGTATACGCTTTTTGCGCAAAATTGTTAGGTGCTGCAAAAAATCTAATTACATATTTAAATTTAGCAGAAAAAACTGTATTGACCAGCGTGTTTAGTCTAGTTGGGCATATTAAATTAATTTAGTTTAGGCCTAATTTACTTGCAAAAGACGCCTTTTTACGATATTTTGAAACGTATACGCTTTTTGCGCAAAATTGTTACGTGCTGCAAAAAATCTAATTACATATTTGAATTCAGCAGAAAAAACTGTATTGACCAGCATGTTCAGTTTAGTTGAGCATATTAAATTAATTTAGTTTAGGCCTAATTTACTTGCAAAAGACGGCTTTTTACGATATTTTGAAACGTATACGCTTTTTGCGCAAAATTGTTACGTGCTGTAAAAAATCTGATTACATATTTGAATTTGGCAGAAAAAACTGTATTGACCAGCATGCTCAGTCTAGTTGAGCCTATTAAATTAATTCAGCTTAGGCCTAATTTACTTGCAACAGACGGCTTTTCTACCAAACTTTGAAACTTATGTGCTTTTTGCGCAAAATTGTGACGTGTTAGAAAAAACCTAATTGCATATTTAAATTCCGCAAAAAAAAACTGCATTAATCAAAATGAATATATTAATGTAGCGCTTAAATGTGTTGCTTAAAAAACTACGGAAACGGAAAATGGAGCAAAAGCAGGAAACTTTAAATCACGGTTTGCTAAAAATCTGCACGTGATGGAAAAAATCTGAGTAAATATTTCAATTCCGCATGAAAATCTACGCTAAAAAACACATTTCGTTTATGCAAATAACCATTTAAACTAATTTTAATTAAAAATAATAAATTTTGCAAATTTTCATATCAATTTTGATGTCTTAGTGACGTGAACAGTCATGTACAAAAGTTGAGTTCATTGATTTTGGATAAAATAAGGGGCTTAAAAAAACTGATCTTACGTCTATATTTTAAAAGTTTTCATATTTTTTATTTTATATAAGCATAGTTTAAGGTTGAAGCTATAATTGATTTGATGATTATGTAAAAATCTGCCAGTATAACAAAAATAGAGCCTTTCCAAAATGAAGAATTTAGCGCATATTTGGTTTATAAACGACTTTTGCGCAAAATTGTGACGTGATGGAAAAATTCTAAAAGCAGATTCGGACTCTATAAGGTCCAACTTTCCGTTTCCCAGAGCAAAAAGTTGAGCCTATTTTGTAGAGTTGTGTTATTGATTAAAATATGTTGATTACATCAAACAAAACTTAGTTTTTAACGCCATAACTGAGAGAGCGCCTTTTAGCTGTGTCGACGCTCCGACTACTTGTCGAGCTCTCTTCTTCTTCTTCACTTCTGATGCTTGGAGCATCGAAAGGCTTAGAGCGACCCGTTAACAAAATCGCTAACATCAATATTTCTTGAGATATTAAATTCTAAAGTTTTTGTTATTTCAAATTATTATCGAGTATCACGTCAAATTATAAAAAATCGTTATTTCATTATACATCACTATCTCAAGAAATATTGATGTTAGTTGTTTAGTGCCAAGCACCATTTTTGAAGGAAATTAAATTTCCTACAAGTTTTTCATTTGAATATTTTTTGTAGCTCTTGTCAATTACGAGATAAGGACAGAAAAACGTAAATTTTATGAAAAAATTGGGTTTGGTGGCCCAAACTACCTCACCAGTACGAGTTATGATTATGCCGCAATGGGCACTTTTGTAGAGCATTTAACTTTGAGAAATACCTGTCTATGGTCGAAGCGATGCCATAAAATGCCGCTAAGCTATAGAAATTTAAAGAAAAAAAATCAATGTTTAAGTGTATTTTCAATGGGAAATCTTTACATGCCTTGGTCCTCTACTTAATATTAATATTAAGGGCTAAAATTTTGGGGGACTTTTTTTAGGGTACTTTCAACAAAATGATGATGGGACCCAAAAAAAAAGCACCCTAATATATATATATATATATACAGTGCGGTCCAAAAGTCCCCCCCCCTAACCTTTTGAACGAGTTGAGATATCGATTTAAAATTTAGAACTCTTAATTAAGACAACTTAAACTATCTTTTAGCATATATTTAATACTTTCAGCTCTTAAAATGTGGGAAGGGGGGCATGAGGGGAAATTTTTTTAAATGGAAAGGGGGGTCGTGTGATACATCATTTTAAAGCCTTTAAAATTCTCTATATAACTATATATTTTTAAAAATTTTAAACATGTTTTTTAAGATTTTGATTTTTCAGTTTTTTGTGCTAAAAAAATAAATTTTTAAGTTTTTTTTTTGTTAATTTTTATTTATGTCAACTAAAATTAGTTTAAAAGTATAATTTACTTTTTTTCATTATGAAATTAGGCATTTTTAAAAAATTGTTTGGATTTTTTAGAGAAATTTTGACAAAAATACCTATTTCAACCCTATTTTAAACCAAAAAAAAAAAATTTTTAAAAAAAATTAAAAATTTACAGTTAAATGGAGAATTTTATAAGCTTTTTAAGAAAATGTCGCCCCATGCCCCCCTGCCCACATTTTAAGAGCTAAAAGTATCAAATATATGCTTAAAGATAGGCAGGGGGGCATGGGGGGACATTTTTTTAAATGGAAAGGGGGGTTGTGTAATACATCATTTTAAAGCTTATAAAATTCTTTATTTAACTCCATATTTTTAAATTAAAAAAAAAAATTGGGTTTAAAATGGGGTTGAAAATGGGTATTAATGTCAAAATTCCTCTAAAAAAAACAAATAATTTTTTAAAAATGCCTAATTTCATCATAAAAAATGTAAATTATACTTTTAAACTAATTTTAGTTGACATAAATAAAAAATTATAAAAAAAAACTTAAAAAATCGAATGTTTTAGCACAAAAAATTGAAAAATCATAACCTTAAAAAACATTTTTAAAAAATTTAAAAATATTAGTTTAAATAGAGAATTTTATAAGATTTAAAATGATGTATCACACGACCCCCCTTTCCATTTAAAAAAATGTTCCCCCATGCCCCCTGCCCACATTTTAAGAGCTGAAAATATCAAGTATATGCTAAAAGATAGTTTAAGTTGTCTTATTTAAGAGTTCTTAATTTGAAGTCGATATCTCAACTCGTTCAAGAGTTAAAAGGGGGGGGGGGGTGACTTTTGGACCGCACTGTATGTAGGTATATTTGTCCTCAAATTTGCCAAATGCTTTTTCACCCACTTAGAATAGACTTAGAGAGCTGAAATTTGGTATACATGCTTATCTGTGAGTTAATTTAAAATTAAAATTGGGTTACGTACTCATCCCGTAATAATAAAATTTTACTATAAAAAAAACAACCGTCAACCCCCCCCCATCACCCCCCATGCGGCTAAGTTAACTCTGAAGGGCCCTCTCTGTTATACCCACTTAGAATAAACTTAGAGAGCTGAAATTTGGTACACATGCTTTTCTACCCTAACAAAATAATTAAATATAAAACTTACCTCCCAACCCCCCACCCCTAAAATATCAAAAACCTTTTTTTTATCCACGTGAGTTAATTTAAAATTAAAATTGGGTTACGTACTCATCCCATAATAATAAAATTTTACTATAAAAAAAACAACCGTCACCCCCCCCCACACCCCCCATGCGGCTGAAGGGCCCTCTCTGTTATACCTACTTAGAATAAACTTAGAGAGCTGAAATTTGGTACACATGATTTTCTACCCTAACAAAATAATTAAATATAAAATGTAAATTGGTATATCTTGTTTTCTACTTTTTAGTTATACATAATACGTAATCAATAGAAGGGTTTTAAGTTTAAAAACTTGTTTTTTATATAGTTTTATTTTCAAGTTTTTATTTACAAATACAGTAACTAGATATACCCATTTAAGATACTCAATTTTTTTTAATGGTTAAAAATAAAGAAAATAGAGCAGCTTCCATCTCATCAATAAAAATGCATTTTTTCTCAAAAAAAAGGATTTTTTAACCATGCAACTTTTTTGTTT
This sequence comes from Brachypterus glaber, assembly GCA_958510825.1. NCBI lineage: Eukaryota > Metazoa > Arthropoda > Insecta > Coleoptera > Kateretidae > Brachypterus > Brachypterus glaber. The sequence continues at coordinate 21,772,777 of OY294046.1, forward strand.
AAAATTATTTTCCAAGATGGATACTTTAGTATATATCGACCGGACGGCTTGGGTGAGACACCCTGTATAAATTGTAGAGTTGTAGATTATATATATGGCGCCACTACAACGGCTGGGTTGTCTCGGGGGTGAACAGGTTCGAATGGAAACAACACTTTCACTGTATGGGTGATTTTATTACACAAAATGTACAGAATAGTCACCAAAACCAGGGTTTGAAGCAGCCGAATAAGGCAACACCAGATTACTGAAAAGAAGTTAAATGTTATGACACAATACCACATGTGAGTATGTTGAATACTAATTTACGAACTGTATTTTTGTAAATTATATTAAATGATTAATTAAACAGAAAAATATTATAACTACATGAAAACACCAGATAAATGTATTTTATCAAAATAAAATAACACACTATTATCCAAAGGATGAATTCAATAATTTTGGGTATTGACGAATTGGCTGTCAAAAGTAAAAGAAAATAAAATGGCCTCAGAAGAGAAAAATCCTTAACCTAGTTCTGACGTCATCAGGTTACAGCGCATTCTGCGCTGTTATACCTGTAATTACGGGGAAAGCAGTATTTTGGGGAAGACTCGCCTTCGCCAAAACCTATAATTTAAAAGGCGAAAAAAAAAATAGTAAAGAACGATTTTTATTTCTTTAAAACACCCCCCCCCCCTCCCTAAACTGGTAATACAATAAGAAAAAATGAAATGGGTTAACAGTTTCAATTATATTTTTTTCACAACTTTTTATTTATTTTCTCTTTTAAAACGTTTGGACCGTTTGGAAAGTTTAAACGGAGGGGCTGACCGCGTCTGAAATTTGTACTTTTCCTCCGGAGTTCCTCCAGAGTTTCACCGAGTTCTTCGGAGTTTCTTGGGAGTTCCTCCTGTGTTCCTTAAGAGTTCCTCTCTGGAAGGGTAAATTTTTGGCAAATAAGCCGTAGAAATTACCGCTATACAAGCACTACTGCCAATAAAATAGTGCTTTCCAAAAAGAGCCTTTTATTAACTTGGCGCCCCTACAAAAACAAAGATTGGCGCCCAAAAAAATACCGTTACTCCCAGACTTGGCGCCCCTTAAAAAAAGAAATTGCCCCAAAATTACCTTCAAGATAAAAATCTTTGTCCCTGAGGGTTTCAACCAAGACTTGGCGCCCCTGCCCCTACAAAAATAATTGGCGCCCAATAAAAATACCTTCATGAAAAAAGCTTTGTCCCTGACGGTAAAAAGGTTTGTCCCTGATAGTTTCTACCAAACATGGCTCCCCTGCAAAAAAACTGACTTCTTAAGAGCTCCTTCGGAGTTCCTCGGAGTTCTTCAGAGTTCCTCCTGAGTTCCTTTGGCTTGTACAAAAGATTTCCTTGGGGTCTGCCCCTCGGTTTGGAAATAAAATTTAGGATAATTTATTTATTTTTATTTAATTTTTTATTTATTGTTTTGAGATTAATTATTACATACCGCGTTCTTCCTGTGTTAAGGGGTTTTTCAAAATATACGTGTTATGATGAACGATACTTTTTATGCGGAATAGCCCCTCAAAAAGAAGCATAAACTTTTTAGTGCATTTGTCTAATTCTCCGACGCAATAATGTGCTAAGCGCAAATTTATTTGTTGAGCGTTTCTTCTTGCAGCTCTCGACTTTAAACTTTCTTTTGCCAAATATACCGTAACATGGAAGTTTGGAGAAGGGTTTTTAATAGGAGTTTCGATGATGTAGGCCAACAAAAGATTGCCTGTTTGCAGTTCCGTGGGAGAGCACATAGTTGACTCACGGACCACCTAGTTTAATAAATCCACAATTTTTTGTATTTCCCAAGCCCACCTGGTGTGTTTCTCACTCACTACAAAAAGTGAGGAACAACCGAGAAAGTTCCCGCATAACCCTCTCTGACGGGTTTGCCATAGAACTTTAATACCCAAAGACTCCAGAGTATACCTCCAGGTGGAGTAAGTGAACTGGGTTCCGTGGTCGGACAGAATGGCCTTAGGTTTGTTCACCTTTGAGAAGTACTCATTCCGTAACTTCCTGAGGACACTCTCCGTGGTATCTGACTTTAATGGGTAAATTTGCACAAATTTTGTAAAAACGTCCAAAAGTACAAGAATATAGGCCACGCTCCCTCTGGCGGCTGCACTGTGTTTCGTCTAGAAGACAAAATGACCTACTTACATGAAACTAACGGTACCAGGTAGTAAACATCCCCTCCCAGGTACCAAATCCAAATAAAGATCACAGGATTATTCCCTAATTAGGTAGCCTGGATTAAAGTTAAGTGATAAACAAAGCGTTGCGGTCAATTTCGTAACAGTTGCAATTTTGCCACAGTTTCGATAAGATCTCTCAAAATTTTTAGTGAAAGTGATGGAATCTTTTATTCAATGTATGTTTATTATATTTATGTAAAAAAATACAGTTTTTGTTGGGTACTTAAAATTAATCTCTAATTTTCAAAGACCACAACTTTTGATCTAGACTTGCCTTTAGGCTAATTTTTTTGATGTAATGCCCTATATTCACGTTTAATTACCAGTAATCATTTTGGCCCAAAAGTGCCTGCAACTAAAATTATGTGTTTTTTTAGAACAAGTCATCACGAGAATGTTTTTTCTTTCGAAGAATGGATTACACACAAAAAATGACAGAAATGATCAACTTTATTTGATTATTTCTCATAAATTTGATAAAGCCGATATTACCGATGAGTCTTCACGAGGTCTGAAGAAGAAAATCAGCTACTACTCCAACATGTTGGAAGCTAAATGGAGTTTAGCAATGAAGACAAAGTAGCAATTTGTGGAGAAACACAAAAGCTGGTTCGATGGGTCGGACTTAGAGTTTCGTGTATCGACGAATGAGCCAACTCCATCTACTTCTTCTGGAGCACTTCATCCTGTGGGTAGACCAAGGACATCATTTTAAGATTCGAAGTCGAAGAACTCGTCGATTCGTGAAGTGCAAATGAACTTTTCACTGCTGCAGAGTGTGTTAGTCGCCGGGAAGGTCACAGAAATGTGGCTACTTAATTGAAATATGTGAGAGAAGGTATAGTGGAAGTGACTCCAAGTAAAGGTGTTAGACCGTTGAGTGCTGAAGAAGCGTTAGCTTATTATGGTTACAGCAAAGTGACAACGCATTCATATAAGCAGACATGAAAGTAGGCAATGAGGCCGGAGAAAGTTACGTGTTTCCATCATACCATAGAGTGAGTAAAGCAAAGTTAGCCTTTCTGCCATCTAAGGACGACATTACTGTGACTGAATCGCGAGCTGATTTAAATGGGCAGGCTATCGTTAACTTAACGACTCAACGTATCGTTAAAATACAACGAGAAGTCATCAGTACTATCGTCCCTGATTTGTCTGCCTCTGATTTGTCATTTACTTTAGTTACTAAGTGGGGTTGTGACGGCAGTTCTGGTCATAGTACTTATAAACAAATTGAATAGCATTGTTAGTTATATCCTATAAAATCTGAAACAGCATTTTTAAATTTTTTGCCTTTAAATTGTTTTATATATTCAGATACTGCTTTATAGTAAATGGAGTTTCTACCGACTTGTGAAAATACCTGAGGCAGGTCTATTTTTGAATTATTTTGGGTGTTGTATTCATGCACGTTGTTCCTATGAGAAAAGGTGAGACATGAATGTCTTTCTTTATTTATTACCTGGTGAATGAACAAATTTACTTGATTTGCGTAAATAATTTTGATTGACTTTATTTTAAAGTTTTGATATAATTCAGAAGTTGGATGTCGGTAATCAAGTGAGTAGGTATTTTTTATAGCTTTATTTTGGAGAACCTGCAAAGGCTTTAAGTTGTTAGTATACGTGCATGACCATAAAACATTTAAATATTGTAGGTGACTATGAACCAACGCAAAATAGACGGACCTCAAGTATTTTTCTGGGACAGTGTACAATCGCCTGAGCATGCCAACAGGGCCGGCCACCTTTCTGGATATATTACCAATATGATCCTTCCAGGAAAGCCGGTCATCGATCTGCAAGCCCAGGAATTTCACACCTGTTACCTGTCGTAGGCCAATGTTCTCATCAACATTGTAAAATCGATCATTTCCCCTTCGTACATACATAAATGACGATTTGTCAATGTTAAGAGACAATTTGTGCTAATTTAACCACTCTTTGATAATATCCAAATCGGAAGCTATGAACTCATTTAACTGCTGTATGGTGTGAGCATAGTATACTATGGTCGCATCATCAGCATACAACTTTAGTTTTCCTTTTAAATTTAAATTTGACATTGGGTTTATATAAATCAAGAAGAGGGTGGGCCCAAGAATTGACTCTTGGGGCACACCACATTTGATTTTATTCCTAGAACGAAAAAGTCAACAACTACATATTGACTTCTGTCAGATAAATAGTTCTTAAACCAATCTAGGCAGATTCCAGTTACCCCAATTAATTCAAGCTTCCGAGATAGTACATTATATTTAACTGTGTCAAATCTTTCGTTAGTCGAGGGACACAATCGCACATTTTAGACCTTTGTCGAGGTTTAGTTGTATTTCACTTATCATGTCTACGGCTGCGGAGCTTGTGTCACTCGACCCTCGAAAGCCATATTAACACGGTGATAGAAAATCTATTGACTCTAAATATTTTGTTAAATTGTTATTTACAACTCTTTCTAAGATTTTTGCGAAAACACTGATCACTGAAATTGGTCTGTAATTGTTCGCTAATTCCTTGTTGCCATCTTTAAACAGCGGTGTCACTCGCGCAACCTTCATTTGTTGAGGAACTAGACCCGTTCTTAAGGACTGATTCAACAGTTTGCAAAGCCCGTATTTTAGTATTTCACTACATTCTTTTACTGTTTTAACGTCGATCTCGTCGTGTCCAGTTGCCTTTGTCGAGTCCAGTTTTTTTAATAGTTTTAAAATTTCTTCTGGCGTCACATCATCAAATTTCAATATTAGCAAAGGAAACAACAGAACTTACAATAAAAGAAACGAACGATATGATGGAGGAAATTAACGAATTGCTTCCGGAATTTCAACATAGTGTAACGTTAATGACATGAAATGATTTTGACCATGATTGACGGCAAAATATGTAACGCTTTGACCGACACTACTTCTGCTCAAAGGTGTTACATTTGTGGAGCCACACCGAATCAAAGGAATTCCCACAAAATCCAGGTAAACTGCGTTTTGGTTTATCTACTTTACATGCTTGGATTAGAACTTTCGAATGTCTCCTACACATTAGCTATCGATTGGAGATCCAAAAGTGGCAAGTTAGGGGAGATTCCGAAAAAGCTAAAATGAAGAAACGATCCGAATCGATAAGGCAAGTATTTAAAACTCGTATGGGCCTTATAGTAGATAAACCAAAGCCTGGGTATGAAAACACTAATGATGGGAACACGGCCCAAGGTTTTTTTCTAATCCTAAACTAAACAGTGAAATTACAGGATTTGACGTTGATCATTCATTCATTCACATTATATTATTTACCTTATCATCTAGATACGACATTAATTGTGACAAATTTAATAAAGTATGCATCGAAACAAAAAAATTGTATTTAAATCTGTATGCGTAGTATCCAATGCCTGCTCCTGTGCATAAAATATTAGTGCATAGTACTTCAGTCATCAGGTCTTGTCTTCTGCCGATTGGGATGTTTTCCGAAGCAGCTCAAGAGGCTTTATGATGACGAGTCATCATCGGATGATTTTTAGTTTTAATTGTTATGTATATAGTATGTCAAGATTTATTATTTTGTTTTAATTTTTTTAATTTTCAATCGATATTGCACTTTTACGGTTACCTTATTGTATTATCCTCGTATTATTTCATTGTAAAAAATAAAATCTCTCTTTTATGAAAATAATGTTTTGTTCTCTCTGATATGCCCTTGTTATTGCATAATATACAATTCTATGCAATTAAAACAAATAAAATAATTTTTTCCAGCTAACTATACACTAGACGAAACACTGTGGGCTGGTATATAAATCTAGTGCGACTCACTCACCGGGCCCTTCGGGTAGAATGGTCTGGAAAGGAAGTATGGGAAGTTTCGAATATTTGGTGGTTTGACACGTACTGCATTTTTTAACAATGTTTTTATATCTTTGTGCATATTTTACCACCAAACTTCGCGTTTAAGTGCCCACCAGGTCTTGAACACTTCAAAATGTCCAAGTCCGTCGTGGAAAGCTGTAACAAAATCTGGTAGCCTTATTTTAGGGACACTTTCAAGACATCTTCTCCTTGTCTGAGAAAAACTAACTCCTTATATAGACAAAGTTTTGGATTGGAGGCGGGATTATTACGAAAATTTTCAATGATCTTTGATAGTTTCTCATCAGTTTGTTGTTCTTTTTTTAAGACAGACAAGCTATTTCGGAAACCTTCGGGTGATTGAAAAGACAGATTCAATATCTTAAAACATTTATCTTCAGGAGTGGGAGGACATGGAGGGGAGTAACGAGAGAGAGTGTCAGCAACAACATTTTTTTTATGACCAACGTATCGTATTTCGTAGTCATAATCTTGAAAGGCTAGAATCCACCTAGTGATCCTTGAGGACAAAAGCCGACAAGAACTTCAAAAGGAAAGGGCGTGGTGATCACTCAAAATATAGAATTTTGCGCCGATTAAGAAAATCCTCCACTTTTTTAAGGCGAATAAAATAGCTAATGCCTTTTTTTCGGTGGTTGAGTAAATTCGTTTGGAGAATACATCCTGTCGTAATTGACCAAACCTTTAAAAGCTTGCAACTCCTTAATCGATTTTGGAACTGGAAACTCCGAAATAGACTTAACTCGGTCTTCGTCCGAACGCCAACCGTTCCTATCTACGACATAATCCAACATGAGCATGCTCGACTGAAAAAAGCTACATTTTTTAAGTAGCAGCGTTAACCCAGCTTGGGTTAAACGGGTTATAACCATGTCAAGATGTTTCAGGTGTTCCTCAAAACTATTTGATGTTAAGTAAAAATCATCGACGTACAACAAACTCTCGAAAACGTTCTCCCAGAACGATGTCCATTGCCCTGCTGAAACTAGAAACTGCCGTTTTTACCCTAAAAGGAAGGACCTTGAAGCGATAAGTTTTTCCACCAAAAGAAAAACACAAATACTTTCTGTCCTTTTTTCTAACAGAAAATTGCCAATACGAATGCGTCATATCTACACGTGAAATATATTTGACGTTACCTGCAGGGAAAGTACCCACGAGTTCCTGCACCGGTCTCACCTGCTCTCCATCGAAATCCAAAACATTTTTCCCCTAAATCTCGAAAAGAATAAAAATTGCGCCGCAGGAGAAATTTTTTTCATGTTTTTTTACCTTCTGTTACTTTCCCACGTTTTTTTAATTCAATGTAGTAAAACTCGAGTTTTAAAATTTCAAATAAAGAAAAATAAGAAAGCCCTAGCACCGCAGGTAAAAATTTTTACAACTGTGCTGGTCTATTTAAATTTGAAAACAGTGGTATAGGTTCTAGCGCCGTAGGCGAAAATATTGACAAATTTCAAGCTTAGGTTTTATAAACTACAATAAAAAAGAACGTAACGTAAGCTATAGCTCCGCAGGCTATTTTTTTTATAAATTTTATAGCCCATTTGAATTTTAGAAGTATTACTATTTAAAGTTTAAATGCAAGAAAACTCTAGCGCCACAGGCGAAAATATTTACGAATTTGAATCTGTATGGTCCACTTGGAAAAGAGACTGCATATTTTCTTCGCTTTGTGCCCTTATCGTTCTGGGGGAGTAATTTTTTTAGAAATGTTATAGTCTATTTTAATTTTAAAACTGTACTTAAAAAATGCAACAAAAATTCTCCGCCGCAGGCGAAAATTTTTACGAATTTGAAGGTGTATGGTCGACTTGGAAAAGAGCCTGCATATTTGCTTCGCTTTGTGTCCTTGTTTTTCTGGGGGAGTAAAAATAAAGTATAAACTATTTATTATAAACCAAAAGGTGAACCATTTAGTGCAACGCTTTTTAATCTATTTATTTCTGATTTAGAATCTTTTTTTCGAGCTAAATGTTGCAAAGGATTAAATATAAACAACATAGTAGACATATTATTATTATGTTAAGCTGATGACTAAGCAATTTTGGCTTACTCAGAGGCTGACGTTATGCGGAAATGAATACGTTCAAACTAATAAACTCAAAGTAAATACACAAAAAAACAAAAGTAGTATGCTTCTCTAAAGGTGGCTACAAAACCAACTATAACTTTAAATATGACAATAAACCTCTAGAAACTGTCTACCAATACACTTATCTAGGTGTGACATTCTCCAATTCGGCAATTTTTTTAGAGATAGCAAAATCATCAGTGACTAAAACTAAGACAGCTATAGGCGCTGTCATAACACTTATGGAAAAATCGAAAGCTAACTCATGGAATACTAGGATGGAGTTATATAACTCAATAATACTGAATACTCTCTCAGATTTTTTGACTTAATTGAAAGAGTTCAGGTATTCTTTTTTAAACGACTGCTTTGTTTACCCTCAAATACACCAGATTGTGTAGTTATATTTGAATCTGAATTCACTTATCCTACTTAGTATTTAAAGTAACAATATCTTGGTTATTAAAAACTTTGTCTATGCAAGATAATCGCTACCTAAAAATATGCTTTGATAAACTTAAAAATGTGCAAAACATTCCTGAAAAGTATAACTGGATTGCAGGTATTAACTAAAATAAATAAAATTAATATTTGAAATAATCTAATTTATAATAATCTAAAGAGAAATAAAAACCGACTGTTAGAGCAATACAAAACATTCTTATATAATAAAGACCTAGAGAAAGTCAGCTCTGGGAATTTCTGTGTAATGTCTAAGTTTCTTCATATGCATAGTAACAACTATCTTTAATTTCAAGAACATATCAGCATTAGTAAGCTGTGTAGTTATATTCTCTCTGTAGTCTTTGATATTGTTTGGTATGCCTTTCTTCAATTTTATTTTATTGAGGCGTCGTGCAAGTGACCTCAGCTGTGGAGGTGAGCTCCAGGTCATCATCGGAGCCTGTAACAGCTGCAGCTTCATCCAGGAGCCTCCTACGCTGGCTTTGGAGGATTTTGGCTTCTGTTGGTGATAAATGGTTCACCCTACTCTTGTTAGTGTTGCTTTCTTCAGTTTTTTCCATAAAAACTGACGGCACAGTTTGTGCGTCCAAGTTGTAGCGTTGTAGATTATTTATATGGCGCCACTACAACGGCTGGTTTATCTCGGGGGTGAACAGGTTCGAATGGAAACAACACTTTCACTGTATGGGTGATTTTATTACACAAAATGTACAGAATGGTCACCAAAACCAGGATTCGAAGCAGCCGAATAAGGCAAAACCAGATTACTGAAAAGGAAGAAGTTAAATGTTATGACACAATACCACATGTGCGTATTTTGAATACTAATTTACGAAATATATTTTTTAAATTATATTAAATGATTAATTAAACAGAAAAATATTCTAATTACCTGAAAGCACCAGATAAATGTATTTTATTAAAATAAAATAACACACTATTATCCAAAGGACGAGTTCAATAATTTCGGATATTGACCACTTGGCTGTCAAAAGTAAAAGAAAATAAAATGGCCGCACAGGTGAAAAATCCCTACCTATAATTTAAAAGACAAAAAAAATAGTAAAGAACGATTTTTATATCTTTACAAAATCAACTACTGGTTTAGAGATGATTTAAAAAGAAACATTTTTAAAATTAAAATGAATCTGTTTATTTTAAAGATTTATAAAAATATACAAATATATTTTTGATTTAACAAACTACTTTTTTTATTTTACTTTTAACAATCTCGTTCTAACCTAAATTACTTATTTACAAAATAGATTTCTGCAGTGTGTATATTTACTCTAATATAAAATACAAGTAAATTATTAGAGTATAATCAAAATTTAAACCGATTCCTGCCTAGGAGTGTTGGAACTCTACTATCGGATATTTTGAATACGTTTGTAAAGAGTGGTTGACATAATCACTTACTTATTTTCAGACATACATCATTTTGGTTTAAACCCACATGAAGGTAGCACGTCCAATAGAAATATTACTTATATAAGTACTAAGTTACTATAGCCCTATTAGACCAGGGATATGAGCAAAAAAATACCCTGTTGGGGACAGTGGCTCAACCAGAGGTCTGTCAAGTTTTTCAGGTAATACAGGTGTACAAAAGCAATACCTATGTATTTGCTGGGGTAGATTTGGTGTGGTTTTTAAGATATTAACAATTAAAGGTCAGAAAATGTTTATTTTTGCACATTTTTGCATACCAGTAAAAAAGTTATTTTTTTTATCAACAATCAAAGTAGCCATCTTGTAGGAAATTAAAATACTTTCAAAATGTTTTTTTTTAAATGTCAATAGGTAGATTTTTTGCTTAGAAAATTGCAAAAAACTATCAAAATTTGCATATTATTCAATAAACAATATATTTTGCAAAAATCGACCTACGACTTTCTTATTGTGTAAAAAGTTGCGTCTTATAGTACTCAATATGTGGTTAAAATTTCAGAACGGTTTATTCAATAGTTTATTCAAAATTGCAATTGTTTATCCCAGATATGTTTTTTTGCAATAATATTATGCGTACAATAATGAAGATATAAGGATTTTACGGGTATCTTATGAAAGGGGAAGAGTTGTTTTATCAAAAGAAATTATTAATTAAAAAAAAAAACGATTTTTAGCATTGCGAAATCTCATTACAAAAACACTGTCATTTTTACCATAAACAATTCGAATAACTTTGTTGCAATTACTTTTAGGAGAATGATTTTTTCATATTCGAAAAGTTGGCATTTTTTAGAAAAAAAAAGATTCTTTTAGGTTAATATGGGGCAAAGTTAGTCACTTTCTTTTTAAATTCGCAGCTACTTTGTTTACATAAAATTGAAGAAAAATCAATTATTTATAACAATATTTTGTATACTGAGGTATAAATTACCCATTTATATAACAATAACACAAAAAATATTGATATTTAAAAAAAAAATTGTAAAAAGTTTTTTTTGCAAAATATCATTATTATTATTATTATTATTATTATTATTATTATTATTATTATTATTATTATTATTATTATTATTATTATTATTATTATTATTATTATTATTATTGGCAAATATAGGAATGGGTAATTTTTTTTTTGCAAAATATCAATATTATTATTGTTATTATTATTGGCAAATATAGGAATGGGTAATTTATACTTTAATATACAAAATATTGTTATATATAATTGATTTTTATTCAATTTTATATAAAGTAGCCGTATCTTTTTTATAAAAAGTGACTAAATTTGCCCCATAAAAAGTCCAAATGAATCGTTCTGAAATTTTAACCACGTATTGAGTACTATAAGACGCAACTTTTAACACAATAACAAAGTCGTAGATCGATTGTTTGGACTTTTTGTTTATTGAATAAAATGCAAATTTTAATAGTTTTTTGCAGTTTTCTAAGCAACAAATCATCCTATCGATATTTAAAAAACGTCATTTTGAAGGTTTTTTAATTTCCTACAAGATGGTTACTTTGATTGTTGATAAAAAACTCAATTTTTTACTGGTATGCAAAAATGTGCAAAAATAGTTATTTTCTGACCTTTAATTGTTAATATCTTAAAAACCACACCAAACCCACCGCAGCAAATACATACCAAGGTAATTATTTACAATTATTGCGAAAAATAACTTAAAATGATACCTCAGGTTATGTTTAATTCTAATTTAACACAATTTCTTTATACATGGTTCCGTGTCACTAATTTGAGCCGCGAGTTAATTTACTGTACTTTTATGTGAAATACATGTAAATTTAAACAAATTATAATATTTATACCAATTATAATTATTAAAATCTAATCTAAATTTGTACCCAGTCCTGCCTAGGAGTGCTGGAACTGGACTCGGGAGACGAATGCGTGTGTGAAGAGTAATTGTCATAATCACTTACTTTTTTTAGACCTACATCATTTTGGTAAACCACAGGTGTTGTCCTATCACCTCCAATCGGAGTATAACTTATCTCAGTATTAACCACCGAAACGTACTCAGGATTTTGATACAAATCCTGACTATAATAGCCAGGGTACGATAAATTGGTGATATTTGAAATAGATGGTGGTTGGTATATTTGGTGACTTGGCGATTGATTTGGAGTTAGTTGAGCTGAGAGTTGGTGTGGTGGGGGAGGACTAGAGGTCAGAGACCAACAGTTCAGGGTTGGACTCATAATTGTTGGGGGGGTTTGAGCCTGCATCGTAGAAATAGTGGACCAGCTTGTGTAGGCTGGAGCTGCGCAGTTGTAGAAGGACTGTTGTTGAATGTGCTCTGGTGGGTTATAGCCTAAAACAATATTAAAACTTTAAAATAATTTAAAATTAACGTAATACTTTTCTTACTCCAACATTTAAAATGTTTAAAAAAGAAATTCTGTTTAACAATAACTACAATTGTTTCTACTCTCGAATAAGACAGGGCTGCAAAGAAAAACCTGTCTTAGATTTGAAAGTTAATTTTAATAGATTTTTAGATGTCAGTTACTAAAAATATAAAAAAATCTGTCGTACATTTATTGGGATAACTGTATACCGTTCTCCCAAAATTGATTTTTTTTTATTTAATGTATTTATATCATTTAAATCTAATTGATTTTAAAGTTGATTTTAATAGATTTTTGGATGCCAGTTACTAAATTTATATAAAAAAACTGTTGTACATGTATTGGCAGAACTGTATACTGTTCTTCCAAAATTTATTTTTTTTAATGTATTTTATCTAAATCATTTAAAAGTAATAGTCGGCATTTGGCTTTATTTTTTTAATGAATTTTATATCTTTATCCACTACTTAACTTCTTCAGTAAATCAAGCACTTTAAATGACAAATCTATAAGCCACACATAATTTATTTTAAGAAATTTAATTTGAAAATAATAAATACTTTTGTACCCAGATATATTATCAAATGGCTTGGAGTAAATTCCTTTTAATAAGATTTTCTCTAAAAACGCAAAATAGAAATAAAAAATGTAGGTTTATTACCTAAAGCTCTACAATTTATTTCTGAAAAACGCGCTCTTTTTGCGTAAAAATACTTTGTGATAATAAAAATATTTAAAGTGTATGGTGTATAGTATGATGAAAAATAAGTATTATTAATACTATAATTATTTTGTATTGTTTCTATTTTTAAATCGTGTTTAATGCAGAAACTACACGACAGAAAAACAATAAAGCTCGTATTCGTAATCAGCAACCCAAAAAATACTAAAAACAGTTATCAAATCTAAAACAGTTTTTTTGACCCCATTATATTTGGGCCCTGTTTAAAATAAATACTTGAAGATAGCATACGAAGATGTGCCTCATTAAGGGTGGTTTACATTAAAAACCTCGTTGCTGAGTTATTAAATAAAAACCGAATTTTTTAACCACTTTCAAAGGGGCTTAGCTCCCTTACGATGCATTTTTAGACATATGTTTATAAGAACTTTTTTTCATATTTTCCTATGTAGAATCATCCCTTAAAATTAATGTCTTCATTTACTGGACATCCTGTATATATACATGAAATAATCGAGTAATATTTAAAAAAAAGGTGCACCTTTCCATGTTACGCCACTGGCCTATTTAAAAACTCCCTGTTCTGGGATCAAAGTTCATTGCAATGTTGCCAGTTGGTATTTTTCTAGAATTTACTAAAACCTTACTCAGCAACAAGAAAGCACTCCGCTATTTTTAATCCAAATAGCCTAATTATAAGAATCCTATTCAAAATTGTTTAATTTATGTTACATGCACATTATTTAAAAACTTGAATTTAAAATAATAAAAACAAACTATACTAATTTGTTGAGAATTACAGAATTTACATTCACAAAATGCTAGGAAAAGATTTATAAGTAGTGAGGTTAGCATAAGAACATTTTAACTGTCAAATTTTTTCACTTTAGCGCGAAATTTAAAATTGATGTACTCCGTCTCCATGCTGGAGTCTACTGCCCTCTAAGCTAAAGAGCCCTAACTCCATTTTTTGTGGATTTTTAATTAACCTTAATCTTAGTTGTGCATTTCCATGGGCTATTTATTGAACCAATCAAATTTGAGTAAATAGTTTTATTTATGCAGTTACAAACTTATGAAAATTGCAGTATCTCCAAAATAAGGGACTGTTACTAAGCTAAAAAGCAGTAACTCCAAATAAGTTTTTTATTATGAAAGAAAATATTGGGAGTATATCGAACAGACAGTTTTTTTATTACCTAATATATTCAAATAAAATAAGAAGGATGTAAAGCATTAATAAAACAGTTCCTTTTTGCATTATTGTATTTTTTGTATGACACTAGGTTTTCCAGAAATAGCCAAAAAAATGCTGCTAACAAAATAATACTTCTCCTCGTAAGTATTTGTTCATTTAAGCAATTATTTTGAAAAACAAAAAAAAATGAATTTTTTTTTCAAAAAAAAGTTTTTTTTCGAAAAACTAAAAAAATAAATGTTTTTGAAAAAACCTGTTTTTACCCTGTTTTACTCCCTTGCCTCACACCGAATTTTATTAAAAAAAAAAACATTCTAGAACTTTGGACTTTTTAGTTTAGCATTCCTAAAAATTTTGATTACGAGATCTAAACTAAAAAGCAGTAAGTGCTTTTTTTTATTTAAATAAATAATTAATTATTGCGTACTTATGTTATAATAAAGGTACTTTAAACCTAAAGTTATACGCCCACTTTCTCGATTCTAGCAATAACACAAGGGAGTGGCTAAGACGATTTACTGTTTTTGCCATTTAATGGCAATATCTCAGTTTTATTAAATATGGAGTACTGCTTTTTAGGGTAGTGCGGCAGTCTAGACAACTTGTAATTCCGCCCGAAGTATAAAAGTTTTCCTAATAGTAATTGCTAACATTTATAATGTACTTAAGCACATTCACCAAAAAAATAGTAGTGTACTTAAAACCGCCGAAATTAAAAACTTTTTCTGAAGGTAAGTAGTTATAATAAGTCTTGGTTTTTTTTCAATGAAATCGATATTTTTATAATTATATCTGATGTTTTTAAAGTAGGTAAACAAAAAAACTAATCTTTTAATATAATCAGCCAATTATGTTTTAATTTTATTAGAACTTTAGTTAAGGTAATTGTTAAATAATAACTTTTCAGGATTTAATAAATTACACAGGTCAACATTTGATATGGCAAAAAACACCGGACCAGACCCAGGTATCCAGGGGTTTTTGGGGTCACTTATTTCGATGCCAAGGTCAGTCAAGCTCTATCACATCAGTTTCAAAGTCATTTGAAGGTCAAACCGAGAAAAGGTGGTTGAAAAAATCTGAAAAAAATCATACATAAGTTTTTAGGGTCGCTGATTCTGATGCTAAGGTCAGTCAAGCTCTATCACGTCAGTTTCAAAGGTCAAACTGAGAAAAGGTGGTTGAAAAAATCTGAAAAAAAATCATAAATAAGTTTTTGAGGTCGCTGATTCCGATGCTAAGGGTGGTCAAGCTCTATCACGTCAGTTTCAAAGTCATTTGAAGGTCAAACCGAGAAAACATCTGAAAAAAATCATATATAAGTTTTTGGGGTCGCTGAGTTCGAATCCGGTATTTGCTTATCCTTAAAAGGCATCCAAAGGTAATTACTAGGAAATTTCGAGGTTAATTAGTGAGGAGAATATGTCAAAAAAATTTATATACCTAAGTTCAAAATATCAAAATATTTAAACCAATTTTTTTCAAAAACGTGCCATTTCAGGCTAACTTTTTTTTCATATTTTGATAGTACCATGTGTTGGGAAAAAAAGTATATAAAAAAAAATCTGGGCGATTTTGAGAGTTTTTTTTAAATAGACAATTACTATTTTTTCTCCTGTTCTTAAGTTAAACAGTCTTATTGGTAGAATAAAACATATTTTAAAAATAAAATTTATTGATTTTGAGCATACATAGGGATAAAACAAGCCACTAATGTTATATAGAAAATTAGTGTTTGTCGCAATATGGCGCATAACCTTGAAACTTAGATAATAAGGTCAAACTGAGAAAAGGTGGTTGAAAAAATGTGAAAAAAATCATAAATAAGTTTTTAGGTCGCTGATTCCGATGCTAAGGTCACTCAAGCTCTATCGCGTCAGTTTCAAGGTCATATGAAGGTTAAACTGAGAAAAGGTGGTTGAAAAAATCTGAAAAAAATCATAAATAAGTTTTTAGGTCGCTGATTCCGATGCTAAGATCAGTCAAGCTCTATCACGTCAGTTTCAAGGTTATTTAAAGGTCAAACAGAGAAAATATGGTTAAAAAAATCTGAAAAAAATCATACCTAAGTTTTCAGGGTAGCTGATTCCGATGCTAAGGTAATTTAAGCTCTATCACCTCAGTTTCAAGGTCATTTGAAGGTCAAACTGAGAAAAGATGATTGAAAAAATCTGAAAAAATCCTACTTAAGTTTTTAGTGTCGCTGATTCCGATGCTGAAGTCAGTCAAGCTCTGTCACCTCAGTTTCAAGGTCATACTAAGGTCAAACTGAGAAAAGGTGGTTGAAAAAATCTGAAAAAAATCATACATAAGTTTTTAGGGTGGTAGGATTTCGGTGCTAAGGTCATTCAAGCTCTATCACGTTAGTTTCAAGGTCATATTAAGGTCAAACTGAGAAAAGGTGGTTGAAAAAATATGAAAAAAATCATACATAAGTTTTTAGGGTCCCTGATTCTGATGCTAAGGTCACTTAAGCTCTTTTTCTCTTTTCACAGTTTGATCTTCAAATGGCCTTGAAACTGACGTGATAGAGCTTGACAGACCTTAGTATCGGAATCAGCGACCCTAAAAACTTATTTCAGATTTTTTAAACCACCTTTTCTCAGTTTGACCTTCATATGACCTTGAAACTGACGTGATAGAGCTTGAGTGACCTTAGCATCGGAATCAGCGACCCTAAAAACTTACGTATGATTTTTTTCAGATTTTTTCAACCACCTTTTCTCAGTTTGACCTTATTATCTAAGTTTCAAGGTTATGCGCCATATTGCGACAAACACTAATTTTCTAACATTAGTGGCTTGTTTTATCCCTATGTATGCTCAAAATCAATAAATTGTATTTGTAAAATATGTTTTATTCTACCAATAAGACAGTTTAACTTAAGAACAGGAAAAAAAATAGTAATTGTCGATTTAAAAAAAAAACTCTCAAAATCGCCCAGGTTTTTTTTTATATGCTTTTTTTCCCAACACACGACACTATCAAAATATGAAAAAAAAGTTAGCCTGAAATGGCACGTTTTTGAAAAAACTTGGTTTAACTATTTTGATATTTTGAACTTATATAATTTTTTTTGACATATTCTCCTTACTAATTAACCTCGAAATTTCCTAGTAATGACCATGCAACGACTTTGGATGCCTTTTAAGGATAAGCAAACACCGGATTCGAACTCAGCGACCTCAAAAACTTATATATGATTTTTTTCAGATGTTTTCTCGATTTGACCTTCAAATGACTTTGAAACTGACGTGATAGAGCTTGACCACTCTTAGCATAAGAATCAGCGACCTCAAAAACTTATTTATGATTTTTTTTCAGATTTTTTCAACCACCTTTTCTCAGTTTGACCTTCATATGACCTTGAAACTGAAGTGATAGAGCTTGACTGACGTTAGCATCGGAATCAGCGACCCTAAAAACGTATGTATGATTTTTTTCAGATTTTTTCAACCACCTTTTCTCGGTTTGACCTTCAAATGACCTTGAAACTGATGTGATAGAGCTTGACCGACCTTGGCATCGAAATCAGTGACCCCAAAAACCCCTGGATACCTGGGTCTGGTCCGGTGTTTTTTGCCATATCAAATGTTGACTTGTGTTACTAAACTAAATTTAAAAATTATAATTAAAACGTATACATTTTCCTATTTTACCGCTTTTATTTAAATTAAAATGGTTGGTATCTCTACAAGCAAAGGTTTGGTTGAAAAATCTTTACATGCCTTGGTCCACTACTTAATATTAATATTAAGAGCTAAAATTTTGAGAGATTTTTTTTAGGGTACTTCCAACAAAATTTCGTGATGGGACCGAAAAAAAAAACGTCGAAAAAAAAAGCACCCTAGTCAACATGGAAAGGTGCACCTTTTTTTAAAAAATATTACATGATTACTGCCGCACAAAAGTATTTTAATTTTCATAAACATTTCTTAATTTAGCTGTAATATATTTTTGTTTTTTTAATGACTCGAATTACAAAACATCCTGTATATACAGGGTTATTGAGAAATAAGTTCGAGAAATTTAACAGGTGATTCTACATTAAAAAATATGAAAAGAGTTCCTATAAAGGTTGGTCAGGAAATGAGTCCTAAGGGAGCCACGACCCTCCTAAGGGTACATCTAAAAAGTATTTTTTATTTAATATTTCTGGAACCCTATAAGCACAGTAACGAATTTTCGCACATGCCTTAACATTGATAAAGGCTATCATTTCTTGTAATTTTTATTTGGTAATTTTATCCAGGGACGTGCGATGCAACTTTTTTGCCCAAATTTGTTACTGTGGATTTTTTGACATTTTCTTAATAAAATATTAACCTTTAATTAAAAATACATAAAAAAGATACTTTATGTAACGCCGTAGGGCTAACCGTTTTCGAGAAATTTGCTATTAAAGAAGCAATGTCACGTTCTGAGAATCAAAAATAGAAAATAAAAAGTGCACCAATAAAAATTTTAATACATCAGGGTGATTCTACATTTAAAACTGCAATATTTACTCGAAAACGGTTGGCCCAACGGTATTACATAAAGAGTACCTTTTTTATGTATTTTTAATTGAAGATTTTTTTTTGTTTTTTGAGAAAATTTCAAAAAGTCTATACAAAAAAGTGACATCGACCCCCATTTTGGAAGTCCTTGGTCAAATATCCAAATAAAAATTACATGAAATGATAGACTTTATCAATAAGTCATGTGAAAAAATTAGTTACTGTACTTTATAGAGCCCAAACTTTTTTTCATATTTTGTAACGTAAAATCACCTGTTAAATTTCTCGAACCTAGTTCTGAATAACCCTGTATACAGGATGTTTTGTAATTCGTGTCAATTAAAAACATGAATATATTACAGATAAATTAATAATTTTTTATGAAAATGAAATTTTTGTGCTGCAGTAATC
Organism: Brachypterus glaber; assembly: GCA_958510825.1. Classification (NCBI taxonomy): domain Eukaryota; kingdom Metazoa; phylum Arthropoda; class Insecta; order Coleoptera; family Kateretidae; genus Brachypterus; species Brachypterus glaber. Next base: position 21,792,002 of record OY294046.1, read on the forward strand.
GAGTAATATTAAAAAAAAAAGGTGCACCTTTCCATGTTACGCCACTGGCCTGTTTAAAAACTCCATGTTCAGTGATCAAAGTTCATTGCAATGTGGTCAGTTGGTATTTTACTACAATTTACTAAAAACTTACACAAGAAAGCACTAGTTATAAGGTGGTGGTGGGTAGTCTATATTTGCCGTACGAGGCACAGTGGTTCCTAGAGAGTTTTTTGCTGCCAAAAATCTGAAATCAAAATTTTTAAATTCCAAATGACAGATCCATGGCCATGGTGATTAAAAAAAATCAAAATTTGTCAAAATTGGGTTACGGGTATTTTTTAATGCGCCAAACACGAGTTTAATACTAACAATATAAAATTCAAAATGGCTGGTAGTATGAAAAAAATCAGGATAAAATTGTTCCATTAAAAAATGAAGAGGCCTTAGCTGATTTAAAACTTACAAAATATTCGTATAATTATTTACGTTTAAAATTAAAAGAACAAAACGCTGATATTTATCCAAGCTACCAAAATATTCTGTCTATCAAGAAGAAATGCTATCCTGTAATTTAGATATTTTGGAAAATATGGTTCAAATAAAATTACAGCAGTTATTAGATCACACAGTTAAAAAACTTTAGAAAACTGATATATTTACAAAAAAAAAATATTCAAAACTGTGAAAATAATTTAACTTTATATTCGAAATGGGGATGTGATGGTGCCTCAGGAAAAAGTATGTATAAACAAAAATTTGGTAATTTAGACCAATCAGATTTATGATTTCGACAGTACCTCTACAACTGGTGCTTAGTGAAAATAAATCAAACATATTTTTGGGAAAATCCTCTTCCATCATCAATAAGATATTGTCACCCCATCAAATTTAAATTTGAAAAAGAGACGGAAGAGCTTGTTAAAGCAGAAGTAAAGGAGATTCAAAGACAAATCGATAATTTAGTTGCAACAGAGGTGCCGCACTGCCTCTGTCTGCCGAAGACAGAGTCGATTTTTCTGGCAGGTGGGTAGGTCACCTGTATAGCACCATCAGAATAAATGGTGCACGCGCAAGGACGTAACATTCTCCCCCCTCAGTGAAATCTCGGTTCACTCAAAAATAATGATTTCCAATTTAAGTAAGAAATAATATAAGACTAAATAACCCCAGAAAGCAAGGATTATTTAGTTATAACTAAATTAAATTACTAAACTAAATCTAAATAAATCTAAGTAAGATTTATTGCTGTCCCGGAAGGGGACACAATTTGACCAAGGGCCTCTTAAAAGCGCCGTGGGCAGTTTTGACAGACGCTACCCTAACAGACCGTCTTCAACGTATGCAAATAATTTCGACTCCAAATTTTCCAAAATGACTGGTGCATTTGTTGAATAAACTGAAATCGAGACAAACGATTTTTGGGAATATCAAGAAGCTCCTGATCGGGAACCAAATTAATGGGCTCCAATGTCAAAAAGTGTGCAGGGGTCAAAACCGCCAGTTCATCGGGGCTTAAACTCATAGGGAAAAGTGGTCTGGAGTTAACTGTGGCCTCAATTTGAGCTCCAACTGTGCGTAACAAAAGACCTTTGATAGTCCGAATATTGCGTTCCCATAACCCACCCATGTGGGGGCTAGATGGGGGATTGAAATGCCACTCAATCTCCATCTGCTGGGCAGCGTTTTGGCAGAATTCGTTGAGAATTCTGTTGGCTCCAAAGAAATTGGTGCCGTTATCGCTGTAAATATGGGAGCATCGTCCACGTCTACTAACTAAACGTCGAAGGGCAGCTATGAAAGCATCTGCAGATAGGTCAGACACTAACTCCAGATGTACTGCCTTCGTCACAAGACAAATAAAAATGGCTAAGTAAGCCTTGTAAGATTTGGAGCCTCTGTGTTTCCCCAGCATAATTATGAAACTACCTGTAAAGTCAACGCCACAATGTGTGAAAGGCTTGGCCTGAATTACCCTAGCGGAAGGGAGTTCACCCATTGGGGGATAAAGTGGTTTCGGGCTTACTCGGAAACACTTAAGGCATTTGGACAAACAATGGTGTATTGCCCTTTTGGCTGAAAGTATCCAAAATTGTTGTACTAGTATAAAATGTAAAGTTTGAGGTCCAGGGTGGCAGTTGATAACATGAAAGTGTTCAATGATTATTTCCGTGAACCTGTGTTTTCTGGGAAGTAAAATCGGGTGTTTATTCTCGAAAGAAAGGGATAAATTCTTTAATCTTCCCCCAACTCTGAGTATACCCTCGCCATCCAAGAAAGGAGATAGCTTTCGTAAGGGTTTAATACAAAGCTTTTTCGACTGAAGAAGTTTTATTTCATCAGCGAAAGAAGACTGTTGAACCTTTTTTGCAAGATATGTAGTAGCTTTGTGCAATTCTAAAACAGATAAAGGACCTTTAAATTTATCTAGTTTTTTGATATTGACAAATCTAAGTATATATGCCAAAATCTTTTGTATGGTACGGAAAGAAGAAAATTTTGTAAGTAGGTGCAGTACAATATTTTCCTCCCTGAGCACAACATATGCCATTCTGGCTGGGGCTGCCTCCTCTTGATCAAACTCAGGAGAGACAGTTGGTACCGATTTGGCAAGCGGCCAAGACTCTTGTGAAAAGCTGAGCCATTTTGGACCTGACCACCACTCAGAGTGTTCCAAAAGTGCCTTGGGCAAAAGGCCTCTAGAGCAACAGTCTGCGGCGACATTGTCTAATCCAGCAATGTGGTGCCAAGTGTCAGGAGCGATTTTCTCCTGGATTTGAGCAACTCTATTTGCCACAAAAGATTTCCACCTATAAGGTGAGGATTTTATCCACAGTAATGTTATAGTGGAATTTGTCCAAGCATATATTTTGCTACTACACTTCTAACAACATTAGAGTAGTTTCTATGAGCCGTGTAATCTTGAAAATTCCCTGATTTTATATATCTACGCCATAGTATTTTTTCTAATTTACCATTTGAAAAATGTTTCTCTCGAGCCAGGGTTTACTTAAGTTATGTCTATAATATACGATTCTGCTGCATGTTTCAATGATTTCGTTTGTTTTTTCTTAATAAAAATTTCCCACTGTTCATTTATATCTTTATTCGTAAAAAGAGCATACCAATCGACGGATCTAATAGAATCATTTGCAAGATGGAAGTTTGTTATTTTGTGAGATTTAATTTGATTTTTATGATCAGTTAAAGGAATTTGCAAGTCACATGTTATCACAATATGGTCAGAAATGCCTATAGAAGGTAGATACTGAGGTTCAGAAAGTAACTTTGGAGCAAACGTTAACGGTTAATCAATTAGTGATGGAGTATTGTTATTTCTAAATCTAGTATTTTCAGTAACTAATTATGTTAAGTTGTTATCAGCAAGATTTATTAGAAAGAGATATGCGCTAGAATATACATTATCAGGGTGGGCAGGGTTTGGCCACTTTATACTAGGAAAGTTAAAATCACCATGGGATCAATTCTGAACGTAGATGTGATGTGATAAATTTCCGGCGAATTATATTATCATATCACGCTTTTTTTTACACATTTCAATATTTCGGTATTCACGAATTTCACGAATTTAGTTCGTTGCATTTAAATTTAAATGGAACGAAAACGTGGAACTTTTATATTTTTTTATGAAATTTGCCTCAGAAGGCTATTAAATGGATTTGTCCATTGTAAAAAATTACGTGGAGGCTCGTCGTTTTGGTTTTCAGCGTCTTGGAGCTCTCCTAACCAGTATGGCCTCCAATACTTCATTTAACCTCTTGTGTACTGAATTATTAAATTCTGATAATAAAAATATTTTTTCGTAAAAATAAGCTAAAAATAGTAAGTCAATACTAATGTATATTTTATTTAAATTTTTATTTTGTACAAAAAAATGGTATTGGGACGTAAATTAAATCAAGATATTTTTGAAGTTTTAGATTTTTTACGGTCGCACTGTTTACTTAGTTTAAGCATGTTTCATAATACATATAATTGATCGAGTTGTTTGTGCCTTAAAATCCTGTATTAGTTTACAAACATAATGTGATGGCGAAAACAGATACTTGATATTTTATATATCTTCTGATTTAATTGGGTTTGTTACAAATTTTTTTGGTAGACAATAGGTTAAATCCATTCTTAATAAAAGTCTGACAGCTTCTGTCGCAGTGAAGTGATATGAACATACGTCTGATATTTTAGAGATATTTTTTAAGTTTTAGGTTTTTTTACGGTATCACTGTTTACTTAGTTTAAGCATGTTTCATACTAATTATAATTGATCGAGTTGTTTGTGCCTTAAAATCTTGTAACATATTAGTTTACAAACATAATATAATGGCGAAAACAGATACTTTTAAAATATTTTATATATCTTCTTATTTAATTGGGTTTATTACAAATTTGATACGCTGGTAGACAATAGGTTAAATCCATTCTTAATAAAAGTCTGACAGCTTATTTCGCAGTGAAGTGATATGAACATACGTCTGGTCCTCGGTGATGTGAAAGTGTCAGAATACCGCTTTCACTGATTTTCGGTGAATTTAGCTGAAGTGATATGATATTATCATATCACCTAAATGAGAATAATTAAATTATCAGACAGAGAGCTAATTTTTTCAAATAAGGGAGGATCATTTACATTATATATAAGTTGACAGGCCTATGCACACAATATAAAAGAAAGCTAGTCTCGTAATAATCAATTTTTAGACAAGTCAATTCAACGCCTGTAAGATTTATGGGAATTTGTTTAACTTTTACATGCTGAGAAATAGAATCTTTTAAGTAAATGCAAGTGCCACCCCCCCTTTGATTTATTCTGTCATTTCTAAATACTGTGTAGCCATTAAATGAATGATGGAATTATCAGTGGAAGGTTTTAATTTGGATTCGCGATAAAAATTACAGCAGGACTGATTTTGGAAATTGAATTGGTAGTGTTAGTGGTAGTGGTATTAGTAATAGTAGTCGTAGCAGTATTAGGAGTAGTAGCAGGAGTAGGAGTAGGAGTAGAAGTAGGAGTAGTAGTAGTAGTAGTAGTAGTAGTAGTAGTAGTACTAGTAGTAAAGTATTAGTAGTAGTAGGAGCAGCAGTAACAGTGGCAGTCTTAATAGTAGTAGGAGTAGGAGTAAAAATAGAATCTTTTAAGTAAATGCAAGTGCCACCCCCCTTTGAATTATTCTATGTAGCCATTAAGCTGAATGATAGAATTATCAATGAAAGGGTTTAATTTGGCAGCGATCAAAATTACAGCAGGACTGATTTTGGAAATTGAATTGGTAGTGGGAGTGGAAGTCGCAGCAGTAGCAGCAGCAGCAGCAGCAGCAGCAGCAGCAGCAAATTGTTGAACGATTTTTGTGAAAATGATTATTGGGGTAATTTAGGATCGGGAAACACGTATTTAATATAATAAATCTAAAATTTTAACTGACATGTCTAATAACCTATACATTTAACATAAAAGTTGTAGGGGGGGGGGTCGATCTGGGTTTAAAATCATTAATTTTACGAATTTGGGGTTTCAAATAATATTTACAAATGTGTTTTTTTATATTTTTTTTATAAGAACTTTTTGCACCTGAATGTAAAAATGTACAAGAAAATATCACTTTTTAACACAATTTGGTGCAAAAATAGGCCATTTGCAAACAGTGGTTATTTGGCACGTCAGTTAAAATTTTAGATTTATTATATTAAATAGGTATTCCCCGATTCTATCACCCTTAATAATCATTGTCATAAAATCGTTCAAAAAGTTAAAAAATCAATTCTACTCTGAATCCGTCATTTTTTAATTTTAAAGTTTTAATGACAGATTAATTTTTAACAAAACAAACTACAAGACTATGACTACCAATTTAAAAAAATGCACAAAAAAACAAAAAAGGTTTCGCCATCTTGGTTCCGCCATTTTGAATTTTAAAATTTTGACTTAGATTTGAAAGCGATCCCAAAAACCCATAAAAAGACTTTTTTCAGAGTCTTCTCTGCAAAAATTCATTTTGAAACCACTGTGCGTGGCTAGAGCCTTGGTCTTCAGATCCAACCAACGCAGGTTAAAGCCCCGTCTCTTTCAAACAAAAAAAAAATATTAATTTTTATTATTTTAATTAAAAGACCATAAATGTTTTTAGGTTAGATATACATTTTGCTATTTTTTTAGCAAAATAAGAAACTTTTGCACTTGCACTATATTGTCACATTAAGAGCATAGTTTATACATCATTTTACACTACAGTAACTTATTAAAACAGTATTATTATTGTGATTTTTAATCAATTTTTAGTGACAATAGAAAACATAAACTATACTTCATAATCGAAACCTAGCCAAAGGCCACGCTGTAACTGTGCACCTGACTTATTCAAGCAAAACGTACACCTGTTTATAGTGGAAACAGTTTTGCCTGATTTATCATTTTTAATGGTTTTTAAAAATTTTATTCGTATAAAAGAAATATACGTCTCTATCAAACCAAACAATCATATGATGTGATGGTTCAGTGTGTTTGAGTATCTGATAGAGAGAGATAGTATTTTTTAATACCAATAACATTAAAAAAAAGCAAAATGCTAATGGCAACACTGTTTCTATGACGTATGTGGAGGTGGGTCCTTTGCTGGGGTTTGCTTGCGCTGTATCACCTTCTATTACTCTTGCAGCTTCACCTAAAGTTCTTACCTCTTCGCTTCATCGCAAACTGAACTAGACTTTTTACTCTTAAATTCTCTATATACTATTCACGCGGCTTCGTGACCCCACCACTGTGCATAATATATATATATATATATATATATATATATATATATATATATATATATATATATATATATATATATACATATATATATATGCATACGGCAGTTAACGTGTTAGTTAAAAAAAATTGAAATTGCGTTTTGGCCATTTAAAATAAATAGTGCCATCGAGTCTTTTTTTTTTAATTTCATTTAGTTTCTTACCTTGTGGCGGTGGAGAGACAGAAGCTGATTTTTGTCTATGAAATGTATATGGTGATGAAGTTTGTCTTTTTAAAGTGGGGCTTGATCGGAATTTGTGTTGTGTTGATATCTGAGCTGGTGGATAAATGGGTTGATGTGGTAGGAACCAGGAACCGTCTGAAATCACAAATTACATTTACATTAAAACTTAGGAAGAGATTCCCATTTCACAAATTGTGGACGATGAATATAAAATGCTCAGCAACCGAAAATATAAATGGGATATATATTAATTAGTGGATGACATACAATGTTTACCGTCCACACATGTGTCTATACAGCTTGTATTTGAAATAGGGTCCGAAAAAAATACACGAATAGCATGGTATAATTAACCTTTTCCGTAAAAATTAAAAAAAATATATAAGGTAGTTTCAGAATGGGATTTTTTTGAAGAAAATATACCCTTTTAGTAACCCCACTGCCATGCTAAAAAAATTTCTAGAACCGTCGCAACTTTGC